>ML675609.1:34709138-34873869 GCA_007922155.1 Mesoclemmys tuberculata | reverse complement strand
GAGCGGCTCACTGGTCTGGAGAGAACAGTCCGGTGTTAAAACGACTGCCACCAAACTTGCAGCCCCCCGGTCTGGTGTCAACCAACTGCGTGCTTTTTAACAAACCTTGCACTTGACCAACCCGGTGTTTAAATGGCCCGACTAAGCTTACAGTCCCCCATGGATGCAAGCAGCCATAAAAATCAGAGTCCATCGCAACCAGTTGCAACGGTTGAACACCCCCTTGCCACCCCTCTTTGATATGCCAAGGCGTGTGGCCCTGCAATCTGGGGTGACCAGGTGAACAAAGAGAATCAGGAAAAGAAATATCCAAAAGCAGAAAAAAGATCTGCAAAAAGAAAAAAAAGAAAACGAAACAAAACTGCAGGCTCCCTTGGTGATCAGGCAAGAGGGTTTAACACTCTTCCTTCTGAAGAGTGGGGAGGTGCCCAGGATTGGCCAGGTCCCTGGGCAAAACAACAGGCTAGTAACCTATCATCTCTCCAACGTGTCCAAACCAGAACCCTGGCATTATGGCTGAGACCCCAGAAAATGAGCATATCGCCCATTGGCATAGAAACTCACTGACCTTGGTCAGTAAAGTTTTCTCATGAGCTCTGCAGCGGGTAGCTATAATTTATCTTATCACCTTCTCCAGAGTTGGTTCAAACCAGTTTGGGACACTGGCAGTGAGTTTCTTAGAAAATTGCTATTGTCTGCAGTGTTTGACTCTGGAAGATACCAACACCTATTTATTTATTTATTTATTTATTTATTTATTTATTTGGGGCTTAACAAGCTGCATTCCGTCCCAGGCTGGAGTTTGGCCATAGCAAAAAGCAAGTGGAAAAATCCACTTCTAACAAACAGGAATACTCACATGAATAAGGCAATCAGGATTTGAACCTGTGTATTATCTTTATGGGGTTGAGAACCATCTCTGATAGCCCTCTCTCATAGGCTAAAGAAAACCTTGCTTTTTCTGAATAGTATTCTTATTTTACTTTTTGCTGTCCAATATTCTTATTATTAATTACTTGACCAAAGTGCTCGAGGCAGGGGGGAGGGTTGGTTCAAACGTATTAAATAGAAATTTAGCATGGATATAAAAGCTGGGTTTTTTTCCAAATAAAAAAAATATCAAAGCCACAGTGACCCAAGCAGGTATGGAAAAGTCATGTAACTAAGTCACTCAGCCCCTCTTCCTAGTCCTCCTCCTATCTGCTTCATGAGTGCCAAAATCCTGGCTCTGTGTGATATGGCAGCTATGTTTTGAACCTGAAAATCAGTTCAGCTCAGAGCTGGATTAGCTGCCACTGAAACATCAGAATGCCAATCAGATGTTGCTACCCTGCTGGCAAAAAGCCATCAACATGTTTTTAATTCTTTTTTTCTCATTTAAGCTGGGTTTCTTTTTTGCTTCAGTCAAAGGAAATATATCCTGAGGATCTCTTATCCCTTCTCCTGCTGTGCCCAAGGAGGTAGGGGTAAGGGATCCCTGGGAGGCTGCGGGGAAGTTGCTTCCACTTACTGCCCTCACACTACGTTATGCTCAGATGCCCCTACACACACAGCCCAAGGAAGGGCACAGAGAATCAAGGGCTAGAGAACAGAGCGGGTGCCAAGTGAATGCCTTTCAGAGAGACAGAGTGGCAGAGCGCCTGTCTCACCATGTCCGGGAACGGGATGACCCGCAACATCCCAGTGGCTGGGAGTCGTCTCCTGCCTGTCAACTTTGCTCCCTGCTCCAGGCAAGCTCCACATAGCAGTGAGGAGGAGCTGGAACCAGAGCCACTGCCACAGGAGGCTGTGAGGAAGTTTTGGCTGGCTCCCACTCACTTTCCTGACAGAACATACAGCCCAAGCTGCACATACAGGGGCAGCGGAGGCCAGAGAATGGAGCAGGGACCAAATGGCTGCCTTGCGGGGACAGGGAACAGCTGGGATGTTGGTGGTCATCCCTCCCCAGCTGATCTGAGTCGGGAACTCTGCTGCTCTCCCTCCCTGCAGGGCAGCTACTTGGTCCTTGCCTTGCTCTCTGACCGTTGCAGTGGGTCCCCCTCAGGGCTGCATGTGTAGGAGTGCCCAGTTTGCATTCACTGTGAAGGCGGCAAATGGGAGCCATCCCTAAAACTTCATTGCAGTGAGGAGGAGTTGGAGCCGCCACCACTGCTGCTGTGGGAGGCTGTGGGGAAGTTTTGGTGCTGGCTCCAACTCACTGCCCCAACAAGGCATGTGTCCCAGGTGCCCCTGCGCACACAGTGTCAGGGAGGGCAGGTGAAGGGGCCAGGAGCAATGTCCAGGTAGCAGAGGAGGGACTGAGCGGCTGCCCTGCCAGGAAGAGGCATGGTAGAGCTCCTGGCTTATCCCAGCCATGGAGGGATGACCCCCAACAATTTCATCTGTCAGCCTTGCTCCTTGCTCCAGGCAAACTCTGCACAGTAGCGAGGAGGAGCCACCGTCACCAAAAGAGAAGGAACCAGGCAGTAATGGCACTTCTGGCCGCTATGTGTCTGCCTGCTGCACTGCTCCTCTGGGAACAGGAGCTCTGGGGTATATCTGGAGAACTTCTGGGACCCGAGTGAAGTTGGGGACATGTGCACACAAAAAAGGAATAGGGCTCAGACTGTAGGTCCCAGCTTAACACTGGCTCAGACCCTGCAGCCCTGCAGGGTCCTAGGACCTGGGTTTGAGCCCTAGGTTAGCACTTTCGCTGTGTGAACACAAGGGGGTTTGCCTTGAGCCTAGTCTTAAATTGCTGTGCGGACATACTCTAAGAGGCTCAGCACAAAACTCGCAGCTCGAGAAGGGAGCCAGGGACTGTAGGTCCTCCTAATCCTGGTCTACTGCAGGAGCTATAGAGGCCCCAGTGTAACTTAGACAGCCCTGGGGTCCTAAGTTATGGCAGCCTTTCCCTTTGTTGTTCTTTAGGTTGCAAAGCTGCCGAGAATCTCCACAGTGCTGTTTGCTACAGCTCTGCCCTGACACACCTCTTCTGCCATTCCCATCCCCAGCACGCCATTTATGCCCAAGGTCATGAGGGGGTCCTTGGGAGGAACCCTTATGTCAGTATATGCATTAGGGAAATCTCTGCGCAAGCAGAACAAGGGCTTTTAGGACTCCTTTATCCTGCTCTGACTTTTTTGCCCCTCATAAAGGAATCAGACCAGGGGTGAGGATCTTACTTTTATCCTTTAGATCCCTTACTTGTTCTGAAATGTGTTTGCAAGTTTCCGTATACATGGATGCATTTCACATGCTAAGGGAAATAGACATACGCAGTATATATCGCTATACAACATGATGAGAAATGGCAATATCACAATAAGGTGTATCCAGCTTCACTTGGGTTTTTTCCTCTGAAATACTGTAAATACCATGTTATGCTCACAGTTACCATGAGCCTGCCAATTTTACTGCTAGCACCACACATGAAGATACCTGAATTTTTAAGATGGAGGATACAGACCTCTAATTCTGCTTTTATTTCTGGACAGTGTTTAACGTGAACATCACAAATAACCATACCTGACAAGTTAGTTATTTTGGTGACTCCATTCAGGCTGGAAGTTCAAAATAAAATGAAGATGTTTAAAACAAAAGGAAATAGTGTGAGGAGGATCTGCTATTAAGTATCGCTGTTATACATTTTAAAGAATAAGTTTCTCTCTTGTAGGTACTTTCCGAGACATATTATGGGAGAAGTAGCTATTTAGGGGCCCAGTCCCTTGGAGCTCTGAGCAGCCTTGATTCCCATTGATGTTTCATTCTATGTTCGGGAGCCTGGAGACTTTTTCTGTCTTTCTTGGTTATTGTCTGACATGCAGAAGGACTTGTCATTCCAAAACATATTCAGATCTTTGTTTTAGGTAATCTATATAGGGCATTCACCATAGTTATTAAATCCTCAGACATTCCATATTTCTTCAGCATTGGATGAGCATCCTTCTGTCCACTTTATCGTTCGCTTTTTCTAGGTTTATAAAAGCCCAGAAGTTATCCAGTACAAGTTAATATTAATGATTTATACTGCAACACTTTGAATGGCCCCAATCATGATACCAATACTTACAATTACAATTATACAATATAATGCTATATTGTAATAATATAGTATATATTATATATATAGTATTATAGTTTATTTATATATATATATTATATATATACACACACACAAACTATAATATATAGTTATATATATATTAATATATATATATATAGTTATATACATATATTAGATATTTTATAGGGTGTATATATATATATACACTATATATGTATATATATATATATATATACACACACATACATAACAATTATAGGGCGTTTGTGAGGATTAACTGATGTCTGTAAAGTGCTTTGTAAACCTGAAGCATTGTGGCCCTGATATGTAGGTAGGTCGTGCTGTATAAACAGTAGGAAGACGCAGTCCTTCCTCAGAAGAGCTTATGATGTAAAAGGACCAAAAGACAGACAAAGGGTAGGCCAAGGTTTAAAACATCAAGCAAAATGATCCATATGATTCTGGGAATATAGCCTGTTGATGTCATTTTCTTCTGTTTTAAAATTTATTAATTTTTTAAAATTTACTTACGTTATTGTGTGGGCAGGATTGAAATGAGGGTGGAATGGCACAAAGGGACTGAGTAAATACAAGAAGTGGAATGGGGGAAAAAAGACAGTAACAGGGAAGGAAAAAAGAATGGATAGAAGCCGGGAAAAGACAGTCAGTTAAACTGGCAGTGGAAGAACAGTAAGTGAAAGGGATAGGAGAAAGTCAAGCTAGGTGGGTCAGGGAAGCCCAGATTGGTCTCTTTCTGCTCCATTATTGCTGTTTTAAGCTGCTGCTGAGGAAGTCCCTGCTGCTCTTGGTGGCAGGATTCATAGATATATAGGTTAATAGATCATAAGGCCAGAAGGGACCATTTTGATTGTTTTGTTTGACCTGCTGCATAACTAAGGCCGTAGAATATCTCTGAATTAACTCCTGTTTTAGAGTAACATCCAATCTTGATTTTAAAATTGCCTGTGATGGAGAATACCTCATGATCTTTTGTAAATTATTCCAGTGGTAATTAACTTCATTGTTAAAATATGCCTTATTTCTAGTCTGATTTTTTCTAGTTTTAACTTTCATCCATGGCATCTTGTTTTATCTTTTTCAGCTAGATTGTAGAGCTCTCTCTTCTCAAATTTTTCTTCCCCATATAGGTATGTATAGACTGTGATCAGGTCACCTCTTAACATTCTTTAGGATAAGATAAATAGAGTGAGCTCTTTGAGTCTTTCAACATAAGGCATGTCTTCCAAACCTTTATTTATTCTTGTGGCTGTTCTCTAAATCCTCTCAATTTTTTCGACATTCTTCTGGAATTGTGGACACCAGAACTGGATACAGTATTCCAGCAGTGGTCGCACCAGTGCTAACTACAGGGGTAATATAACCTTTCTACTCCTACTCAATGTTCTCCTGTTTATACTTCCAAGGATCACATTAGCCCTTTTGGCCACAATGTTGCACTGGAAGCTCCTGTTCAGCTGATTATCCGTCAGGATTCCCAAGTCTTTTCAGATCACTGCTTCCACAATAAGAGTCCCCATCCTATAAATATGGCTTGCATTCTTGATTCTTAGATATGTACATTTACAGTTGGCCTTATTCAAGCACACATATTTTTTGCTTGAGCCCATCTTACCTAGAGATCCAGATCACTTTGTACCAGTAACTGTAATCATACTGTCAATAACTTCATTATTTAGCTCTCCCCCAATCTCTGTGGCCCCTGCAAACTTTATTAGTAATGATTTTATATTCTGTCTATTGGTAAAAATGTTAAATAGTGTTGAGCCGAGAAGTGATCTCTGTGGAACCCAACTAGAAATCTTCCCACTCAGTGATGATTCCCCATTTACAATTCAATTTTGAAACATATCAGTTAGCCAATTTTAATCCATTTAGTGTGCCATACTGATTTTGTATTGTTCTAGTTTCTTAATTAAAATGTTGAGAGGGAGCAAATCAAATACCTTACAAAAATCTAAAGTATATTACACCAACATTACTACCATCATCAATCAAACCTGTAATCTCATCAAAAAGAGATGTCTAGTTAGTTTGACATCATATTTTCCATAAGCCCATGTTGATTGATATTAATTATATTACCCTCCTTTAATTCTTAATTCATCAAGACCCATCTCAGCCATTCCATAATTTTGCCTAGGATTGATATCAAGGTGACAGGCCTGTAATTATCCAGGTAATCCTGTTTACCCTTTTAAAATATTGGAACAACATTATTTTTCTTCCAGTCCTCTGGAACTATCCCAAGGTTACAAGACTAATTGAAAATCATCAGTAACAGTCCGGAGAACTTCTTGGCCAGCTGTTTTAAGACTCTTGGATACAAATTATCTGGACCAGCTGAGTTAAAAATATGAAACTTTAGTGACTGCCGTTCAGCATCCTCTTGAGTTACTGCTGGAATAGAAAATATTTCATCATCATCATCATATGCTAGCAATACAGCATGTGAATTTTTCACAGATACAGAACAGAAATATTTATTAAACGCTTCTTCCTTTTTTTGACCATAGATTTCTCCTTATGTTCTTTTGCTTCCTTTATCAATTTTCTTCAACTTCTAATCTGTATTAATTGCTAGCAACTTCCCCTTTTTTCCATTTGTTATATATTGGGATATTTTATTATTATTTTTATATAGCTGTTTTCACATTCCCTCTAAGCCAGGTAGTAACCAATGTAGCCTTCTTTCTCAATTGTTTGATTCTGGGTTTAAGGCATCTAGTAATATGTTCTTAAACAGTTCCCAACTGTCATTCATATTTTTCAGTTTGAATTCTTTCTCCCAGCTGATTTGGCTCATAATTGTTTTCAGCTTGTGAAATTGGCCTTTTTAAAGCACTAGCTTTATATATAATGTTTATTTATATGTTTATATGATTATAGTTATTGGTTTTGATTCTGTTTGCACATAATAAAATGTAGTCAAGTCATGATCACTTACACCTAAGCAATCACTAATTTTTAGTATTGTGATCATTCCTCAATTCACACTCGTGAGGTTCTGCTCTGCTTTCACATCCCTTAATCCACATGGGTGAAGGACAGAAGCCTCTGAGACCTCGTTCCTTTCAGGATGAGGATGCTCCAGATGGTAATTCTTCCTTACTAAGACCAAGCCTGAATGGAAAAGTGGGGCAACCATGGCTTAGCTTCTCTCTGTGACACTGCTGATCTTCTTGGCTGCTTCTGGGAACTGGCTCCATCCCTAGAAAGTCCTATTCTGTTCCCTCCATTCCATGTGACTGGGGAAATACAGAGAGGCAAAAGCCACTAGAGGGAGGGGAAGGTGTTGCCTGCTGGATCAACCTACAGGGGGCCCGCTACTGGGCATCTCCCCGCCTCACCTGTTCACTCAATGGTTGGAGATGTCCAAATGTGTGACACATTTATTTCCTGAACGTAATCCAGTAGGAATCATTTATTTATTATGCTAGCATTATGCCTTAAGGAATTCCGTACGTTTTCAGCATACTTCCCATTTTAATCATCTTGCTGGGAAAATACTAAAAGCAAACTCCTCGTGATCCTCATAAACTTTTAGGCTTCACTCTACAGCAATAGTAGGATTATTTTGTTAAGTGAAAAAATGAGAACTCATTGGTTTGTGCCTATTTAAATTAGATGCTTCCATGCAAGGAAAAGTTTTCAATAGAATTTCTTTTTTATTTACTTTGGCAAAGTTTGCAGTGTTCTTTAGGGGAATGAGTGACTGGTATGAAATACAGACTCAAAGTACAAACTCTGATTGCATCTACTATAAAGTATTGTTTTTGTTTCCTTCTTTCAAATATTGATAATAAATATATTAAAGAAAGCCTAGAATAGGCCTTTAGTGCAATGCTGCCTAATATTTCATAATCAGTGGAAGTTAAATGTAAGAAAGTAACAGCAATCTCATTTTGTTTTAGTACTTGGAGCAGCAGTAGCTGGCATGGCCGAGTTAAAGGAGGATTGAAGGGGTTTCAGAACTTCATGGTTTCTGATAGTAATATGAGTTTTGTTGAGTTTGTAGAGCTCTTCAAATCTTTCAGGTAAAATCTATTTGTCTAATTGCATTCATCACGTTAAAGTTGGTAAAAATCTATTTAAAAAAAAAAACACAAAGTGAACATTCTTCCTGTATCCTAGTGTTCGAAGCCGCAAAGATCTGAAAGACCTCTTTGATGTCTATGCTGTACCCTGCAATCGATCAGGTTCTGATTCTACTCCACTTTATACTAATCTGAAAATTGATGAGAACACCAGTGGACTCCAGTCTGATTTAGGTTTGTTAAATTTCATTTCCTCAAGAAAATAAAACTTTAGAGAACTGAATTATTTTAATTATTGGCATTTTAAAAAAAAAACCTGCTGAAGTGCGGGCAGAATCAGGCTTACAACTGACAGTGATTTACAACCTTAACAAAAGGGTCACTCCTTCTTAGCGTATGCTCAATGCGCCTCAGGTGGCACGTGACCAGGATTCATTGCCAAATTTGATCTGCTGGTTGGATCATTAGCTTCCCCTGCTTAAACTCCATAATAACAGCTCATCACATTCCATCCATACACTATTGGCTTAATTAATTTTAAGAAGTTTAACAAATTCAGAAAAATTTATTTGACATAAGATTTACCAAAAGTGCATTATTTTTGTTTCCTGAAATTGTCATTAAATTTCTTGTAAAAAAATTCTTTCCAAAAATGAGAGGAACTACCTTTGAAGATTATATATATGAAATACATGTCTCAGAATGAAAACTTCATGTATAGTCAAGTCAATAATATAGGGCCAAATCCTGAAGAACTCGCTCAACTCTTATTAAAGAAAGAGTCCTGCTGATGTTAATAGGAATCTTGTCTGACTAAGTCTTGGCAAAGAATTTCAGGATTTGATCCATAGTGATTGAAAACTCTGATATTTTTCCATTTGGTTCCTTTGAATAATTCAGTGTAATCTGAACAATAGAATAATGAAGCATAGTGCTCGCCTAATTTAAACATCTCCAGGTGATAAAATGAAGCTCTTCAAATATTTATGTTCTTATTTTATCTTTTAGATTTATTGACCAGGAATGTATCAGATCTGGGTTTGTTCATTAGGAGTAGACAGCAACTATCAGAAAACCAGAGACAGATATCTGATGCCATTGCTGCTGCTAGTATTGTAACTAATGGTACCGGGGTAGAAAGCACATCACTGGGAATATTTGGAGTGGGCATTCAGCAACTCAGTGACTTTTTAGTGAATTGCCAAGGAGAACACTGCACCTATGATGAAATCCTCAGTATTATCCAGGTCTGTAATACAAACATTTTGCAGTGCATCTATTCATTCTATAGGGGTTTTTGTTTCCTTCATTTTTTCCCCTGCCCATATTCTTTCTCTGTCCAGTCTTCAGAATAGTACCTGCTATGTCACCTATGTGGAGACGGGATTTCCTCCTTTGGAACCAATGCTATTCCCTCAGTTTTCATGAAACTGCTCTAAATACACTGTACCCAATAGTCTATGAGATCAGTGTTTCATATCTAAAATGTGTTTTACCTCCACTGGATATGGACAAAATGATCGGAGTTTAGTTTTGTATCCATCATGTGTTATAAAAATATGACTAGCTATCATAATGTAAATTTGAGTCCTTTTTATATTTGTCTAATGTAGTTCAAAATTAAGTCTGTACTCTAACAAAACTGTCAAAACATTTTGAACAGTTCAAATGTCATGCAAGTGTGTGCAATATATATTTACAGCAGGGTTAAAAAATCAGGACTTCTAGGGGAACTTCACAATGACATGTCATAATTCTATTACGATTTTTTATACAAGTTGATGTGTTCTTGAACACTGGTAAATGCAAATAGTTGTTTTCCTTTTAGATGATGGCATTGAGTATTATATATAAGCATAGCAGGTAAGAAGAGCATGCATGATTTTAAACAATAATCTAGATCCACATTCTACATTTGTAAACTCTGCTACATTATAAATTTGATATATTTATTTAGTGACTTTGATAACTTCTATAACTACTATCAATACAGTGAAGACATTTCTGAATTATAATCAGACTACATAAATACAGTTTTCAAATACCAGCTCATTAGTTTGATGTACAAATTACATTGTAAAAACTAAATTAAAGCCTTTTACCTAAAGCATGTGATACATGTTTCCTTTGATCAAAATTCTGTCATTCTCTTACAGAAGTTTGAACCCAGTGTCAATATGTGCCAGCAGGGACTACTGTCATTTGAAGGATTTGCAAGGTAATTAACATGAAGTTAACATGTATGTAATGTGTGCATTTTGCTAAATATTCGTGTGCATTTTGCTAAATATTCATCACAAACTATCATTTCTGTACTTTTAGGTTTTTGATGGATAAAGACAATTTTGCCTCAAAAAATGATGAGTCACAAGAGAATGTTGAAGAGTTACAGTTACCATTGTCATATTATTATATTGCATCTTCACACAATACGTACCTCACAGGCCATCAGCTTAAAGGAGAATCCTCAGTAGAGCTTTACAGCCAGGTATACGGAGTTAGATCATTGCATAGTTTTCAGCATGAGCTTGTTTGTTTAACTAATAAGTCACAGGAAACATGGCCTTTTTGCTTTGAAACCCCAAATGTTCTAAGCCCATGCTTGTAAAATGTAGGAAAACATGATGTGTGGGAAAGTTGCCTGTGTGCACAGTTGTGCTCAAATGCTTTTTCTAAGGCAAAAAAATGGATTTAGTTTGAGGTTCACAGCATTTAGACACAAGTCATTCTGACCTAACTTACTAAAATTAGACTTTCCCACAGGAAAGACTGATCTACAATGTTAGTTCATTTAAATGTCAAAAACACCATTCAGAAATTGTACATTGTACTGAAAAGACAAATTTCTAATGAAAACATCACTCTTGACGATATGCTTCTAGGAATACTATACTGTTTATCAGACCCTGTGTCTGATTGATGACAAACCTGGAAAGACTGATTTCTCTATGAGTTTTGGATCTATATTTTTGATATGTGTATTCAACAAATGTTACAGAAAACATCAAACTTCCTGTGACTGGGATTTTTATTATTCACCATGCTAAAGAGAAATCCATTCCAGTGTGAGAAGTTCGCACAAGGTCCTCTGTGCTACTTCAGCCCTTTGTGTATATGTTTGGGGGGTAGAGATGTGGACAGTGTGTGAGGAAGCCCTGAGTAAAGTGACTGCGTAGTAGTACTGTGGAGCAGGTTCTTCGACCAGCCCCACGCAGGATGACAGTGTGGAGTGCAAGGGGGGAGGTAGGATAGGGATCCATTGTCCCTAACACCCAAAGTGATGTGGAAGAGCTACGGGCACTCTTCCAGCAGCCTATAGGCTAAAATAATTGTCCATAACGAGATGGAAACATTATTGCAGCCCTGTGTGCCTAACACCTGGGTGCCCCTTCCTTTGACACAATGTGCTTCAGCTGTCTTAGGCTTTGAGCAGAACAAGTGAATCCTAATTGTATATGTACTTTACCTGAAGTTTTATTGATTCAAAAAAGCTTTATTTGCAATAAAAAGTTGTAGCCCAGAAGGCGCTCTTGCACTTGCCCTCCTCCACCCTGGAGAAAACATCTGTGTGTAGCTTATCCACTTGTTTTTGCAGGCAGGAATATGCAAATATTTCTCTCCCAGCATAAGCTCTGGGAGAGAGCTTTAAGACCCACTTTTTGCAATTGTGATAAGGTGTCTTGGCCTTATGGGCTGGAGAGCCTGAGGGCCCCCAGGCTCTCCAGCCCTGATTACTTAAGAGGCAAACCTGGGTTGGATCAGGTGATTCTTACAAAGGGCAGCAAATGGCTGCAGTGATGGGGGAAGTGTAGGGAATGGCAGGCCGGCAGGGTTTTGCAGTTATTACCCTGATACCTGTGGAGTTTGGAAGCCAGAGACGTAAGGCTCCAGCCAAGTAGGGTCTGGGGGTGGCCTACTTAAGCAGGAAAGGCTCTAGGCAGGAAGGCCTGGTAATAGGGTGACTTGGAGTGAGTGAGCGGGCGGCCTGTGAGCTAATAGGTTGGCTGTGAGTGAGCAGACTCCAGCAGAAAGACCTGGAACATGGAGTTTCCTTACTGAGAAGAAACGGAAAAAGAGTCATGACAGTGAGTTGCAGAGCCTGGTTCAACTGAAACCCAGTGAGGACGAAGGGTCTTAGACCATGGGCTCCATCCTGAGCCCGAATATCTACACTGTGATTTTTAGCCATATAACACAAGACCGAGTCAGTTGACCTGGGCTCTGAAACTTGCTACTGTGGGGGTTGTTTGTTTTTTTTGTTTTTTGTTTTTTTCTTTTCTGTTTAGTTGTACCCTGAGACTACAGGCAGAAAAAGCATGGGAGTGACTGGTCAAAGGTAAAACTGATGGGCTGTTTTTTCAGACTTGGAGTTTTATTTTGGAGATTTATTTATGTGAATAAACTTGAACCTGTTAGAAGGGTGGTGAATGGACCAGAAAGCCCTATGTGGAGTATGTTCAAGAAGATTTCTGAGAGAGAAATTGTTAGCAGGGCATCACAGAAGTACCCTTGGACATGAGGGACTGCATGGAAGGCAGCTGACCCCACTACAGCAAACGAATTCCCATTCTCTCTGCCTCCAGCAGCAGTGCTGGTAACTTCTGAACTTTTGCTCTGTTTCTAATGGGAACCTTTCTGTTTAATTCTCGGTTTCTAATATTCTTCCCTTTCCTGCTCTCTCTCAATCTGTGGAATCCAACTGCTTGGACACTAGCTCCCATGATTTCCTTTCACACCACAATAAGGTAGTTTTCATGGGCAGCCTCCTCCAACCACATCCCCAAGCTGCCATTTAGCACTGCTGTCCTTCTTTTCTCTTTGTTTGTGTACAGTTGCTGTTCACATGGGATCTGTTATTCATTTGTGTTACAGGTTCTCTTACAAGGGTGTAGGAGTGTGGAATTAGACTGCTGGGATGGTGATGATGGCATGCCTATCATTTATCATGGACATACACTCACTACTAAGATCCCTTTTAAGGTATATTGACAATTCGATGCAGAAAGTAGAAATTAGATAAAGAATTTTAATAAATTGTTCACATGTATGAAGATGCCAGTATAATGAAGCAATAATTACACTTCTAGAACAAAAAACTCACTAAAGGTATGTCTGCACTGCGGTTAGACACCCACAGCAGGCCTGTGCCAGCTGATGCGAGCTTGTTGTGGGGCTCAGGCTAAAGGGGCTGTTTAACTGCAGTGTGTTTGGGTTTGGGCTGCAGACTGCGCTCTGGGACCCTCCCACCTCACGAGGTCCTAGACTCTTAAAGCACAGGCTCTAGCCTGCGAGTATATCTACACTGTACAAATAGGAGCGTGCTTCCCAGCATGAGTAGACAGACACACCCTGGCATTGCTCAAGCTAGCGCACTAACAATAGCAGAGTAGCCAGGGGTAGCACGAGCGGCGGATTGGGCTAGTCACCTGAGTACAAACACGCCTAGACCCCCAGATATGTTCTCAGATGACTAGGCCAAACCACCACCCATGCAATCCCAGCTACACTGCTATTTTTACTGTGCTAGCTCCACTAAAGTTAGCATGTGTCTGTCTACCTGTGCTGGGAAGCACAATCCCAGATGCAGTGCAGACATGAGTTAACAGCAGGCAGTATAAAGTCATATTGTATTTTGAGTCATGGAATCAAAACTCAGAAAAAATCAACTATAAATATTTAAGTTTTTCAAATTAGAGAACTCTAACTTGTATAACATTTACACTTTGGTTCTTATAGGACGTAGTTGAAGCTATTGATCGCAATGCGTTTATCAGCTCTGATATGCCAATCATCATATCTATAGAGAACCACTGTTCATTGCCTCAGCAACGCAAGATGGCTGAAATTTTTAAGGTAAGTCATAATATATTATATTATTCAAAATGCATGGCTAGGGATTATGTTTTGATATCTCATGTATTCTCAATATTTCAGAATGTATTTGAAGATAAGCTGGTAACTAAGTTTTTATTTGAGAGTGACTTCTCTGATGATCCAATGCTCCCTTCACCGGACCAGCTTAGAAGAAAAGTGCTGCTTAAAAACAAAAAGCTGAAAGCCCATCAAACTCCAGTGGATATTTTAAAACAAAAGGTAAATTATTTCCCTAACAAACATTTTGAGATGTAAATTGTGGTTTGGAAAAAAGCAATAGTAGTTAAGAGTTTTGCCATTTTAATGTGAACAGAACCAGTCTAATGCACACTTATGGCTGGGAAACCTATTGTGGATTATATATCTACAGAATATCAATATATAAAATAAATATATAATCACAAAAATACTTTATTTCTTTTCACACGTGTATTTTAGTTTTAATTGTGATACTTTGTAGTATTCCAGTAAACACAGTGTAGTATATTTGATAAAAGTAATATAGTCTTCCCATGAGATGACAACACTTTTCTCATAAATGTTTGCTGAGAAATGGGGAGAGACAACCCAAAGTTTCCTCTGTGTGTGTTTTGTTTTATTATAATTGTTGTCTTTTTTGATTTAGCAAAGTTCTCCTGTATTTTTACCATATTTAAGCCAGATGTGTTCTTACTAAACAAATATTTCTTTTTGCTTGTTTACAATTGATTTTATTTTATTGGAAGCATTTTACCATTTTTATTATACTGTATTTCCATATGATGAGTAAAATATCTTCTTGAAATACTTTGTATTTCATAATATTTATTTATATTTCCTTTGTGACATCTACTCCATCTTTTAATTCTTGCAATGAATGAAATGCTCTAACAGAAGATGGAGTCTTCTCTTTACAAGGAAATCGAGCGCCATGTGGCAAACAACAATGAAAACTTTCTTTGCCTTACAATCCCTTTTATTATAATTTATACAGACTCAGCCCTTCCTTCATTTTCTCTACAGGCACTGTACAGTAACTGTGTTCCAGTTACCAAGGGCTTGGAATTGATGGCAAACATCCCATTGAGTGAAATGGATTATTTATATTTTCAAAGTGTGATCTTATCTCTAGATCCACAATGGCTCCCTTTTCACTTTATGTAAATGTAAGCCCAGTAAATAACCCAAAAAGCTGGACAATTATATAGGAAGATGTGTTGTTCAGTGCCTGTGCTAGAGTTGATATGAACATCTTTCTTGAAATTCTAGTTTATCAACAGCTCCTGTGTTCCAGATATCAATGTACATGGATTTTCAAAGATGGAGGAGATTTAAACCCATTCATAGAACCATATTTAACACTAAATAAACCATTTAGGAAGGCATGAGTAGTTTATGTCCCTCAGAGTTTTGGAGCTTCTGTACACTGGAAAATTTCAGCAGTTAAACCATTATAGTTAAACCACTAATTCCTTGTGTGGACACATATTCCAGAATAAAAGTGTTTTTTGGACTTTTTTTGCTTTGTTTAAACTGCTTCCAAAGCGACATAAACTAAACCACTCTTATTTTGAACTAACAGTGCCACATGGGGATTTATATCTGTGTAACTATAGACGTTTAAATTCATGTTTCATTTTTTACTCGTATAACTTTCCCATGTAGACAAGCCCTTAGAATGGCTGTTTTGCCTCCTTTATAAACAGGCCTCTGAACAGATATCATATGAATATGAATATTATAAATACAACTTTTTGGCTGTTTTAATATTTGAGTGCTTTAAAAAGTTACTTTAATGCTGTAGGCCCACCAGCTGGCATACATGCAAGCCCAGGCCACTAATGGTGGCAATGCTGGTAACCCCACCACTACTAATGAAGAAGAGGAGGATGAAGAGGATGAATATGACTATGACTATGAATCTCTCTCTGATGGTAAGAAATATAGTTATTACAGTGCTGTACTTGGTTTATGAAATTTATCCATACTTACGACTAACTTTAAGCTGTTTAAATTTGCTTCAGTTAGAATAGATCAGACATGATGTAGTGAGGCATTTGCATGAGAAAATTAGGTTATTCCACATTTTAAATGTATGTTACTGTGTAATCTAGTATCACTTAAATTCATTATAATTATAAATGATAATTTATATTCATTCGAAATTACGCAAAGGTAATAGTGTATATAAATGAATGAAACAGTACTGTATTTTACATAAATGTCTGTTTTCCTTTGAGGGTTTTTTACACCTCCAGAGTTCGTGCATTCTTTATATTAATTCCTTTTTACTAAGGGCTGAAGTGTGGCCCAGCTTGTGCAGTGATATGAGGAGGTAAGGGGCCATAAGGCATTCCCTTACTGTCTTGACCCAGCCACTAGCTTTATGGATAGCAGCACAGAAAGGGCAGCAGTCTCTGCAGAGACACTATGTCTCCAGCCCTAATGCCTTGGGTCTGTCGCCCCAGACCTCATGATAGCATAAATGTACCAGGGTGTCTGGTAGCATACTTTGCACTGGGTATAGGTCTGGCACCATTTACTCCCTCACCAGAGCAGTGGGGAAACGGTGAAGAAAATTTTGACTCTGTTCCTCCTTGACTTCTTATGGGGCAATGCCACAACACAAAGGCCTTTGCTCAGGTTAGATCTTACATTTACAACCTAGCTCTATGTGTCCATATACGTTTGCAAGCATGCCATTGCTGTCATTAATAAGTTAAACAAGTGATTTTTGTGCTAAGAGATAAATCATGTTGCCAACATTCAAACAATTTTTCAGGGACGGTATTCAGAACAGTGGCAGAATGTCCTTCTACTGAGCACAGTGTATACACTTGCAGTCTGGGGCTCGAACATGTTCCTGAAATCAGTGAAGTTACACTAGGAATGAATTGGCCCAAGACATTCCAAAGTGGTGATAATTATCAGTTTCTGAAACTATCAGAAAATGTGACAATGTCAAGCAAGGTACATCACAACTAGTTGCCAAACTCATACCACCCAAGGACATAGACAGCAAAGGAATAAAATATTTCATTATTGAATCTTAAGACCAGATGGTGCCTGGCCTTTACACAGGTGACCAAATTTAGGAAAGGCATAAGGTTCAGTACGCCCTGTAGTGACGAACTTGTGTTTAAGTGGCACAGCAGAACCTTTCACAAATGAAATTTATTTTATTGTTTCTCTGTTGTTGGTGATGATGAAATTCACAAAATAAAATATAATGAGACTTAACTACTTGTGATTTTCCTTATTGTATTTAAGATACAAGTACTGTATTTAAGATAAATATGAAAATGGGTCAGATTATAGTGTCTGCTCCAGCTGCTTTGTGCTGTTCCCTCGACACAAGATAGTTGGAAGGACCACTTAATTGGCTGCCTCAGGATTCTCCCTGTGTGGAAGAATCTTCAGATTACATAGGTGAAAATATGCTGTTCAAGTGCACATGTTTCTTACATATTGGCCAGGAAGAAATTGCAAGTTGTCCGTTGTAAGTAGAACTTGAAACATGTTCCAGTTAGGAGATGGCTGGAAAATCTGAAATCAACAAACAATCGTGCACTGTGCAGTACAAAAAGTAACCTGTGGCATGGTTTACTGCTTTAATATAATGGTTAGACTGTTCGTTTGTTTTTAACTATTATAATATTTGGCAGAACTAATCTAAATATTAGTTGTTTGAAAACTTTAGAAGATTTCAGTTTTATTTTCCTTAAGCAATGCTGTAGTTTTGCATAATGCTCATAGTTTTAAAATTGACACTTAATTTTCATTTTTCTGGCTGTATTTCTTAATTTCCTTTACTCTTATCCTCTTTCTGACTTTGTTTTCCTGTAGCTGATGTCCTTAATGCTTCTCCTGCTTCTAACAGCCAGGAAGGTAAAGGCCATTTGGTTGAGCATTTTAACTGCATGAATTTCAGCACCATGTCTCCAGCTTGTTAAAAGTATCTAACGTAAATATATGATACCTACTTTGTATTCATTGAAAATGCAATCAAATAGTGCATTTGCAATAGATAGATAATAATAGATAAAATAGATGCAAATCAAATACAGTAGTCCTTCTCTATATCGCGGTTCACTTATCACGGCCTCACTGTATCGCGGGATTTTTAAAATTTTTTTAGTGTGAATTTTTAGTGTGCCCTGCGATGCTGAGTCTCCCCCTCCGCCGCCGAAATTGACAAGGCAGCGTCAATTTCACTGCGGAGAGTGTGTCCACAGTGAAATTGACAAGGCAGAGTCAATTTCACGGCGGAGAGCAGTTCCTACTTCGCAGATTTTCACTTATTGCAGCGGGTCTAGGAACATAATACCCGCGATAAGTGAGGGATCACACTATTTACTGGTCAGGGATCATTGGAAAGCTGCATGTGAAACACTGGTTATTCATAAAGATGCTGTGGTTGAAACATTTATATTTAATAAGCTACTGAGACTCTTTAGGAAGTTTTATTTATTTACACACACACGTATAGAGATCCAGAGTAAACAAAAATGACAATTTTTCTATTCTTATAAATCACTCTATTTTGAGGGACCAATCAGGGTAAGTCTCTAGTACGTACAGGAAGCATTCTTTTTTCGTGGAGAGAAATGTCTCAAGCAGTGTGTGTGTGGAATGAGGACAGCATGAGCATCAAAATCTGAAATGTAAAGATACCTTTTAAAATGACTGATTACTGACTAAACTTACAAACTTCTAGAATTCTTGAATGTTCAAGAATATCACCTCTTAAATACTTTAGGTGGTAAGCCATTGATTCTTTGCTTCTTGACTTGCCAAAAGAGGATCTGAAAGTATTTTAGCTCATATTTATTAAATGATGTTCTGGTTTTAATATCTACTGAACAAAAAAGACAGGGTAGAAGGTTTAATAGAAGAGACACATGTATAACCAAGAGCCACAGTGGCTAACAAGACATCCTTGTTCTTTACGATAGAATATTATCAATGAAGGAGAAATACTTGAACCAGTATATACCTTATTTTTGCCATCTGGTTATTCAGAGATGTAAGAGTAGGTGCTTTATCCAAAACAACTTTTAGTTGAGGTAAAATTTGTAGTTAATTCTTGGCCTGCATATTGTTTATCTAAAATCGATTAATTTTCTAGATAACATTCTGGAAGACCGACCTGAGAATAAGTCATCCAGTGATAAACTGCAATTTGAATATAATGAAGAAACTGCCAAGAGAATAAAGAAGACTGATTGCATTACTTACAACAATAAAGGAAAGGTAGTGTCTTTTTTCCCTTCCCCCATCCCTTTGACATGGATGCAGCTTCGAAAGGATTTGGATTGCTCATGGCAAATGCACTTTAAGGTAGACAAATAGCTAGCAACAGGGAACCATGGTACAGAAAACAAGATAAATGCAACAATATCCAACATCCAGGTTAAGAAAAGAATTCAGAGGTTATTGTGGACAAAACATTGAACTCATTAGACCGGTATGCAACAGCAATAAAAATAGGCAAACAAGTTTGTAGGCTGTGAGCCAATGCTCAGCAAAGTCAATGGGAGTCTTTCCACTGGCTTTCATTGGCATTCGATCAAGCCCCCCACCCTTACTAGCAGAGAAAAATAGTATAAAACAAAAGAGGTGACTTTAATAGAAGGTTCTTGTTAAATTCCATCTGGATAATCTACACAGTCTTGGTTGGTTGTATTGTAGATGAGAATATATTATTGACTCGTATCAGCATGTGGTGGCAAAGTGTCCTAATAAAGAACTCTAAAATATTAAAAAGATTGCTAAAGATGGTAAAAGGTAAGAGTTTCAAAAACATAACCTAAAGAGTAGAGGCCCAGTTCTGTTCTTGGTGAGGCTGTGTCCTGCTACAGCCCATATCGCCTCCCCCACCCTCTCTCTCTCTCTCTCTCTCTCTCTCTCTCTCTCTCTCTCTCTCTCCCTCCCCCCTCACGAGAGAGCCATGTGACACCACCCTGGAGCAAAAATGGAGTCAGGAAGCATACTGTGACTCTGTCACAATGGTTCCTTAATTGTAGAGTGACCACACATCCCGTTTTGTCCAGGACAGTCCCCTTTTTCTTTCGGCTCTGTCCCAGCCAGCCCCACTCCTTTGCCAAAACTTGTCCTGACTTGTGCAGGCAGCGCTGCCTGCCAGTAACAGCGGAGAAGTAATCTCCATTACTGCTGGGGGGGCAACATGGCCTCCAGAGCTATCCCCCCGGGCAGCAGCCCCTGCTCTTTGGCTGGAGGTGAGAACAGTGGCTGCTGCCCAGTGAGTCAAGTCTGCTAGGTCAGCCCTGGACTCTGCAGACACCATCTGCCGAGCCAGGGACTCCCAGTAATTGAGGGAGAGCTTGGGGTGGGCAGGAAAGTGACTCTGCACAAATGATCCTTTCTCAGCCCATCTCTGCTCCCCATGCGTCTGTGACTCCTAGAGCTGCTGCCCTCACTGGCTTTCGAGCTGATACAGCTACAGAAAAAAGGCCCCTGCAAATGGGGATCAAGTCTGCCAGCAAGTAGGAAAGGGGTTAGAGAGAGACATTGAAAAAAGCCTGCAGGGCAAATAACTGGAGAGAGAGATTCCCAGCTCCCAAATCCGCCCTGTTCCATTTACTGTATCAGCTCTGGGTAGATCCCTCTAGTGCTGTGAGCGTGGATTTCTAGTGCCGAGCACATCACAGATCCCCCTCTCTGCCAAGGGGGCTTGCACAGGGGTTTCCTTTATGGCAGGCACCTATCTCACTGAATAATTGCATAAATTCGTTGGTGCTCCTCCCCTCTTCTTCTTTCAGAGGGACACTTTTGTGATTATTTTATCTTCTCTAGGAGGCAGGGAGTGCATCATTTATCTGTGTCGGGAGGTAGGAACCTCACACTCTTATGTGAACTGTTAAAATAATAACTAACAATGCCTTGATTATTATATTATCCTCCTTATGCCAGTGTTGCCCCAGTACAGAGTGAGAGATGCCTGGATCTTGTAGGTCGGCTTTCTCATAAAGGAGAAATCAGTAAACAGAGTCTAGATTAAATCTAAATGTTATTTATACAAATACACCAGTCCTAGAACAGAGGCAAATAGCACACAGGCAACCCCTTCTTCCAGAAATCTCAGAACACAACAATGCCTGGTTCTCAGGAAGCCACTCTGGGCCAAGAATTGCCTGTGTATACAGAGAATAAAGCAATGCCACACCTTCTCTCCCAGGATAACTGTGCCACTGAACTCTCAGTGACATGCTTGTCTTCCAGAGACTGAATATTTACTTGCATGTTTAGAAAAAGAACCTGTCAGCCTGTGTAGCAAGCAGAGCCGCCTTGTGCCCTCAACCATAATAATAACAATTCTGGTGGAAAGGAGCTGGGAGTTCAGCCTTCAGTTCCTCTTCAGCCTGGGGCTGCCCTGTTGAGGCTTTGGAGCATATTGTTAGTGAGAGGCAAGGAGCCTGAGTACAGGATGGCACTTGTGATTTCTCAGACCTCTGTACAGCTCTCAGATGCCCCTAGCACTGCAGGTGGGTGAGTCCTTCTTCCAAAGCCCCTCAGTAATTGAGGTTTCAGATTTGAGGTCTTTCAGTTTCCTGCCCCCCTGCCTGGCAACAAAGAGTGACAGGGATTGTGAAATAAAGTAAATTAGGGAAGGGATTCCTTTCTTTAGAGGTCCTGACTTGAGGCAAAAACCCTCAGTGAGAGCAGCGTATGGAGCAGCTGATACCTCCGCTGTCTCTCTGCCACCTGGCTGGTGGTGTCAGGGATTCTGGTATTAGTGCCATGGGTCTTCTGCATTGCCCATAGTTAGCCTTACCTCCTGGCTCCAAGATTGAAAGTACTCATACCCTGCTTTGCTGCCCAGATCCCACTCCATACACATTCCTCTTCACCCTCTCTGCTACTTGGCTCAGTTGGAGGAATATTTGGGTGGGGCAAGGCTTGGGCTTACGTGTCCCATTTTCAGTTTAAGGATATATACTTAGTTGGTTCCTAGCCAACACAGCTACGTGCTGCCCCTTATTATGGATTGAGAGTAAATTCTCCGTCTGGCTCATATCTAGCAATGAAGTACAGCGTCCATTCACAATTATAGTAATTCACTCTTGCTTCAGATTCAGTTGATGTGGTTTAAGCTTCACTGTCCTTGCTCTGTATAAGAGACTGTCCCTTTCACTATCAGAATTATTCAAGTCTTAGTTTTCTGTGATTATGCTCCATAAGTGTTGTGCTGTCACTGATTTTTATGAAAGTAAATTGAGGTTTTATATAAAAAGCAGTAGTTGTTTACAAATACCATATGGCTTTGCAGGGTACTTAACTTCAGCTTGTAAAGCTTATGCTTTGTCTGCATGACTTTTGTAATTCCATGGGGGACACAATGTTTATCAGATTTCAGGATTACTTTTTTCCAAACCCAAGCAATTTAGCAGATATTATTGTACTTCACTGTGAAAGAAAGCCAATAAATTTATCACTATAATTACTTAGAGTGATAGTTTGTAGAGTTTAAAAGAAAAATCCTTTTTAGACTTTGTCCTCAAAGGTGTATCTTACACTGTTTTAAATCAAGATAATATACATTTATTTAGAACATATCTGCAGAATCTTTTTTTATTAATGATCCAGGTTTATGTGAGTTTTGTGTTGTTAATCAGTAATAATTTGATGATAATGTGTTTTATACATATATTACTATTATGAAATACTGTACATAGAAAAATCCAGACTTAGTGTACTCCTGGAAGATGTGGAATATAGGGAACGTCTGTGTGCATTTTTCTCTTTCTATCTAAAGTTAAAACAACACCAATTAATAACTTTTCAAAAAATGGTTTTAAAAAATAAACACTGGGGGGGGGGAACCTGACAAAATCACCAGACTTCTTTTAAATGGGACTCCATGAACTTGAAATTAAGTCCATTTCGAAAAGTGCACCTGTATATTGGCTTATAAACTGGCTCAGCATAAGACATGCCAATTTCTGCATTAATCTGTCACATTAACAATTCCACTACTACTGTTTTGCTTGCTTATGTGACAATACTCTTTGTAAAACAATGCCTCAGAGAGGTGATAAACATTGCTCCCTCTATTTCAGAGCAACCAGGTGGGTGCTCACTAGAAGAAAAATGGTGCTGATGCATGTATATTTGCACTGTCTTCTTTTAAACCAAAATTAACTTTATTCCTAAAATTATATTTATTTTTTCTGACGATTTCAGCTGGTTCCTCCCATTTTTAAGTCCCTTTTGATCAATTTTCTTTTTTGTGAGATTTTGCTAACCTCTCCAGACATCTCTCCTTGCACATTCACTGCCAGGCAGCTGTATTCTGTCCTACACTGTTTTCCACCCTTCTTGTTTTCCATCCAGAGCATGTGAAAAAATATTCTCATTATTATTTAAAACAAACAAAAAACAAAAATATATGACTCTGAAATAAATTTCCCCTCATTTAAAGATGACCTTCTATGGAATTTTCTTCCAGCCGTTGTACTATCTTTCTCTCTCAAGTTTTTTCCAGTTGTGACAAAGTCTCATGACTCTTGATTGATGAGATTCAGACTGTAACAGATAGTGTAGGTCTCTCTTTAATGGGTGTGCATAAATCCAGTTACGGTAATGTGAGCTATTTCCACGCACGCCGGAAGACTCAACTCCCAGATCATTGCAGCAAGTTCAGCTTGAACATCAGCCCAACTATGCACATACTGTGTGGTACAACTTTTCAGTTAACTGACAGAATTGCATTTTGCTTTTAGTCAAATTCACAAAAAGTAAAATAAGAAACTGATTTTTAAAGTAATTTTGTCTTGATGAACAGAATTTATCACATACTTCTGCTTTACACTGACTGAAGCTCCCTATCTATGGATAAACATGTATAAGAAGGGGTTAATAATGAAGTGTAGGATGGAAAATCTCCCTTAAGGTGATTCCTTAAGGAGTACTGCAACTACTTGCGACATGTTGAGCAGGGATTGCAAAGCTGCTGCACTCCAGCACAAGTGTGATCAGAGGCTACATGGGAGCACAAGTAAGGTAAAGTACTAGTGGCTATATTTTCAAGAGCTGAGCTCCCATTTATTTAGTCACTTAAATAAGTGGCCACATTGGGTGTTGAGTTCTTTGGAATATCTGGTCCAAATATGAATCCTCATACTGACTGGTAGTAAGTCTCAAGCCTTTCATATGCTTGGTTTCCTGCTTTTAAGAGTGCAGGATAAAAAAACCCCAAAACAGTAGTGTGGAGAATGACATGGAGGGTGTGGGTGGAGAATGAATATGTTTGAGGAGACATGGGCTTAAGTATCATTGTTAGAATCATAGAAATGTAGTGCTGGAAGGGACCTTGAGAAGTTATCACGTTCAACCCCTAGTGCTGAGGTAGGACCACCCCTGACATATGGCTGTCTAACCTTTTCTTAAAAACCTCCAGTGATGGAAACTTCACAACCTCCACTGGAAGCCTATTCCAGAGCTTTTAACTACCCTTACAATTAGAAAGTTTTTCCTAATATCTAACCTAAATCTCCCTTGCTACGTATTAATTCTAGTCCTACCTTCATTGGAGATGGAGAACAATTTATCACAGTTCTCTTTATAACAGCACTTAGCATATCTGAAGACTGTTGTCAGATCCCCTCTTCAATCTATTCTTAAGACTACACATGCCCAGTTTTTTTAACCTTTGCTCAGAGGTCAGGTTTCCTAAACCTTTTGTCATGTTTGTTGCTCTTCTCTGAACTCTCTCTCTAATTTGTCCACATCTTTCCTGAAGCCTGGCTCTGAGAATTGAGCACAGTTCTCCAGCTTAGGCCTTATCAGTGCAGAGTAGAGTGAGATAATTACCTCCCATGTGTTACATAGGACACTGCAGTTAATACAACCCAGAATATTAGACTTCTTTGCAACTGTGTCACAGTGACTTCTATTCAGTTTGTGATTCAGTATAGCCCTCACATTCTTTTTAGCATCACTAGCACCTAGCCATTTATTCCCCATTTTGTAGTTGTGTATTTGGTATTTCCTTCCTAAGTGTAGTATTTTGTACTTGTCTTCATTGAATATCCTTGTTGAATGCAAATGAACTGCTTATCGTCACATTCCCTGCTTAGACCTCACTCCTGCTACTACTCAGAAGTAATTTAGGGTCAGATTTGTAAAACTATTTAGACATCTAAGGATGCAGAAAGCTGCCTATTGGTATTCTCAAAAGCATCTAGACTCGATACTGCTATTGATGGTAACTCTCTGAGAAGTTGTTAAGGGAACTCAAACACTTACCCTGTTACTGATTCCTGACTAAATATTTAAGATGTCATTTTCATTGTTAAATACTATGCAGCTAACACACTCCTCTTATTGCATAAATTGTAATCTCTTTTGAACAGGGACCATGTCTTTCTGTGATTGTAGAACAAAGGAGGCCTGGTTGTGTTCTTTTGAGAACTACTGCCATACAAGTAATACTTATATAAGGTCACTGATGGGAAAAATAGATGTATGCATAATCCATTATGTGAGAAAATAGAACCATATGTGCTGAATGTGATAAAATCACACCACAGGTGTATATGAGGTATGCTAGAATATTTTCATTTTCAAAACCTCTGTATTGTACATCACTTGAATTGTCACATAGGTTTATGACATGGAACTGGGTGAAGAATTTTATCTTCCACAAAATAAGAAGGAAAGTCGGCAGATTGCACCAGAGCTCTCAGATCTTGTCATCTATTGCCAAGCTGTGAAATTCCCTGGTAAGTGTGCTTTTCTTTCTTCCCATGCTTATTGCTTTATATTTTCTAATTCTTTGGAACATTACAGTGATCTAATTGAAATTGCAGTATGTGATGAACATACCTTTCTGTGGTTAGGGATTCTGCATAATGGTTGATGATTCCATGTGCTGCATTTGTCATTGGGGGAAAAAGCACTCCAATCTTTAAAGTATAGTGAACTGACTGTTCCTATCTGAATAACAGCTGAGAACAAGCTATTTCATCAGGATTTTCATTAAAATTTCACCTAAGGAGCTGCTGTTTCAGGTCTGGCGAAGAGTTTCCTGCCTGTGGGAGGTGGAGAAGGTCAGGACTCTTTAAGAATAAGTTCCAACTTAGCTTATCTGATCACTACCACAAGCCTTCCCTCTTGCCAGCATCCCTTACATTATTATCTACATCCCTCATGAGTGAATAATTGGTCTAGAAACCAGCTGGGGAATGGAGAGAGAGAGGTCATGTTGGGGATGAGGTCAAAGGGAAACTGGCATGGACCCAAAAGTAGAGAACATCTGGAGAGCAGGCCAGCAGCCCAGGTAAGGTGGATGGGTGGCAGGAAGAAAATGGCTCATGATAGACATGTAACAGTGATTTGTAGGAGGACAGAGAAGAAGGAAGGACCTCATGCTGTAGACGTGAGGAGATAGGGACCGGAAAACAGTAGGAGGTGGAGGAACTGAAACTGAGTTTACTTGTTTTCTTTTGTTCAATGCAGAACACTGAGGATGAGCATATTTTGGCTAATACACTGTACATTCTGTACACAAATTCATTTTTTAAATTGTGACTACTGTTCATTATTGACACTTTTAGTTTATTGAAATGAGAATTCAGCTTCTTTAGTAGAATGGTTCTCTACAGAAATATTGTCAAGGATCGCACATTAGGATTTAATATAAAAAGAAATGTAATCTAAATTAATTTACACAAAGTCAAGGTAAACAAATTGAAAAATTAGAGGAAAAGCATTTTTCTAATCTCTTAGTTTTATGAATGTTAGGTGTTACTTGCAACAACAGCAAGTTAAAATAAGATGTGTGATTTTTAATTTAGCTGTCCCCTTAATATAATCTGCAATGAAGTAATTCTGGTTCTTCAAGTCAAACATTTTCTTCTGAGCAAAGAGTAGTATTTTCCATCCTTTATACAATTTAAATTTCTCAAAACATTTTAATATTAAAAATTTCTAACTTTTTGAAATTCCCAAAAATTCAATTAGAAAACAAATACTTGCTTTCCATAATTACATTTCTCTTTTGTTTTGATTCAAAACATACTTAGGACAAATAAGAAAATCAGTTCCTTTCACAGGGAGGACCACTTTTATAGGCCTCAGACCTCAGAACCCACAAAGACTACTTTCTCAAGTTATCTTTTATATGCCCCCTCCTTTGTGAAAAATTCTGCCTCTCTTTATGGACATAGAGTCCCTGATCACTGTGCAACTGGTTTGATTCCATTGTGCAGATAGGGGACAGGAGGCTGGAAAAATTTCACTGGCCCCAGCCAATAGAGTATATTGGGGTAGGAGCAGTGGAGCAAGGAGGAGAAGGCTGGTAGAACTACAGACCAGTTTCTTCTAGAGAGGGGAAAGGACACAAAAGCTGGGTGAGGGTAATATAGTCTGAAGTAGCAGGCTGCAAGGCGGCTCTGCTGTTGTTTAGTCAAAAGAAAAGATTTCTTTCCTCTGGCCCTTTCAATTGTTTTCTGTTTTGCACTTATGGTTTGGCTCTTTCTGAGGAAGCCAGTCATAGATCATAAGGTCAGAAGGGACCACTGTGATCAATTCTAGTCTGACCTCCTGTATAACACAGGCCAGAGGATTTCCTTGAATTAATTCCTGTTTAAACTAGAATTTATCTTTTATGGAAAAAATCCATTTTTGATTATAACATTTTCATTGATGGAGAATCCACAGCAAACCTTAGGAAATTGTTCTAACACTTAGATACTTGTGGTTAATTAACTATCTATTAAAAATGGCACCTTATTTCTAGTCTGAATTTGTCTAGCTTCAGCTTCCAGCCACGGAAGTTGTCTTTTTGTTCCTTTGTCTGATAGACTAAAGAGCCCTCTATTATCAAATTTCTGTTCTGTAAATACTTCTAAATTGTGATTGTCATACCTTAACCTTCTGTTCATTAAGCTGCATTGATTGAGCTCCTTGAGTCTTTCACTATAAGGCATGTTTTTAATTCTTTAATCATTCTTGTGGCTCTTCCCTGAACCCTCTTCAATTTATCAACATCCTTCTTGAATTGTGGGCACCAGAACTGGTGACCATATCACCAACTGGAAGCTAAGGAATTACTACAGATGTGAATGTGAAAACCTAGGCAAGCACTTGAAACTGCCTGATGCAGTGCCCCCGTTGGCATCCTGTACTCCCAAGGCACTATTTAAGATAAGTGATAACACCAGAGAGTGGCTATGGTTTTAGAGGAATAAGCTCTGATGCCTGGAACTGGACACAGTATTTCAATAGTGGTTGCAATAGAGCCAAATAAAGAGGTAATATAACCTCCCTATTCTTACTCAATATTCAATATAAATATTTGTACATCCTAAAACAAACTTTTCTTCCTTCTCATTGATAAAAATGTTAATCAGCATAGAGCTAAGAATGAATGGATTGCTGTGAGACCCCATTGGAAATGTGACCATTTGATGATGATTCCCCAATTACAATTCAATTTTGAGATCTATCAGCTAGTCAGTTTTTATTCCATTTAATGTGTGCCATATTGAACTTGTATTGTTCTAGTTTCTTAATCAAAATGTTGTGCTGTGCCAAGTCAAATGCCTTACAGAAGTCTTATTACATCAGCACTTTACCTTTATCAACCAAATTTGTAATGTCGTCAAAACAGATCAGGTGAGTTTGACAACATAGATTTTCTATAAGCCCATGCTAAATGGCACTTATTATAGTATCCTCCTCATTCATGAAAGCATTTTATCTGTTCTGATTTGTTTATGGTGTGGAGAGCAACAGTGATGTCTGTATTGTGTTTATTAATATTATAAATGTTACCTTATTTTACCTGCTTGATACTATTCTTTCTCGTTACATGGAGTTGAATTAAAAAGGGTTGTTAGGAAAAGCAAGGAAACATCATGTTCAGAGCTAAGACAGCTCTGGATAAACAACTTCAAGGGGGGTGATTGCTGAGTTTTTAAAAGAGGAAGATGCTCTTCCTAGGCGCCAGCCAAATGTTATGCTATTTTGCCAGAGTTTAAGATAAATGGACAATGCTCCTCTGAAAAATCCCCACCTAGAGAGGAAGGGGGACTGAGTTGTCTGTAGCTGCCAAGGGGGAGACTGTGTGAGAGAGAGAGAGACTGAGATATGCAGAGCATACAGCAGAGGTCTGTGGGATGTGTCTGAGGCAGAGGGTTCACTTATGCTTTGAGAGAGGTGATGAACTGTAGACGGGATCCAGGTAGGCAGCTCTTTTGTGGTTTTAACCTTTTTCTCTGCTGGCTGTAAATGGATAGTATGTCTCTTTGGAAGAAACTGTGCTGGGTCACCTTAATCAGCCAGTGGTCACAGAGTCCCAGAAAGAAGTGTTTTGCAGGTACCAATTACAGCTGTGTCTGTCATCTGAGGGGTTGCTACCCAAAGATCCAGTCTAGGAGTGATAAAGCCATGGAGTTTCACACAGAGAGAAGGGAAGGCAGAGAAACTTGTCACCTGAAGGGAGCACTAAAGAGGCCCTGTAACTATCCTGCTACAATAGCTGTAATGAGTGTTGTTGCCTGTTGATCTAAAATGGGGTGAAACACAGGCAGAGGCTTGTCGCTTGAAAAGGGTGCCTACAGAAGAGACTGGGGGACAGATCACAGATGCAGTTTGCTCCTGAGCCATCACACGTGACTAGGACTCATCTTACCCTAGTATTTTGCATTACCCTCAGATAATTTAGGTAACAGGTTAGTCGGTTTGCTCAGTGACTGTCTCCACAACAATGTCTTGAAACATAAAACAAAAATTTTGCTTCTTTGAGAATTCACTTAATCCTCCAATGTGGAAAGGACCCAACACCAAAAAAGATTAACCCACTCAGTGGTCGCAGTTCTAGGCTTCAGGTAATATCTATTTTGTACCACCTTTTATATTCCTGGCCATGGGCTAGGCTGGCCACGAGTACAAATTAGAGCAGCTTTAGCACTGCTCTAGTTTGCTTCTGACTACAAATGGCCACCAAAGGACCATTTGGGACATGAGTGGAAGCAGGGAAGCAGAAGAAGAGGTGGTATAGAACTGGTGGCTATGCAGCCACTATACCACCTGGAAATTAACCATATAACAAATGACACTAGTCTTACAGATGCTTTGTGCTGCTGGAGCAGAGCAAAGGGGCTATATCAAGGTCCAGAATGTGTCCAAATACATGCTGAAAGGCCAGAAATCACCTATGAGTCATCAGTTGCTTCATGTTCTTTCTAAATCGTGAAGTTTTATTTTGCAGCTGATTATTATTCTAATATAGATAGCTATGTTTAACACAGATAATTCTCCCAGTTTGTACTAGCCAATACACAGGAGATTAGAGTAGAAGTACTTATTATTATCGCACCTTTCTTGTTAACAATACTGTCTTTATTGCCTTCATTTTGTCCCTTTGTTAATGGTGGGTCAAATTGACCAAAACTAGGGATCTCCAGTTTGTGGGAAATTTGTGATATTTTGAAATCTCCTGCAAACTGGAAATCTCCAAAATAGTGATCCCTGGGACTACTGCAGCTGCTGACTGAAATTGACATTTTTGTCAGTTTTACTGCTGCCAGTAAACAGTTGTTGGGGTGCCAGGGTCTGTGGCTCCTGGGCAGTCCCGACATGTGAACTTTCCTAGGCAAAGGGACCCAGGGCTTCTAGACTTCTGAGCCAGCTGGCTCCCCAAGCAGGCCAATTCCCAAGTGGGCAGCACAGAGAGACAGTTGGCCTGGAAATCTGAAAACCCTGAGGACTTCCAGGACTTTCTGGCTCCATAGCAGAGCGCCCTGGCTCAAGCTGAGGTTCTCAGGTTTCCCAGTCTCCCTGCTGTGGAGCTGGGAGCCAAGCAGTAGAGCTCAGGCTTCCAGCTCTGTCAGGAAGCCTAGAAGCCCCAGCATTGCAGGGCTGTGGACCCTGGGAGCCATGAGTAACATCACTGAAATCGTGCTTAACTTCATTAAATATGTGCAAAAGCATTTGAAGGATTGAGGCCTAGCTGCTTAACTGCAATAGTTTGAGTTCCGTGGGGCAGAATCCAACTTCTACTGAGCTATAAATGAGTAGTTAAAATATTAATTTGCAATGTAAATTCAGTGTTTTCTTCTATTGTAACTTAAATTTTCAATTTCTTTCTGCAATGATTATTGTTTCAAATTTTAATAAAAATAAGAAAAATGTAAATTACAAATGTCATGGAGTTCCAATAGCCTTCTTCGCCTTGCTTTCATGTTTTGTGCTGATGTCAAAAGAACTCCTTGGTGTATTTTTACTTTGTATTTTAGTGAGATCTGACCAAAAGCCACTGAAGTCAATGGAAAGGAATTTAAATCAGTGGAAATGGAATTCATTGATCATTTCCTTAATGATTGTTTTGGTTGAATATATGTATATGGAATAATAATATTTTATTACAGTGTCTTCCACCTGAGTATCTCAAAACAGGTCATAGTCATTAAGTCATTAAAAGATTTTCCACACTTAAAATATTGCCCATGGTTGAAATATGAGTTATAAATAGTAGTTTTAATATAGGGTAATACAAAGATGGACTGGAAAAGACCCATGGGTCAACTAGTATGTATCCTACGATTCTTTGGGATTGTCCTTACAGCAAATTTGAAGTAATTTTTGTCAGGTTCATTTGAACACATAGCTTTAGTATGTCAGGCAATGTACCATGATATCCTATACTTGTATGTTTTGATTTACCAGTAAAACAGATCAGATTTGTGATGGGTAACATTATTTTTTAGGTTTGAGTTTATTGCGATTTTTGTAGAATTTGTTTTAAGATTCATTGGGGCTGTTCTGTAATATGAGACTTATAATCACTTCCTGCTCTCTAGCCAAAAATAAATCTCAGGCAACAGTTATGTCACAAAGATTTTTTTCTTTGTTACATCGTATATCATCTTGATGATTGTAAATATAGTTAGACTCAGTTACTGGGAATAATATGCTAGTTGTCCTGTGTACTTCTTTAGTATTAGTCCCTCAAAGAGTAAAGTTAAAAACCATGGAAAATGTCATGCCCTCTTGGTCATGTGTTTTGGCTTACTTATTTTACTTTTATGGGAACAGGCCTGTCAACACTAAATCCATCTGGCTCTAGCAGAGGAAAGGAAAGAAAAAGCAGGAAGTCCATTTTTGGCAACAATCCGGGCAGACTAAGCCCCGGGGAGCCAGCAACACTTGCCAAAGCATCTGGAAAAGGTAAAGTCAGCATCTTCTTTCACTGAGCACATGGGATGACTCTGTAGTCCAACACATACACCAGATCAAGTTGTTAAAGATCAAACAATTTACTGTGTGCATGCTGCGCTTGAATTTTGGAATCACTTTTCATTAGCAGTGCAGCTATTACAATAACGCTATTATAAAGAATTAACTGTAGAGTATGGAATATTAGTATAGGATTAATCTGCTGGAAGCATAAAGGCAGTCAGTTTAAAATTACTGATGAGAATGATTGGTTGATTCAAAACTAAAATATTTGCATCTAATAGCTTAAAGATGTATTTTAGGATCAAATTTATATCTTAAAAGATATGGAAGGAAATTTTCAAAGATGCAAATGATAGTTAAGCATCTAACAGTGGTTTTATGCCTTGAAAAGCTGTCCCATAGTCTTTGTGCAAACTTCAGTGAGGCTGCAAGGGATATAAATCATCAGAGCATTTGGCCTTCCATCTTTTACTGCATGCTTTATAGTAAAGTTTGAAAGTGAAATAATCTTAAAGAAATGTTATTTTCTTTCCATTTAAGCAATCTCTGTATTCTAAGAAGCATATTAACAATATTATAAAGGTTTCCAGATATGGATTAAGAAGCAAGACTCATTTCAGACTTAAAATATTCTCACACATTAAATACACACATTAAATATTTACTTATAAAATTCAAGGAAATGATACTCAAATATGCCTAGTTACAGTATCAATTAGCATTTAATTACTGCATATGAAGAAAGAAATGTGATACCTATGCGAACAGTGTGGTTTCTAGAGATCATTTATTTTTATCCTATCCAAAATACATACCTACACATCATGGGAAAATACTGATGCTTGAGGTCTCAAGATCTGCAGCTATAATTTGAGATTAATATTTATTTTCCAGGTCCTTTTGAGGGTGCTCGGCAAACCTGGGAAGAACTTTGTTCTCCTCCTTTCAACCCTACAACTTCTCTCAGTGCTATCATAAGGACTCCTAAATGTTATCATATCTCTTCACTGAATGAGAATGCTGCCAAACGTCTGTGCAGACGGTATTCTCAGAAACTGATTGAGCATACCACCTGTCAGCTGTTGAGAACATATCCTGCTGCCACACGCATTGACTCTTCAAATCCCCATCCGCTGATATTCTGGCTCCATGGAATACAGCTAGTGGCTGTTAACTACCAAACTGATGGTATGGGTAGAATAATTCCTCTAGTAATGTATATTTATGTACATTGTAAACATTATAAAATAAGTGCTTCCTGAATTATGGATCGGTATTTACCATATATTCCTTTACTTACCATCATCTCCATTGGTGGATTTATTAAACAGAAGTTGGACTATTTGGCAAAGATACCATACTTGAAAAAGATTTAAAACAGTTACAAAAAGAAAAAATAAACAGTAACCTGTATTGTAGTGGATGTGAAGTTTTGAGAAAATATATACTTGGGTGGTAAATCGTAAAGAATAGGAATTAGATTGTGTCCATTGGCACATGCATGAGAGATGTTGCATAAGGGCCACTCCTGAAATAGCTCTGGGAGAAATTGTGACTCTACCATGCACAATTTATTCTATGCTCCCCTCTTGTTCCGAGGGAGATAATTTATGTCAGCCCTTGAAAGGGTGCATTTTCCTTTCCAACACATGCCCAACCAACCAACAGTCCTCACCCATTTGCTTGTAGTAGGGAATATCAGACCCTGCACTGTACCCAGGAGGAAGACACATGATCTGGGCAAAATTCCATGTGGCCATTTGAGGTGTGTGGTGGGGCTTTACCTCCCCTTACTCCACTGTGCAGCCATGTTAAGGCTAATAGCTATCTAGCCCTATGTGAATTAGTGCTCCCAGAATACTGGAATTCCGTGCCTAATTTGGTAGGCTTTCTGCATCTCTGATAATGTGGAACTGTCTAAAACATTACATCCACAGATTCCATTAGTTGGAATCCAGCACTTTTACAGTGCCATATCCATAATATCATGTATATTAATTTTTTAAGTATACAAAGGCACTGAATTACATTATCGTAGAAGTGGCTCCTCTGCAACGGAGTCTTTAACCAACACTGCGTCAGTACCCAATCTTTGGGTTATATTCTATCCCTACTTATGCTCCCTCACCTTTTGGGTTTGCATAAAAAGTTGCTCCTTTCAGCTATCTTCAAATTACACAATCAGGGTTTTTTTTTTTTTATCCTAGATTTTGGGGCAAATCTCAGGAAACTTGCTAGGTATGATAAGTTGGTATAGCCAGGTCCTAAATAATGTAGAACCTCAGAGTTACGAACACCTCGGAAATGGCATGGAGGTGGTTCATAAATCTGAACAAAACGTGACAGTCATTCTTTCAAAAGCTTTCAACTGAACATTGATTTAATATAGCTTTGAAACTTTGCTATACAGAGGAAAAATGCTACTTTTAACCATCTTAATTTAAATGAAACAAGCACAGAAATAGTTTCCTTACCTTGTCAAATCTTTTTAAACTTCCCCTTTGTTTTTTGGTAGTTTACATTTAACACAGTACTGTATTGTACAGTATTTGCTGCCTTTTTTTTTTGTCTCTGCTCCTGCACTGCCTGATTGCATACTTCTGGTTCCAAATGAGATGCGTGGTTGGCCGGTCAATTCATAACTCTGGTGTTCATAATTCTGAGGTTCTGCTATAGAGCAAAAGCTAGAAAATGGGTGAAACTGGAAAATACTGTTGTTTTTTTTTTTTTAAGTATAAACTCTTTGGGCAACTTGGATATGTAAATTAAAGCTGTCCCCAGAAATTTAATATTAGTTTTATACTATCAATTCAATTTTAACAGTAATTTTTTTAAAATCTACATTTTGCTGTCTCTCTGTTGTATTGTCACTATTTTTCAGTTGTGACTGCTTTACTTTTGTAGATCTTCCACTGCATCTTAATGCAGCAATGTTTGAAGCGAACGGTGGTTGTGGATATGTTTTGAAACCCCCTGTTCTGTGGGACAAGAACTGTGCAATGTACCAGCACTTTTCTCCATTAGACCGAGATCTGTATAATATAGAGCCAGCTATATATTCTTTAACAGTAAGTACATTTTAAGGGAATTCTTAAAAGCTAAATATTCCAAGTGGATGTTGTGTAACTGCAGTCCTAAAAGGATCCCATCAACTTTACAGTCACATTTCTATAATAATGACTTGTAATAACTAAAAGTATTGTAACTAAAAGAAGTTACTGGAGGGAAAAGTCTCTAGTTTGTTTATTTGTGTATTGACAGCACTGTTTATAGAGGCTTTCACTGTGTCCCCATGTTGACATGAGTATTTACCTCTAGGGCGCCCCTAAGCACCCAGACATGGCGATGCATGGGACTGCACCTCTCACACCCCTCTTGTGTCCACCTTCTTGGCTGTGATAACCAGTCCCAGCCAGTCTCGTCTCTGGACTCTCTCACTGAGTCTTCTTTGGCTCAGCCGTTCGCCCAAGCCACACAACAGTACAATCCTTTTCTGGGGTTCAACAGCAAAGGTTTTTCACATTTCTTGAGCTCAACTCTAAACAAAAAGGTCCTTGGCCTCTCCTGGGCTCGACTTCAGTTCCTCTCCTTGTCAAAATACTGACTGACTCCTGGGAGTCCAAGTATGACTTAAACTAGCCTTCTGCTCCTCATGGACTTGTCTTTCATTCTCTGGTACTCATAGACCCTAGCTTGGGGTTCCTCTCCATTCTAGGCTCCACCGAGGAAGTAGCCCTGCTCCTGTAACTATGCTTTCTGGCTACAGACAATCTCAAACACTGGACCTTCCTTGAGGCCCATCCCAGGGAGAGGGAACTCTCCCTAGCTTCTTCCTCCCCGTCAACTGAGTTCCGTCAGCTCTTTATACAGCCTATCTCTACCTCCCAGGAGTCTCTGGTAATCATGCTCCTTGCAGCTTCTCAGGCCCAGCCAGCTCCCTTTTTGACCAGTCCTTATTCAGCCAGTTCTGTTAAACTTTTGGAATAGCACCCCCAAGGCAATTATGGAATCATAGAAATGTAGGGATGAAAGGGGTTTTGAAGTCATCAAGTCCAGTCCCAAGTGCTGAAGCAGAACCAAGTAAACTTGGAGCAACCCTGACAGATGTTTGTCAAGTCTGTTCTTAAAAACCTCTGATGGTGAGGATTCCACAACCTCTCTTGGAGGCCTTTTCCAGAGCTTAACTACCCTTGTAGGTAGGAAGTTTCTCCCAATATCTAAACAAAATCTCCCTTGCTGCAGATGAAGCGTGTTGCTTCTTGTCCTACCTTCAGTGGACATGGAGAACAGTTAATCACAGTCTTCTTTATAACAGCTCTTAACATATTTGAACACTGTAATCATGTTGCCCCCTCAGTCTTCTTTTCCCAAAACCGAACATGCCCAGGTTTTTAACCTTTCCACATAGATCATTTTTTTTGTTGCTCTTTTCTGAACTATTACCAATTTCTCCAATTAAAGTGTGGTACCCAGTACTGGACAGTGCACTCCAGCTGTGGCCTAAGCCGTGCCCAATAGAGTGGGATAATCACCTCCTGGGTCTTACATGCAACACTCCTGTTAACACACCCCAGTGTATTCGACTTTTTCACAATTGTATCACATTAATGACTCCTATTCATTTGTGATCCACTAAAACTCCCAGATCCTTTTCAGCGGAGCTACCGCCAACCAATTATTCCTCATTTTGTAGCTGTGTGTTTGATTTTTCCTTCCTAAGGGAAATACTTTGTACTTGTCTTTATTGAATGTCATTTTGTTGAATTCAGACCAGCTCTCCAATTTGTCACGGTCATTTTGAATTATAATTCCATCCTCGAAAGTGCTTGCAACCCTTGCCAGTTTGTTGTCATCTGCAAATTTTATAAGCATCCTCCCCACTCCATTATCCGAGTCATTAATGAAAATATTGAATAGTGCAAGACCCCACTAGATACACCCTCCCAGTTTGACAGTGAACCATTGATAACTATTCTGAATACAGTCTTTCAAGCTGCTGTGCACCCATCTTATAATAATTTAATCTAGATCACATTTCCCTAGTTTGCTTATGAAAATGTCATGTGTCGTTGTCTCAAAAGTCTTACTAAAATCAAGACATATCCAGTAGGCCAGTCATCCTGTCAAAGAAGGAAATTAAGTTGGTTTGGCATGCTTTCTTCTTGACAAATCCATGCTGGTTAGTCCATATAACCCTATTATCCTCTAGGTGCTTACAAATCGATTGTTTAAATAATTTGTATCTTCTCATGTATTGAAGTTAGGCTGACTGGGCTATAAATTCCCAGGTCCTCTTTGTTCCCCTTATCAAAGATAGGCACTATGTTTGCCCTTCTCCAGGAGTTCTCAAAGATAATTGCTAATAGTTCCATGATTGCTTCAGCTAGTTTCTCAAGTACCCTAGGATGAATTTCTTCAGGCCCTGCTATCTTGTCCGCGAAGGGTGGGCGCGCCCGGCACCGGAACGGCCGCCCACCACCCAGCGCCGGAGTGTCAGCTCGATAGCTCCTCTCCCTCATCTTCGGATGACGACACCTCACGGCACCGGTCCTGGTCTCCGAGATGGTACCGCACCAGATCACCGTTGCCAGCCGGACGCTCTCGCCACTCCAGCTCCGACTCGGCACGAGGCACCGCTCTCGGCACCGTTCGCCGGCACCGGGGAAGAGGCACCGCAAGTCTTCAGCTTCCTGGCACTGCTCCTTGTCGTCGTCGTCGGCTTCGCCAAGGTGTCGGCACCAGTACAGATGGCACCGCTGCTCTTCGGGATCGTCTGGTAGCGGGTCCCGAAGCAGCTCTTCCCAATGGCACTGTTGGCGCTGTTCCCCCGGCTTGGGCTCCCGGAAGGCTCGATGCCGGGATGAGGTGCAGCCCCCGGCATCAGCACCGATGACGGCACTGGGTTGGCCCCAGCCCCCTTGGCAGTGGCCATTTTGGGGAGCATGGGGGGCGCAGTTGGGGCAGGGTACTGTGTCAGCCCCTGCCTCCATTGCTCAGCAAGCTCCCCTGCAGGCACCACCAGTGCAGGGAGGGGACCGCTCCTCGGGAGAGGAGTTGGGCCCTGGGGAGCGCCCCTCCACAGGACCCTGCCACTGGTCCTCTTCTTCGTCGCTGGATGAGGCAGCCTTCAGGGACCAGGGGGCTCCTCTGATTGACTTTAAGGCTCATCAGGAGCTGCTGAAAAGAGTGGTCTCCAACTTCGACTTGGAGGTCAAGGTGCTGGAGGAAGAGGTGGACCCCCTCTTTGGGCATGTGGGGACCCAAGGCCCTTCCAGGGTAGCCCTCCCCGTGCATGAAAGGGTGTTGCACCTGGCCAAGGCAGTGTGGCAAACCCCTTCCTCAGGCGCCCCAACCTCCAAGGGCACCGAGAAAAAGTACTACGTGCCAGCCAAAGGACACGAGTACCTTTACACCCACCTAGCCATGGGTACTCTGGCTGTGGACACTGCCAACCAGAAGGAGAGACAGGTGGCCCAGAGCTCCACTCCTAAGAGTAAAGAGGGCAGGAGACTAGACCTCTTCGGTAGGAAGGTCTACTCCACTGGGGCGCTCCAGTTCAGGGTGGCTAACCACCAAGCTGTCTTGGGGAGGTACAATTTGAACTTGTGAGACTCCTTGCGAGTCTCTGCCCCAAGACCAAGCCGCGGACTTCACCACGGTCTTGGACAAAGGACTGGCTGTGGCCAGCGCAGCCCTGCAAACTGCTTCGGACGCTGTGGCCTCCGCTATCACTATGCGTCATGCAGCGTGGCTGCAGTCCACGGGGCTGTCCCAGGAGGTGCAGCATTCCATGCAGGACCTGCCCTTTGATGGGGCCAGCCTGTTTTCGGAAAGAACAGACAAGAAGCTGCACGCTTTCAAAGACTCAAGGGCTACCTTGCGTTCCCTGGGACTTTACATCCCTCAAGCGGCGAGGCAGCAGACCCGCCAGCAGCTGCAGTGCCCGCCACAGCAGCAGCAGCACCCTAGGCCACCGCCTAGGCCTTTCCCCCCCCGCAAGAGGTAGGGATAGGAGCAGGGGTTTCGGACGGCGCAACCGCTCCGGATCATTCTCCGCTTCCCAGAAAGGGCCCCCCCCAGGGCTCCAAACGGAAGCAGCAGTTCTGATGGTGCGCCTGAGGGTGGCACCTGTACCTTCCCCCTGGATTCGCCCTTTCTATTCAGAGACAGGCTAAGGTCGTGCCTCAGTCTCTGGAGGGGCATCACGTTGGACCGCTGGGTCCTGGGCACCAGGGTTACGCCCTCCAGTTGGTGGCTTTTCCCCCCAATTCACCCCCTTCCCCATCCCTCCTCAGGGACCCATCTCACGAGCAACTACTCCTTCTGGAGGTCTGCTCCCTTCTGCACAACGGGGCCATAGAGGCGGTCCTGCTGCTCGAGGTGGGGAAGGGGTTCTACTCGAGGTACTTCCTCATTCCCAAAACCAAGGGAGGCCTCAGACCTATACTGGACCTGCGCAGGCTAAACAGGTCCATAAAGAAACTGAAGTTTCGCATGATGTCCCTAGCAGCCATTATCCCTGTACTGAATCCAGGAGATTGGTTTGCCGCCCTCGACCTGAAGGATGCGTACTTCCATGTCTCCATCCTTCCCGCCCACAGGCGCTATCTAAGGTCCATGGTAGCTGGTGGCCACTACCAGTTTACAACCTTGCCATTTGGCCTATCCTCCCCCCCCGCAGGGTGTTCACCAAGTGTGGGGCAAGGTTCAAGGCCATGGCAGCGATCACATCGCAACTCCGCAGGTGCCCCATGTCGACAGCCAGGCAGTGCCTTCAGCTGTTGGGCCACATGGCCTCGTGTACGTAGGTGGTGAGACTGGCTCGCCTCAGGCTCAGGCCTCTCCAAGGTTGGTTGGCCACGGTATATGTGCCCAGCAGGCACGCCATGGACAGAGTGATGACAGTGCCCCTTGCAGTTCTGGGGCCACTACTATAGTGGAAGGACCCCAAAATGGTCTTAGAAGGGGTTCCATTCAGGGACTTGACCCCCTTGATCACCCTGATCTTCAATGCGTCATACCTTGGTTGGGGGACTCACGTCAGTGGTGGCCTGAGTACTCAGGGCCGCTGGTCGCAGGAGGAGACTGCCCTCCATGTCAATGTAAAAGAATTGAGAATAGTCAGACTGGCATGCAAGGTATTCCTCCATTGTTTATTGGGCAAAATGGTACAGGTGCTGACGGTCAACACCGCAGCTATGCATTATATAAACAACCAAGGGGGAGCACGCTCCTCGGCTCTGTGCCAGGAGGCGCTTCGACTGTGGAACTTCGCGGTGAGGCGTGACTTTTGTTTAACCGCCTCTCACCTCCTGGGGGTCAGGAACGACGAGGTGGACTGCCTCAGCAGGCCTTTTCTACCCCAACACGACTGGTCATTGCAACCGGAGGCAGCGGCCAGGATTTTCCATGAGTGGCGTGTTCCCCAACTGGACCTGTTTGTGTCGTCCTGGAACAGGAAGTGCCCGAGGTTCTGCTCGCTCCAGGGTTGCGAGCCGGGCTCCCTCTCCTACGCATTCCTCATCGAATGGATGGGGACCCTCATGTATGCGTTCCTCCCCATCCCGCTCTTACTGAGACAGCATTGGTTCAGCATGCTGCAGGACCTCTCTGTCGCCATGCCAATCGAGCTCCCGAGGAGGCCGGACCTGGTCTCCCAGGACCACAGTCGCCTGCTACACCCCGACCTGGACTCCCTGCAGCTGACGACCTGGAGACTCTCTGGCTGACGGAGGTGGAGAGAGCCTGCTCGGCGCAGGTCCAACGCGTTCTGCTGGATAGCAGGAAGCCTTCCACGCAGATCGTGGACAAGGCCAAGTGGAGGAGATTCACCTGCTGGGCGGAGTCGTGGGGCATAACCCCCGGTACGTCCCCCATGCAGGCCATCCTCGAGTACCTCCTGCAGCTTAGGCTCCAGGGGTTAGTGCTAGCCTCCCTCAGGGTGCACCTAGTGGCCATCTCAGCTTTCCATAAGCCGTTGGAGGGGCGGTCCTTGTTCTCCCACCCTATGTCGGTGAGGTTCCTCAAAGGGGTTGAGAGGCTTTACCCGCAGGTCAGTGACCCGGTGCCTCCCTGGGATCTCAACCTGGTCCTCGCTAGACTGACGGGGGCCCCCTTCAAGCCCTTGGCCACCTGCCCCCTGCTGATCCTGTCCTGGAAGGTGGCCTTCCTTGTGGCCATTACCTCGGCTAGGAGGGTCTCTGAGCTGAGAGCTTTGACCTCAGAGCCCCCCTATACCGTATTCTTCCGAGATAAGGTACAGCTGAGACCGCATCCAGCTTTCCTACCTAAAGTAGTCTCCCAATTCCATTATGACCAAGACATTTTCCTCTCCGTGTTTTTTCCCAAACCGCACGGGTTGGAGGAGGAGAGGAGATTACACACCCTGGATGTGAGGAGAGCCCTCGCCTTCTACATAGAGAGGACGAGGCCTTTCCGGAGGACCACGCAACTCTTCATCCCGGTGGCAGACAGGATGAAAGGATCCACAGTGTCCACGCAGTGCATCTCCGGATGGATCACTGCCTGCATCAAGTTCTGCTACGAGCGCGCAGGCGTCCAGCTTCCTGGAGTGGTGACGGCGCATTCAACAAGGGCCCAGGCCGCATCGGCGGCCTTCCTGGGACGGGTCCCCCTGGATGACATCTGCAGGGCTGCCACCTGGTCGTCAGTGCACACCTTCGCCTCACACTACGTTATCGTACAGCAGTCGAGGGAGGATGCATGAGTCGGCAGAGCCATGCAGTGAGCAGCTCACCGTTGTCTCCTACCCGCCTCCAGGTATGGCTCGTTAGTCACCTAAGTGGAATGCATATGAGCAATCACTCGCAGAAGAAAACATGGTTACTTACCAGTAACTGTTGTTCTTCGAGATGTGTTGCTCATATCCATTCCACACCCACCCTCCGTTCCTGCTGTCAGAGTTGGCAGAAAGAAGGGACTGAGGGTCCGCATGGCCGGCGGCGCCCTATATACCGCGGCATGAGGGCGGCACTCCAGGGGGCGCCAGAGCCGGCCCCTATAGGAACTGCTAGGGGAAAAAATTGTCCGGGAACAGTGCACGAGGGCGTGCACACACCTAAGTGGAATGGATATGAGCAACACATCTCGAAGAACTACAGTTACTGGTAAGTAACCATGTTTTTTTGATTTTCGAGCCATTAAATAACTCTTGATGGCACCATATTGCCAGCTCTTGAGAACTCCTGTTCTCAAGATTTTGTTCCCAGGGGACCTTACCTACCAGTTCTCTTAGTTTGTTAGTCTGCTTTTTTGAAGCGCATTGTCCTTATTCTGCTGCTTTCACTACTTCCTTTCCTTAGAATCACAAAATCTATGATTTCATCACTTTCACCCAAGTTGCCTTCAACCTTCAGATTCTCAACCATTTCCTCCTTATTAATCAGAATCAAGTCCAAAATGGCTGTCCCGCTGGTTACTTCCTCCATTTTCTGAATTGAAAAGTTGTCCCAATACATTCCAAAAACTTACTGGAAATTTTTTGTTTTGCCATAATTCTTTTCCAACACATGTCTGGGTAGTGAATCCCTCATTACTACTGGTCTTGTGTTTTGGATATATCTGTTAGTTGTAGAAGTGCCTCATTTACCTCTGTGATGGGTTCCCTCCCCACTCATGATACTTCCTGCTGGTCACTCTTGCACTACACCCTCCTCAGCGGTCTCTCCTCCATTGTCTTCTCTCTGTATGCAGTCTCTCTCAATCTTGGTGCTGCCACTTCCAGTCCGTGGCTTGGTCTTCTGACCAGGTCACTACGTCCTTCCGCTTCGGGGGAACACAATCTTTCTGGACTTGCTCTCTGGTGGGCATCTCCTGTGCCCTGAGCCACTACCCAGTGGCTGGTAGGGGAACCCAGGCCCACTCTCTACATTGGGTTCCAGCACAGGACCCAATAACATGCAGCATAGGCCTGTACTGTCTTTGACCTTGCTGCTGTTTCCCTGTGCTTTTTCCTATCTTTTTCCTACCTAACTGGCTTTCCCTGTCTCTGGATTCGCCACCTTCTTCACTCCCTCGTCTCAGGGAGTGTGTGCAGCCTGCCTTCCTGCAGCCTCAAACACTTCTTCCCCTTTCCTTGGAGTGACTGCCCTTCCCTAGCTGCTGCCTTACTCTCTAGCCAGCTACCTGGCTTTCTACAGACCCTGCTTGTTCCTGCCCAGGTGACCCTATTCCTCCTTCATTAGCTCCCTGGCTTGCAGCCTAATTACTGGACCAGTGTAGGTGTATGCCCCATTACAACCTCCTGTTCTTGATTAGGGGTCTAGAGTAGACCATATCATGACATCTCCCATATTTTTCCCCTTCTGTCTTTAACCATAGATTTTTCAAGTGGTCTACCTCTCACCTCCTTTGAACCTCAAAACAAGTGTATGTTTTTTGATGTATATTGCAACACATCCTCCATTTTTATCCTACCTGCCCTTCCTGAACAAGTGATATCCCTCTACCTATATTGAAGTCATGAGACTTATCCCACTACAACTTTGATGACAATTAAGTCATAATTTAGCTTATGTATTAGTGCTTCTTTTTCTTCCTGTTTATTTCCTCTACTCCTTGCATTTGTGTAAGACATGTAAGATGTTGAGCTGATTCCCCTACTGATTTCCCTCATGTTGCTTTTATGACGTTATTGTAATTTTCCATGTCTTTCCCCACACACATCTAGCCCTCTGCTAATCTGTCTGGACACTTGGCCTCTTGCTCCAGGGACCCATCACAGGAATTGGCTCTCTTCCTCCATGGCTCCTCTACCCAGGCACAGGCAACTGGGCATAAAATAGCAGATAAAATTCAATGTTGATAAGTGCACAGTAATACACATTGGAAAGCATAATCCCAACTGTACATACAAAATGATGGGGTCTAAATTGACTGATACCATTCAAGAAAGAGATCTCTGAGTCATCATGGATAGTTCTCTGACAATATCTGCTCAATGTGCAGTGGCAGTCAAAAAAGTCAACAGACTGTTATTTACGCCTTCACATAACACAAGAACCAGAGATCACTCAATGAAATCAATAGGCAGCAGGTTTAAAACAAACTAAAGGGAGTACTTCTACACACAGTGTAGAGTCAACCTGTTGAACACATTACCAGGGGATGTTGTGAGAGCCAAAAGTATAACTAGATTTAAAAAAGAATTAGATAAATTCATGGTGGAAAGGTCCATCAGTGGCCATTAACCAAGCTGGTCAAGGACACAACCCCATGCTCAGCATGTCCCTAAATGTCTGACTGCCAGAAGCTGGGACTGGACATCAGGGGATGGATCACTCAAGAATTCCCCTGGTCTGTTCATTCCCTCTGAAATATCCTGCACCAGCCACTGTCAGAACACAGGATACTGAGCAAGATGGATCCTTGGTCTGATCCAGCATGACCATTCGTATATTTTATGTTCCCAAAACTCCATCATCTTCCTGTCCTGTGACAAGCTTTTATAGCCCCAGATGAAGCCGTGCCCCTTTTTAATTGGTTCAATTCAGCTGACCTGCTCTGACACAGGAGCTGTGCTCGGTTTATTCACAGGGTCCAGCTGCTCTGTAACACCACTGTAATGTCAGTTAGCTAGGCCCCGATCTTGCAAATATTACATTGGGGCTACTCACTTGAACGAAGTTACACATATGCTTAGTTATTTGCAGGACTTCATTTCTCCCTTCCTGAAAAGCCTTAGTTATAAACATTAGGAGGGATGCAGTGAAAAACCCTTAAATCTTTTTTAAAATAATAAAATATAATGAGGAGATGTTATTGAAAGGGTGTTCTGTCGGAAATTTGGGTCCCTTTGTGCGGAGAATTATGAGAATTTATATATGAGATTAATAGGAATCAAATTTACCCTAATTGGAGCTCCATTGGAGTCAGTGCAATTACTGTCATAATTGAGGGGAAAATTTGACCCTCCTTATGTAGATTCCAAGTACGAATACATTCTTTTTGGATTAACCTTCAAATACTTTGAATTGTTATGTTCATGATCTGTGTTCTATTTTTCAGAGGAAAGATACACTAGCAATTGCATTTGTTTTAAGCTGGTCTGCTTTTGAAATTATTCTGTTGGCAATTCAGAATACTGAAGCAGGGTTGTAATTAGATCTGCATGTTAGCAAATTGTTCTTTGGAGTATGATAAATTTTATTTAATTTGAAAATGTAACATAAAAAACCCTAACCCACTAATTGGTTACTTTGTGTTCTCTGCTTCAGATTGTGTCTGGACAGAATGTTTGTCCTAGCAACAGCACAGGAAGTCCATGCATTGAAGTTGACGTACTTGGGATGTCTCTGGATAGCTGCCATTTCCGCACTAAACCCATTCATCGCAATACTCTCAACCCCATGTGGAATGAACAGTTTCTCTACCGGGTTCACTTTGAGGATCTGGTCTTTCTTAGATTTGCAGTTGTTGAAAACAACAGCTCAGCTGTAACTGCTCAAAGAATCATTCCACTAAAGGCTTTAAAAAGAGGTAAAATACAATTTGCACGAACTTTATACAGAGTGCCTAGATCCTGAAACATGGCTGAAAATGCTCAGCACCGCTTAGTGGGATGTATTCAGTTCTGGGACCATCTGACTCAGATGTCAATTAGAGCATTTTCAGTGCTGTTCTAGTTATGCCATGCTGGCTACCCTTTGCCCCCAAGGGCCATTCCAGCAACTGGTGATCATCAGGGCAGAAAGATTCCCTGTGCATTCCCCATTTTCCATAACTATGCTCCCTGCACCAATGGCTGGAAGAGGTCGGGGGCAAAGTGTAGGATTTTCTCTACACCAGGGACTCCTCAAGAGGGTGGTCAAATTGGTCTCAAGTTTGTGCATCTGTGGTAGCAGAGTAGTCCTAACATACTGGATGATCTAGTCAAAGGTGATGTGGGGGGGACACGGGACACATGGGGTCATGTGCCCCCTCCCAGATTTTTGCCAGGGTTTGCTGGCCGAGCTTGGTCACATGGTGCAGCCGGGCCCCCTTTGCAGAGTAGCTGCTAGAGCTGGCAAGCTGGGAGCTGCCGCCATGGGGAAGAGGTGGCAGCAAATATCTGGGAACTGCAGGGAGAGGTACTGCTTTTGCTGCTGCTCTCCCTGCAGAGCTAAAGCAGTGGCCCCTCCCTGCAGCTTTTGGGTATTTGCTGCTGCCTCTTCCCATGGAGCTAACACCTGGAAGCTGCAGGGAGGGGCTGCTCAGGATAAGAGGAGTGTGCGCCTGGGAGGCCATGACTCAAACTGTTCGGGAGTGAACCTTTAAATTGTGCCCTCCTTCTCCCTCCCAGAAGGCACCAGTCATCTCTAGATCTGATCCATTACATTCAGTGTCTAGGATAAAAATAAATATTTCTATGCTGTTTTAATAATTGTAATTCATTATGTTGCTTTGCTGAGTGAATGTTTTTGGCACACAAAAGAAGGAGTGACTTCAGTGGGAGTTAAGGGTGCTCTGTCTCCTGAGGTACTCAACACCTCATAGGATCATGCCTGTATTGTTGTGCAAACAAGGGTTTTAATTCAAACCATTACAGTGCTTAAATAGTTCAGGTGTAGCAAAATCTTAGATGCTTGAGTTTTCAACTTTATAAATCATCTATCCCACTTTAACATAATGTGCTTGACAAGTTTTCTCTGCCCCAATTACATACTGTTTTAGGGTATAGACATCTCCAGCTTCGAAACCTGCACAATGAAGCCTTAGAAATTTCAAGTTTATTCATAAACAGTCGGAGGATGGAAGAAAATCCCTCTGGGAATGTTGTGCCTACCTCTTTGGTAATTTATTTTATGTGAATGTCAAATGTATTTTTTCCTGTGTTCCTAATGACTGTTACAGTACATAGGAGAAACAAGTGGGTGAGAATATCTTTTATCGGACCACCATCTGTTGGTGGAGACAAGCTTTCCAGCTACACAACTTGTCTGTCTCTTTCATCAACAGAAGGTGATCCAATAAAAGATATTATCTCGTCCGCTTTGTCTCCGTCATATCTTGGGACCAACATAGCTACAACACTGCATATTATAGTACACAGACAGTGAGGACTATGTTTTAAAATACTCTGGGCATGTTTATGGCAAGCTAGGATATGACTCTACCCCACTCTAGTCTGCCATGGACCAACTGTCCCTCTGGTTCCTGCTGAAGTGCTTTAACAATTAGTTAATGTGCTTTGATCTAGGTCACATTAATGAACTGGTGATGCGTGTCACACTCCAGCCTGCCTGAAACTAGAAGTTCATGTAGACAAGCCTTGAGTGTTGCAATTTTTAAGTTCTAGGCCCCCTACCACCCAGTGAAATCCTCTAGTTAAGGGCCATATACAATCCTTAGGGAGAGTTAGCTGCCTAAAATGGGATTCACAGAAGTCAGCAAGCTGAGCAAGGAGCTGCCTAAGCCAGTTATTAGGAAATGCTGAAAGAAAAAGAGAAAGAGAAATAGACTTTCCACACTATTATAGGCAATAGGTGAGTGGTCAGGGTAGTCATCTGGGGTGTTGGAAGCCTCTCTTCAAAACCCTGCTCTATCTAATTTGGATCAGGGACTTGAACTTGTCTGCCGTGTCCCAGGTAATCCCCAGGCTATAGAGTCAATTTCTCACTCTCTCTATCCCAGTGAATTGTGTACATAAAATGGAGTAGCTTTAACAGGAGAGGTGGAGAATGACCCAACCCTACATCAGAGCCTGGTGGTTTGGGCACTCACTTGGGATGTGAGAGACCTGGGCTCAGGGCCCTGCTCTAAATCCAATGGAGTGGGGATTTGAAAACAGGTCTTCCACAGCCAAGGTCAGTGTCTAGCTAGTAGGTATCCTTAAGGACACACTGCCAACCAGCCCCAAAGCTCCTGATCTGGTTACCTCAAGCTGTCTTTGTGTGAGGCCCAATCTGGAATGCATACTTCAAGTAAACCTGCTGGCTCAGAGCCCGCAGGGGAGATAGCAGAGAGCAAGCCTAGTTTGAAAATCCCATGGGGATTAGGCATGAGCTACAGCTCCAAGCAGCAAAATGGCATCAGAACTAGAGCTGGTAAATATTAAATTTGCACCAAAAATGCATTTTGAGGCCACTGAAACTATTCAAAAATTCAGGTAGAATTCAGCAAATAATTTCAGTCAGAAAAAAATGATTTTCTTTAATTGATCAAAATGATTTGGTTTGACCCTTTTGAAACACTGTTTTATGTAGAAATTTAGCTATATTCATTCAAATTAAAGAAAACAAACAAACAAAACCAAACATCCCAAAACAAAACACCAGAAAAATTTCATTTTGGGTTGGGGAACACACACTGAAAACAAAATTAGCCTCCCAAAAGTTAGTTTGATTTTTTTAAATTGTTTTAGGGTATTTTTATTGGAAATGATTTATTTTATTTTGGATTAAACTACTGAAAGTTTCAAGATATCAGTTGTTCATTCAGCTCTAGTCAGGGCTTAAACAGTTTTCTGCATGTCCAGTGGTGGGAACTTAAGACATCTAGGAGACTTCACCAGCAGAAACACAGACATCTACCCACAGGACTAGGTGGCAGCTGAACAGGGGTTTTGGAGATCTCCTTGACATCTAAATGTTGGACTTTTCCACTTAAAGTGGTAGTTAACTCTGCCAAGGTTATTCTGAAAAACACACTAGGAGTGTCTGCATCTTTAGGTGGCTAAATACCTTTGAAAATCTGGCCTTTAGGGCATTTCTGTAGATTTCTTCTTATGTTGTATCTTTAAGTAGCAATAATTTTAAAGTTATATTCAGTTAAATGCCAAAAAGTTTAATGAGCTAGATCAGTGATACACAGACCTCAGTGGTTCAGGAGCCAAATTAGCGATCAGCATTATTCAAAAGAATCACAGTAGTGTGAATTCATTGTTTCCTTTACTATAGTACTATACATATTCAAACAGTATGATAGGAAATATATAGTTCATATATATAATTCTCACAGCAAGTTAATAATTTAGTGCAAGTTAATTTTATTGGTTAATAACACAGTAAAAGCATCTTGATTGATTAATAACTTAGATTGGTTCATTATTAAATCACACAGCATTTTAATAGCATGTGCTGCAAACAGCTGCAAGAGACTTGCAGCTTGTGAGCCACTTGCAGCTTGTGAGCGCCAGTCTGAGGGCTGGTCTACACTGGCGGCAGTGGTTGACAGGAGATACACAGGCTACATAACATAGCTTGCGTATCTTCCGTCAACGTACTAACATTCACGTACCATGGCGTCTTCACGGCACTGCATCAATGGGAGACTCCTTCCCATTGACGCTGATTTCCGAATTTCGGGGAGGTGGACTAACTGAGTGGACTGGTGAGCACCAGCATAGACCAGACCCTGTCAACTGATGCCACTGCATCGATGCCTGCTGCTGTGGCCGTGTAGACATACCCTCAGTATCACTGAGCAACATCCTTGGGTGTTGGTTGAGTCATATTCACTGTGGATCGTGCAGTGGGACGCAAAGTTGTCCAGTAGTGTCTGCTTCCTTATAAATGTATCATTAGCAGTTCAGTTGAGACCAAAAAGGATGTAAGTCAGAGGCAATTGCTTTTGTCTCTGACACAATGAGATGGTTGTTGCAGTGCTGTTGTAGCTGTGTAGGTCCCAGAATATTAGCAAAACAAAGTGGGTGAAAAGAATGGGAAGATGACAGAACTTTAATAGGAACAGGGGCCTCACCAGGGGCATAATCTATATAAAGCAGCACAGAGTGCTAAACTTTTTAATTTTTTATTTATTTGAAAATGCATTATTAACCTTGCTGACGCATAGTGTATCTGGTATGTCAAACAAAACATTCCTCCTGCCAGTCCCATGTGCAACAGGCATCAGCAGAACGAACGCTAAATAATAACCCACAAACATACTAAGAGGAAGTATGTTATATACACATACTCATGGACTTTAAGGCTAGAAGGGGCTATTGTAATCAACTTGTCTAACCTTATCCATAAGCTTCACCCAACAATTCACCCAACACCCAACTTCACCCAACAATTCTTGCATTGAACCTAATAACTTGTGATTAACAGACATCCAATGATAGAGAATCTAGCAGATCAGTGGGCGAGGTGGTCCTATGGTTAATTGCCTTCACTGTTAAACATTTGTGCCTGATTTCCAGATTGTATTTTTCTAGCTTCAACTTCTAGCTATCGGATCTTGTTATACCTTTGTTTGCTAGACTAAAGAGTGTGTAGGTACTTACAGATTGTCTATTCATTTTCTGTGTAACCTATAAATAATATGCCTATATATCTGAAAAAATACTGAATTGTTGTTTAAACAGTTGTTTAATACAGGAGAGAGGAGAGTTTCAACATTGTACAAGGTCACAATACATGGAATTCCAGGTCCTGAGCCCTTTACAGTTTTCACTATAAGTGGAGGGACTACAGCAGCACAGCTTCTTCATCAAGTAAGTATGTCCACTTGCCCTATATAGAATGTCACAAGAATCCTTAGTAACCAGCTATGTGCCAGGCAGTATCCGACCTTCCTTCATTTGTTTGGAATCACTACATTTCAGAAAGCTGATGCATTAACAAAGATATTTTTCCACTTAAAAGAATAAGAGATTGTATTATAAATCTGGTTGCTAAGGAATTAATTGAACAATTCTAGGTACTGATTTGTAGGTATTGATTTTTAATCTTTGAAATGCAACTGAGTAACAAAAAAAATATAAAATTTAATTTTCTTTCTGTAGTCCTGCAGATTGAATTAATCAATACGACAAAAATAATTAACTAAAATTATAGGAGTGTACATTTTATTATGAGAAGGAGCTGCATATTGTTAATTTAGTGACAAATCAGAAAGTCCGCATGACAAAAAGTTCTCATAACAAATCATTACTTCAAATATGTTATCATATCCTAACAGTTTCTTTTATTGTTATGTATATATATTCAGTATCAGCGCTCCTCTAGTGGTTTTAATGACCACTGAGCAGCTCATTATAAGAATTCCTCATTGCCATACTACCTTGTGCATTCAACAAGGGGAGAGTTGGACTTGGTCAGTACTTAGAAGGAAAACAGAGGTCTGTGGTGATTGATGATTCTGTAGCTACTGTTCTCCTTCGAGTGATTGCTCATATGCATTCCACTTAGGTGTGTGCACGCTCTCATGCACAGTCTCCGGAGAACTTTTTCCCTAGCAGCCCCCTGTAGGGAACAGTCTCAGCGCCCCCTGGAGTGCCGCCCTCATGCGGCAGTATATAGGGTGCCGCCAGCCCCTCCCCTCCTCTGTTCCTTCTTTCCGCCCGTGACGGTCGTCGGGAACAACTCTTGCTGCTCGCAAGTATTTTCCCTTTACTGTAATTAGTTAGTTAGCAGTTCTCCCTGAACTCAGTTAGCTTTTCAGTTAGTTAGGGTACTTAGAATAGGAAGAGCCTTAGGGCTCTTAGGGCCCTGCACTGGCTGCGGGAAGGCCTTCCTGGTCAGTGACCCCCATGAGCGCTGTCTAAAATGCTTGGGGGAACAGCATTGATTGGTGCCACAAGATTGGTGCCACATTTGCAAGGCCTTTAAGCCACAGACCCAGAAAGAGAGGGAAATCCAGCTTAAGGCCATTTTGATGGAGTTCGCCTTGCGTCCAGCGTCTGAGCTGACGCGTACCCCTTCGGCACCAAGCGTGTCATCGGTGCAGAGCGCTCCGCCAGCACCGCAGGCGCCTCAGCACCGGGTGTCTCCAGTGATGAGAAAGAAGAAGCGCCGCCAGCGCGTGGAGCATTCTCCCTCCCCCGCACCGCAGGAGCGGCTGGGGTCGAGCCCGGAGGTGCCACGGCTCACGGACGAGCCACCGGCACTGACGCTGGCACCGATATACAGGGAACCTCCCCCGACTCCTGTGAGTGGGGGACACCCTGACCAGGACCCTTCTACGCCGGAGGCATTCTAAGTGGCTCGAGCCTTGCTGGCCTTGCCCACACCTCCGGCCCTCTCTCGGCTGAGAGAGTCAGGGCCTGTGTCCGGGGCAAACCCGCGATGGGTGTCCCCGAAGGGTGGGCGCGCCCGGCACCGGAGGAATGGTCGCCCACCACTCGACATTGGAGAGTCGAGCTAGATAGCCCCTCTCCCTCCTTGTTGTCAGACGAGTCGTCACGACACCGATCTCGTTCGTCGAGACGGCACCACTCTGGGTCTTCATCACTGGCCACTCGCTCTTGACGCTCCAGCCCGGCACCGAGACGCAGATCTCGGCACCGCTCACCGGCACCAGGGAAGAGGCGTTGCAAGTCTTCTGTCCCCCGGTATTGGTCTTCATCTTTGTCTGCGTCGCCCAAGCGCTGGCACCACAGGAGGCACCGCCTCTCCTCGGGATCGTCCAGCAGCTGGTCCCGGCGTGGCTATTCCCGGTGGCACCGCCAGCACCGTTCACCTGGCTCGGGATCTCAGACCCGGCGCCGGGAGGAGGTACAGGCATCGGCACCGGCACCGAGCTGGCCCCAGCCCCCATGGCAATGGCCATACTGGGGGACGTGGGCAGCCCAGATGGGGCAGGAAACTACGTCGGCCCTTGCCTCTGTGACTCAAGTAGCTCCCCAACAGGCACCTTTGGTGCAGGAGAGGGACCACTCCTCGGAAGGGGAGTTGGACCCTGGGGAGGGCCCCTCTACAGGACCCCACCACTTGTCGTCTTCATCGCTGGATGAGGCGGCCTTCAGGGACCAGGGTGCCCTTCTTATTGATTTCAGAGCTCATCAGGAGCTGCTGAAACGGGTGGCCTCCAACCTTGGCCTGTAGGTCAAGGTATTGGAGGAAGAGATGGACCCCCTTTTCGGACGTGTGGAGACTCAAGGACCATCCAGGGTAGCCCTCCCCGTCCATGAAAGGGTGCTGCGCCTAGCCAAAGCCATTTGGCAGACCCCTTCCTCGGTTGCCCCAACCTCCAAGGGTGCCAAGAAGAAGTATTACGTGCCAGCCAAAGGGCACAAGTATTTGTACACTCACCTGGCCTCAGGGACTCTGGTTGTGGACGCTGCCAACCAGAAAGAGAGACAAGGGGCCCAGAGCGCCACTCCTAAGAACGAGGGTAGGAGAATAGACCTTTTTGGCAGGAAGGTCTACTCCACGGGGGTGCTCCAATTCAGGGTGGCTAACCACCAGGCCCTCTTGGGCAGGTATAATTTGAACCTTTGGGACTCGATGTGAAGGTTCGCAGAGTCCCTGCCCCAGGACCAGGCTACAGACTTTGCCACAGTCATGGAGGAAGGACTGACGGTAGCCAGCGCAGCCTTGCAGACTGCTTCAGACGCTGCAGACGCAACCAGCAGGGTAATGGCCTCCGCCATTGCCATGCATCATGCATCGTAGCTCCAGTCCACGGAACTGTCCCAGGAGGTGCAGCACTCCATCCAGGACCTGCCGTTTGATGGAGCCTCTCTGTTCTCGGAGAGGACAGACAAGCTGAACGCCCTCAAAGACTCGAGGGCCACCCTCCACTCCCCAGGACTATATACCACTGAGGCGGCGAGATTACAGACTCACCAGCAGCTGCAGCGCCTGCCACAGCGGCAGCAGCAGCAACCTAGGCCACTGCCTAGGCCTTTTTCCCCCCCCGCAAGGGGTAGGGATAGGAGCAGGGGTTTTGGATGGCGCGACTGCTCTGTGTCGTCTGCAGCTTCCTGTAAAGGACTCTCCCAGGGCCCCAAGGGAAAGCACCAATTTTGACTGTGCGCCCGAGGGTGGCACCAGCATTCTTCCCCTGGATTCCTGCTTGGCCTTCAGAAACAGGCTAAGGCCCTACCTCGGCCCGTGGCAGGGCATCACCTCGGACCGCTGGGTCCTGGACACTGTGCACCGGGCTTACGCCCTCCAGCTTGTGGCTTTCCCCCCAATTCACCCCCTTCCCCGTTCCTCTTCAGGGACCCAGCTCACGAGCAATTACTCCTTCAGGAGGTTCGCTTCCTCCTGCACAAGGGAGCCATAGAAGCGGTTCCGCCACTCGAGGTGGGGAAGGGGTTCTACTCGACGTACTTCCTCGTTCCCAAAGCCAAGGGAGGCCTCAGACCTATAGTGGACCTGCGCAGGTTAAACAGGTTCATAAAGAAAACTTCATAAAGAAATGGCCTAGCGGCCATTATCCCCGTACTGAATCCAGGAGATTGGTTTGCCGCCCTCGACCTGAAGGATGCATGCTTCCACGTCTCCATCCTTCCCGCCCACAGGCGCTATCTAAGGTTTATGGTAGGTGGTGGCCACTACCAGTTTATGGCCTTGCCCTTTGGCCTGTCTTCCTCCCCCAGGGTCTTCACCAAGTGTATGGCAGTGGTGGCAGCCTTCCTGAGGCAGAGAGGGGTCCAGATATTCCCCTACCTGGATGATTGGTTGATAAGGGTGCAGGTCTCAGGTGCACGAGGCAGTCTCCCTCGTCCAGGCCATCTGCAACGCTCTGGCGCCGCTCATCAACTAGCAGAAGTCGACGCTGTCCCTGGTATAGAGCATAGAGTTTATAGGGGCATCCCTAGACTCAGTTCAAGCCAGAGCCTCCCTCGCACGCTCGAGGTTCGAGGCCATGGCAGTGATCACATCGCAACTTCAGAGGTGCCCCACGATGACAGCCAGGCAGTGCCTTCAGCTGTCGGGCCACATGGCCTCGTGTACGTATGTGGTGAGGCTGGCCTGCCAGGCTCAGGCCCCTCTAAGGTTGGTTGGCCATAGTATATGTGCCCAGCAGGCACTCTCTTGGCAAGATGGTGACGGTGCTCCCCGCAGTACTGGGGTCACTATGATGGTGGATGAACCCCGGACAGTCATGGAGGGGGTTCTGTTCAGGGACTTGGCCCCCTCGGTCACCCTGATCTCCGATGCATTGGACCTCGGGTGGGGGCCCACATCAGCGGCGGCCTGAGCACACAGGGCCGCTGGTCACAGGAGGAGACTGCCCTCCACATCAATGTAAAAGAACTGAGGGCAGTCAGACTAGCTTGCAAAGTGTTTCTTCACAGTTTATTGGGCAAAATGGTACAAGTGCTGATGGACAACACCGGAGCAATGTATTACATAAACAAGCAAGGGGGGGGGTGTTCCTCGGCGCTGTGCCAGGAAGTGCTTCGACTTTGGGACTTCTCTGTGAGGCACGGCTTTTGTTTAACTGCCTCTCACCTTCCAGGGGTCAGGAACGACGAGGCGGACCACCTCAGCAGGTCGTTTCTCCCCCAACACGACTGGTCGTTGCATCCAGAGGTAGTGGCCAGGATTTTCCGCAAGTGGGGTGTTCCCCAACTGGACCTGTTTGCATCGTCTTGGAACAGGAAGTGCCCGAAGTTCTGCTCGCTCCGGGGTCACGAGCAGGCCTCCCTTTCCGACGCGTTCCTCATCGAATGGATGGGGACCCTCATGTACGCGTTCCCCCCCATCCTGCTCTTGCCCAGGGTCCTCTTGAAAATCAAGAGGGACAGAGCGGACCTGATCCTGATTGCTCCAGCGTGGCCGAGACAGTATTAGTTCAACATGCTGCAGGACCTCTCTGTCGCCCCGCCGATTGAGCTCCCGAGGAGGCCGGACCTGCTCTCCCAGGACTGCGGTCGCCTGCTGCATCCCAGCTTGGACTCCCTGTACCTGACAGCCTGGAGACTCTCTGGCTGACCAAGGAGGAGAGAACCTGCTCGGAGCAGGTCCAACACATGCTGCTGGGAAGCAGAAAACCCTCCACGCAGATCACCTACAGAGCCAAGTGGAGGAGGTTCACCTGCTGGGCGGAGTCGCAGGGCATAACCCCTGGTACGTCCCCCGTGCAGGCTATCCTGGAGTACCTGCTGCAGCTTAGACTCCAGGGTCTAGCGTTAGCCTCCCTCAGGATACACATAGCGGCCATCTCGGCTTTCCATCAGCCATTGGAGGGGCATTCCCTGTTCTCCCACCCCATGTCAGTGAGGTTCCTCAAAGGGGTTGAGAGGCTGTACCCGGAGGTCCATGACCCAGTGCCTCCTTGGGATCTCAACCTGGTCCTTGCTAGACTGACTGGGCTCCCCTTCGAGCCCTTGGCCACCTGCCTCCTGCTGATCCTGTCCTGGAAGGTGGCCTTCCTCGTGGCCGTTACCTCAGCTAGGAGGGTCTCTGAGCTGAGAGCTTTGACCTCAGAGCCCCCCTATACCGTGTTCTTCTGGGATAAGGTGCAGCTGAGGCCACATCCAGCCTTCCTGCTTAAGGTAGTCTCCCAATTCCATTATAACCAAGACATTTTCCTCCCCGTGTTTTTCCCTAAACCGCACGGGTCGGAGGAGGAGAGGAGACTACACACCCTGGATGTGAGGAGGGCCCTGGCGTTCTACCTGGAGAGGACAAAGCCATTCCGGAAGACCACGCAGCTCTTCGTCGCGGTGGCAGACAGGATGAAGGGGTCCCCGGTCTCCACCCAGTGCGTCGCCAGATGGATCACTGCCTGCATCAGGTTCTGCTATGAGCACGCAGGCGTCCAACTCCCGGGGTCGGTGATGGCGCACTCAACGAGGGCCCAGGCCGCGTTGGCGGCCTTCCTGGGACAGGTCCCCCCTGGATGACATCTGCAGGGCTGCCACCTGGTCATCGGTGCACACTTTTGCCGTGCACTATGCTGTCGTCCAACAGTCAAGGGAGGACGCGCGAGTTGGCAGAGCCGTGCTGAGGGCAGCTCACCAATGACTCCTACCCACCTCCAGGTATGGCTCGTTAATCACCTAAGTGGAATGCATATGAGCAATCACTCGCAGAAGAAAACATGGTTACTTACCAGTAACTGTTGTTCTTCAAGATGTTTTGCTCATATCCATTCCACACCCAAATTGGGAAGCACATAGATAATTTAAAGGATTTTCTTTGATTTCTTGTCCATACATGTTCACTTTTGAGGCACATGCACTTAAGGCACTTGTGTCCAGATTCTTTTGGTCAGTTTCCATTGGGGCTGTGCCTAAGCCCTGAATGCAAAGTCCCACAACCAAATGGCTTCCTGGCAGAGGGCTGAGGAGCGTGCTCCCCCCTGCCAGTTGATGTAAAACATTGGTGCAGTATTGTCCATCAGCATCTGAACCATTCTGCCCTTCAAGAAGCTGAGAAAATCCCTGCAGGCCAACCTGACCACTCTGAGCTCTTTGACATTGATGTGGAGGCTCTTCTCCTCCTCCTGACCAAGTCCCTTGGGTGCCCAGCCCAACACTGATGTGGGCTCTCCACTTCCAGTCCAAAGCATTGGATATCAGGGTGACCGAGGGGGCCAGATCCCTGAAGGAGACCCCCGCCATTACCTCCCTCGGGTCTCTCCATCATTCCAGGGAGGTTAGGACCTCTGGGAGAACCGTGACTACCCTATTCAAGGGGTGTCTGCTTGGGGCATCCACCGAAGCCACCCAAGCTTGGAGAGGCTTGAGCTTGAGGCAAGTGAGCCTCACCACATAGGTGCGTGCAGCCATGTGCCCCTGCAACTAGAGGCAATGCCTGGCTGTCATGGTAGGGCCCCTGTGCAATTGGCCAATGATGGACACAATAGCCTCGAACCGGGATAGCAGGAGGAAGGTTCTGGCCCTGGAGGCATCCAGAGCGGCCCCAATAAACTCTATGCACTGCACCAGGGTTAGAGTCGACTTCTGCTCGTTTAGGAGCAGCCCCAGCTTGGTGCAGATGGCGCAAGTGAGGGATACACTGTCCTGGATGTGCTGCTTGGATCTGCCCCTGATCAGCCAATCGTCCAGGTATGGAAAGATTTGAACCCCTCTGTGCCTCTGGTGGGCCGCCACCACTGCCATACATTTGGTGAAGACCCCGGGTGCAAAGGATAGACCAAAGGGAAGGGCCATGAACTGGTAGTGAGACCCAGCCACTGTAAACCGCAGTGTCTGTCTGTGGCGCGGCCGGATCGAGATGTGGAAGTACGCATCCTTCAGATCAAGGGCCGTGAACCAATCTCCCTGATCTAGGGCCGGAGTGATAGAGGCCAGGGAGACCATGTGAAACCTTATTTTTCTTATGAACCTGTTGAGGCAGCGCAGGTCCAGAATGGGCCAGAGACCCCCCTTTGCCTTGGGGATGAGGAAATACCTGGAATAAAATCCTCTCCCCCTCTCCTGTGGTGGCACCGGTTCCACCGCCCCCAGCACCAGGAGGGTTTCCACCTCCTGCAGCAGGAACTGCTCATCGTGGGGTCCCCGGAAGGGGACGGGGTTGGGGGGGTTCTGGGCGGATAGCCTCTAACACCCAACAGTCTGAGGTTATACCCTGCCAGTTAGGATAAAAAGGCCTCAGCCCGTCTAGGAATAACAGAGATGAACCATGGGAACAGTAGATGGTGCCACCTCCATGCGCACTGTCAAAACTGCTTTTTATTATTACCGGGACCTTTAGACGTCCGCCCTGGGAGGCTGCAGAGGATTTTGACCTGTCCCTTCTCCCGAACCCTCTGCCCCATTGCTGCCCCTGCCAGCCTGGGACGGCCTTGGTGACGGCTGTGGCTGTTGCGGCAGGTGGTAGGTCTGAGGTCAAGGCTGCTGCCTCGTGGCCTGCGGGGTATAGAGACCCAAGAAACACAGGGTAGCCCTCGAGTCTTTGATGGTGTGCAGTTTATCGTCCATCTTGTCTGAAAACAGGCCCGCCCTCTCAAACAGCAGGTCCTGTATGGCATTTTGGACCTCCTGTGATAGCCCTGTTTTTTTCCCTCTTTGGTTTTTGGGGTGGCACCTTGGGACCCGTGCCTGTCCTTTTGGTTGACAGCGTCCACCACCCTACCCTATTATTTTGAGCGATGAGTTGGAGAGAGCCAAGACGGTTGATAGACCCTCTGCACAGTGCGATTCTGGTGCACCCCCGATTTGTGGCTCCCCAAAAAGCCTCGGTCTGATGACCCCTTATATCTACTCCAGCTAATTCGTCCGCTAAACCAATTATAGACCCTTCCTTTACCATCTTATCAGCAGCCCCCTCCTCAAAACTTGACTGCTGACTTGCAAAGCTAATTTTTGCAGCAACTGCAAAATCCCATATCTGGGTCTGTAACTGCTACATGTGCAAGTTCCTGTTATCATGGGTTTACTGCTTGGTCAAGGTCTTTTCTTTTTGCTGTCTCTAAGTCCCTCACACATGGGTTTGTAGCCTTTCTCAAGATGGACTCGGGGCACTGATTTTACAACCATGTTTTTACCCTGTTACAACATTCACCTGCTGCCCCATGGCAGTTCCTATTTCTGAAAACTCATCCTCCTTGTTCAGTAAAACCTCAGGTGGCAAGGAGTTACTGTCTACCTTGGTATGGATGCCATCTGCTTGATCATCTTTGGCACTGAAAACCTATATGGTATCAAATGACCCAATGATCTCATTGGTACCAGACTCCCAACTACTAGCAGTAGTAAACTATTAGCCTCCACCAGCTGTTCCGACAGTGTACCGAGTACATCTGCAGTACTAGCCAGAGCACGTTCTGTGGGTGCTCCCAGCACACTAGCTGGTACAGCTTTTCTTGAAGAGGAGTATTCATTTTCGTCCTCAAGTTCTGAGGGCAGTAGTGAGGTTTCACCAGCTCATTCACTGGGATCTAGGGATTCAGGCGAGTACACATCTGGCATAGTCAGTGTCTGATTCTTCTTACCATGGACACAGGAGTTCAAGAAAGGGTAGTACTCACTGGTACTCTTCCCCTTGGTCACCCTTTCCCCTACGCCTACCAACAGCCCTAGTCTTACTGGTATAGGGATTTCTGTCTTTCCAATCGGCTTCCTAAGGACTCAGTTTGACTCGACTTCATCACTCATGTTATCTTTATTTAGCATACAGCTATGCTACAATGAGTTGATCAGACTCAAACACGGGGGAGTGGTTGCAAGGTACTTCACAGCTCCAGTTCATAAAAACCCTATCCCTTTATATACATTTACACATCTCAGTGCATTTACTATACATTGCATTACACGTTTTTTGATTGGTTTGGTTACTTGCAGGAACCAATCCCTGTGCAGCATACTCTGTCCACGCATTGTCCACCCTCAACTTGCTCTTTACCTTATCTGTCCATTCCTAACTTCTCTTGTCCACTGCTATCTTGTTCATAGCAAAGGTATCCTTGGATGTTGTCCCTGGCACAGACATTCTGTCTTTCTAGCCTACTTACCTATTTACTTATCTTATTTAGCACAAACACCCTGTTTTCAGCCTGATGATTCACTTACTTCCCAATCCCACCTTAAAGAATGAGGCCTCCCCCCATGTGTTTAATTACTTGTGTCAGGCCAGGCCTATCTACAGCTGGGCTTCATGGGGAATGCATCATGTTAGAATGTGAATGTCAGTATCCCAGTCAAGGGCAGAGTCCCCCTCTCTGGAGCCTCACAAGGGGGCATTACAGCAAGCCCAAACTGCTCCATTGCTCATGGAACAGAGAGGTCAAGGCTTGTGAAGGAAGTTGCAAGGCAGATCATCCCCAAATGAGTCAGCTACTTCCAACCCAGATGACTACAAGACATCCAAGGAGCTCAGATTCCAGATACAGTGGACCAGAGATACTCAAATTGAGGCTTGTGAGCCACAAGTGGCTCTTTAATGTCTCCTGTGGCTCTTTGAAGCACATATTAAAACACTGGACTGTTTAACTATTAAACAGTCAAGATGCTTTTACTGCTATTAACCATTTGTAGCTGACAAAATAATAATATGCAGGCAGTCATTTTGATGTGAGAATAATATATATAGTAAATAGTGAGTGCACACTACTGGAGCATTTTTGTATAATGGTGATCACTAAATTGGCTCCTCAACCACTTCAGTCTGAGTACCACTGTACTGGACTAGCTCCTGCCTTATCTATGAGCTCACGGAGGGTTCAATCTCAGCTATCCACCCGCCAACAGAGGTATTTTATGTTCTCTCACTGTAGTGTGGCCAGTTTCTTAAAAGGTGTTGTGTTATGAGGGCTTACCCATAAGTTAGAAAACCACTCGCTTCCTGGCATCTAAATACTGTCTTTACAGGGGTAGTGGGCCCCAACCTTGAACCCTTAGCTACATGTTCCCTTTTTCATCTCTCCCTTCAAAGAGCCTTCTTGGCAGCAATAACATGCGCTAAAGGGGATAGGAAGCTACAAGCCCTGATGACATGGGGCCCCCCATATGCATTGTTTTCATAAGGACAGGGTGGCACTGAGACCTCACCCAAAGTTTTTATAAAACATCAGCTGATTTTCATTTAAATCAGGTTAGCCATTGGGCTGTAGGTCTTCCAAAAAACACATTCAGCTAAGGATGAGGTGACCCATTTTACCCTAGCTGTCCTTAGAGCGCTTTCTTTTTGTATAGATAGAGTTAAGAAATTTAGAATAACCCCCGATTATTCATAGTCTGTGGAGACAGGGTTAAAGAACAGGCCATTAAACACAGCCTTCTTAACTGGTTTTATGCCTTATCAAGGTTTGTTATGAACTGGCTAATTTGAGCCCACCTCTAAGAGTCACAGCTCACACAACTAGTGCTTAGTTGAGAATTGGTCCTAGTTTGGCCATTCGTAGAGCAGCTACGTGGGCTTCAGTATATATGTTTTCCCACCATGACTCGTTTGTGGAAGCAGCCAGAGCTGATGCTAAGGTTGGTAGGGCTGCCCTACAAGCACTGTTTAGGCAGCTGCTTAGCATTCACCCACCCAAGGGACAAGCACGCGAAGAAATATTTACCCTACAGTAACTGTGGTTCTTTGACATGTATTGTCCATGTCTAGTCCACACCACCTTCCCCGCTATCACTGATTCTGGTAACTGGCTTCTGTATGGCAAAGGCAGTAAGGGGCTACCCCATACTTTATGCCATTGAGTGCATAATGCAGCAGTGGTGACCTATGGCAAGGGTGAGGACATCGCAGTGTCGGGCTATGGGGCAGAAAGTGCAGCACTCTGAAAATACCAGTGCAATCATGTGCCGATTGATTGCTGTTGTCACCATAAAACCAATTTTTCCTGCACCTCTCTAAAGAGCATTGTAATTACAGCTTGGCTAAAATAAGGAACAATCTGACGCTTTGTGTGCCATTCAAGTCTTTGTTGAAAAGTTTTGGTTAAATGTAACACTTTTCCATTGCACTCCCTGGATCCAACCAGGAGCAGAAACGACAAATACCACATGACAATTCCTGAGGTATTTCTGATCTAGTCAGAAATAATTTTATGAGAATGTCCAGTCTGACCTTGAAATCCCTTTCGCTGTCTGGAGATACCTAAGCTATTAATTGGTCCCAAAATACTGTATAGTTTGAATTGCATGTGAGCAACAGCTGAACGTGAAATTAAAGCTTGATAATGACAGGGTTTTTTCCTCTGGTGCTGAAGAATTGGTTTGGACAAAGAAAAATGAGAAATCCTTTTGGGTTAGGCTTCTTGCCCTTGTAACAAGGGCAAATTTTTCTCTGTAGGTCTTTTAACATCCTAGAAATAAAAGTTAATGGGCTCAGTTCAGGAGTAGAAAAATCTAAAACTGATTCACTCAACAGAGGTTGTTATTTCAGCTTTGGGACAATACTGTACTATCCTAGGCTTATGAGTTGTCTAACCAGCCAACCTGGACAATTTAAATAGCATTGCCTTGTCTGGAGTAGTTGAACTGGTTGGATAATCTAAAGAGAACTGTACATTAGTTATGAGTAGCACATTAGAAATAAATCATTGATCCTAAAAGCTTGTTGTAGACTCATGCATAGCTAGATATGCACTGTTTATGTCTAGCATTCTAATAGTTCTATATGTGTTGTGGTTGTGTCGCAGATTTTGGCTACCACAAAAATCACTGAATCATGTGCTCCAGATTATTTTCTGATGGAGGAAAAATGTTTTATATCTAAAGAAAAAACTGAGTGCAGGAAACCGCCCTTCCAAAGAGTGATTGGTCCCGAGGAAGGGTTAGTACAGATTTTGAACAGCTGGTTCCCAGAAGAAGGATATGTTGGAAGAATTATCTTTAAAACACAAGAGGAAGTAAGTTTGTTCTGGAAAAACTGTCATTTACATACATAGTTGAAAGTAATTAACAGAAGAGAAACAAAAAGAGCATGACATTTGGTTTGCTAACTGGAAGTTAATCTTATTGACATATATAGCATTAACAGAGCCCAGCTGAGCACTGTCAAGTTTTATGCACCTACCATTTAGTTTATCTGTGCAAAGACAGATACACAGCCCTATTGATCTCTGAAATGCAGTACATCATCATTTTGTATTTATAAATCAGAATCAGGTTGTACTGAGCACTGTACAAAAAGATAGTCCCTACCCCCCCCCAGGAGCTTAGAATTTTAATAGTGATTTGATATGAGGGGATGTCAAAAATAAGAAATAAAGGGAGTAAGGTAGATGACGGTCATAGCTGTCGAAACATAAGATTGCAATTATTAGCAAAATTATAATATGGAGATAGCAAAGTTCTCTCTTACCTACACTGAAAATTACCTTTAGAACTCAGCAACTGAGGATGGTGAAGTTGTTTTCAGAGAATGGGGGAAGAGAGGTAGGATTCCAGTCAGTTTTAGCTGCTAGCAGGACAGCCACAAGGGATCTTCAAGTATGTGCCCAGATATGGGTTTAGATGGAGTGAGAAAAGTCAGAAATAGAAAGGCACCTAATGAAATGACCTGGTTTTCACAGGTACTGAGCACCTGAAACCCATTGGTAAGTTCAACAGACAGTGGCACTTATTTAGTTTGACCATTTTGTGTGTGTGTGTGTAAAACTATATATCCATTTGTATGTTTAGATAAACACACACATAATTGATTAGAGTTTATTTAAGTGGCAAAGCTCTTGGGATCCATCAGAATGAAAAGTTCCGTTGGTGCAAATTTTATTTGGTAAATTTGCAGTGAACTTTTTTTTTTTTTTAATCCCTTACTGTTTCTTTTGCAGCTTGGTTTAATAAAATTTGTATTGTACATCTTTTAGCCTAGCCTCCCACCCAATCTTATTTTGGTGCATTTACTTCATCCTCCACAGAACAAAAGTTACTAGGTGTAAATTTGCTTGGGGGAATAATTATGCAGTTGAGAGCATTATTTTGAGTTTTGTGTGAGGTAGGTTCACTGAGTTAACGCATGAGCCTTTCATTTCTGAAAACATTGGTTCAAATCCATCTTAAATCATAACTAAAAACTAGAGTGAAGATTTTGTCTTTAGTCTCCATGGGACACTAGTCCACATCAAAACATCTGTGCAATTTGGCACAAAGCCACATAGATGGCAGTCTGTTCTAGGCTGCAAAAGTGCATTAACATTCCCATTATGTTACATAAGGACCTTTTAAAAATCCAACCTTTAGGTCACTTTTTTAAACTAAATGTATTTTTTTGTTTTCATTCTCTTCACATTTTTCTACAGAATTTGAATGAGAGAACCTTTTTTCAAGAAGAAAAAGAAGATACAAATATTAGTTCTGAAGACGATAGTTTCTTTGTTCAAGTGCATGAGGTTTCCCCAGAGCAGCCTCGAACTGTCATCAAAGCCCCCCGCTTTAGCACAGCACAGGATGTCATACAACAGGTAGAAAGCCTTTTTTTTTGTTCGTTTTTCCTATCTCCACTCAGTAAATCCCCCATCCATTGCTAGAGGTGGGTTCATACTAGAATGTTAACTGAGGCTGGGTCCACACTGACGGCAGCAAATTCACGGCCATCACATTGATTGCTCTGGATCGACTGAGCGGTTTGTGTAGACGCGCTCAGTCGATGCAGGAAGCAACACAGGAAAACCACCTCAGTAAATGGCGTAGCGCTGCGTCTAAGGGAGTGCTGTTCCCTTCGACGCAGCGCAGTATGGACGCTGTGCAGAGGAGACGCCGTGAAGTCGACGGGAGATATGCAAGTGATTGACGTCACTTGCATATCTCCCGTCAACTGCGGCCGAATTGCAAAGGTAAGTGTAGACCGGGCCTGAGTTTTTGGGACAGAGCCTCAGCACAAGCCCTTTGCTTCTTCCAATTTGGACTAAACTCTTGCTCTGTAACCACACTGGGGTATTATGTCTTTAATGTACCTTTAAAAAAAAAAATCTTTTAACAGACTCTTTGCAAAGCCAGGTATTCATACAGCATTCTGAGTAATCCCAACCCAAATGACTATGTCCTCTTGGAGGAGGTGACAAAAGAGCTAGCGAACAAGAAATCTTCAGCATCTAAACCCTTGCAGAGGATTCTCTCTGATCAAGAGTGCGTGTTTCAGGCTCAGAGCAAGTGGAAGGGAGCAGGAAAGTTTATCCTTAAACTTAAAGAACAGGTTCAGGTAAGAGATTGCTCTCACCATTTTTAAAACCTACAAAATGGTTTTCAGTTATTTGGAATGGCAAATGAAAACATGTTTCTTAATGAAGGGTGGTTTTAGTTTTTTTTTTAAATGTTAAATAAATGTGCTAAATTGATTCCACTTTATTTTTGTACCAGATATAATCAGAGTAAAAAATACACAAACTCCAAAATGCCAGATCTCTGACCATTCTAAACTACAGAGACAAGGTGGTGCAAATGGATGCACTGTAGGAACCAGAAGAACATTTTAGGCTGGATGTAGCATAAAGCTTTCTTGCAACACAAAGAGTAAATTCCTGCTGTGCCATGCTTTCACAGTAAAGCACTCGTGTGGAACTACACTCTTTTGTACATATATACACACACACACTCCTACTACTGGTGAGCTAACTTCAGGTCCGATCCTGCTAGAGACTGAGGCCTAGATCCACAAAGGGCACTCAGGCTCAGCATTGCAAGGTCTTGTCTTTAACTGCCCTGCCATCCAGGGGAATCCTCAGCCCAGGGTTAGGTGCCCTGACTCTCTATACAATGCACAGGGAGATACATGCACTTAAGAATGGAATTCATGCAAGCCAGAAAACTGAACAGGGAGCTGACAAACTAGCCAGTAAGTTCACAAAAGAGCTTACGCACCTAACTCTGAGTGGGGAGGCATCCAGCTCGCAAGTCACAGCTGCGAATCTTGTACTGGAGTTAGGCACTTAAACCAGGTCAATCCCTTCTCACAAAAAGTTGGGGACTATACCCAACAGCCCAGCATTTACAGCCAGTTCAAATCCCCACTCTGCCTGTGAAACCAGGAAGATACCTTGAAATACCCACATGATTAGGGCACTCATCTTGGAGGTAGACCTGGGTTCAAATCCATTCAAGTACAGTAGGGATTTCAACTTGGGTCTTGCACATCCTGGGGAGCACTCTAACCACTGGCCTATTGGCTATTAAAGGACGAGGGGCCCTGATGTGGTAGAGATGCTGTCTGGTAGCCTCTGAGCACACTTAGTGGAGGGGGTGATGCACAGTCAGACTCCTGCCAGACTTAGCGGTGAGCTAGGCACCAGGCATCTGGGTTGAGGTGGCCCTGCACATGCCCGCCAGTGGAAACTTAGACACCTGAGGATGAGGTGGCAGCAGAGCAGGGGTTTTGAGGGGTAATGAGAGATTATCACTAGTTACTCTGCAACCTTGTGTGTCTTACAGTACTTTGCTGCTGTAGCTCCCAGCCTGGGACACACACTACCAGCCTACAACTCACCCTGAAGTCTGTGTGTATTAGACAGCCCCGTTTCAGCAGCTCTGACCACAACAGCGTGTTTACAGTCCCATGCTGGTTTCCACCTGACTTGGTTACAGACAGCAAGGTGACCCCCCACACATCCACTCTTGAATTTCCCCAAAACCCGTGCTCTGCAATGTCCAGCCCTCTCCTGGACAGCTCACAGAAACAATATGGTTCATTTGTTCTTCTTAAGACAAGCACACTGCAGCTTGTTAAGTGCAGTAAATATCTCCATTTAAACACAGCACTGAGTTGGCTTACGGTAAAAAATAAAACAAATTTATTAACAGAAGTTAAGTGATGTCAAGTAAAAGGAATAAAGTTAGAAAGGGTTGCAAGCAAATAAAAGTGAAAACAAGCATCTAAAAAACAATCTAGCAAGGTGTAGGCTTTGTTCAAGATGGTTTCTCTCACCAATCTTCCTTCTTCCCAGCCATGACTGGCTGACCCTCAGTAAGCTGGTGTCCCTTGTTGAAAGATTTTGCTACGCAGGTTTCTTACCTGTATTCAGTTTCCAGAGACCTCAACTGCTTTGCTTGAAAGACCCATCTTTTTCATCTTGCTAGAGTTCTGTTCCCTTGTGTCTGTCTCATGATGGATGCCAAAAATGGCTTCTTTCTTCACTTACATCTTCCAAAGCTCAGTGACTTTGTTTCAAGAGGCACGATGACTTCATGCTTTTCTTCCCTTGTTGTAGGCTTCCCATCCTGCTGTATGTAAATGGAGCTTCCATTGTTTTGAATCCACATATAATCATGATTTCCACAGAAGACAGATAAATAGCTGCCTTTTCTTCTGTCTGGGAGGGAACTATGTCTTTCCGCTTGGCCAAAGACTTTAAAATGTGATAAAATTAAATATTCATATTTCCTCAGATAGCATTACTACATACATTTCACAATTGTATTAGTCACCAGTGTGTCATTAGCTTTCAGACAAGATCTCACATTACATACTTTTACAATACAGTAATATTGTACAACCAGTTGATTCAATTGCTTGAGGTTCAGCTCTCCCCTTGACCTTAATAGCAATGTATTCTGAAGCTTACCGCACAAAATAAAGTGTATTCAACCTGTGAGGGAGGTAAAATGAAGTCTGGTGTGAATGACACTCCATGCTGCGTCTTCCTTCATCTGTTAGTTTAATAACTTTCTTTACCTAGTATGTAAAAATGGACCTTCATTGTCTTTGTCTGAAGATCGGGCTGGGCAGAGAATCAAATACACCTAAGGCACACCTGTTTAAACACACTTTACTCATAATTCTAACATACATCCATAACTTTTAATACCTACCACATATATACATCATGCAAGAATATAAATGAGTTAGTTTTCAAATGAAACCTCCAAGGCATATTTTGTGCAAAGATTTTTACAGTCGTGTGTCGTGATGCTAAGTACCCTTGTATTCACACTCATCATCATCTGCCTCAGTAAAACCTATTATGAAATAATACAACCTCAGTAAAAACTGATTATGAAAAGAAAATCCAACCCATTACATTAGGGGCTTGGTAACCTGAGTGACTCAGGTTACTGCACTGACCACACCCCAAGGGGGGAGAGATCATGTTACTGAATTGTCTTCTCTCCTTCCAGAGTGGGAAGCCTGGTCAAAAGTACTTTCTTCTCGACACGCTGCTTTTTCTGTTCTCCTTTCCCCCAGTATTACCCAGAAAACAATTAAATTAATTTTTGCACCAATTTTCACCTTTTTAAAACATGCAGACAAGTAAAATAACGGGCCTTGTTAAAACCCATCAGTTATATTAAGGAAAACCTCTGTCAGCAGGCAGCCTTGGCCCTTCTTTGCACCCTACAGATTCTGTTACAACACCTAGCAAATTTAAATGTTCAGGACTTTGTCTTTGTTCTCCTGTTCTTATTCCTGTAAATCTGCATCCCCATCTCCCAGCTGTCCTACCATAGGCTAAGTAATTTCAAATAGGTGCGCAGAGCCATGTGAACTACTGGCATTTTGTTTCCCTTTATAACCAGCCAGTAGAAAAGCAGCAGTACTGCTGTGTCTGGAGCTCTTTATAGTTGTGAAGTAGCAAAGAGAAATTACATATTAATTGCAGAACTGTACCATTTAATACTCCTACTAATTGGCAGAGTCTATGGCAGCTCCTTTTCCCATTATAGAAAGTACATTGTAAGCACAGTCAAATCCTGAATAGACTTTATCTACATGTTTATACTGCCTCAGTCTTGAGTATCTAGGCAGCAGACTTGCTAGGCTTAAGGCCACATTAAGCAGCATTCTAGTTCAGCAATTTTAAAATAATTTTTGATGCAAGATAGTTGGGATGCTGGTTTTGTGAACCTGATCTAGGGAAGACTTGAAAAATGCTACTTGCTCTCACATGAAATCCAAACCTGTGGTTTTGTGTTTTACAGGCAGCACGAGATGATAAAAGAAAAGGCATTTCATTTGCCAGTGAACTTAAGAAATTGACCAAGTCAAGTAAACAATATCGGGGCTTTACATCATCACCTTTGCAGAGCTCACCAGACAATATCCAGACTAAAGATGAAAAATCTACAGGCAGTTTGACCTTTAGTGACCATATGGAATAACATCCATAATTGCCAACAGTATGTTCTATGCAGGTACAACATGTGCTCCTTGTTTCTAAAGCAGACACGCTCTATGTTGATTTTTCAAGGCACAATTTATAATTTTTTTCAGAAGTATGGTTAGTAAACCATAGTGAAATACAACCAGAATAATTCATGAAAGCCCTGTATACTTTTAGGTTATTATTCTGTACTTGCACAAACTATACACTGGCAGTCCTATCCAGTTCCCGTATGACAACCAGTCTGGAGATAAATACAAATCCAAATGGCATGAAAATTACTAGGAACACAGGAGTTTTATTTGGCCTACTATGTCTGCATAGTCCTAGGCTCCATCATGTGAGGTAACCTGACAATGGCCAGTCCTTTTAAAAGACTCTTCACCTGCAACTTGGCTTCATCATACACTATGACAGAGTTCCGCAGGTACTGTTGTGGGCTAAAAGGTATGTCCACGCATGCCCTTTTAATTAAGAAGTGCCCTTGTCTTATAATTTGGGACACAGTAAATAAGAGAAGCCAGCTGAACTTTACTGAGTAAATATTTATTTATATAATAATATTAAACTAAAAAAAATATGGATCTGTGATCTCTTAGTCCTCTCTCCAACCTACACATAACTGAGTTTTTAAAATCTCTGTACACAAACTAGGCCACAAGTATTTCTCTTGTCTCTTTCTGAACCTTTTAAATTTCTTCTGGCTTACTTGAGCTAAAGTGACAAACCAAATGCAGAATTCAAGGTGAGACTGTACCATTTATGTATATGACAGAAGACAGTAGCAGACAAATTACTATTACTTTTTTAAATTAAGAATACTGGCCTACACTAAAAGATTTATTCTGAGGGGTCATAGCTAGTTAAGAAGGAAGAAAGTCTCGCCCAAACAATTCTTAGTAATTCCATATCACATGTAGCAGTGATAAAGCTTAAGTATTTCCTTTCCACTCATTCTCAATGATCAAAATGCCATGTACATATACTGTGTCACTTCTTCAGAACTCAAGTAATAAGGCGGTCAATAACATTTTGTTTATCACATTCCTTGAAAGTATTGCATGGTATACAGCACCCATTTATCTTCTTGTATTTGAATTTAAATGCTATCATCATAATCTTTCCCCCTTCCAGGTGATTATAAAGGCCCAAAAATGGCAAAGGCAAAAAGCCAAACTGAGGCTGACATAAACAGAGGGTGATAGATTGTCACATTGCCTCTTTTTCCACGTAGCCTTCCATTTACTTGATAACTGGAACCACTATCACCGATTCCTGAATTACGATATCTTTCTGCATTCTCAATGAAGAAACTGCTGAAGCCTAAACTATTCAGCACTATCTTGGCCTAATCCAGACTGTACTTCTTGGCGACAGATACAGATCTGGTAAGGCTAAGTGGGATGTTACAATTTCCAATGTTTGGAAAGATGCTTGCCAGCATTCTTCCCAAATATCTTCACATCTGCAAAATCTGGACAGGAAGATTAAGCAGACTTCTTAAATTGTACTTTGTAAACAGAAACGTCTTTTTTAATAAACAAAAGATATTTTAACTAATTGCCTTAAGGGATGAGAATCAGCACTAAACTGTTCTGTGTACTATACGAAAATGCACCTTTAGTTAAAGGTTCCTATTAAACACTGTTAGGTGATTGTAAAAAGATTTACATATACTGTAACTTTCTTGGTATCACAGATTTAATTTTGGTGATATACTCAAAATGCTCACCATAGTTATTTATGATTTTATCTACTTTCACAAATAGCTAAATACACCTAGTGATATTTCAAAAGGAACATTTGTTTCATTCAAATTCTAGTTTTTCCGGCTTATGTTTAAAATAAGAATGCTTATTTATTTTCATGTTCCAAGGTATGTGTGCCACTGTGTAATATATTTATCATATCTTACTTTTTAAAAATTGCAGATTCTTCATCTTTTTGGGTTAGGGGAAAAATAGTCACTATTTTCTGTTGAAAAGAAACATTCAGAAAAAGTAACTATTTAAAACTGACCAAAATATAATGCTATTTTGAAAAATTTAATTGCTTAAAGATTCAATTGTGAATTCATAGTAAATTTCTCAACATTACAGTGTTTGTTAGAGAATGGAAAATACTATAATCCTCTAACTATTTTTTATAAATGAGAAAATAATTTCCTCTTAAACCCAGTGTATAAAGAACCCAGGCTACTCAATTTATTTTCCAGTATAAACCTTGACTTTGTGTTTATGTAGAAACACTGCTGTAAAGTTTTGTATATGTTTGAAATCATGGTCTCCAGATATTTTTAAGAAGTGTTAGTTATAGCTGTATCATTTTCTTCAGTGTGAGTCAAAACATGCTAAGTGTTAGTAAAGGCAGTTTATGCTGACTTATACAAAGTGAGGGCACAACTGAAAAAATTGCTGACGTCAGCCAGCCTTCTGATGTCCACCTTTTCTGGTGCCTAAACTACTCAGAATAAGCTTTGTGTACACTTCAGACGCTAGGTCTGGTGCAGGGATTGCTGTAGATGAATAAATCAAGAAATGGTAAAATCAGTTAACTAAGTTCAAAGGACAGTCAGAGAAGCAAGACTGCATTAAACAGTCTGAAGCTGAATGAAATGGAGAGAGATGATTCAAGTAATCTGATTAGCCAATATACAGAGTATTAATTCTGTGCTGGCCTCAAGCACAAAAAATTGCTGTTTCTAAGGAATAGAGAGTACAGAAAGATCTAGATTTTCACAAAATTACAATCTAGATAAGGCATTATAGTTGCTGAGTCCAAGAAATAAATATAGAACTAGAGACAGCAAAGTCATAAACTGATTTCTAAGTGTGCAGAAACTGCTTTCTATCAAGTAAAAGCAGGAGAAAAATGTTAGAAAGCAGTCATCACCCTTGTGTGTGCAGGAAGGGCCCTCTTCAGGCTGATTTCAACATTAGAAAAATAATTAAAGTACACATTCAAAACTCACTCACTGAGGCATACACCCAGTAAGTAGTCTTCACTCATCAGTCAAAATACTGAAGCCATGAACTTACACACTTAGTTTGAAATTCACCTTTACCAGCTAAGCCTGATTCTGTTTTGAATTCTGAGAAATGAGCAAGTTTCAAGCAGTGCTGGGTCATGTGTCTAAACACGGTTTTTAGATTTACATTGGTAAAATTTTGAAAAGTTAGTCAGGCATGTAGGAGCCATTGCCTTTACGGGACAGAAGGGCCTAAGCTGCTTAGTCTCTTATAAAAATCCTACTAGTCATCTATCTGCAACCTGAGGTGCCTACGTCATTTCTGAAAATGGGATTTAGGCCCCTAAATTACTTCAGATTTTAGGGTAAAATATTCAGAACTGCTTAAGTCTCCTGTTTATGGTGAGCAAAAATAGCTGTTTGAAAGTCCCTATGCTGTTCTTCTACATGGTCCTTCCATGTCTAATTGTAAAGTAACCAATCCCACTGAGTTTGAGAGGTACAGGAAATTCAGTCTCCATGGCACATAATACAGAACTGATACTAAGTGAAGTGTTAAATTAAATGTAGTTTTATATATACATTACTCCTTCCTCAAGCATTGATTCCTTTGTATTGATAGTGTGTAGTGTTTAACTACTGTATCTCTTTCATGTGTCTTGTGGACAGAGCTTTGATGAAAGTCTGATCTTTTTTGATTTTAGTGTTTTAGTTCTTTATAATATTTAGTTGCATTACTTTATAGACAATGTGAAACTGCCACTGCTTAGAGATTTTCCCTGTATCGTTCGCAAAATTCATTTTAGACACATGAAAATATTTTTTTAAATAAAAAATTTACCCTTTGGTAAATGGATTTGCCCTATTTCCAGTAGTACTGAAAGTAAGATGGTTGGTTTCTGCCAAGTTTGAGCACCACAGATTTTGGAGAAGCATTTGTAAATCTACTGCAGATCTAGCTGCTAGAGAACTCTTGTGCATGAATGCCAAACATTTTTACTTCTCATTTGCTACTAGATTTGAAATAAAATTTAGATCTGTTTCCCTCAGGATTACAACATATAAAGCAGGTAAATCTGGTAGCCATTTAAAAAGCAACAAATTTGCACTATTCCTGACTAGCATTCACTACACTCATTGTCTAAGTGCAGAATATGGTTTATCAGTAAGAACATTTTCTCTTTGATAGTTATTTTAACCTTGCTCAATTGTCATGAATACTTACCAGCCCCAGGACAAAATCTACTTATGCTGCTGTACGAGCATAGTGGTAATGAGAAAACCTAGCATTTTGCATGTTCCATTTAAAAAAATAAATAAATTCATTTTAGGGAAGTGGGAATGCCAGAATTTTGCAAGTCTAATTACATTGCTTTAGGATCTTTTTTCATTAATATACATCAATTTATTTAAGTTTTAAAAAAACAGGGAGCCTGATTAGTCAACAACAGGTTACTTGCTGCATTTCTGCATTGGTTATTTGCATTCATGTGGTTCTGGTCACAGATGAAAGTAGAGGTAAGCACATAATCCTTTCATTTTCGTTAGCCTAAAAATGCCCCAAAATGAAATTATATAGAGATATTACTTCTGTGTTAAACAGCTTTCTTTTCTGGTAACTTATTAAAACACCACACATTTAATACCAAGCTGTTTGGCTAATAGGAAAATGTATCCTGCTTACCTAGAGGTTTCCTTTCTTCAAGAATACAAGTCCACAGATACATATTAATGAGTTCGATAGATGGACAGCTGTAGTTCTGCCTCCTTCTGCAGTTCAGTCTGGATGCCATCATATGGATCTGTGGACCTGAGTTTGATAAGGAACCATTTTTATTACTACAAACTATTCCTAAGAAATAATTTACCACAGCAGAGTATATAATATAAACCTGCAAATGGTAGGTAGCAGGATTCACCAGGAGCAATTCACTTCCCATTACCTGTTTTGTACAGAAAACATTTTATTCTACACTATTTTTTTAAACCTTCCGACCTATGTCTGTCTGTCTGTGTTTCTATGTCTAGTGAATGCTGGTATCAGTGCTTTTATGGAATTGACTTTGGAAGCCGTAAGTCTTGGCTGTGTTGCAACATTATTCAGTTTTCTGGAATTGGATTGTTGTATAGGTTGGCATGCTCTAGAGTTTTAAGGAGGTGTTTTTAAAAAAAAATACTTTAAAAAATAGATACAAAAGTACAGTCTCATTTTAAGAACACGCATCACATTTGTTATTAGTTGTATTATTACTAATATTACTTGGTGGAAGGTCCATCTCCTGAAAATAGCAATCCGTCTCTAGAGACCACTTTCAAGTTATCAAGAATAAAAGATTTTAACAGAGAAGTATCTCAACATTAAGATCATTCGCTTTAAACTCACTTTGGCTTTATAAAGGAGAACTTGACAGTGGCTTTTTACTTCAAAATTGAGTTGACAGATTCTGAATGGAATTTCGCTTCAGCAGATTATTATTTATCACCTTGTTGTTGCTAGCCCATTGTAAAATTCAAATTCCTTTTTATGATAGCTCATCAGATGTAATGATGGTGAAGTGTTTTCTATTTCTAACCGCTGCTGTGCTACACATTTGACAGGGTAACAAACACAAACAAACAAAAATCATAGCAGTAAAAATTTCTCTCTCCAATACCTATATATAGGGTATTTCAAATGAATTTATTAGTTGTGCAGTTGTCTTCATTCTGCTGCTTTAGTGTGTCAAATATTGTCAATGTACTATCAGTACGTGCCAGTTTTTATAAATTTTACATAATTTAAAAACTATGTATTTTAAAACTGACTTTCACCTAGACTACTTTCTCTTTGCTGACTTGAAAAGTAAACTTATATTTGTATATGTTGGAAAAATAAATGGTTTGCGAAGTGTATCTTTAGTTCTTCTCTGAACTTCCAAAACTGTTGGCACTTTCTGAAGTTTACAAAACTTAAATCACACCTTCCCTGCATAGTCATTTGAGAACAGAAATACTCAAACGCTATGGAGATGAGGGATCATGTAAATTACCTAGAGACAGAGAAGACTATGTGGGATACTATTTGTACAAAGCCACAATGATTCAATAGGTTCTTGTTACAGTTCAGATAATGAAAAAACAGGTTTTAAAATTTATAGGGACTGACCAGTACCCGATTTTAAAAATGAGATTTGTGTGCATTTATGTCTTACTTCTTAGGTCTATTTAACCTATTTTGATTGAAAAAATTGATAGCATGGTGGTATTAAATTTAATAGAATAAATTTCACAGTAATATATAGCTTATCATTTGTATAATGGTAGCACCTAAGGGCTTCATCTGTCCTACAATAAAGAAAACATTTCTGAAGTGTTGCCAGTTACTGGTCATGTGAAAAAAGCCCTGAGGAAGGGACCATCTTTTTGTTCTGTGTTTGTACAGTGCCTAGCACAGTAGGATCCTGGTCCATGCCTAGGACTCCTAGGCACTACAGTAATACAAATAACCTTGCACAAGTGAAGCTTCAGTTGCATAGCATACCACACACCAAATCAGTTCTACACAAGTCAGATGTAAAGTGAATGTTGGAATTATCTATTTTAGATTATTTCACGCAATTTATCAAAAATGGCATTAAAATGCAACTTTTTCTAAACTAACCAACCAAAGGCTGGGGGGAGTGAAAGGGTACTTAGAAGACACAAAAAATCTTTACCCTGAATCTCTTTAACATTGCTGATTCACTGAAGATACTGCAGAACGTCTCGTGCAGTGACATCCAAAATACCATAGATAGCACTGGAATTTAGCCTATTACAATGCCCAATTTTGAAATACCGTCAATGGACCACTGAATACCAAGAGTATTTCACTGAAAGGAAATCTTTAAAAGAGAGAGATTAATGAACAGGGCAAGTTATTGCTCTTGGGATGCAGAGTCCCCAGCTCTCTTAAAATAAGCATCAGAAAACTCACTCCCACACATTCAGTTGTAAACAAACATAACCCAATGAATCTCTTGCAAAATAATCTATATTTATGTAAACAAAAATATTGCAATAATGTACATGTCTCAAGCAATTTTAAAGTCACCTGCCTTCAGACTTTTATATTTCCAGGAGTTACGTCTGTTACAGGTCAGCATGGCTCCCGTGAGAACGCAGCCTGCTGAGTTAACCAAAGGGTTCTGGTTAACTGCAGAACAGTGCTGTTATTTTGTGTGCATCAGACATTGTTATCGTTCCATAGCAAGTTTATCTAAAGTCCTGTAAAGAGGAAGGCAACAATTTGTTTCTGCTGAATCTCCCCCCCCCCTTCAGAAGTCAATTACACTGGGTTGTAATACTTATGAGAGGGATGATTCCTTTAAGTGTTTAGCAAAATCCAAGGGTCTGTGAACAGCAGCCTCATTGAGATTTGTCTGAATCAATTCCTTTAAATCTTCATTCAGAAATGAATCCCATTGTAAAAATTTATCCTGGAAAGTATCAAAATGTTAGATATTTTACATCAGTTATACAACTATCTAAATAAGGTCAACATAGGGTTTCCATTAGTGTCTCTAAGTAGTAGTGATAATTTTACTTTCCCTTCCCTTCCCTAGACCGTCTCCTGAGGGCAAAGACAGCACACGTTCACTGAGCCCTAGTGATATGGCAGGAAGCAGTCTGACCAGGGGAGGTCAGAGAAAGGACTTGCTTTCTGTACATGCACGTTTTTCCTTTCTTCTTTGTAACTAAGCTAAAGGGAGCTTGCCACACCAGCCTTTGGCCAAGTATTCAGATAAGGAACATCATACAAACTATTTTGATTCTCTCTGTTTTAAAAAAAACTATAGTGTGAAACAGCCACACACTGACGGACTCTCAAAGAGAGCAGAGCAGTCCTACAGCCTCTAAGGCAGGGGTTCTCAAACTGGGGGGTCATGATCCCCCAGGGGGTCACAAGGGTATTATGGGGGGTCATGAGCTGTCAGCTCCTGTTCATGCCAGCAAGGATGGCATGGCATAGGGAGAAGAGGTTCTTCACTTTTGTGGGGGTCAGCACAGCAAAAGAAGTCTGAGAACCTCTGCTCTCCGGAAAGGCACAGAAAGCAAAAGGAGCCTGAATTTCCACTCATGAACTTCTGTCAAAGAGCATGCACAGAAGTGCTCTGTCCCACTGAGTCCGCTGCAAAGGACTATGGTGGACAGACTCCAGAGGAGAAGCGACTGGACAGAGTATGGTAAAACTGAGCTAGTGCCAGAGTTTGTTAGAGTCATAAGCAAGACGCAAATTAAATTTAACAGCTCTAAGTCACTTTAATGTAAAACAATGTAAAGTTACTGATTTTTGTGGTTAATTATTTTCAAGGTATTACAGGCTAGGCACTGTCCCTCAAGTACTAGACAGTTCTACTTCCTTCTGCCAATTGCACTGCTGCTCTGCCAGACATGCTGCTATTGTGATACACAAAGGGACAGGCAAATTAACAAGCCATTTTCAGAGGAGCCGGTTACTTATTTAATACGGGAAATTCTGTGCTCTTAAAGGACTTTGCTGACATTAGTAGATTCAGTAGGAAACCCCATTGCCATTCATAGGTTACACATTTTCAAAAGAGAATGTGGGGATAAAGTCTCACTTTATAAAGGGGAGAGCACTCATGACATGTAATGGGAGCTGTCAGTTGGAGCAAGTTTCAAAGTGAAGCTCTGTGACATGTTCCCCTTTTATATTTACACTTTTCAGTTACACACTGGCACTGATGGGGGCCTCTCCCCCCTCGGCAGGCTGAATCAGGGCTCTGGGAACTTGGCCATCCTGCCGACTCCAGACACTGAGACAAGAGAGGCTTTTACACAAAGGCTATAGAAGCAAACATGCACTGAGCCACGAGTGTGTGTGGAAGATCAGAAAAATAACAGACACTACATTCATGTTACTGCAGATGCTCGTACTATGGGAGATGGATCTATTCATACAATTTCTCTTCTTTCACAGTCAGCAGTCAACAATATCTCACACCAGTAAAGAGGACTTAGCTGGGAAAGTATACTGGGCATAGAGTCAAAACAAGTGCTATAACCCCGTGGTGCTGAGCAGTGAGCCAGGAGCTCCAGTATCTATTTGTGAAAATGTGTGTTTAAAAAAGGACATTGAAAGAGAGAGTACCTTTTTTCTAGGTGTAAGTGATGCAACAGGAGGATTAAAAGTCATTCCTTTCATACTGTATGTCTCAAAAAGTTCTGTACCAGACCTATAATACAAGATTAGTTTTAGACAAAAGAAACAGTGTAACGTATGTATCCATAAAATGAGTCTCACTGCACTACTCTATGAACTCCAAGTAACCTACTCCTCAAATCACTTCAGTCCTCCAAAAGAGAAATACCCAGTAATACAGAATACCAATGAGAAAAATTATATGAATCAGAAATGGAGAACCAGGACCTCTAGAGAAATTAAAAGCAAGTAAAGTGGCTTTAAATTATCATACTGAGTTTAACTACCTAGTTAAGGCATGAACAAAGACAAAAATGAGGGAACTTAGGAGTCCAGATCACAGAGACGATTGCTATGCATGTCTAACAAAGTTCCAAATAGTCATCGTCTGCCTTCACACTAATTCCTATCAGTACATACTCCAGGACTCTATACCATAATTGGTTTTCACTGGACTGTCACATAGCCCAGCAATGCTGCTCCTTACTAAGATCAGGGGCTGCTACTGAGCAACACAAAGTGTTTTTTGATCCTATGAGGGCAGAGTATGCTGCGTTTGCAGGACTTTGATCCTCTGCATGGCCAGAAAACAAGCCCATAGAGAAAGTGGCCCACTTTTGGTACTTACAAAAGAACCATCATGCTTTTGTTCTTCAAAATTAATTTTCTTGCAGCATATAGAAAATTACTCACTGGGGAATCTTATAACACAGAACAAACTATTTCTACCTGGCCAGTGCACTATTTTCAAAAGATAACTATCATATATCTCACCTTCGACTCAAATCAGGTTTGAGAGCTTCTGAACCTTCAGCTGGAGCTCCAGCAATAAGGTGATCTGCAAATTTCTGCACTGTCGGATGATAGTGTCTCTGAAAGGAAGAAGGGAATTGGTATAGGATGGGATGTACTTATTTATGTACTTCACCAATAATAATACTGTATTTATACACTGGATAGAAAACTTTCAGCAAACTTCTTTTCTGAGATGAGAGCTGTCTACCTAAGGATTAGCCAGTGTTCTAAAGCTTACACACCATACGTTACACATTCATAAAACCACTCATCACTATGAGAGCTTGGATGACAGTTTCACTATAGTTAATCTTAACTCTTTTTCTTCCAGTAGCTAGTTCTAGCTAGCGTATAGACAAACGTTTTCCCCTTAAGGTCAGCATTTTCCATACACATTTTTGCAGAGATAGGTCTTAAATATATTTTCTGGAATGAGCGGGTTGTATGAAAAGTGTATTATTGATAAACATAAGGGCCACAAGGTTTCCACTAGGTTACCAGCTTCCCTGAAAGTTTATCAGACAGTTAATGTTAAGATTGCCCTTACTCTATCTTTAACTACCCAGCTGAAGCATGGACAATCTCAGTATAATAATTTAAAGCCACTTCACTTGTTTTTAATTTGTTTAACTGATGGAGTGAAGCAAGGTCTATCATTCAGCTCTATCATTTCTCTGTTTGTCTGCAGCACAATAACTTTACAATGCCACACCCCAATCAATTCCAAAATTAAAGGAAATGTTCTAAGCACTGGTGGGCAGAATCCTATTGATTCTGAGGCAAATCAAAAGACAGGAAAAGACTGAATCACAGGAAAAGCAGTACCCCAGACTGACTGGTGCTGTAGGCAGAGGAATCTCTCTGCTATGCCCCCTGCACGTATCAGAGGCAGCAAATTAACTTGCTGTCTGGGGAGGTTCAATTCTTAACAGAAAGAAAAAAACCTTTCAGGGAGGATTTTGAGAGGCGTGGGGAGGAGAGAAGCAAGAACTGCAGGGATGAGATAGTGGGGAAAGTAGAGACCCAAACAAAGCTGGGAGGCAGAGTGTAGAGCAGATGGGTAGGGGGCAAAACAGGAATCCACAAGGGAATGTGGGAGTGGGGGTGATGAGAGAAGGGGGAGAGAGTGGGTGGATGGACGTGGAAGCAGGGACCCACAGTGAGGGGAGAAGTAGAGGAGACAGGGAAGGGAAAATGGCACTAGAGGAAAGAGTAGTGGCAGGGACCTAGAATGGGGGGGGGGAAGGAGGGAGGGAAGGGCGCACAGAGCTCCTGCCATGGTACATAGGGAGGGGGAAATGACACACACAAAGAGCCTCTGGCCTAAGGCAGGGGCGTGAATGGGGGGACACAGAGCTCCTGTCATGAGGGAAGGGCTTGGGCCAGTTGCAGGGAATCACTGGAACAGGGTGTCACACAGGGAGATTGTAGGAGAGAATGGTGGGATGCAAGGAGACCTGGTGGGTGCAACATGCTTGGCCTACACTAGCCACAAAGTATGAGATCTCCTAGCGTAAGTACAAAGAAAGGGTGTACACACACAACACAAGATTTCATCAGCCATCATCACAACAAACAACCTGGAAATACTGTTGTAACAAACTGAAAATCCTGTGTCAGCAGCAGTTAGACAAGGGTGTTTCATTCATCTCATCTAGAGATGATAGCACTGATTGAGCTCTGTATTTTAGTTAAGTATATAAACATTTAGCCAGTTCCATAGAATTACCCAACTAGCAACTCACCCGCAGTGCATGCAATTCCCACAGAGCTGTGTTCTGAGCATTGCAACATTCTGGCTCATCCAGTTCTGGGAGATAAAGTCCACTACCTTGAGCTTCGTTGTCCAGCAGGAGGTCTGCTTTTGGGAATGTCTGATACCATCACACAGAAAAAGGGATTATCTCACATACAGAAGTTTAATGCATATAACATGGTAATGCAAGTTCAGGAGTGTAACCAAACACTCGCAGTATTTAAGGAAATCCTGCTTTCATGTTTAAAATACTTCAAAATGTTCTTTAATAAAATAAAAAAAATGTAAATACTACAAAACAATTCATGGACTAGCAAACTCTGGAGCCCACTGTCTCCCACAAGAGACATTGCTAGCAGAAAAGAGATAATCAAATACAGTAAAAAATTTTCCATTCCAGCAAGTGACTAAGAACTTACTTGCATCAATATTCTGTTGGTTGCCAAGATCCCAACACTGGAATTTGGAAGGACATGGAGAGCAAGCGTGGAAAGTCGCTTTATGAAAGCAAGGGCTCGTTGCTGGGAAACCTGTTTCCTACGTTTGGTAAGCATTACATCCAGGCACTGAAGCACTATCACCATGTCATCATTTGTAGCACCTCAAAACACAGAATATGTAAAAGCCCATTTAAAGGCAATAAGAGACCTTCCACACAAGAAAAGAAATACTCTGTGAAGGATGTTGATTAGAGCCCCACAATATTGTACTAAAGCATAAATAGTTCAACAACCAGTGGTAATTAACATGACAGAGACAAAAACATGCATCCAATTTTATAAAACTATTCCTGCTTTGAGCAAACTCAAATACATATACTCAATACACCTGTGCTCCTTTTAACCATATATTAATTCCAACAAGGATGTTTAAATTCACAGTTTTTTTTTATCCTAATTACACTGATCATTCTATTAATTATTTATAATTTTAAATTGTGCTTATCCAATGTTTTGAATGCACACACAATAAGAACAATGTACATATAGTTAATACACGAGCTCCTTCTTACTCTATACAACTTAATGAAACCCATTTTACCTAAAGGAATCTTTACTTTAATAGGCACCTTTCCATAAAGTGTTAAAGCATATAGTAAGAGTAATTATTGTTGAAATATAAAACTTACAAAAGATCAATAGAGATTTCAATTGTCTTTGCCAAGAATCAAGTAATATGAAGTCAAAAGACATTTTTCTTAAAGGAGAGGTTAGATCAGGGATAGGCTACTGGCAGCCCTGCTCAGCAGCTTGCCGTCTGCTAGATTATTTTATTTGGTCTGCCACAGCCAAGCGCATGCAGGTAATGCAGCAGTACAAGAGCCAGGAAGGAGTGGGAGGGGTGGAGTCACAATGGGAGTGCCCTGCCAGCATGCATATACATCATGATGCTGTGGCAAGAGCCAATGAAGCAGGAAGCCAGGCCCAGCCCTAGCTCCACAGAACAGGAGCCCTTGCTTTGAAATAAGTGAGAGGTAGGCATGCTCTCTCACACTCCCCCCAGTCACAACTGACAGCCTGCATTTTAGTGGATTTTGTTGCCCTGTGCTACCTTAAAGTTACCCATGCCTGGGTTAGATGCTGATCCAAGGTCACTCACTGCCCCTAATGAAATGTGACACTTTTTGAAATTGGTACCATATAATGCAATAATATATACTAACTTGAGAGAACCACCAACCAGTTAAAACAAATTGTCATCTTTTTACAGAAACCGGTAACAAAGTATCTTAAAATTAGCATTTTTAAGACTATCATACGAGTAAAATCAACAGTTTATTCATTCAGATGTTAAAATAAAATGCTGAAATTACCTGCATGTAGTCTAAATAGTGTCCTGTAAAGATGAGTGTAGAACTTCAAAGGGTCAATGTTAAGAACATCACCTATTTAAAAAAATAATCCCAAATAAGTAGCTTTATTTCAGTAACCTATCAGCTAAAATCAAATTATAAAGTTGAATTTTGAGAATTTACCTTGGCCAGACAGAATATGAAAAGCAGTGAGAACACAATGAAGGCTCTCCCGATAGCTTAGATCCTGGGAATAAAAAAGAATGCTGATACACAATAGATAAAGTTTTATTTTAAGAAAATAAATGTCTCAAGAAATTACCTCATTAGGAAAAAGATCAACTTACCCCAGATGCAATGAGAGAATGCAAAACAACCAACAGGTCATCAAAAAATTCTACATTTATGAGATGAGCAAACCTAGAATCAGAGAGATTTTTATTTTTCAGTAACTACAGACAATTTTCTCTGCAAGATCATTCAAAGCATTCTGGAATCTACCGAAGATTACATCTCCATCCTCTACTTTCATCAAATGCCCTCTTAAATCTACTCTATATACAAACAGCTTGATAATTCAAACCCACGAGCCACATCTCAACTTTCCATTAAAGCTACTGCACACGGCAAAGAATGACTTTCAATTTCTTTATTAACAACCCAGAATAAATATGTAGCCACCTCGTGATTTGAAGGATTTTTGTCATGTAAATCCAATATTGACAATTAGATACTAAAATGAAATACATTAGAAATACTCAGATATACAAACTGATGAATTTTTATGTCCTTTATTCATATATCCTTGGTGTCCTTTATTCATATATTCATGTAGTTCAACTGCTCATACAAAAGATTCTCAAAATTTCTTTTTAGTGACTCATGTTTTTTTCTAAATATATAAGACAAATATTGACTCATAGCTCTTACTTTGCAAGACCTTCCAGTACTGCAGGCAAAAGAGGGGATTTCTGTACTTTCTTCAGTATTCTGAAGTAAGTTAAAAATACAATATTCAGAGTCTCTGTGTGCTGTGGGAAAAAGTACATAAAATCACATCAGTATGCAAGAAAAATAGGTATTGCTGATTCATTTAAGCTAAACTCAAAACTTTCCTTTTCCTCTTACTTTTTTGAGTTTTGAACTCACTAACCCTAAAAATCCTATTACAAATACAGTTGTGCAAAAATTCCTATCACAGAGGATAAAGTCACATAGTATGGAGACAGCAGGTGGATTTTAGATTCTGTAATAAACTAAAATTAATGGTGATATTTTTAAATTTGACAAAATAACATAAATCATCCTTTAAATTCCGTTTTGATGCAACATCTCATTCAGAGAAAGAACTGAGAAGATTTGCTTAAATATATATAAAAGGAAACAAATGCCAACAAACTGATACTGGACAGTTGTACATATTTAAAGGGAAGCTGTTTTTAAAAGGCAGTGTTAGGCTGTCAGAGCACCTCTCATCCTGAAGTAAGTACTGCACAATTGTCATGAAAACTGACACCATAATAAACACTGATAGGACTTCTAGTAGCAGAATTTTTCTGACACACACACAAAAGAACCCTAGTACATATTCAACTAATTCTACCATACCAGAGCCCTCTGCTGTAGACTGTAACCTAGTCAGTCACTTACAAATTACAGATATAATTTTTCTTTCTTTGTGCTCTAGTGTTTTTATAATTTCAGTACCCTCAACATAGTTAAGTCTCTTAGTTGCAAGAAATAAACCCTCCTCAGCTCCCACCTCATGACATACATTTTCTGCCTGAGAAGTTGTCTTCCATGTCCCATATCACCAGCCTGTCAGTATATTATTATTATCTACTGAGCTAATGTAACAAAGTCATCAAATTGGATCACAAAATAGACTATGGACAACTAGTTTTAAATGCTTGCAAGAATACATGCAAAGGCAGGAAAAAGATTTTCTATAATTTCCTACCAGCTTCAGTTTTTTTTCTTTACTCTCTGAGGCTTCTGCTTCCAGGAGTTCTCGTTCCAGCTTCTCTTCTGCTTTCTTCCACTGAAAATATAATCATTTTAAAGACATTAAATATTCTAGCAAATTAAAAAATTCCACTTTTCACTAAGCCTGGAGGCCCAAAATCCAGAGGTGTCTGGAATAACAATGTTCAATGCTCTGCTGATCATTTGAGAGTTCCATGGTGGAATGAAGTTGTCTTAATGATGGCAGAAGAATAACTGGGGTAACTGGTTTTCTAAAATACCCTTCCCAGCAATTGATAAACACTTCACACTATTAAAGTTTTGCTAATGGTTATAATAAGTACAAAGAAAAGGAAAGAATTAGGAAGATCAAATAAATGCCTTGATGTGCCCCAAAATGCTCCATACACAGTGCTAATGCAATGCAAATTACCAACACCAAGAGACAATGAAGGTAACAGAGCAATCATATTTCAATCATACCTTTCTTTGCATCCTTGAAAGATTTTTCCTTTTCTCCTTATAGGACATGAACTTTTTCTTTGCAGTAATGTCTTCTGTGTCTTTTTTTACTTCTACTTCTTTAATTCTTAGGTGAAGGAGTATTTTTAGTACCTAAAATTGAGAAATCATAAAATATTTAATACCTGATGTCTAACAAAGTCATATGCAGTAAACTTACAACAAAACAGCAGATAATCAGCATCTGGCACTTCAAGGTTGGGAGTGTTGGCTGAGCTTTTGCCCCATAACACTGGAAAGACTTCATACCATTTTGCATAATTAATTAGAAAACGTATTTTCATAAAATACTAATTTACAGCAGTCTTCCCAATACCTTCAGTGACCGTAACTATAAACTTTGGGGCCTGCAACATACTTGTTCACCTTAACCAATTTTCTTGGCTAAAGTCCAGCGAACAGAATCTGTAACCTGAGTATACCTTAATTTCTCCAAAGTGAGGGCCTCATACCCAATGTGACTTCTCCATGGAAATTATATTTTTTGTAAATTGCTAAAGATGACTTTTTGGTGACTTCTGATGGAATGGTCAAATATGGGATAATTCCTAGACTCAGCACCCCATAATGAATGAATGAACCAAAATTTTTAGCTAAATGAGACTAGAGTAATTAATTCTAACCAAAACACAAGATTTGGTAATTATGAATGACTTTACCCAGGCACATATTGGGAAAGTAATAAGGCAAAATTTCATTTTTGGAATTCATTGGGGACAAATTTTTGTTTCAGAAAGTGGAGGAAGTACCCAGGGGACAGCCATTTTAGACTTGATTCTGACCAACATGGAGGAATTGATAGTGAATCTGAAGGTGGAAAGCAATTTGCTAAAAGTGATCATGAAATGATAGATTTCACGATTCTAAGAAAACGAAGGAGTGAGAGTAACAGAATAAGAACAATGAACTTCAAAAAAGCAGACAACCCAGAGAACCATCAGGTAAGGTCTCCTGAGAACAAAATCAGAGTTGAGAGTTTATCAAAGAGACAGTATTAAAGGCACAATTGCAAATCATCCCAATGCAAAGACAGAAAGAATAGTAAGAGTCCAATATGGCTCCATTAGGAGCTATTTAATGACCTCAAAATCAAAAAAAAAGTCTACAAAAAGAGGAAACATTGATGAATAATCAATGGGTACAAAAGAACAGCACAAGCATGAAGAGACAAAAACAGAAAGGCTACAGCAAAAAAATTAGCTGCACCTATCAAATGGCAATAAGAAAAGGTTCTTTAAATACATTAGGAGGATGAAATAGTTGAAGTAAAGTGCAGGTTTTCTACTTAGCAGGGAAGGAGAGCTAACAACACATGTCATCAAGAAGGCTGATGTGTTTAATGCCTATTTTTGCTTCACTCTTCACTAAAAAGGTTAATGGTGACCAGATGCTCAACAAAATTAATATTAACAAAGAGGAAGGAATGCAAGCCAAAATAGGGAAAGAACAGGTTAAAGAATATTTAGGTAAGTTAGATGTACTCAAGTTGGCAGGGCCTGATGAAATTCACCATAGGGTACTTCAAGAACTAGCTGAAGCAATCTCACAACCCTCAGCAATTATCTTCAAGAACTCATGAAAGACAGGTGAGGTCCGAAAAGACTGGAGAAGGGCAAATATAGTACCTTTCTTTAAAAAGGGGAACAAAGAGGACCCGGGGAATTATACATACATCTATAGGAGTAGTTAAGCTCTGGAATAGGCTTCCAAGGAATGTTGGGGTATCCACATCATTGGAAGTTTTTAAAAACAAGTTTGAAAAAAACCTACCAGGGATGGCCTAGATTTACATGGTCCTGCCTCAGCACAGGAGACTGGACTTAATGACTTTGAGGTTCCGTCCAGTTCTACATTTCTATGATTCTATGTCAAGCTATGTCACCTCACCACCATCTCCCCAATTATGTATTTAGATTTGTGAAAGTAAAATAGCTCCTCTTCTGAAATCTAGGCACTTCTGACATTTTTAAAAATTCAATTACATAAACAAACAGTTACCTATCACCAGAAAATAAAAAACAAGCTTTGGTATAATATTCCATGCACAGAAGGAACTGCATCAGTACTGACTAAGTGAGCATGACCCATGTTCTCTGAACAGGGGCCATGTGCTGTTACTCGATGCTTTGTGTAAACACAAAACACTACGTTGAACCAACATTAACGTTGCAAAGTCACGCCGCCAAAGTTAAGAAATGCCAGAAATAAGGTTTCTTGTTCAATCTTAACTTGCTCTCCTTGTGCATATACATTATGATGCAATCTTTAATTACTATTTTTTCAACACTACCCTGCTTCAGTCAGTGCACAACATGCTCAATATTCTGGAAATGAATCAGATTATGTAGTGAAAGAGACTGCTGTCTGTAGCATGCCTGCCTCATTTGTTGCAGAAATTGGAAAGTATGTAGTGAATAGGCAAAGGACTGCAGGAAGAGAAAGGATGGTTTCAGGATTCAGGCAGTTGAATGTTACCCTGAAGAACTGGATTCTATCCCTACCTCCACCACAGAGTTCCTCTCTGATGCTAGTCAAGGCACATAAACCAGACTTTTCACATGTGGTCACTAATTGTGTGTTCCTTATTTTTTGGGTGCCACTGAAATGCCCATTAGAAAATTAATAATTCTGTCTTCAGAGCAGGGCTTGAAGTATGAAATAAATAAGGAATTGTAGGCCTGGCTTGATTTTAGTAATTGGACATGGGTGAGGCCTCATTCCTTGGGAGATAGGGTTAGGGACGTAAATGGATCAGCAGGCTGGAAACAAAAAGTCTGTATTAGCTAAAATAAGGGGGAACACTAGGAAGCCTTCTACAAAGAACAAGGTAACAATGGACAAGATAGTCATTTATATAAACTCTTCCCCGCTGAGTCTTCTTCCCCTCTTGGCCTACCTTCCTATAGATGTCTTAACTGAGGCTTCTCTCCCCAGCAGGCTCCTGTTGTCTTTTAAGTCTCACTCCTGAGGCCCTCTGTCTGGGAGCTCTGGAGAGTTTTCATCAATCTATCCTTTCTCTAGCAGGCTCTCTGAACTGTTACTAATATCTAATCTCCAGGTTGCATTTATACCTTGTAATCTGATCACATGATCTCCTCTTGAATTCATAGGTCCATCATTTAAAAGTTAACCAAATATGGTTTATGTAAGCATAAACCCAACACCCTTAAGACAAGCATACTGGGGTACACATAAATTCTGCAGCCAGTGCCCCTAATGCATTGACCAGTGAAATTCCCTTGAAGAATACCTCTACTTTGGATTCCTTTCTATAGAGTTTATCAGTAAATTTCAGCCATTAGCTGCAGTTAATGAACTGTATCATTGCTGGGAATCCATTGCCAGTTATTGATTAGTTAAATTAAAATAATAGAATTATGGAGGCACTAGTTGTGGCTCTGTAATTAAAGTTGACTATTCATGTAAAAAAAGGTCTTTGTTATGCATAAAAAATACAGTGCATTAGCCCCAAAATGTATAACTTAGTCTCTGTCCACACAATGATTTTTTTTTTTTTTTTTTTTAGAGAATTTGTAAGTTGGGGTTGGTCCTGCTTTGAGCAGGGGGTTGGACTAGATCAGGGGTCCCCAACCACCGGTCCGCGGACCAGTACCGGGCCGTTGTGGGTTTTTTGCCGGTCCGCGGCGCCGCCGGTATGCGGCTCTTCAGCTAGCCACTAGGCAGTCTGCAAATGCAACTGGTTCGCAGTGGTTTACCACTTTAAGAGCGAACCGGCTGTTAAAATGGTAAATTTCTGTGCTGTGAGCCCCACCCTCCATCTCTGCTGCCGAAATTGACAAGGGTGAGTCAATTTCACAGCAGAGAGTGGTGTGAAGTGCTGCCTGCTGGGGTGCCTGCCCCATCCCCACCCCGCCCCGCCGGGCCATGGAAAAATAGTTTTGCTTGAAGCCGGTCCCTGGTGCAAAAAAGGTTGGGGACCACTGGACTAGATGACGACCTGAGGTCCCTTCCAACCCTAATCTTCTATGATGCTATGAGGTAAAGAGTAAAGTGGCACACGGACAGAGCATTCTGTACAGGGATTGGTTCCTACAAAGTAACCAAACCCAAAACATGGAATACAATGTACAGTAAATGCAATGTAATGTGTAAATGTACATAAAGGAAGAAGTTTGCTGTGAATAGAATTCCTAAGTCTGAACATTTCTCCTCAAATATCTGTGAAACTACTTTTTTCCATTTGCTTTTTTTAGAAACATAGGAAATTATACCCAAAAAAATTTCATTAAAAGGACATGAAGATTGCAAAATCAGGCATGATCTTATCCCTAGGACCCTTGCCTTATTCAGAGCACATGATGGACTGTAGCAAATTAATAAGCAGCTATGCAATATTTTGTTTTCCGATTCTTGAATGTGTGGCCCCATTGCAGCAGAAAAGATAGTATGTGATTAAGATAGTATTTAATTAAAGAACTGTATATGAGGCATATGCCCAAGGCATTTCCTAATTTTGAGTGCTTAACTTTGCAACCTTCATGTCCTTTTAATGTAGGTTTTTGGGGTTTTTTGGGGGGGGCGGGGGTGGAGGTTGTATATAATTTCATAGGCTTCTACAAAAGCCAACTGAAAAATGTGGGTTTCACACATATTTGAGGACAGAGAAGCATGAATTCCATTCCAGGCTCTGGAGGGTACACTGTACTGAGCATAAACCCTTTCTGCTCATTTCCCTCCAAGTCTGACCTCTTCCATCCATCCCTGTGCCAGTATTTTCTCTCCCTTCCTCCCTCCGGCTCTGTGTTCCAGTGTTCACCTTCCCTAACTCCTCATCCCAGTTGTAATCTCTTTGCCCAGCCACTCTCACCAGACTCCTCATTCCGCTCCCAGTCCTCACCCCATGCAAGGATACCTCTGTGGTGTCCTAATCCTAATCTCTTTGCCCAGCCAGTTCTACTCTCCCCCACCTTTGGCTCCTAATCTGAGCTCCGTCTTTTGCTGACCATTTCATATAATGGTTCAGGCTAGCAGCCCAATGTTTTTGTTTATTAATGTAAAAATATTAACAAAAAGTCCTAACTGCACAGCTGGGAAAGCTGTTCAGGAATTTTCCAATGCAATGATTTTTTGATGGAAAATGCAGTTAACATAAAACCAAAATTCTGTGCTAGAAAATTTTAATTTTTCAAAAATCTGATTTTGCATGGAAACATTGGAACAAAACATTTCATTTTAGGTAGGTTTGATCCAAATAAAAATATTTTCATCTGTTGAATCAAACCAAAATATGTTTTGAATCAATCAAACATTAAATTGCACTATTTTTACCATTGTCAAAAGAAAATTCTAAAGTACAACAGAAAGAAACTTACCTCAGGTCTAACATCATAATTTCTGCTCTTTACAAGACCAGAAATTACCTTAACGACACCCAGAGAAACAGAGCCCAGTTTGTCTTGTTTAAAGAGCTTTTTTACTGCTTCACAACACATTTCAGAAATCTGCAAAGTTAATTGAAATGTTTATTCTGAGAAAATTATATTAAAAAGAGACAAGTTCATGCCAATAGTTACTCAACCACAAGTAAGTTTCTATGTCAACATTTACAATGGTGTGAATATCCATTTTCAATAAAGTCATCAAGTACAGAGAGAAAGCCTGTAAAGCAAAGTGTTGAAAAGAGAGGAACACTATGGTTGCTTTGGAATGAATTTTGAAAAATCAGAAGCATTTTTCATATAAAAGAACTTTTCTTAAAATCATAACAAATAATTAGAATGATACCAACCAGTTTTGATGTGTCGTTCATGAGAGGTACAATCAGGACAATAATGTTATTGTGGAAATTGAAGTGAGGCAGCACCACAAGCAGCTCACACAGACACCTGACTGCAATCTCTGCCAGACCTTTATATGCCTTTAAAGAAATCACATTACTTTTCTTCAGCTTCCTTTGCTTCCAATCTGAATAAAAATATTATTTTTGTTATTATTGTGCAAAAAACTTAGGTAAGCTACTGCAATATTTTTTAGTATTTTTCTGGCAGCTTTCCTGATGTTTTAGTAAAATAAATCTCAAGTACAGATTTCTATAAAGTAACTATCAGAAAACGTTACATTCAGACAGTAATATTCATACTAAGGATAAACATTTAAGATGTGATCCTGCAAACACTTACACAGATGAGTAACTTTGTGCACATGACTAGGCTCTTTCAGTTCAATGAGACTATGCATGTATAACTGATGGCAGGATCATAACCTTGTAACTAGGAATGTACTTAACTAAGAAATTAGAGAAATCCACACTATACCTTTAATTGTTTGTTCCAGATTTTCCAAGTAAAACTTGTACTGGCTCACAAGGCCTTCTTCAAACTCCCTTAGTTTCTGAGTTTCTTTTCTAACCTGTAAACATAATACAGACCAACTATTTTTAAAGACCTAATAATACTGCCAATCCAAGATTTTGTATTTTGTTTTTTTTTAATCAGATGAAGTTTAGCTTTTACCATAGCTTTCCTAGGTATATATTCAAATTAACTTTTCTGTACAAATTTGGTGCCTGGAGATTTTTTCCACCCACCACATCTATTTCATTAAATGGTATTTAAAAGTGGGATTTGATACTAGGACTGCCTTTATGAAAAACAAGTTTAAAGCCAGGAGCCTTAGCTGTGCCATCTCAATTGGTAAACACCTTCTAAAATAACATTTTACAAAAAAATCTAGGGGAATAAAGTATTTTGCATTTATTTAATCAGAAAATTAAACATACATTCAAAGATCTGATCCAAGGGCGCTTATACAAGGACATCCAGGAAAACTAAACTGAATTAACTAAAGATGTGAATTTGAAGTGGATTAGTTAAATTGTGTTAAAATCCATTGAACACCCTCAATCACTATTAAAGTTCCCTTAACTTTAATTCACTTCCAAAATGAGTTAAAATAAACTGAATTAAGGCCACTTTAATCCTAAAGCAAAGGATCAACACAGGGATTTTAATGCAGTTTAACTAATTCACTTCAAATTAACACTGTTACTTAATTAAGATTAATTTTCCTGTATGTTCCTGTGTATACAAGCCCTAAAATACATGAGTAATTGTATGATTTATGACATTTATTGGCTTTTTTTCTGTTCAATTTTCTCTGCCTGACACTGAGGACTGGTTTGATCCAAGGTTTACTGTGCTACTGAAAATTACCTATGTATTACACAGCCCTTAACCCAAAACTTTCTGATGACTCTGAATTTACAAGAGTTTAAAACTAATAAAAAGTGTAAAAAAATTAGATATATCAAACATTTTACAAGTGGTATTTTGATGTTATCTCACTGAGTAATATTTTATTTCTTTCAATTTATCACTAGCATTTTAAACTAAAGCTGTAAATGTTTATTTTTAATTAGATAAATTGACAAACTCTTCATACAATGGCTAGAATCTCATTAACAGGTCCAGAGCCTCTATGGGTATGTCTACACTGTAATGTAAAACTAGGATTAGAACATCAACACTGTATTTTAACCTTATGTTAAGATTTTTCTAACTCATGCTCAAACCTAGGGCTCTAGAGCCCACACTGCAGTGTGCAGACCCAAGTCAAAGTAACCATATCCCAGAATCCTTACTGCCCTTTCTCCAATCCTCAGATATGGCCACTCTAGCCCTAGGACCATGTTGCACTGTAAGAAAACTTTACTGCACACCCTGCATGATACAGGAAGTTTGAAGCAGCCTGCTTTGCAAAAGGCTTGATTGATTTGCTCTCCACTGCAAACCCAGAAGACTCTCTGATAAGTGTGCTTGCAGATCAGTGATCAGAAGAGAAAGGATTAACACTGATCTGAGCAGCTGCCATTCATGGAAGGGGAGGTGGTGGCGGCTTCCATTTTCAAGAGAGTGAATAGCAGATTGTTAGGATAGAGAGGACTAAGGAAGTTGTTGCATGGAATTGTGGGATACTTCCGGCTGACTCTCAGGACACAAGTAAAGTGGGGCTGCGTCTACACTACAAAGCAATAGGGCTTGGACCTTGGGTCTTGGCTTACCTCAAGCTCGGACTCTCCAGCCCTGCAGGATCCTGGGACGCTTGGTCTGAGCTCTGGGTAAGAGTAATTGCAGTAGATGCAGGGGGGATTAGGCTTGAGCCCGGGCTCAAACCTGGCTTATGTTGCAGTGTAGACATACCCCATAAGCACTTGTTGTTAAAATGGGATTTATTAAATTTGTTCAAAAACTAGATTTCTGTTAAGCATTTGTTTTAGATCAGGGGCAGTCTATTAAAAACAACAAACTATTCACACTATTTTATAAAAAAACCTTCAGCTTCACCTTTGTATGTTTTTCTGTTTCAGTCAGTGGGCGAATTTTGTAAGAAGGAGTAATATCTTTGAATATTTCCATCAGAGAAACCATCACCAGCTTCCGAACAATCACAGCCACATTGGGGTCCTGTTCCATTAGCATGGCACGCAACTCTTTCAGCTTTTTTATCTGTTCAAGAAAACATACGATGCAAGATAAATAAAGGTTACATATCAAAGAGAAACAAATTTACACATGCACTATACTTTAAGTAAAGGGTGGCAGCCAAAAACTATCGTATTTGGAAATAAAACTAATATAATAAAGTGATATTACACTAAGAGATTAGCACATACACTATTGAATGCCAGGGAATGAGTCAACAAACCCCAAAGAATCTAATGAAATTAATAGCTCAGGAATGTTGCAGGTAGTAAGTCAATGCAACTTTTGGCAGACGATAGAAAAATATTAGTGCACACTGAAACACTGAAAAATATGAGTTCAATCATGAGCCTGCAAGCAGAGCCCAAGTAAAGGGTTATGCCCACAGGAATGAAGAGACTTGGTGAGATGGGAGATGTACAGAATCGTCACTACCAACCCATAAATCAGTGGCTCTCAACCTTTCCAGACTACTTTACCCTTTTCAGGAGTCTGATTTATCTTGCACACCCCCAAGTTTCATTTTACTTAAAAACTACTTGCTTCTAAATTCAGATATAAAAATACAGAAATGTCACAGCACACTACTACTGAAAATGTGCTTACTTTTTCATTCTTACCATATAATTATAAAATAAATCAATGGGAATATAAACACTGCACTTCCATTTCAGTGTACAGTATATAGAGTGGTATAAAAGGTCACTGTCTATATGAAATTTTAGATTGTATTGACTTTGCTAGTGCTTTTTATGTAGCCTGTTGTAAAACTAAGCAAATATCTAAATGAGTTGATGTATCCGGCCCCCGGGAAGACCTCTGCATACCCCCAGGGGGTTGAGAACCACTGCCATAAATAACACCAACAGCATTCATGGAGAGTCCAACTACTGCTGAGTATGAATGGTAGCAAACACAGTCGTGCAGATTTGCTTTGTCTGCAGAGCCACTGCTAACAACCATGGCCCCCTTTGCCGAGCTGTCTCTGCTGCTTTTTTTTTTCCATGGGTGTTGCAGATTTTGCCATTCCTTGATAACTTCAGATTTTTGTAATTAACTGATTTCCTGTATCCCCCACGCACAAATCTAATGATACTCACGTTATTTTCAGGGTCAGACAGAATGGCACCTGCTAAGGCTGCAATGTGTATCTTCTTCTCCTGCAGTTTCCTTCTCCTTTGAATTAGCAGTTCCTCTGTAGTGAACACAGGCTGGGGGGCTTCACTAGATGCTAACACAATAAGGTTTAATAGTTAGCTTTTTCCTGTTTTCCCCACTCTTTAACTGTATGTAAGAAACCACTTAACAAGTGAACAGTTCTAGTCATTTTATTTCAAATTGTTACTTTGCAGAAACAATATCATAACGTTAAGTTCAGCAGTATAGCATTCAAAAGCAACCCAAGAGGTTTTTAAAGACCATGTGATGGCTTATGCAAATTGCAATAGCCTTTTCACTTCTTCCAACCCAAAACACACAAAGGAATAATGACCTCACACTTGGTGGGGGTAGGTCTGGGCTTGAGATACAATTTTTCTGTTAAATTTCAAGTGAATTGGACACAGGCATTTTCAATTGTAGTATCCTAAGAAACTGAAGTGTTCATAAGATAAAATAAATAAAAAAGGACAGTGATAAAACACAGCTTTACAGATTCATCTCTAGCTGAACTCTAATGCACAGAACCAAAGACTAATTAATTAAAGTAATTTAAAATTATTAAGATTTTAATTAATAACAACCAAATGGCTGGTTGGCTCCAATGAACTTAAAACAGAATGACCAACAACAACTGAAGATCTGAACTTTCATTTATTTGTTTTTTTAAGTTACCTCCAAGTGTAAACCCATCCCTACGGAAGCTTCTCAGTACAGAGAGGAGACATTTTCTGACAAAACTGAAGTTAATCAGACAGGTAATTTCTAAATTAAAGTTTTGGTAACAAAAAAGGTGTCCTCAACAGTAAGAAACTTCTAATACTTTTTTGGCAGAATTTTGTAGCTTGAAAACTGAAAGTAGGAGACGTTAAAAGTTACGATTATTGGACTCAGTTATTTTTATAGGGGCAAAAGGGATGGTGCCTCCCTGCTCCCCCTCATCCTATTCACACACACATACACACGCCCCCTGTGGACCTTTTAAGGTGCTCACTTCTAATGGATCTTAGGAACGGCTTGCAAGGTGCGTGCGCGTGGAGGAGAGATACATAAGCTGAGGAGAGCTTGTAGGACTGAGAGAATGGGGGCATGAAGGATATCAGCAGAGCAAGTTGGGTGATCTGATAAGACAGAAGAAAGGGACATAAGAGTGAAGGAAGCTGGATAAGAGAAACAGGAGAACAGGATCCATTCCACATCATTGTAAACCTTCAGAGTCAACATTACCCCATCACCACCCAAGCTCTAGAGACACTAAACAGCCCCAATCAATGGGTGAAGACCTTAAAATGCTGTTGACCTCTCAACCCTTGCAACTTTAGTAGGCTCACTGGGGCTTACCCCAAACTCCACAAGGCTTACCAGAGTAGCCAGGGTCAGTCACAAACACCTACTAGGAGGCCCAATTAGATTCAGTTCCAACAAGCAAAGTGTCATCAACCTTCAAACTCCTTTTAGGTTTTTAGGCAGTCACTGAGTCAATTTTAGGTAGTCAGGTAGCACCTAAGGCTTATTGGAGGGGCTGGAGTTGGCTTGGCCCAGAACCGTATGTTAAGGCCTGCAGCATGGTGGGGGTATGGGCCTCCAGACTCCTACAGCTCATGGGAGCCCCCACAAGCCTCTTACCATTTAAGTGGAGGTGTTGGAAGGCAACTTCCAAATGAATCTTCTAATGTTTACCAGGAGGCTGCTGAACTTATTCATAGAGCCCAACTTAGATACAAAAATGTGAATCCGCATCCAATCTGCGAGAATCAATTTACATCCAACCCACCATCCAATCTCTCTCTTCTATGGCCTCTTCACCCACAGCTCTTGGCCTCCCAATCAACTGTTTGGAGGCTAGCCCTGATGCAGCTGCCACTGACCAGCTGTTCAGGGGCCAGCCCCTCGAGGCAGCTGTCAAACAGTTGATTGGCAGCCAGTAGGGGAAGCCTGGCTGAACAGCTGATTGGCGGGCCAGTGGAGGGAGCCATGGGCAGCTAGCCGCTGGGGCTCCCGCTGAACAGCTGATGGGCAGCCAGCCCCCACCCCCAGATCTCAAAGGCAGAGAAGCAGCCTCAAAGGTTATGAGCTGCAGACAGCTTCTTCCCCACATTTGAGATCCACATGTGATCTGCCATCCGTAAAAAATGGTCCACAGGTAACAAGCAGCTATCTGCGAATTTACAGGGCTCTACTTATTCAGAAGGATTGCTGTCCAAACGTGTAAGAATGGGGCTCCCCTCACATGGGCCCCAGGAGATCCACAAGAAGGGAAGGTGGAATACTTCCTGGTGTGCTGCCTGTCACAATCGTCCTACTCTACCCACTTCTCCCCAGGAAAGGATACCTTCTCCTGTACACCTTCTAATCTAAGGATACGTCTACATATCAAGCTGGGTGTAATTCCCAGCTGAAGCAGATATATCTGTATTAGCTCTGACTGAGAAGGCATGCTAAAAACAGAGTTCCACTGCAGCAGCATAAATAGCAAGAAGGGTTAAATATCTGAGTACGTGTCTGTTCAAGACACTACGTAAGTACCTGCGACGGCTAGCCTCTCCCACCACCAGGGTTACACTCTGTTTTTAGTGTGCCAGCTTGATCAGAGCTAGCATGGGTATGTCTCCTCAAGCTAGAAGTTATACATACACCTCAGGCTGAAGTGCAGACATGCTCTAAGCTATAGGCAATAAAGTATTTTCAAAATGCCTTTAAAAACGTAAGATACCTCCAAAATGTGTGTATACAGTTTGGTAGACAGTAAGACACTATACTCCCTCGGCTGAGTTTCTAACTCTTGTAAAAAAGGAGCAGAGCGCATGTCCGCTTTGAATTTGAAAGTGGTTTTCTTTATGTACAGTGACAGCATATAAACCAATGTATAAACCAAATGCTGGCAGTTTGACTGGAAAAAGAATTTGCAACAAAATATTTTGATGTAAATTTCTCACAACTAATTCATACTTTGGCATTACAACTTTACTTGCATTTCCTGCTGACACTTTAATTTACTCAAGTGTATGTTTTGGCTTTTACTGCCCTGACAAAAAACGGCCAAGAAACTCAGGATTTCTGATTCGCAGGAATTTTTGATATTTTGAAATTTGGTTTTGTTCCAAGGTCAACAAATCGCCATTTTCCCAATCAGCACTAGCCTTGACTAAGACAGAGTTAGGGTTGTACTCATCATTTTAGGGAGACACTATGGCTTGCTGTGGAAGTCCAAAATGAATTCAAAGTTTTCTGGATTTCTCACGTTTGATTGTTCAAGTTAAAAAAATTATTGAAAGGTAATATGCAGTCAAAATGCTGATACATACCTGCAGCCTTAACATCATCTTAAGACTTTTTATTTTTGAATAATAAACATGAATCAAGCAAGGCACAGACTCTTGAACTAAGAATGAGGTTTCTTCCCTCACTTGTGCAAGAGGCACAACAGTTCCAAAGGGCTTAGCCTGAGCATCAATTCAACACATCAAAAGGATATTAAATAAAATAATTCTGAAGTTGGCGACAGAATTTTTGTTCCTGGAAGTCCTGGAATTCTAGCAGGTGAGCAGGAAGTAAGACAGGACTCCTTGCCACATTGTGTGGGTAAAATGAGACTTGACCAAATTGAGCTGTGTGTTCCAGAATCTCCTAAGCAGAACATACTCTGTGATAAATGACTTTTCCTATTAAACAGAATATCATTTTTCATTGCCTAAGTATCAAAATAAGAATGTTTTATTACCTTCTACCACCTCCATTTCTTCTGTATCCTCCTCCTCTTCGTTCTGTGCAACACTGCCAACTGCAAGAACAGAATGTATATTACAAACACAACACTACACAGTGGGATTTAAAAAAATTAATACCCTCTTGCTTGGCTGCTATGTTGACTCCAGCAGCTGTTTATTACCTGGCTTTTCCATTGTTTGTGGAATAATGCCACTTTTGTCTTTGATAGGAAGCAGGTGAATAAGTTCTTTTTCTGGCTCGGTCTGCATGCGCCTTGGCATTTTCTCATATCTGTCAATCACACTTTCCTCTTTTCGTTTCCTGGCATGAACAGGTTCACTGTATAGTGCAAGACAGTTCAATTTATCAACAAATTCAATTCATCAACAAATTAGACATTAACTGTAAATTCAAAGTACATTGTCAAAATAAAACTCCTACATCTTCAAAAAAAAAAAAAAAGTCAGGCAGTTCATCATGAACCAGAACATCTGAGTTTACCCAAAGTGTCAGTTTCAGTTGCCTCTCTAGTTATTCACTATTCTATGAATAAAAACAAACAAAAAATCCACCACCCATTCATCTCCAATGTATTATGTAAGCTTAGATATGAAACCAAATAAAAACAGAATGGTGGCTTATTTAACCGAGTTAAAAAATGAACTATAAAACTCATATCCAAACACTTTACTTGAAAACTAGAAGTAAAAATAAGTCAGTCAAGTTATTTTGTGAATGTCAGCATTATTACACTAGCCCCCAAGCTAACAGAATAATGAAATGCCCATTAGAAAAACTGTGAAAACCTCTTTAGCGTGGCTACTATCAGTCAAGACATCTTGCACCAAACATTTAGCAGACTGTGAAGAGGAGAACAGTGGAAAAAGGCCTCACTGTCATAAGATCTGCCACAGCAAACAGATCAGTGTCCTAGTTAGTATGGTGCGCCATTGTAGGGGCTGAAGAATGAAATCGCCCTTTTAAAGAATGGTATTTCTCAATATGACTCTGTATACCCGTAACGAAGTCACCTTTTATTATTAATGAAATTGTCTACCAATGTGACTTTGTATAACTTCACAAGTTGCTCTGCATAAGATTGAAGGAACCGAATTTTATGAATGGAATTTTATGAATGAGAGTGTTCATTCATAAAGCACTCCACCTAAAGTCAGATAGATATAGTGATTCCTTTTAATACATTGTAACTAAAGGAATTCCATTTTGACATTGTAACTAAAGTGACCCCATTTTGTAACTGAAACTCCATCATAAACTTTGTATTCCATCTTTGTACTTCTACTGAAAATTTGTTTAATGTTAGATGTGTGCAATTTCATCTAAAGGTGTGAATGTGGGTGTGTATGATGAGATCAGTCCCCAAAGCCTGCCTGTCTTGATGACCAACTGCCAGCCCCACCTTGATGGCCGAAGAACAATGTGGACGAGCCCTGCCTAAGACCCCACCCAAGAAAGAGGGGGACAAAAGCCCCATCATGGAAAAGATCCAAGTCATATCTGCCATTAACTGATGACTCATGGTCATACAGTGCCTGGAGGCAGTGTGACACGACAGGATCTATGGACAAAAACATATAAAAAGATTGGTGAAAAATCATAGATTTGGGTTTGGTTCTGCAATCATCCTCCAGGAGCATCGGTGTGCACCAATAAGACCCGGTTCCCCTCCTTGTGTCTAGGTCACCTGGCCAGTGGACTAGCACAAGCAACTGAGGCTGATAATTGTATCTCAGCAGCAGAACTGTGTGTGTATGTATGAGTGGGTAATGATCAATTTTAGCTAGGGATAGTAAATGAATTACTTTTCTTTCCATTTACGAATTCTCTGCATTTGCAATAAATGTGGCATATTGACTTATCCCCTAAACAAGATTTTAACTTTATTTCTCTAAGTGCACCACTATCTCCTTTAACAGGCTGTCATAACTTGGTGTGATTTCATTCAGTTCAGACTCCTAACCAGTATATGTTTTTATGTGACTACACAGATCTTTGCTTTGTGAATACTAAGGAACCATCATATGGTCCGGCAGGCCCAGACTCACAAGGGACTTAGGCGTCACAATGCCTAATATTTAGGCACCTAGAAAATCACTGGACCAGCAGCAGGATCCACAAGGCCTAGGGAATACATGGGAAGAGATAGGCAGCTGAGAAAGCAATCTACAAAAGCCAGCAAGTGAGGCGGGGAGCTACTTAAACTAGACAATGAGGATGCCAATGAAAGACCTGCCCCCCTCAGTTAGGCAACTAAGGCCATGTCCACACCAGCAAATTTACAGCAGCACAGCCATACTGGGTCAGACCAATGGTCCATCTAGCCCAGTATCCGGTCTTCTGACAAAAAAAACAAGAGTCCTGTAGCACTTTGTCTTCTGAGAGTTGCCACTGTCAGGTGCTTCAGAGGGAATGAACAGTAACAGGCAAGCATCAAGTAATCCATCCCTTGTTGCCTATTCCCAGTTTCTGGTAAACAGGCTAGGGACAATTCAGAGCACGGTTCTGCAACCTTGCCATCCTAGCTAATAGCCACTGATGGACCCATCTTCCAGGAACTTATCTAGTTCTTTTTTGAACCCTGTTATACTCTTGGCCTTCGCAACATCCTCTGGCAAAGAGTTCCAGAGGTCGACTGTGTGTAGTGTGAAGAAATACTTCCTTTTGTTAGTTTTAAACCTGATGCTTATTAATTTCATTTGGTGACCCCTAGTTCTTGTATGAGTAAATAACACTTCCTTATTTACTTTTTCCACACCAGTCATGATTTTATAGACCTCTATGATATACCCCTTGAGTCGTCCCTTTTCCCAGCTGAAAGCCTCAGTCTTATTAATTTCTCCTCATATGAAAGTTTTTCCACATTCCTAGTAATTTTTGTTGTCCTTTTCTGTACCTTTTCCAATTCCAATATATTTTTTTTTGAGATGAGGCGACCGAATCTGCACACAGTATTCAAGACGTGGCCGAACCATGGATTTATAGAGGCAATATATTTTCTCTAACTTATCCATCCCTTTCCTAATGATTCCCAACACTCTATTAGCTTTTTTGACTGCTGCTACACACAGAGAACTATCCACAATGACTCCAAGATCTCTTTCTTGAGTGGTAACAGCTAATTAGACCCAATCATTTTATATGTATAGTTGGAATTGTTTTCTCATGTGCATTACTCAACCAATATAGAATTTAATCTGCCATTTTGTTGCTCAGTCACCCAGTTTTGTGAGATCACTTTGTAACTCTTCACAGGCTGCATTGGACTTAACTATTTTGAGTAGCTTTGTATCATCTGCAAATTTTGCTACCTCACTGTTTATCCCCTTTTTGCTGAACAGTACTGATCCCATTACAGACCCCTGGAGGACATCACTATTTACATCTCTCCATTTCTCATTACAGCTTATGTACTTTAAGGGTACATGGGAATGTTTACCTAGAAGAAAGGTCTCTTGTTACAAATGATGCTTTTTGAGCCAAATCTTCCATTAATTTCAGGTCATCTTCATCCATCATATCAAGCGGAAGAGCTTCCTCTTCCTCCTCTCTTTCAGCTGTATCAGAGGACAAAGGGCAGACTTGTGAGCCACTTCACGTGAACATGCACCTTTCCTGTTCAGCTCTGCTCCACACTCCAGCTCCAATCCTACAAACACATATGCTAAACTTCATTCCTGTGAGTAAGCCCATTAACAATAACAGGACTACTCCTACGACTAAAGTCAGTCACATACATAAGTGTTTGCAGAATCAGGGCCTTAAGTCTTCCTAGCTCCACAATCATTATCTAGATAGTTAAAAAGGACCCAGTCAATCTTAGTAGGGCAAATAAACCTGACTTCAAAGACTGGTCCCATCTAGGAGGACTTATTTTGGGGCAGGCATGCCAAATTAATTCTTTCCTTTCCATATTTCTACTGTTCGGAAACTTTTTTTGTTCACTTTTTAAAGAAAAAGATTAAAAACTAGTACATGTGCAGCCTGCATCACACCATGTGCAAACTCCATCATCAAGGAATCTATATGAACAGTTTTAACAGGCTTAAGTAATATGTGGGCTTGTTCTAAAAGACAGAATAATTAGGAATTCAGGTTCAAAGTCTATGGGAATGTATAAAAATGACAGAAAAATAACAGATTTAGGAGCCAGTTTGGAACAGAAGACAAGAAGGTGATCAGTGCAGTCTGCAAACCTATTACTCAACATAGTCCAGAGACTAATCTATGCAGGCACTCTTGAGGATATGAAAAGAAAATTCAGAGAAGTCAGGAATAAAAACAAGTGTGTATTTATAGTGGGGAACACTGATGTCGTACTTTTCCTGCAGTTCACTTTGTAAAGCACTGTATACTACCAACTCTTATATAAAGAATAATGTAAGCATTATTACAAATTTTCTCATTGCACTCAATGCAAGTGACCCTTTGATGTAGTGGCAAAGAACTGACTGCTAATAATCTACAAAAGGAAAGTCAAGAGTCAAGCATCAGTACATATTCACTAATGGCAGTACCAGAGTAAAGAACAATCTGTAACTATCAGGTTCAGTTCTGGTTTCACTAGATGTAAATTACAATTTCATGCTACCTCTAGTCCCCCATCTACACAAAATAGATCAGAAATCTTGCTAAATTTGCTGCCTGACACAAATGAACACTCACCTGCATGTTTTTTCTTGTATTCTTCCAATGGAACAGGTGTTCTGGATGTAACATCTTTGACAGCTTGCCTAAGTTTCCTTTGCTCTTTTCGATATTTCTTAGCAATGCTCTGCTGCTTAAACTGTTTATTCTTTAATTTGTTGTCAAGTTTTACTTTACTAGTTTTCAGCAACTTGCGAAAGCTTGGAACTCGTTTTTTATTTTTTCTCTGGAAACCAACAGAAAGCCTCCATTAACTGACATGTTTATTTTTGTTAAACGTAGTGCTTTTTTTTTTTTTTAAGTGAAAGATTTAAACCAGATATGGTAACACTCACTAACACCAGTGCTGGATAACAAATTTCTTGCAAGCAAAGATTTCTGTGCTTCGGTTTAAGTTTTCTCAATTCCTAATTAGTGTAATTAACTGCATTAAGAAGAAAAAACTGGACAAAAAAATGGGCCATAGATTTCACAAAAGCATTTCTGAACTATCGGAGCGCTACAAATATCCACCGATTCTCAAAGCACAACGTCAGTCTCTGCTTGTTTAGGAAGGGGTGTGAGGAAAGTGGAGACGGGACAGCTCCAGCAACACGTGAACGCCAGGCGACCTCTGCCGCCATTATCCGGGTTTCAGAGCTGGACACGGGAACGCCGTGTGATCGGACACGAGGCACGAACCACAGCGTCCCCTGGTTTTATCAGTGACCGGCCGCCTCGGCAGCTACCGCCCATCCGCTCCCGGGCGACCCGCGGGTGCTGACGCGGACACCGCACACGGAGCCCGCGCGAGACCCGCCACGAGCGAGCCGGCGCCGCCTCGCCACGCGCGCGCTCTCCACACGAGGCGACGCCACGGCAGGGCTCCGTCGCGTCACGCTCCCCTCCCACGCCGGCCGGGCCTCGGGCCTCGCAACCCGGACCGGCTCCGCTCCCGGGCCCGCCTTGGAGAGGCCGCTCGGGCCGGGCTCTGTCCCTCGGCGGGGGGAGGAGAGCCCGAGGCGCCCGCGACCCTGGCGACAGCGACAACAGCGTCCCCCACAGCACAGCCCACGCCCCCAGCCCCCTCACAGGGCCCTGCCCCCCGCCGGGCCGCCCTCCCTCTCCCAGCCCCTCTCACCGGCTTCATCGTGGCGGCACCGCTCTAACGGCCCCGGCCCACACAACACGCGCGCGGCCGCTCGCGCCGAACTCGACTGCCTGCGCCGGCCTGGCCGCTGCCCTGCGCGCGCAGCCCCGGAAGCGCGGGGGGGCGGGGCTGAGCCCCGCACCGCAGCAGCCTCTGGCGGCTGAGAGCGAGCGAGCGAGCGCGGGCCCCAGGTGGTGACCCCCGCCGTGTCTGGCCGAGCGCCGCCCACGCCGGGCCCTGTGTGCCCCGCCCCAGCTGGAGCTAGGCACCGCCACCGCCACACCCCTGCTCTGGCAGCCAGCTGGGGCTGCAGCTGCATCCTGCGTTAAGGTGCCCGGCCCCTCGCCGCCCTCAGAGACGTCGGCCAACAGCTTCAGCAGCAGCCCTGCCTGTCCCTTGCAACGAAGCTAACATGCCAATCAGCAAGATAGCAAATACCCCTTTGAGTCTGCCTCCGTCAATGACCCAGGGACAGGACCACAGCTAGGAACACGGGCATGGGGACAGGCCCCAGAGCCGCAGCCTAGCACATCAGCAAACCAGAAGTGATTGAACTAGCAACTCATTCGTATTATAGAAGTACCCAAAGGCCATGTTCATTAAATGAGATGATTAGCTAGCTATGTTGCTGAATTTATTACCTGGGCTGGGATGATCAGCAATGTGGTACATGAATGAATACATTGTTTCAATTTCCTTCACTATAAGAAAATCCTTTAGATACAATTTTTTATCAGATTGAAAAATTTGCCAAGAAATTTTTTGGCAAGAGTTTTCAGCTGTATGGAGTTGAAGATGCTCCCATAGGAAAAAAAGGCTCAAATACTTGTTCTGCTTATAAGTTTTATTTACACAGGAAGTGTTACTAGTGGTCTTAAATGAAGGCTAGATCCCTTCTATTTACAATTTTATATACATGTTCGTACTTGAAAAATAAGAAAACTGTACAACATAACTCAAAAACAAGACAAATTGGATCCAATTAAAGTAATGAATACATAACAAAATCTCAGACATTTTAACTTTAAATTGTATGTTATGAGTAGTATATTTAAATGTAGTTTTAAACCAGATAGCAACATAAAAAATTACACCACACTAATTCAAATCTTTAACCAGAACAAGTTATGCAGACTTAACTTTTAAACACTGGACAACTGAAAAAACCTGCCAAATTTAAAAATATGTAATAAATCTGACTTCATTTCCACATAGAGGGACCAATTACAAAATCACAGGTAAGCAATTTATTTACATTAAATACTATCAAAAATGGACTCCAAAAAGCAAGTGTTAGCTACTTGCAGTATTCTCTGTTTTCAGTTCTAATGCCTACAATCAAAAGTTGTGTTTTACATATTTTAGAGACTAGGAAATATTGAAAATATCTGCTTGTATGACATGTACTATATGATCTTATTTTTCATACAGTTAAAAAAAATCAAAGTATTGCCAAACAATGTGCTTTTTGGATTTTTTCAGTATTGCACACCATAAAAGAAAGAAAGATTCAGAAACTATCCTGTCTGCATATTTCCAGCATTTTTGTGTGGACTGAAATTTTTAGAATCAATGCTTCTTAAAACAAAGACCGTCTTCAATAGCTTATTTAATTAGTGTTTGCCATCAAGCATAAGTGAACCATTTATTTTATTAGTAATGGTTAAGCAAGATAAAAACTTCCGGTGGCAAATAAACATTCATGGAATATCCATTCAATTTTCCTTTAATGTCAGCTGCACACCTAATACTTCAGAAAACAAATGATTGTAAGCATCTGTTTGTGATGGTACATCTACACTGTAAATAAGGTGTAATTATAGCACAGGTAAGCATACCTGTGCTAGCTGTAATCTAGCCAGTGTGGGTGACATGACTGAAAATGTGGCATGGGCTAGCCATCAGTACAAGCCTGGAGACCCTGAATACATACTCCCTTAGCTAGCCTGCACTGAACCCATGCCACTACGTCTTCACTACAATTGTTACCCATGCTAGCTAGATAAAGAACTGTAGACAGGCATACCTACCATGCTACCATTACACCTTAATTTTGAGTGTACAGACATCTTAACAATACACTATGAAAAATGGGCCTGATCTTTCCACCATTTAAGTCAACTAGACGTTTGCTATTTACTTCATTTGTAGCAGGATTGGGCACAATATTTCCACAGTTCCTGAGTTAAATTTGCTAAAACTGAAGAATGAAGCTACAATTTAAGTGAGCTAAATGAGTCATACCCCAACACTTTATATCATCTGGCACAAACATATCTAAATAAACTCATTTGGTCCACAATATTTCTTACTGATTTAATTGTGGAGGTAATATTTGTACCAGAGTGTTTGGTTCAGATAGCAGTTCTTGGGCCTCATTTAATATTTAACATTTCCCTCACTCCCCAAAAAAGTGCCTTTGTGGTATCTGTAAAAAATGTATGCCTCAAAAAATTTTTAAGTACCAACAAAAGTTATTACAAATATTTATTGCATTAAGCGGATTTTTTTTAAATATTAAATATGTATTACCCACTTTCTCAGTTTCACAAGTTTTAGTATTCTGCTCTCTGTGAAAATCTTTCCACAAAAAGCTCTTTAATACTGGCAACAGGGTGAAGATTTCATCAGTTTCTGACACTGTACTCAGTCAAATATTGTCTCTCCTTGTGTTTCTTAAGCTTTTCTCTATAGTGGTTTTCACGTAGAAAAATGATGCAACGTTTCCTTTTTAATCAAGTGGTTTTCTTGTCCCCTATCTTGTCAATAGATCTTTAAATTTGGAGATTAGCTTTTCAGTGCTGGGCTATGGTTCTTGTCCCCTTCTTTATTGTCCTTCATTATTGAGGCAAACACCTATAAATTAGTGTTAAAATACAGGTTAAAATGAGTTGCAGGTTAAAAAATTAGTATTTTAATATTTAATTAATATTCATCATAACATAGGCTACCTTTATAAAGAAACCACAGTACTGATATTTTTCTCAACAAGGATTATTTACACTTATCATAAACCTGATGATCCATGACTTTCCCTCATGTCTAAACCTTAGGCCCAGTGTTTCAAGTGCCAACCCCACAAGAAGAGAGATAGACTGATTAAGGGACTGGGAGCCAGTTATCACTAATCCTTACTGGCCACTATCTAAGCACTTTCCTTTCCCTTCTATCCTAAGGAGTACTCCCACAGCTCCAGCTTCCTTCAGAAGCAAACAACTGAACTCAGATATTGGACATGACAAAGCACTATCAAGTAGCCCATTTGGTACTGCTTCACTTAATCAAGTGTCTGTTCTTTACTGCTCAGTGTGCAAAAGGACATGATGCAGCAAAAATGTGTTTGGCTTCTCTTTCATCCCAACCAGGGTTTTTGTCCTTTTGTAGTCTGATATGGACTTCAGCAGCAATAGGGAAAACATTTGCTGAATGTTGGATCTTAAAGTATTTTTCCTAAAATTTCTAATGAAAGATATTCTGGGCACACACAGAAAATGTGACCAGCACCTGAGCTGCAGAAGCCCACAAGAGGTTCAAATGCCACAAAAATTCAAAGCTGCTCTGAATGGAAGCAAAGTATTTTGCTGAAAAGGGCCCTCTGTAGTATACTTTAAATCCTATATCTCAGTCAATTTCCCAGTTAGAAAGTAATTCATATAATAAATAAAATTTAATAGTTTACAATAAATATTTGTTTTCTGGATCCAAAACTCAATTATAGGTTTTTGCCTCCTGTTTCTGCACTGGACTGGAAAGTTAGTCTCACACAGAGTCCTAAGGATGCCCCAGCCTATTCATTTTAGGGCAACTATTTTATTATGGTTCTTGTCTAAGCTCCATGACCATGGAACAGGCAACTTCCATTATTTAATTTATCTTCCAATAGAGAAAGTAGTAAGCCATCCCTCCTCCATGAATGACACCTGAGCTGCTTTTCAAATAGACAAAGAGGATGTATTTCCCATGAAGAGAGAGCAATCCAAACATATAGCTTGGATACAGTATTTCTTCTTAAAAAGACTTCCAGCAGAAAGTAGGATCTATAATGGAGATATCCTACACATTTTGACATTACACAAGCCATTGTCTATTTTGAGAAATGTGCATTATTAACATTTAGCCACATTATTTTCACTCACCTGGGCCCATTTTTTGTTACTATTCTGCATCTGAATAGCTGCAATGCAACTAAAAAGCTTTTCTGATGTGATGTCTTCAGGCAGTTTGGTTAGAAACTGTGCTATATGAATGAAGTCCATCTGTAGGAGGACATCTTCATATAATCGAAGGATTCCTAATCCTGTTCGAAACAAAAACTCTTCTCCATCTCTACAAAAGACGTCCCAAACGCGGCAGGCCAGATCAAGTGGTAGTGACTTGCTGTAGAGTGTAAAGATCCTATCATTTTATAAAAGGTAACTGGTTAGTGCTATTTTTTTACTTCAGAAACATGATCAGATCCCATACTCCCTCCCTTCTCTAGGTTACTGAAAGCCATCAAATGACATTATCACTGACATGTTCAAAAGCTAAATGTTTTATAGTTTTATCCTTTGTCAAATACATGCAATTTAAAAAACTAGCAGAGTTTTAATGGTCCTCTAGAATTTGAATTCCCAATCTGAGACCCTGCCTGCTATCTCCTTCCTCCCGTGCTGCATTTGAGCGCCTCCCTCTCTCTCCTCCTCCACCAGAGAGCAATTCAGATGTCTCCAAAAAGACAGTGTGAAGTAGGGATATAGAACAGTCCCTGAACAGGGCTTTGACCTTTAATTTTGTTTTGGTTTAGGCGTCAGTAGTATTTTTGTCAAGGTGGTTGGAAAAGGCTTCAGATGTCATATGGACATGTTCACAAAACAAATTTTAGCTGTTTTGACAGGCAAATATGACATTCAAACTACAAGTTAGTTAGCAGTTTCTGAAGGATTTCATTTTCTAGAGACAGAGCAACGTTTTGTTATTCTGGGGAGAAGATAGCATGAAATTTACAAGGATGACAGAACATTAGATACTGGCAACATACAATCCATGGCATAGATTTGGGATCATTTCATTACTAAATCCAGTCATTTTGGGATGAAGCAAGACAGCTGTTCAATGCACACCACCAAACTTTAGAATCATCAAAGGAGAATACTGAAATCAACTAAAAACGTGGGGAAACTTGCTTAGGATAAAAAAAATCAAGCAACATTTGTGTTTATAGGGATGGCAGTCAAAAACGCTTTTGTAGATGTATAAAGGTAGCAAATTTTAGTATTTTCTTTCAGATAAATTTTAATATATTTAATATAATAGCACTACCAATTAATGTGTATTCTAGTTACCCATCATGAATGAACTCAATTGAAAAGTGTTTTTAAAATGTGAATCTGTTAAATGTATATGTAAATATGTATTATGGTATTTCACCAACATTTTATAGAGTACTAACTTATTTCCGTTGTTCATCTTTTTCTCTTCTGATTTTTTAGTATATTGCCTCCAACTTGAACATTAAGTACTTTTACATGGTTTGTTATTTCTAAGGCCTGGTCTACACTTACCTTCCAGATTTGGCAGCAGTTGATGAGCGACACGCAAGTGACATAAATCACTTGCGTATCTCCCATCAACTTCGATATATCTGTTCTGGGTGCTGTCCACACTGCGCTGCACTGACAGGAACAGCGTTCCCTTCAACACAGCGCTACACCACTTACCGGGATGGTTTTCCTATGTCGATTTTTGGATCAACTGAGTGGGTCTACACAGACCGTTCAGTCAATCCAGAGACATTGAACTGACAGCGGCGAATTTGCCGCCGTCAGCAAAGACCCAGCTTAAGTCTACTCTTTACTTCTCCCTCTAGTTTAGATTTCCTCTTCTTTATTTTGCCTCTAGTTTAGATTTCCCTTCAGACTCTCCTCTCACTTTTATCCAGTTTCCCTTTACTGCTCCCTCCACCTTTACATCTAGATGAAAATGTCACTCCCTTGAGCCTCAACCTTTGTGACAAGGTCACAATTAACCATCTCAACTATGTGGTCTGGAGCAAGCACAGAAGGCCTGCTAAATTCCTTGCATCTTGTCTGCTATTTGAGAGTACATGTCATTTCCAGGTCATAATTGTATATTGATGTTTGGAATTAGGTGCTCCTTCCAGGGCAGCCACTGGATATGCAGCTGTTCAAGGTACTTCTCCAGGAATTCCTGAGGTCCAGAAGGTTTGGAGGTAGTGTTGGTGCCACACAAACACCTGACATATATAGTGCTTCTGCTACAAAAAAGTACATGAGGCAAAATGGTGAAATCACAGGCAGTTGCTAAATCAGGTTTGCTAAGACCATTAACTTACCAGTCTATCAAGTATATGTCTGGAGTAAGACTATATGATTTGAAGTGAAGAAATAGTTTTGGGAGATTTTCTTCAAAGAATACTTCAAACGTTGCAAAATATTTCAGCATCTGTAGAGGAACGTATCACAAAAAGTGAAGCTCTTAAAACAAGTCCATAGAACAACAAATTCTACTTTACAAACAGAAATATGTCTTTAGGTAATTAATCACACTAGCTTGATTGTCTAACTTTAAACAATTAGAAATTAATCGCTATCCAAAAAAACGAAGGATTAAAAGGTTACTAATAGTAAGAATATGTTCCAAGTCAAAGAATAAAATCAAGTTCTAATACTTTACAATCTGTTAGCATACCATGCTGTGATCCACACGGAAAAAGGCCAGCTGGCATGGCTTGTTTAGGAGGTTTGCAAAGGCAATGAAAGCATCTGCCTCTTCCAGATTGAGAATGAGTACTGCAGCAATGAAGGACATCCCTTGTACCTTCAATGGGGAAGTGCAATTAGCACACAAAGAATAAATAGCACAGTATCTTACATGTTTGTAAATGCAAATATTTATAATCTCCAATAGGTCATTAACCAGTTACACAAATTGTTGAGATGTACACAAGATATCACGTTAAATAAAGGCAAAATATCAAATCAGGAATTTACAAAACTCTTTATAACATGTAGCTAAAAACAGTGATAACATATCTCCAAGAAAACCATATTTATTTTGCAGAAACAAGTTATGGATGTTTGTCACTAGGGTTCCAGGAAGGCCTTGGGTGATCAAAGGTGCTCTGAGATTTGGAATGCCCACTCTCTTTAGGGAAGAGAGCAGGTTGGATGCAGAGCTTGTTTACTCAGCAAAGACAGAGCATGGCCCCAAATTCATTATTAAGGTATGGGAAAAACTGCCATGGGGAAGTAAATCACATGGAAAAGGGTTCAGGCACAGCTAATTAGGGTGGAATGGAGACAGCATTCCAGTTACAGGGTAGAGTCAACTGGAACATTCCCATTAGCCAATGCCATTTGTTCACATGCCCCTGGCCAACGCTCCTTAAGTGCATGTAAAAATTTAAATATAGCTAACTTCTTATATACATCTGCAGCCTGGACATCTAGAAGCAGAGAAGTCAAAGTGCCTACCAATTTCTCCTACTGCTTATATGTTTCACCTCCATCTCATCTAGATGACAACAGGGATTTTAAAAAAGAGCACTGTAATAGCAACAATCTACTTTCTTTACAGAACTTCCCTACCTGCATTAGTTGACCATAACATAAGTAGGTTTACAGACACATCTGAACTATATGCTCATTAAAGGTGGGAACTACTGCAAAACTAAATGTGTACAGGTTTGCTTTGAAAACTGTGGTAGCACAGCACAATAGAAGTTTACAGAACTAGAAGCTTTGATATACCTCAATATAAATATCTACACTATTAAAATATCAGTGTATAGAGCAGATACTTACATATCCCACATCAGGTCTGTAACATGTATATGCTCCTAAGACACTATGCAAGAGATCATGATATGGACCTCCCTTGGGAAGAGAGAACAATGTGAGTACTTTTGTAAAGCTTTCCTCAATCTAGATAAAATAATAATTGATTTAATTGGTTTGAACTAAGATTCAAAGGTGAGCCCCTGAATTACTGTGCTATTCATAACCACTGAAAGCCCAATCTACCCATACACATGCACATTAATTTTGCTTCAGGATCTACATTATAAAAAACAATTCTTAATATGATGTTAATATCAAGAATAATACCACCACTACATAAAACATATATGGTGTCTTTCATTCAAGGGCTATAAATTCTAATTTCAACTACTTTCACTTATTTTGAATGGACAAACATTGGGGAAAATATACTTTATTAGAATGACACCACAAGCTCTTCAACTCGACATAAGTACATAACGTGAATTCACAACGCTATGGCCTCTTCATGCGACAGATTTTTGAAATCCCTCACCTTCTGAAAAATATAGAAGGATGGAAATGTGCGCGATATATCCAGCTTAATTAGTTCAAGGCTGGCCTCACGGTCAGCAACAGACACGCCTGCATCTGCAAGTAAACAAAAAAAGTCACTCATGAAAATGGATAAAATACACAGCTATTTTATAGACATTTCTTTTTGAGCCCAGGTTAAGTCTCTTATACATATACAGAAAGACCTTCAGGAAGTTGTCAGTGTATAAAATGGGGAAAGAGTTAATTTTTGCTCTCAGAATGCACTTCCTCCACAAAGCCAGACGGTAAGAGTTGCATACCTAAGAACACACTCATAGAACCTTTTACTTACCTCAAAGAACTCCAATTATTGTAAGGTGCCTTTGTCTGCATGGATCTCGGTATATGTGCACGTGCACCCCATGCAAGACTAGAATATTTTAGTCTGCAGTGTCTGTTGGAGGCTATCCATGTCCCCTTGCACACCCTCACTATCCCTCTACCCCCTCCTCCCAGACAAGAACCCCACTAAGGCATGCTAAAGAGGTTGTCTGAGCCTTTGTAGAGTGCATCCTAACTGAAGGATGGAAATGCTTATTCATAATATACAAGATCTTAATATCATCAGAAAACTACTTTGCTAGTCTCTGGGTGGATACAGCTGGTCTCTTAGATTTACTGCAAAAAGCTACAGGAAAGCCTGAGATTTTTGAAAGAGGTCTGTTCTAGATAGAATGATAAATATGTAGGTAGCTCAGCTGGGGAGTTGAGCTTGAGAAAAATACAGGTATTGTATAAATTCGTTTAAATAAAAGCCTGAAATGCAGCGTAAGTGTAACTCTGCCCTTATGGAAAACCATATAAGGAGGTCCAGTTGTCAAAACTTGTAACTTACTAACACTATGAGCTGAAATAATAGCTACTAAAAATGCTGTCTTTATAGAAAAGTGATACAAAGAACATAGAAAACGCTCAAAAGGAATGTACATTGAAGACATTAATACCACATTCAGGTTCCCGGCTGGAAAGCACTAATGAAAACCAATGAGTCAGATCTTTAACAAATTTAGGAATAGCCGGAATGCATTTCAACACAACTGACAGACAAACTATAATGTTGCAAGGATATAATAGTCTAAAATAATCAAGATAGAAGTGTTCCCTGGATAGCTAGATCACTAGCTAGGCCATACTGAAAAATGCTTCCACTTAGCTATAAACATCTGAAAAATCATAGACAAGATCTCCCAGTAACACAAGAGGATGAGGAATCAGAATAGCAAAGCTTCTACAATGGTGGTGCAGATATTTTCAGTATAATAAAACTAGGAGATTCCAGTCTCTTCTGAGGGACACTCATCAGTATATAAAATGAGGGCTGATGAGATTATCTTCATGACCAGGTTCCCTTGGTTCCAGTAACTGAAGAGACTTGGAACCTGAGGAAAGCAGAGGAAGGTCCAGCAGAGGAGACTCCAGTTCCAGAATAATCACTATATCCACAACAGTCATGAAAGTAGATTGTGAAGCAATAGGAATCAGTACCACTGCCATCAGTACTGAATCATACAGCCTGGCAGGACAGGACTCCATACTGAGGCACAGTACCAAGTAGTCAGTGGTAGTCGGAACCAATGCTACCAGTACCACTGAATCTATGACAGCTGAAGACAGACAAACCCTTCAGTACCACATCGATGACCATGTGGCCCCACATGGTAGTCTATTTGGGTGTGAGCTGAAGCACATAAGTGTTGCACTGTAATTGCTCCATGAAGACCCTGGTAGCATGAACTAAAGAGTACCTAATTTGCAATAGTGTGCCAGGACTAGGTTTACACGAATTAGGTAACCTTTAGTTCACACTAGTAGAATAAACACAAGCCAGTTACAGCACAATACTGTAGTGCATGCTGCAATTTACACCCTGCAGTCTGCACTGTTAGGCCATATAGACAAGCCCTAAGACAAAGAACGGATTCCTACAACCCCTGAAAGTACACGGTACTGCTCTTAGTTTGTTTTTTTTTAAACTAGTACAAGAGACGGACTATGCAGATTTCGCCACCTTCATTTCTTGGGTAGCAGAGGTCTCTGATTGACCAAAGGCGACAGAAGAGTAGGCTAATAACTATCTAAGATACAACATGGAAACAGATGGACACTGCAGCTCCATCTCTCTATCACAGATAGTAAGAAACTAAGTGGTGATTGGGGAGAGGGGATGCCATAAAGGAATGCAGGACATGCACAGCCTGTAATCAACACTGCTAGCTAAAAGATTCCTGGCTCGCATGCATGGGACACAAGCACCCCTACTGTGGGATCATGTGGACAAATGCTCAAAGAACAGCAATTTACATTTAGGGGATGCACACAGTTCCCATTACCAAAACATTTCAGAGACTGAAAGTATACTTATATAAGTAATTAAGTGTACAATTTGCTAGACTGAGCTGTACACTGACCTGGGAGGGCTGGCCAGAATGGGAGGAGGGATCCCAGCTGGGGGAGAGACTGGCTGCAGTGGGGATTGCGAAAGACTTCCAGCATCTTGACTTCCATTAAAATCAGGCCCACAGAATACTCAGCTGGTGCCGCAGGCAGAGAAAGCTCTTTGGCACCCTAACTCTTCCCTGCCACATGTCTCTGAGATCACTGCCTCAAACTGTGTCCAAAGACTATATAATCATAAGTATCAGATCAAATCAGGCTCTTCTTGTTTCTCCAGTTCTCACCAAAAACAAAAACAAAAAGCCAATAGGTTTCTGCTCACTGATGCCTGGAACATTCCCTGCATTTTTTTTATTGATCAGGCCAACACAAGCCACCCAGCTTGCAACCTCCATGTTGGTATTAGGCCCATTAATTGCCAACTCCTGTTGAAAATCAATTTTAGGGTCACATGGCTAGAGTCACACCACCTCTACAGTGGAGCTCTGGAGGTAATGTAATGAAGCATAACCAGGGTTAACAGCCACTTTACTAATCCAGAATTGTCACTAGTAATTCAAGAACTTCCAACTAGCTTTTTTAATTGGTTAGCAGCAACAGCCAAGAACTGTTTAACATCAAGTCATCATGGCACTAATATGGCAGTGTGCTTAAAGACAAGAATCAGAAACCAGACTGCCATGAAAACAGGAGTGTTAGTTTTAAATAAATCAAGTAAATGGAAAATTAATATTAATTTCTGTAACTCATTCCAAATTGGCTCTTAACAGGGTGGTGTGTTTGTTTTTTTAATCTTACTGGACTACAAAAAGTCACTTAAAATTATTTTCTTTTATTAAATGTGTGTAAAATTCAGAATAGGTCTAAACTTAGATTTCCATTAATAAATGCTCTTCAGTGAAATAAATACTACCCCAACAGAAAGTGGAAAGTAGCCATACCTGCCAATATTTAAAAAGGATAGAAAGTTATTTGAGGAGAAGAATAAAGAAAACTTGAAAATACATGAGATTAGCAAAACTTTTGGAAAGATGTAAAGAAAAGATGAATATTTTGCTCAAAAATTAAGGCCAATCCAAATACATAAGGTAAAAATTCTTTCTGGACTTCTCTACCCAGTTATTAACATCCTGCTCCTGAAAATATAGAGGGAAGGGGTGCCGGGGCCCAGGAGTGGTGGCGGTCAAACCATACTTCAAACCCATTTGGTTTGGGACTTTCCTTGGACATTTATAAGAAAAGCAACATAAATGCAATATGAATACATTAAACTGGAGCTAGAGCCCCATTTTTCCTTTTTAAGGGTCTCAAAATAAGCAACTGAACATTCTGCTTGAAAGGTGATACTATAATAAAAAAAATGTACAACAAACTGGCGGTGTTAATGCAGTGCAAAAGCAAAAAGGCTATCCAAGTCATTTAAACATATATGCCAAAGATAATCAAGCTTAGTGTCATGCTCATATATACAAAGATTTTTAAAAACAGTTTGCCTCAGATTAGTCACAGATGTGGATTGAGGAAAGCTTGAGTAATTTACTGGCAAAGAAACTCTGGAAATCAGGATGAACTAAGCAGAAATGTGGACAAAAAATATTTTTCACTTTCACATGACTGCTGTATTTTTGAGCTGGTATGTTTTGAAAAAACAAAAATATTGTCACTGCAGTAACTATTTTAGTAACTTCTAAAAAAAATTTACCCCTACTTAAACAATAAAACAAAAATAATTACATGAAATCACATTTTATATGCAAAATCTCAGTACCAGCAGCACAACAAACAAACACTTATGACGATTTTTTCAATAATAAAAGTAAGCCATTTCTGCAATATGCACTGAAGAAATTGGGGACAATGCTATATACCATAGATAAAACTGGAAAATACAGAGAATTTAAAATTATCCAGATGTTTGTATATAGGTAAGTGTTACTATCCCCCTTTTAGTGGCAAGAGGGTCTCGAGATTAGGAACCGAACTAGGAGGACCTCAGGCAAATCACAATTTCTTCATCTGTCAGTTCCCCATCTGTAAAATGGGGCTTATACTTTCCTCTGTCTCAGGGCTCTTGTAAGGAAGGACACGTTCATTTATGTCTGTGAAGCATTTAGATACTAAGATAACGAGAACCACACAAGCAAGGCTAAATGATGGCAGAGATGGTACTAGAAATTAGGATCTTCTGGCTCTTTTTGTGCTTGATCTACTAGACTTTTGGATAGACATGATGTCACTGGTCCTGGATTTTCAAAGGCAACGGAAAAACATTCATCTGAAAATTAAATTTCGCATTAAAAAATTGCTCATGGAAACATGTCTTTTTGTAGGCATCTCTCTTAGCATGGAGAGCACTAGAAGACATCCACTCCATGACCTGCTACAAGAAAATAGTATCAAAGAATCTGGGTCTGGACACACTGAAAATCTGGAGGTTTTAATTCTCATCTGAACTGAACCTTTGAGCTTTCAGACATTGGCCCATGTATGTCAAACTATACAAAAAGCCCTTCAATAGTGTTTGGTATCATTGTAAGAACACACCTTCTACATCATTCTCTGAATGTATCTCACTGAAGCTTCTCCATCGTTCCTTGGCTCTGGATAAGAAAATTTCATAGAGTTCTGCAAAATAAAGCCAAAACACAAAACCATAATGAAATATCTTCAAAATAGTGCTCTTTAGCTCTGCTCTCAATCCCCCACCCCCTCCAAAAATGTAAAATTTAGGATCTTAAAATGAGAAAATGCATTAGATGAGGTTACTAAAATTTCTCTACAGTATAGTTGTACATACATAGAATTCTAGAATATGTACTGTATTATCCTTTCTTTGCTGATGAACATTCAAATCACAAAAGACAGTGTAGTAACAAATCCTTGTTTTCATTACACATTTATTGAAACATCCCCACTTATAAAAGTAGAAGAGTACTGTGTCCAGTTCTGGGAAAGATGAGGACAAACTAGAGAGTCCAGAGGAGAGCAACAAAAACGATAAAAGGCTTAGTAAACCTGTCCTATGAGGAAAGGTTAAAAAATTGGCATGTTTAATCTTGAGAAAAGATGATTGACAGGGGCCTAATAACAGTCTTCAAATACGTTAAAGGCTATTATGAGGGTGATCAATTATTCTCTGTTCCATGTCATGTATCATCATACTTCCTTAGCCTCACCACATTTTCTTTACAATGTCTTATGTAAGGCTCAAGAACCTTCATTTATGATTTTTAGAATGAAAAGCTAGTAAATTTACTTCGACATTTCCATTAAAATCGATAATCATTATAAAGCACTTGTGAATTTGCAACCAATCAATGTTTGGCTGTACACTGCTTTTTACCGCAGACACTACAGAATTGTCTTGGTCTACCCAAGTCACTCCTTTTACAGTGTTTGGAATTGGAATATTTATTTGTCACTGGCTTTCGTATTGTATATCAGAGCTTCTCCTCTATGTAGTTGCTTTATCAAAATTGAGAAGGGCTCTTCTGCTTTTTTGCTAGATAAAGGGTTAGTTAATAGCAAAGAAAACGGAGCAAACTAAGTCTCTGGCACTTCACTCATGAGAGCATTTTATTTAAAAAACAGGCAGAGTTACTAGTATATGCAATATATATGGAATAGAACAGTACTTAGGTGGACATTATGCTTTTGCAAACACAAGTATTTCATTAAAAAACCTGGGCTAAGTGCCTGATGCACCAAGATATTTTGAAGCAGATCAACGTTTAAAACTTGTGCAATGCATAAAAATGTATTAAAATTGTGTGACTAAAGTTAGTGTACACATGCAATGATCACCAAGTTTTAAACACATAACTCAGCCTTTTTATTCTTTTCTAAAAGAGCTGGATGTCATTACAGCACATTATAACCACAGTCATTTAAAGGATATATTATCCAAGTATTCCCCCTACCCACACAAAAAATTACAAATACCTGAATTCAGTTCTCAACTTAGATTTTTAATCACAAGTGCACTTTCCTTGATGGATTTTTTTTTTGGGGGGGGGGGAAGAGAACATGCCTTTATGCTCAAAGGTGTACTCCAGAATATATTTTTATACATCAATTACAAAGCAATGAAAAGGTGTTTAGAATAGAAACAAAAAATCTTCATAGCTCACAGAGGACTCTGCTTATAAGATTGTGAAGTATTATTTCTATAATAAATGAACACACAGGTATCAATGGTTTTCTTTGAAACTTATTTTTCTTCATTTTAAAAACTATTAAACTCACTCTATTCTGACCTTTTTAAAAGAAAAAATCCTTATATAAGCTGACAACCATTCAGTGGCAAAGTGCAAGATTTCTGATTTACCTGGTCAGTAAAAGGAATCATCCCCCATATCAGAGACAGCGAACAGAGGGAAAAAAAAGAGGGGGATCGGTACTAGTTGGATAAATGAAGTTAAAGAACTTTGCATAAATAGGTGATCATGTATGTATACATGACACGCACCATGAGTAATATTTAATTCGTTTCCTATAGCTAGACTCCAGACCTTCCCACGAACACTTGGGGGTAACCCCTGCCACCACAGTTCTCGAACTCTTCGGGTAGTACGCCTAGGAAAAAAGCAAAGAGGAAATTTAGCAATTTCGGTTTCCTGACCTCACTGAGCAGTTTAGCAGTAACATAACATGCTACTACCCTAGTCAAAATTCGAAGCTCTCTGCTTATGCTCTTGGACTGACAGAGTAAGACCACAATGAAAGAAATATGCTAGCAACCCACTGAAAGCAACATCTCATGTTGTTCTAATAATTCCTCATCATATTTGAAGCACTAATGGTGGGCTATAAACCTTTTTTGGCTAGGAAGATCAGTCCAACATATTGTCAGGAGAAGGGAAGAAGAACATGAAATGGGTGGTTCTTCTGAATTCTAAGAGGGGAAAATAAACCACATTTCAATTAGACTTATGCTAGAAAATGTGTTTACTCACATGCCTTCCCAGTTAGGTAGTATTTCATTGATCCAAATCACCATAGCACTAGCAATATTCTCTTCTTGCTTGAATCGTTCTCTCATTATTCTTTTCCTTTTATGTGCTTCTTTAATTTCTGTTAAATAGACAATGTTTAAATGCATGATACTGTAGGAGCACTGAATTGGATAGTTAAGTATTCTGATAGCTTTCACTAAGAGTTCATGTGCACATGTATTTTTCATGTATATTCTTTAGACATGGAAAGCAGAGATTATCAAATTTGTTCTTTAAATAAACTAATTTCCATAGATGGCAAGTGATGTACAAATATATAGGCCCTCTTACAAGCCTCATTGAGCAGTCCTGCTTTGAAACGTGATTATAAAAAGAGCAATGCAGTGTTCCATGTTTACTATAAATAAATTATTTCCATGTCAACTGTGCTCAGTTTATCATAAATGTTTTTCTCCAACTGCCAGCCATGCAAATCAATCTTGGAATCTGACAGTCAAGCTGTCTTTTCCTTTCATGCATCAACCCCAAAAGGTCAAACTAGGAAGTGGGATGAGGGTTTAGATGCTCTCGTGATTTGTGACACAATGCAATCCAGTCTCATGTCATGTTTCTTGCGCCATTATAGTTTGTTTCCATGACAGTGTCATCTTTCTCAATGGTTCTCTTATACATTACCTATTGCCTTCCTCTTTTCTGTCTTCTCAAGCAAGGGCTTTTCTAGGAACAGTTTTTTGACATCTCTACAACAAGATGTCTAGACTACTACAACCTGCTTTCTCAAATAACTGTCTCTATAGTCTGCTGGCCAGTCCTTCGTGACACACAGCAGTGTTAGTTACTTTATCTCATGAGCAAACACCAAGTTTTCTTCACAAGCATCTCTGGTGGAATGGGTTACATTTATTGTAGATTTCTAGCATTTGCCAAGTTTCAGAAGCACATAAAGTGGGTGTCACAATGACACCACAGAACTTGATTTTGGTTCGTGTGTGAATCTTGCTGCTTTTCCAGACATCTGCTAGCATTGAAAATGCTCCACTTGCCTTCCAGGCCCTTATGGAGTTGGCCATCAGTACTAACTGCTTCCAAGATATACAAACTCATTAACCACATTGTATTCTTCACTAACAATCACATATGCACCATCACAGCCAACTCTTGTTTCAACGATCACGATTTCTGTTTTCTTCCAGTTAATTCTTAACCCTACTTCGGTGGCCTCACATTTGTCATTGGTAGTGGTCTTCTTCATATCATCAACACATGTTCAATAGAACACGTCATCTGCAAAAAGGTGAGATCCTGAAGTTTTCCTTTCCTGAATATAATTCTTGTTTCTTCCTTTCATGTTGCTTTTCACTTCATGCAATCTATCAAAATGAAGAGAAGTGATGAAATGCATTCCTGTCGCACTCCAGTACTATATCAAATTGGTCTCTACTTTTGTGTTAGACAGAATTTTGAACTTTCATATAGCACTTTGGTCCATGTCACTATCTTAATAGGAAGCTCATATTGTTCCAAGACCTTCCATAGCAACTCTATGAATGAAGTCCACAGTTTTGGTGAAATCTAAAGCGTTCAAGATTAATATTCTCCAGTAAGCAAGGTCTTTCTCAATCAATCGTCTCAGGGTGAAGATGTGGTCTATAACACAACCTTTTTGTCTAAAGCTTGCTTGCTAAGGATGCAGTTTTTCCATCTATGAACAGTTTTGGGGGTTTTTCCAATAGTACACTAGAGAACACTTTTCCGGCACAGAAGGTAACGTTATTACGTTATTCCCCACCAGCTACTGCACATCAGTGATTTTCATTTTTTTTGGAACTTACAGATCACACCTTTCTCCCACTCATTTGGGCAGAATTTTCTACCACAGACAATATTTAAAAGTTAATGTTTTTCCATTATTACCACCTACTCTCAGCTTTATGCATTTCAGCAGTGATCTTATCTTGACCAGGCACTTTGCCTCCCCCCCACCGCTTAATTGCTTCCTCTATTTCTGCTTCTGAAATTTCTAGCAGTGAGATATTTAATTCTTCACCTCCATCAATTGGAAAGGTTGGTTGAGTATTGTATTAAAATATTTTCGCCATTGTTCCTTTTGTTCTACTTTCATTAAAAATCTTCCCTCTTTTGCTTTTAGGATAGTACTGGTGCGTTTTCAGCTTTTCTATTTTGTCAAGCCTCTCTCTCTTATCTTTCCGATACAACTTCTTTAACTTGTTGCACCATGCATTCTTGTTCTTGTCATGTCACCTGTGCTTGCCTCAAACTTTTCTTTCTTCAGGTCAATTTACATGTGCATGACTGTATCCACTCTTTTTTCCTTGAGCCTCCTGGTCCAAGTGAAGATATGGCAGCTACCCAGCAGACATCATTAGTGAGCCCATTGTTCCTCTATATCATTATCTGCCACTCTTGGAATCTGTTCGAGAGCTGATTATGAAGTCTCTCCTGATTCCCGAGTCAGACAATTTCTTCACAGCAAATTCTCTCTCCTTTTAGCTTATCTTTTTAGAGTTATTTTAACTGTTCTGATAAGACAGTTGTCACTTCCTACATCAGCACTTTAAGGAATTTTGTATCCAGCAGCGATCTTCTTCACTGTTTGCTGATACCAATGAAATCCAATTGTTTCTTGGTAATTCCATTTGAATTCCATGTTAGTTTGTGTTTCCTGAGATAAGGGGAAGTTGTTCCACCCAGGTACAAATTATACATACTACGCAGTTTAGTAAATCTTTCACTGTTGTCTGAATGCCTCTCAATTCTGTGTTTACTCATGCAATGCTCCTACCCAAGGTTGTGGTTTGGACATTAATATTACCCATAACCAGATCACCACAATCACAGACCTGGTTTAGTGCATCCTGCAACCTCCTACAGGATGCATCTTTTATTTGTTCATCATATTCATGGGTAGATATGTAACACTGGATTATGGTTACTTTAGCATGATTTGTAACAAAACGTGCTGTTATAGTTCATGAGTCAAATGGTTGCCATTTCTTTAGAGCTGGTGTTGCCTTTTTGTCAAAGAGTACTCCAACTCCTGCTATGTGAATATCATCTTATCCTCCTGAATAGACTATTGTCTCAATAGAGTCTTCTATGGCCAGTTCATCTCATTTCACTCACCACTAGAATACTAACACTGAACTGATCATTTTTCTAACTACCTGACTCAGTTTCCCAGTGCCCCACATGGTTCTCATATTCCAACACCTGATTTTAGTTTTAGCTGTTAAGATCTCGTTTGGGATTATAAATTCCTCACAGGTTTGGTCCACTCCCTCTATTCAAACTCATTTGTTTTCAATTTAGTGAGGGGAGGTGCTCCTCTTCCAAGCTCTATCTTGTCCTATGTTAGTTGCCAAAAAACAGGCACCATTCACAATATGTCAATGTTCAAAACACAATGCTTGCTCTCAGTGCTCCACTGACTCCTTCAGCTCGGCTCCCCTTCAGTGGGATTTGAATAGGCCCCCGGGTTCTGCTGGCTTCTTTGGAGTTCACTTCCCTCAGTGGGCTTTAGATGCCTTATGGGATCTAGTCAGTTCCTTAGCCTTGACGCCTTCTTGTTTGGGGGGGGGAGTGGGGAGGGGAAGAAGAGAAGCAATTGCTACCCACGATGCCACAATGAGAAGTATTACAGTATGCTGTGCAGACTTATCCATCTCTCCCTTCTTAACTATTCCATTGTTCATGAAAGCATGCAACAATGTGGACACTGAAAATTACCAGTGGACAGAGTTAAATACCTCACTGAGACACACAGGGCACTTCATATCTCAGAAATGTTTCAGACTCAGCCAGACATTACTACATTAATTATATGCTGTTAACATTTTGAAGTTCTCTTCACAGCCATAAAAGAGACTTAGTTTAAATAAATAAATAAAGCTAGCTGAGATTCTAGAGCAAAAGGGCTTAGAAGAGGTGGCAGTAAAATATATTACCATGTACCATCCTAGTCCAAAGGTTCTGCAGGAAAAAATATTCCCCCAACTGCATACATGCAACTATCTCACTAGTCTTTAATATTGTATTTAATCATGTGTTTCATTATTCTCTGTTGGAACCTAGAAAAGCACCCTGGTAATAAGGTTGTTTTGACTCTGCTGAGCTAATGAGAGGAAGAGCACAATGATAGTGAACATGACCTCTATGCACAAGAAGCAGATCTGTCTAGTAAGGAGGCACTATTTTGTGTCACTTTTCAAAGCAGACACTCCCTTTCAATATGTGTACTGTGTGCGATTTCACAATCAAATGGCTGTACTTTAACACATTAACATGTTGCTTTCATTCTTTAATATAGAAGAGGTGTGTTGGTACAAGTTAGCACAAAAAGTGTGGGGGTTTTGGTTTTTTTTAAACAGGACAGTCTTTCTTTAGAGGATATGATTAAGGAACAGAGTTAGAAACATTGCTACGTCCTCTTCAGCCATCATGCACATTCCCAAACAGCAGATCATAATCCCAAGAGAACTCTTTGTCCAACTGTATTCAGAAAACAATTGACTGTTAGTCCAGTAGCAGTGTAAATATTCCAGAAAGAATAGGGCCCAACATCTACTGATGGTTTTCAAAATTTAAGAACTTTAAATGTGTGGGATTTCTCCTCAATCCATGAGTGACAATCTATTTTTAGATTACCGTACAGTACTGTATAAATAAAGTGTTTTTGTTAAAATCATCTCAGAAGGAAACGGGCGCGCACACATGCACACACCCCTTCTTACAGCAGAGTCTCTGACAAGCCAGGAAACTGTCATCTGTCTTAGAAGATGTTTAGCATATCAGAATTTTAATTAATCTTCAGAGAAACCCCAGAGGACTTAAATCATCTACTCAAAGATTATAGGCTATTACAAATTTCCAAGTTAATTAAATAGAGCCAGTAAATTTGGACCAACAGAAATCTGATTACAGTTAATATAAGCAGAAGCACTCCTTTAGCTTTTTTTTAGCACTGCTGTATATAAAGTGTCTGGTAAAATGAGTTCTATGCCATATTCTGCACCTCTACTGTATCTATGTCCTGAGCATCTGACTTACAGTACTTCTCATCAACTGGAGAATTCAATTAATCCTAATGAAACTACCATAAATTATAGCAACAATATTAAAGGTTAAACCTAGGGCTGTCAATTGCAGTTAACTCATTTGTTTTGAGTTAACTTGATTAAAAAAAACAATCATGATTAATCGCAGTTTTAATCACTGTTAAACAATAGAACACCAAGTTAAGTTATAAATATTTTTGAATGTTTTCCCAAGTTGTCAAATATATTGATTTCAGTTACAACACAGAATACAAAATGTACAGTGCTCACTTTAGATTACTTTATTACAAATATTTACACTGCAAAAAACAAAAGAAATACTTCTCAATTCACCTCATACAAGTACTATAGTGCAATCTCTATCATGAAAATGCAATTTACAAATGTAGACTCTTGTACCATAATTGCATTCCAAAACCAAACAATGTAAATTGTTAGAGCCTACAAGTCCTACTTTTGTTCAGCCAATCGCAAAGATAAACAAGTTTGTTTACATTTACAGGAGATAATGCTGCCCCGCTTCTTGTTTACAGTATCACCTGAAAGTGAGAACAGGTGTTTGCATGGCATTGTTGTAGACATGCCAGATACGCTAAACATTCTTATGCCTCTTCATTTTCAGCCATGATTCCAGGGGACATGCTTGAGAATGCTTCCAATCTGATGACGGTCATTAAAAAATGTAAATTAATTTTGTGACAACTTTTTGGAGGAGAATTGTAGGTCTCCTGCTCTCTGGTTTTAACCACATTCTACCATATATTTTGGGTTATGGCAATTTCAGATGACAACCCAGCACGTGTTATTCGATTTAAGAACACAATCACTAGAGATTTGACAATGCATAGAAGGTACCAACGTGAGATTTCTAAAAATAGCTACAACACTCAACCTAAGGTTTAAGAATCTCAAGTGCCTTCCAAAAACCTGAGAGGAACAAAATGTGGAACATGCCATCAGAAGTCTTAAAAAAGCAATACAAAGAAACTAAAGAGCCCAAATCACCAAGAAAGAAAACCAAACTTCTGTTGGCGGCATCTGACTCAGATGTTGAAAACAAATGCGTGTCAGTCCGCACTGCTCTGGATTATTATCGAGCAGAATCCGTCATCAGCATGGAAACATGTCCGCTGGAATGATGGTAGAAGCCTAAAGGGGCATACGAAAGTTTAGCATATCAGGCATGTAAATATCTTGCAACACTGGCTACAACGCTGCCATGCGAATACCTGTTCTTGTTTACGATGTTACCTGAAAGTGAGAAGTGGGCAGCATTATCGCCTGTAAATGTAAACAAACTTGTTTGTCTAAGCAATTGGCTGAACAAGAAGTAGGACCGAGTGGACTTGTAGGATCTGAAGTTTTACATTGTTTTATTTTTGAGTGCAGTTTTTTTTGTTTTTGTTTTTTTTTACATAATTCTACATCTGTAAGTTCAACTATCATGATAAAGAGATTGTACTACAGTACTTGTATGAGAAATTAAAATACTATTTCTTTTGGGTTTTTTTAATAATGCAACATTTGTAATAAAAAATAAAGTGAGCACTGTACCCTTTGTATTGTGTTGTAATTGAAATCAATTTTTGAAAATATAGAAAACATCCAAAAATATTTAAATAAATGGTATTCTATTATTGTTTAACAGCAAGATTAATTGAGAAATTTTTTTAATCACTTGACAACCAGAGTTAAAACCCAAACATCTCCATTCTAAGCCCACTTTTACTCTGTTTTCTAAAACTTTGACCTATTGGGATTACATTTTTTAACAGGCTGTCTTTCTGCCAGGAAGAAGACTTTAAGCAAAACCATTCAGCTATTATTGACTGTACAAAAAGCAAAATTATTTACTATGATAAAAAGGATCCTTGATCCTCCTCTCCTTTTTTTAGGAAGAGAAAAAGCTCTCACACTGAAATGCCTAACTGTAAAATACTGAAGTTTGGCCTGGCACTGAGAATATATGTTGTGGTACTGAAGGAAATGGTGATCTGGATTCAGCTGTGTTAAAAGCACTGATAATTTGACGTTCCATTGAAGTGTCATTTTTTAACCATTTTTTATTGAAGCTGAAGATAAGCTATGCAGCACATTATCTAGCATGCACTAGAACAGTACGCATGAAACATTGCATTTCATCAAGTGTGAATCTTGCCATGCACAGTTAATAAAAGCAAAGTCTGCAGGAGTCCTCATCTCATCCAGTGTACTGTTGCAAGTTATCCAGTGAATGGGGCAAAGTTCTGCAGTCTACTGCCTTATTCATTGCACATCCTTTAGATGTGCAAGGGATGAAGCCCTACCCTTAGTCTCCACGTATCTTTGTAGTGGAAAGCTTTGCAGGTCCTAATGAACATAAAAGAGGGACTCCTTAATATAAAATAGGACAGGGCATCCTGATAATGTCTATCTTTTCATTTAAAAAAATTTCTAGGAAATTAAAAGCTACATTAAAAACTTACATGGTTAAGCACTGACAAGTCAGAACTGCCAAAGTTAAAGTACACACAAGTTCAACTCTATCCCTTGTGAACGCTTCCAATTCTTTTATATATAGCCTTTTCACGTTCATTTTGTTTGGTACTCAAGTGCTGTAAGAGCCCTTGTGTTAGCCACTGTGCATTTTCTATACGAATTACTCTCATGGACTGACATATCCATAATAGTGTCTAATACTACAAGATGCTGCACCTGTATTTACAATTGTAGGGAAAATATATAACTGTAGCTTACTATTTCTCACATGGTAAAATATCACCAACTTTGTGCTTGATCTTGCAAACACTGCATTCACATGCAACTAAAAAGGAACTACTGTGACAAGGTTCCACGTAAGACGAGACGGCCCCAATTCTGACTGGGAGTTTTCAGTGCTACTGCAATGGAAGTTTTAAATAGTAATTCTGGTTTATTGTGACAATACACATACCTACCTATATGACTAATTTACAGGGAGCTCAGGGGCTTTTAGATACGATCTTGTGGTTTACGTATTTAGAATAATAAAGCTTTGTTTAGATAATCCAATATTAACAGCAACATCAAAAATAAAGGGAGGTGCACAAGTGAAGTCTTCAATATGCACATGGACAAGCTGGGGTTTGGCATTCACAAGGAGTGCATATGCCCTTTTGAATCTCTCTCCCTAACTAACCAAGTAACAGCAATTATTAAAGCAGTGCTGGAGAAGCTGGGAAGATTTAAGCATCTAGGAATTTTCCAACTGATCATACTGCACGAAATGTTAACTCAAGTTTCCTCTTCGGAGTTGGAGACTACATTCAGTGTTAAGAATCCACTTAAATTCACAGCAGTGATGAAATTAAGAAGGCTACAAGTTGAGACTGGTGTTCTGGTTTTAAACTAGGAGTGTGCCTGAGAGTTTTGGAGCACAACAGATATAGAATTAATTCAGAAATGTAGTCTTTAATGTAAATACTGGCCTAGAAGCTAAAAATGTCCTTAATTCACTCATTTTTGCTATAGAAAATAGCAAACGATAAGCATGGTAATACAATTCTAACATACCTCGTTTTTTTGCCTCTGCCACCATTTCATCATATTCTTGTCTGTGACGTAAAGCCTCCTCTAGGGATTTGGCAGGAAGATTTCTGAAAATAAGTGATTTTTGTATTCAATATATGAGACATTCTGGACCATTTCAAGACAGACTGATTTCTCTCTCCTTTTTAAGGTGAGCTTTGTGATTATATTACATGCCTAAATGTCAATAATGGAAAATGAAGTCTACTATGTTTATATACAAGCGTTTCTCCAATCTACCAGACAAGTATTTTTGCATGTATCGGCTCTTATCATGCTCCCTACAGTTAGTAAAGAGACTAAGTGAGTTGATATCAGACTGTGGCAGAGCCAGGAACAGAACCCAGATCTCCCAAGTGCCATTCCAGTTCCATAATAATAAAATCATCCTTCCTCTCTACCCACTTGCTGAGTAACAACCTCCAAGGTAGAGGCACTCCATGCCCATTCCAATCATTGCTCTCTGCTGAAATTGATAAGAAGTTTGTCAAACACTACCAAGTGTAATGGCATTTTGTGTGTGATGTGCACCAAAATATCCCTTAAGAACCAGATCACCACTACAATGCAATAATCCAGAACTTCCTTTAGACACAAATTTTTATATTACTGTAAACTTGGTACTTCCCTATGAACTACAGGCCCTACGTATATCGACATATTTTAGGTCTTGCCAATAAGGTCTTTCTATTCATATACTTCATGTACAACCAATACCTGTTGAAATATAGAGAAAGAAAGATACACACTGGCAAGATTATGAAAACATCTGCTAGAATGGCCTTCATGAAGCTGCAGAAGAAATTTCACTGGGTCATGCTTGAAAGTCAGGGATTCTTTTACTAGAAAAAACATTTTTGCTCACCTAGAACAAAGTTATTTTAATTCTGTGAAATCTCAGAGTTATTATGGAACCTTTAATGACAGACAAGAAGCTCTCTATGACATTAAAGCACTCGTTCTATCCTTTGTTTCATTCATTTTCATTAAGATATATGGACCTGGAGAGTTTTTCTTCACCTATTGAAAGAAAATACTAGAAGTCTACTGGCTCACACCAAAGACTGAGCTCGCATGTGTCTGGGAAAATTAAAATACTCTAATAAATAGTGATATAAATTTGCCAGGGGTTTAATGTGGAATTGTATAAATGTATGTTAGATTTCACCAATTGATAATGAAAGTTAAATCAGCCAAGTGATGGATTAAATGAGTCTTAATTATTTGAAATGCATAGAACAATTCCTACAACTCAAAGAATACAGAACAAAAAAAAAATCAGAGAGGATTATATATTGCTCCTTTAATTATTATAGTCTCAAATGTCTACTTATTGTATTTAGTATTTCCAAGTTTATGCTGGCTTGTGTAATGTGGTGCCACATGGTAACAGCACAGTAGTTCAGAAACTACCTCCAGTTTCCTAGTCTTTTGGGAACATATTAGAAATTATCTCAGCCTCCACAAAGGGAGGTGGAAGGTTTGTCATATTTTAACACACCTAAATGACTGAAAAACAGTCTGAAGACTGCCTTAAGATAAATACCGAGCCCTAAGATAAATGTTGAGACAGAGTAAATGTGTTAGGAAAGACGCTCGTTACAAAGGTTAACGTGATATCTTGCATTCCCACTTCAGAAAGCTGAGAGACTCCTTTTGCTGGGCAAGAAGCAGCATGGGTTTGATTAATTCCTGATACCTTTATTGTTAGGGAGAATTAAAAATTCAGATCTCCAAGTCTAAATAGAGGGTGGGGTGAGGAATTCAGTAACAAAACTGAACCTAGCTCAACCTAGATTTCATTTTGGCTACTCTTTATCAACTGAATAAATATAACTTTTAATGTGACTTTTGAATAGGATTTGCTATAATGGATAGAAAGATTAAACTTGTATTTTTGGCAGATACATAATCAACTCTTATATACAAATGAAGTATTGATATGCAGGTATGTATTAATGAATAAAGACTGTATAAACATGGCAATGTTGAGTAGGGGTAGAAAGCACTTACATGAAACATCAGCATTGCTTTTATACACCACATCACCAACTTTTATACTTCATGCAATTGAATAAGACTTTCATATATTGTAACAGATGAAAGAGAAATATAAAATGGTTAGTCACCTTTCGTAACGGTTGTTCTCCAAAATGTGTTGCTCATGTCCATTCCATGCTAGGTGTGTGTGCCCCCATGTGCACAGCTACTGGAAATTTTTGCCTTAGCAGTATCCATAGGGCCAGCTATGGTGCCCTCTGGAGTCCTGTGCTCATGCACTAGTATATGAGGTGCCATCAGCCTTGTGCCCTCTCAGTTCCTTCTTGCTGTTAATGCCAATGGCGGGGATGGAGGGTGGGGAATGGACATGAGCAATACATGGCCCTCTGGCTCCTTGAGCTCCTCAGCTTCTAGGCCTAAATTGGAGTCAACCCTTTTAGGAGTTCCTGTTGGGCCCAACAGTCATCCAACGGGATTAGAGGCCTGTGCTGGTGACTGCCTTGTCCAGGAACAATGAGGATGATGATAGTGCCAGGGAGGGGATGGCATTTCTTCCTCTTTGAGGGCAGTTGCTACCGCTGCCAGGTCCTGTGATTCAGTTCCAGAGTCAGAAGCTGAGTCTTGACACTCTACCAAGCCCGTTGGTGCCGGGGACGACTAGTATGGGTAGGGTCCCAATGCCACGGGGATTCCCCACAGGTTCCAATACAGCCACTGCACTGGCTTTGACTATGAGACCAACCTACCACCAAAAATTTGTGCTCCTGAGGGTTGGTGCTGACAGGGTTGGGGGCCAGGTTCCCCTTCTGAGTTCACAGAGGATGATCTTTCCTTGGGGAACACAGTAGAGCCAATGTGCATCTACCTGGCTGTAATGAGGTGCAGAAGAATGGTGCCGCAGGAAGGGAGATTGACACCAGACTTCCTGGGAGCGATGCTGCTCTAGTGGCATCAGGGAATGCCCCTGGTTCCCTCAGCAGGCTCAGAGCCCTAGGAGGAGAAGCTGACTCCTGCCCCCTGACATTGGCAACTGGCCCAACAAGGGTCCTGGCACAATGCACCCCTTTTGGGGGTACAGGGGAACGGCTTCTGTTTGAGTGCTGCTTCTTTGGAAGCAACGCTGACAAGGGCCCAGTGCCAGTGGTGTGCTCTGCTGACCTACTTGGCACAGAGTTGGAGCAAGGTGGTTCTGAAGCCGGTACCAGTGCTGCTTCCATCAACAGAGCTTTCAGACGAATGTCCCTGTCCTCCTTGGTTTGTGGCCTGAAGCCCTTATAGATCCTGCACTTATCCCTTCAGTGTCTCCCTCCAAGCACTTTAAACAACTATCATGGATATCATTGAGTGGGCATGGCTTGCGGCAGGTAGAACACAGTTTGAAGGCCAGGGAACAGGGCATGCCCTGTTCTAAGGTAGGACTAACATCTCATTTTTAATTATATACAAGAAAAAACTATTTTACAACTATGATGGCAACTTTGAAGCATTTGCAACCACAAGAGAGAGAAAGAGTTCCAGTAACCATCACTGGGGGGCGGGAGAGAGAAGAAACTGAGCAAGTACAGCGCTGGCAGCACCTCATATACCAATGCATGAGCGCGGGGCCCTACAGATGCTGCTAAGGCAAAAATTTTGGGTAGCGGTACAGGTGGGTGCACAATACCTAGCTTGGAATCAACATGAGGAAGCACGCAAGAAGAACTTACAGATATTTTCTTAGTCTGTAAAAGTGGTGGAAAAGAACACTGTAAATAAATTGCATGAGGTGTTTTACCAGAAGTTCCCAAGTCACTTGCAGACTCGAAAGTAGATAGGAGCAAGTCCACACTGCCAGTTAGAAACCAATAAATTTAAGTGGTGAGCGTTTATCTTGTATTTCCTAACAAGAGCATCTTTTACCAAATGCCAGAGTTACATAGTATTTTTATACCCAAAATTAGGCTTTCATGGTGACTGATCTCAGACTGTGCTCAACAGATGCTGCACCTTCCTTGATAGTCTAGCAAATTAAATATTTTAGGAACCAAGCAGTGGAAAATGGGGTTTTAGGAGGGGAGGCAAATCCTTAAGAGCTCTTATAAAGGAGTCTACAGATTGAAGAGTTTTGAGAATCAATCTCAGAATCAATCAAACCTGACAGCATTATGGGATGAATATATAGCGTGAAATTCTGGCTCAATTGAAGTCAATGGAGCAAAACTCTCATTGACTTTAATGAGGTCAGTATTTCACCCACATCATTTAGTTGATGTCTCAGATTGAGTAATTTATAAGAATTCCGTTCCAGTTTGACCAGCATAGTACTTTGAAAAAGAATACTGAAAAGTCCTATTTAAATTTATTTAACCTTTTGTAGGTCGGTAAGCAGACAGGCACGTAGGTATATCATTATCTACTTCATGGCAGAATTTACTACTATACTTACGATGGTCGATCCTCCAGAATAAGAGCAGTAGTTGAAAGTGGTTCAAATTCAAAATTTTTACGTCTTGTTGATTGGGGTGGAGGTTTACATGTTCTTCCTGTCCGTGCTTCATATTCCTAAATAATGTTATTGAAAGAAAACATTAAGAACTCCAAATTGTAAGCTTCCTTATAACTACTGGACATATTTACATAATGAATCAATAAGGAACTAATACCTTCCAGCTTTAAATGATTTATACCAACCAGGAGATGTTGCTATTTCGGGACCATTAGGAAGTGAAAATGATTGAGAATGTTCCATTGTAGCCAGATATATTGATTTGTGAAATGTATCCATGATCACATTTTAAATATCAATTCATATTTGTGTGCAATTAATAAACTATAAAAACTCAAGTGTAAATGTGCTTCCTTAATTCCAGCACAAACATTCTACAGGAGCAGTCATATGAAGAATTATGAAAAGCACTAAATAAAAATGAATCTTCTAGTTCCCTTTTCAAAATTTTTCTTTATCTTCTTAATTGCTGCTACTCTCAGTATGATGTTGCTCGTTTTTTATTTCTACCTTTCCCCAACATCCTATTGAATGAGAATGACATGTTCTTGTTCAAATTTAACTATACAACACATAGTATTGTATCAAGGTTTTATTTTTATCATTCCATCTCTTATGATGTACATGTTTTGACTTGTCCCTTTATGAATGAGAATGAAGTGACTTCCTGATTAGCTAAGGTATATTTAAGGGCAGGAGGGCAATGCAACCTCAGAGACCCACTCTTAATTGACTTGAAGTTACCTAGTGACTCATTTTCATACAGATTACCTTTCAAGATTTTATCTGAAAGCATTCAGCTCAAATTCAAATGATATTATCTTAAACATTCTATTTATGCATAAAACACAAACTAAATACTAGCTTCTCTTTAATTCAGTTTCTTTCACATGCTGTAGTTTAACAAAAACAGAACATGAAGGGGTGAGTATTTGTTTTGAAAGAGAACAGAAGGTTAAGTACACTGGAACCAACTGCTAAAATAGGCCTGTTCTCAAGCTGAGCTGAAAACCTTGTCCAAACTCATATGAATAAGTTTAAACAACTAAGTTTATTCCTATACATATTTCTGCACTCTGTCCAACCGTTTTGGAAGTAAAAATAAGAAATGTTTGATACTGAATTTACTTAAACAAAAAGGATCTGTTTCCTACAAAAACATATGCATGAATATTTTATTTAGAAATAAATAGCAAAATGGTAAGTGATAAACTACTGATTAGTCAATTGTACCTTCATGATCAAGCACAGCAGTCTGTTCCAGAAATGGTTTCCACTTAAATTTCACATACTATGTGTAATAGCTTTTTGTTTACACCTTTTCACAACTGACTATTTATATGCAGGAATAAAAAAAGTTATTGACTTTGCCTATATATTTCGTTCACACAGGACATTCAAAAAAATTATGAAAAGTCAAGATGACTGGAATTCTTCACATGTTGCATGTCTATAAAAGACTTCAGTATGCAATAATGAAATACACTTTGAAAGATGTCTAGGTCACAGGCTTATGTGCCACTATACAGGGCACTACCAGCCCCCTTCCCTCCATTCCTTCTTGTCAGAACTCCGACTGAGGGGAAAGAGGGTGGGTTGTGGAATGGACATGAGCAACACATCTCTAAGAACAACTATTATGAAGGTCAGTAATGTTGCAAGTTCATTCCATATTAGGCGACTCCCCAGCAGTACCTTAAGGTGGGCAAGTTTGCAACACCACCCAACACCTCAGCGCATGGCATGGCACACGGCATGAGAAAGCCTCAGAGACAGTCCCCTGTCCATAGGGCATTATCTTATATAGCCTGGTGATTCGTAAGAAGTAGTCCTTTCTTCTCTTCCTGGGCTCATAGTACCTGTGAGTTTCCTTGATGGGCCATTGAGCAGTCTTACTGCTATTGCCATCCTGTCTGGGGTGTTGCCCAGAAACAGCACAAGTTGAAATACAGATATGCTATGCATATTTATAACCTACATTACAAATATGACACATACACAAACAATTCAGCAAATTATAACTCTTCTAATGGTACCTGACATGGCATGGCATATATGAATTATTGTAATTTTGCAATACTGATATTAAATAATATTCTAAAAGGTCATCCCTAATCCAGACAGTGTCTCATACCCCCCACAAAACTGATGCAGAAAGGGGTGTCCTTAGACACTGCTGAAGACATCACAGGAATTTTCCATTCTTGGTTTTTTAGTCTTATACACATGGCACAGTTTTACAGTTCTTGGCATTAATCAACAAATAAATTACAAGAGTTAACATTAGCATCAAAATCATATTTGGTGAAAAGAGGCTTTTCTTTGTAAGGTTCAATATGGAGGTAACTATGTTATTGAATTTTTTTCAAACAATACCATGGGTTCAGATAAATCAGGAGTGAACTGGATCTACTTTTGCAGTATAATCTCTGCAGGTCTTATGTGATCTTGCTAGACGTGTCCTCTGATGGCCCCCCCAGCATCAGGCAGTTAACTTACATCAACACACACAACTGCTAGTTCACTAATTTTCAAACTTTCAACCATTACCAATTCCCAGGCTGGACTCTGTTTTAGAGATACTAACCCTTTTCATCCCCTTCTTGGAAACAGGGTTCTGATGTCCTTTCCCTACTAACCTCTGATTCTACAAGGAATCAGATGTGCCTGAGTTCACTAAGACAGTGTTTCTCAACCTTTTAAGTAGCAAGTACCCTCTAACTTATTAAAATTTTAATAAGTATCCCAACACTCAATTTTCCATGGGATTTTATATTTACAGACTAATGTGAACCATATGTTGGAAGAAGGGTTGAGTATATAAGGCCATATGACATGACAGATGTCAGATCTAGTGTGGGTAGGGTTACCACCTGTACATCACGGGTGCTCAACTCAAGTATGTACCTGGGCTAGAGGTGATGGCAAAAATCTAGGAGGATCTGAGCAGCATGTCAATGCTGGGGAATATAAAGTTTTTGCCATACATTTGAAAGGAGGAAGGGGTGAGAGAGAGAGAGAGAGACAGGACTTCCCCAAAAGCTGGTGGCTGCTGCCTACCTCCCATCTAGGAGCTGTGACTGGGCGGGAAGCAGGGGGCTGCCGCCCACCTTCCCCAGAAGCCGGGGAGCTGCCGCCCACCTCCCCTTCACTCTATTTTTCCCCAGGTACCGCCTGCCTGTGTCTCACAGACCCCAGGGGTACACGTACCACAGGTTGAGAAACTATGCACTAAGAGACTACAAGACATATTCCAAGTGCCTAGAGGTGAGCGTTTGCCCGTCACCCCCTGCATTCCTCAGAGATTAACTGCACAGCTGTCCTGCTCTGTAGATTCTGCTACTCAGTTTTCCCTTTGAACCAAAGATACCGACTGTTCATTTAAAGAGTCAGCACGGAGACATTCATATTTCAACATCATTGTCTCCCCAATATATAAGTACAAGTACAGTCTCATAGTTACAAGGCTGTTCAAGCTTCCTAATAATTTCCACTCCACCTGGAACCTTTTCCAAGGTATCGACACTGAACCTTTCTAAAATAAAGTCAGTAAATTCATATACATTTGAGAAACTTTGGCAGATAGAAACTGAACCTAATCTCTCAACATAAACTGTTACTTGCTACAAGCAGAGAGTCATTATGAGCTAATTTAATCAATTCACTTTCATGACCTTCAGTTGCAGCAAACTGCTTGCAAAAGCTACTATGGAGGTTTTATTCCTTCAACAGCATTTTTAAGCAACCAGTTCATTTCCCACAGAAATTGTCCTTTCCCGCCTTAGCTAGGGGATGCTTTAAAGAAACATTCTCTTGAACCACAAAAGATTCTTTCTGGGTTTCAGTTCAGTCCAGAATCAACTCAGACAACAGACATCCTCAGTCAGCATAAACTGAGGCACATTCTGTCTGCTCCTCAGACAGAAATTGGAGACAAACTCTCCATCAACAAATAAACTGCCATTTTTAACATTCACAACATTTGACATGTCCTCCCCTTTGTCCCAGCCCACATGGTTGTTCTCAGACAAATATTTGGAGATTGGGGTAGCTCCCTCCATGGGCATGTCATTACACCTGACAGACACTGGTTTAGGAAATTTTCTTGTGGTTTTCAGCTGAATCCAGAACCACCTCTAGTAACAACTCACAAATTTTCAATCAGCATGAACTGAGCAGTACTTTCTGCCTGCTCCATCGGCAGAACACCGGACACACCCCCAACAGAGGGCAGCTCGTCTGTTCAGAAAAGCAGTTTATTTTCCACAATCCCAAGGCTAGAAACACTCTTCCTGACACACTGGCTAAACAAGGACAACTTAGAGGCGTGCACGCCCCTTTTATAAATTTCCCTGTTGATTACAGGTGACAGAATATTCACATTTATACTCTCTGGGACCGGGTTATGACATTAAACTGGCTACATATATTTACCATATCACTATTAAACATGCCAAAATTGTTATAAACTGGACAGATTCTCTCCTGATCTTTGCTGTTGAAGGGAGCTAGACTTCTAGGAGATGGCAGACTTTTTTTGCTTTCAGGATCTGGAGTTGGATTCTGATTGCTTCCATCTGCCTTTGATGAGCGCTTTCCACAGCAGCCATTCATCTCTCACCCAGTTCCAGGGAGGGAATGATGGAAGCCAGAGAAACCATACAGAACTTCAATTTCTTGAGATATCTGTTTAGGCCATGCAGGTCCGAGATGGACCATAAGCCCCCATTTGCCTTTGGGATCGGAAAGTAACAGGAGTAAAACTCTCTCCCTCTCCACTCTCAGGGAACTACTGCCACGGCACCCACCTGCAGGAGAACTTGTACCTCCTTGGCAAGAAGTTGCTTGTGAGAAGGGCTGCTGAAGAGGGATGGGGTAGGGTGGTAGGAGGGCGTACCTATCCACTACTGTGTTTAGTACCCAAAGGTCCTGATGTTATAGTAATCCAGCCTAGGAGGAAGGTGCAAGACAGTGGAAAAACAGAGGCTGGAACCTGGATAAGGACTGGTAGGTCACCCCCGAGTGCATCTTCAAAAGGCCTGCTTGCCCTCAGCAGGGTAACAGCTTGAGGCAGGGCCAGGGATTGGCCCTGGTGTCTTTTATAACACTTGTTCTTTCTTTCCTCACAAGTGGCCCCCAAAGCTCTGTGGCTGCCGGGGTCTGAAATGCCTTCTGGCCCATGACTGAGTGTATAGACCCAAAATGTGTAGAGTAGTCCTGGAGTCCTTTAGCCTGTGCAGCCTCCAGTCCATCTGGTCTTCGAACAGGGCTGTCCCATCAAAGGGAGGGTCCTGTATGACTGTTGGACTTTCGATGACAGATGACTGGAGACACTATGCCCTTCCCATTGACAATGCTGATGCCATCGTTCTGGCCACAGAATCTGCTACATCAGAGGCTGTTTAGAGGGAGGCCTTGGCCATCGATGTCCCCTACTCCAATATTGCCTCAAACTTCTGTTTGGAGGCTTGTGGCCGGGAGTCTGTGAATTTGTCCAATGACTGCCAGATGTTAAAAATCATATCTTCCCAACAGGGCCCGTTGGTTCAATACATACTATTGCAGGCTTGCTGTCAAACTTTCCTCCCAAAAAAGTTCAGCTTCATTGCCTCTGTAACCCGTCCGTGCCCAGGGTAGCCCACTGATAATGCCAGGGTCAGGGCAGGCTGTAAAAAGAGAGCAAATTCTCCCAGCACTGGTGGGTGACACCACAGTCAGACTTCCCAACCAGCCACAAACAGTGCTTCTGATTCCCCCATACTGGTTATCAAGAAGCCACTGTACAAATACACACAGCCCCCTTTACTGCACTTCAGTCTCTGGCTCCCAAACTGACACTAGGTCCAGTAAAGAGACCAGTCATTTAAACTTTATGCTCTTTACTAAAAGATTCCCTCTGATCCCAAAGGACCAGCCACAGTACCAGTTCACTATAAGTTTGGATCTTACCCAAAATACCACGCTGCCAGCCAATCCTTTAGTAACTAAAACTAAAGGTTTATTAATAAAAGAAAAAACAAACAATAAGAGAAGTGTTAAAGGCTTAAAGCAATCAGATACATACAAATGATTTAAAAGTCCATATACATCAGGTTTCTAGAACAATTGTGGAGTTGTATATTTCCTCTGGTATACATCCAGTACCTGGATGGGTCTAAGTCCTTCAGTTCAGTTGCAAAGTGTGTTGATCCAGAGGTGTGTCCGCAGCTGGACAGGAGCAAAGAACCGAACAAAGACAAAATGGTTTCTGTGGTTTGATCTTATATACCCTCTGTTGCTGGCCATGTGGAACTTTACAGGAACCAAAATGGAGTCCATAGTCACATGGGCCAATCCTGGTAACTCTTCAGGTATGCCTTTAGTTTCTTCCTAGGCCTTTGGCTTCTGTAAAGGTCTTGATGGGCCATTAAGCGGGCTATTGTCCTGCGGCCTCTCTGTCTGGGGTGTGTCTTCTACAGCACAGTTTGAAATACAGGTATATCAAAGATCTCCATAACTTTCCTCACATATATTACACATGAACACAAATATCTTCTTGCTCAGCACATTATAACCTTTCTAACCGCACCTGACATGGTATGTCTTACATGAATCATTATGATTTTGACATATTAAGGTCAAATAACACAAATGCCCCCCCCTCCTAATGCAGCCCGCGTGACAGCCTCATTTTGGGGTAAAATTTGCCAGCCCCTGCCTGACCCTTTTGATGGCTGCTGTTATCTCAGAGGACCTTGGGAGGCTGGTTAGAAAGGTATTCAAACCCTTTTGCGGAAACAATATTTTCTTTCTGCCTGCTTAAATGTGGGAGACAGACGGACTGGGTTTGCAACAGAGTCTTCACCAACTTTACCACTCCCACATGGACCAGGAGCTGCTGCTGCCAGGATGTCAAACAGCTCATCCGCAGGCTCCTTCAACTCCTCCACCTTCAAGCCCAGATTTATGCCACTCACTTGAGCAGCTCCTTGTGAGCCCTGAAGTCATTGTGTGGAACACTGGCAGAGGGTCCTGCTACTGCCTCATCCGGTGAGTAGGAGGAGGATGCTGGTAAAGCTGGAGTCATCATTTCTGGCCTGGGTAGTCCCTTCTGGGGCTATTGTAGAAGCCTCTTTCTGGTCTAACTCAGCATCCATGTCCGGTACCGGGCAAGTGGCTGCCGATAATCTTGGTATTGAGGCTCCGGAGAGTGACTGACCCTGTGAACCCATGACAGGAGGAAACCCCCATGGGTTCCAAAAAACTGCAATAGCACAGGCCATTGCCCTTGCTACCAGAACCCCATCTGAGGTGCCATGGGGAAGCCCGCAGCCATAATAGATGTCTGCCCTTCAGGCAGGATCACCTTTGAGTCTAAGAAGCTGCTCTCTGGGTACCATGGAGATGCTAATGCCATTTGCCTCTCCCCGCTGTGCCATGAGTGTCAGTGCAGGGGAGCAGTGTTGGAGATGTGGCATCCAAACTCTAGCGATCAGCTCTATCTTTAGGCTTTCTGTACAGGCTTGGTGACTGGTAATATGATTCTGGGGATCAGAGCCAGGAGTCCACGGACCAGTGATGTTCCAGAGACCAGTGCAATCACTGCAAGGACCAGCGCCAAGAGCCCGAACTCCAGGGACCTGGTGGGGCAGAGACCGATGCCTCTACATCAGGGATCATTGCAGGGGTCTCACTGCAGGCTTGCCTCTGGATGGCTGCAGTATTGGCTCAGAGGCTGTTTATTAACTCTTTCTTCAAAGACCATGAAGACCCTGAGTGTACACAAACAGCTTAGGCCTGTCCAAATAGGCAGCCATCTAGATAAGTGAATACCTAGCTCTTGTCTTCTGAGACGTGCTGCTACCATGGCTAACAACTCAAATGCTCATGGAGCCATGGATAAGCTGAAGGATAGGAATCTAGTGATAGTGCAAAGTCTTTATGAGGAACCACAGGTACTTCCTATGCACTGGATGTACAGAGACACGGACTTAAGCAACTTGGAAGCAAGAGTGACCACACAATGCCTTATCAGGGAGTTGACACCTCCTGTCTGCCTTCTGATGTGGCCACAATGGAAGCTATTACGTGCCAGGTAACCTTTGCTGGTTCAAGGAGACATTCATTGATTGGCATGGCAAATCATCCCAAGGTGAAGGGTTGCAGAATATGCTGCAGTTTATGCTGTTTCTCCTAGGTAACTGTCAGGGGGATGTCAAGGGTTTCTGTCAAACAACTAAGCAGGTCCTAAAACACTGTCAGCTTGTCTGCTGAGGGAAATGAAGGCAAGTTGACTGCTTCATCTAGTGAAGTGGATAAGATGGCTGGAGACGGAAGTATCTCAAGGAAGCTCTCTCTCTACTATATTTCTCCTCCACTTTGACCAAGCAAAGTTGGATTAGAACTGATGGAAGACTCTTCACTGGGAAGCCAGCGGGATGGAAGAAGCTATCTAGAATATGGATTCATTCCCCATGGAGCCCAGAATGAACATGGTCGTAGGGGACTTGTGGAGGACACATAAGCAGGTACTTGGAAAAGCATTGACCTTGACAGTCTTCCAGTTACATTAGTGTCATCCTATCCATGCTCCCTGTCAGACTCCCATGCAAAGAGGGAGGGCAGGGAAACAACATGTTCTGGGGAGAATGCTCCAGTGCAAGCTTCTCTGACAGGGAAGAGGAGTGGCCTTATTACAAAAGGTGGAACTGATCTCTCTGGTGTGTTTGCCTGTACCGAGGAACCTTAGTGACCACCTCCTGCAGTTTGTCAAAGAACCAGTCTAGCCTCAAGGTCTCTTGCTGCCATGTATTGCAATTACCAGCAAAGGAGGATGGTGCAACAGTGCTTCCAAGACTGGTACCAAGACTGACAGAGAAGGTGTCAGTGTGGACACGGTGCACAAGACCAGCTTTGACAGCTCTAAGGTACTCCGTGTCAAGACAGTGTTTGACAAAGATGTTGCTCCTCTGTGCTGGTGGCAATGTGATCCTGGTACTTAGAAACAGTTGGTTCTGACTTCAGCTTGGGGACAGAGAACTCAACATGGGTCTCAATCTTAAGAACTCTTGCTTCCAGAGCCTTGGAGGAGACTTTCAATTGCTGCTGCATGGAGAGAGAGAGACTGGTGTCTGATCTGTACTTTGCAGTGGTATTCCTTGTGGTCTCTTTCCAGAACCACCACCAGTACGGCTGACACTGAGGGTTTATGAGAAGTGGTTCCGGAGCTTGGCATGGTGCCTTGTTGGGAAGCGGGCTGCATACAACTGGCCCAATACCAGGGTTTTATCCAATGGCCTGCCTGGGTCAAAAGCCGCTTGCATCAAACACTTCAGGAGGAAAAGTTTTAGATTTGCCTCCCTGATCTTCTGGGTCCTCTTTGAAAAGAACATATTGAAATGGAGCAACCTGCATAAACGTGTCCTCACCAAGGCACAGCAGGCATCTGGCAAGCAACATCAGTATCACAGGATAGACAGATTTTGAAGTCTGGGGACGTAGGATCCACCATTCTGAGGTGTGTACAGGACAGCATGTATGGTGGCCTGAAACACAGGAGATCCCCAAAAGGGGATAAACCGCCTATCACTACTTTAAACTATGATAAAACAAAATGGCAAAGAAAGCTTATCAAAAAACAAGCAGCACTTTAAAACTTCTAATCTGGAAAACAACTGGTATCTCTAAGTAACGCAGACACCATAGGTTCCAGCTCATGCCACAAGTGGTACAAAGGAACTAAGCATAGGTTGAGGCCAACATGCCATCTCCCCATCATTTTATAGCTTCTACTATGGGATGCGAGAGGGTATGCAGGGCAGAGGCGTGCTCCCAACAGAAACTGAAATCCTAAAGAATCTGATATTATGCGCATAGGGTACATGCCACCAACAACAAAAAGTGTGTGGACAATCACTTTAAGAACTTGCATTTTATTTAAGCTGTAGACTCCTTAAAATGACTAGACAGATTATATTACTGTGCAGAACAAAATTTCAGTTATCAACATAAAACTGAACGCCGCAAAAACCAAAAATTTACGATTCAAGAGAAAAATTTTCTAGTACTAACTTGTGTTCAATTCTGTTCGACACAGACAAGGTAGACTTATATTATAATGCTGCCTCAGTTCCCAAACACTGGGACACTAAAATACCTTTCATGAAATAAAAGTAAAAAAAAAGGTCTACTTAGTAACAGTGATTAAAGCCATTATACCCAACCAAGGAGAGAAAGTAAGGATATTACTTAATATGCTAACAGTGAACTTCAAATATAAGCTATTTAATTTTGTTGTGCAATAAACATTTGTTTTCTATACGGCCTGATTTCAATCTTACAAATGTATAAATTAGGAATAAATTCCCTGGAAGTCATCGGAATTTCAGCAACAGAACACTGATTTGACATCAGTTAGGTTCTTAGTATGATTAGTACAAGTTTATATAACCTTATAAAAATGTTTATCCTCAACTTGTGGCAAAAAGGGAGGTGAAGAAGGAAACTAAAAAGATACCCTATCTTTACTCAAGTCACTGTGAAAGAAAAGTTTAGAACAAAAACATTAGCAGGATAATATATTATAAACACAACAAACTTTGTATGTAAACATTTTTGTGATAATTTTATAAAAGCACTGTTACTCCAGAGAGTGTGAAGTCATTTGTTGATTTATCATCCTTACAGAAGCGTGTTTAACCTCAAACATTATTTAACAAAACTTTTCAAGTTTTAAAATCCCAAGCTGATTAAACAGTCAAAATCAGATTTTGATACAGAATAGAAGAACATAGTTTTCCCACCATCTATGGATGATGTTGGGGATGAGCGCGGTGTATTATTATTGTGTGTGTCTGTAGACTACCTACAGGCTTATCCTTCCTGGTGAAGAAACGAAGTGAGAAGACTATCATGACAGACACCTTGCGGGCTTCAAAGCAGAGACCGGACAAGATTCACCTGAAGCTCAACCTCAGGAGTAGCAAAATTTAGCAAACCTGAATTTAAAAAAAATCAAGGCAAAAATATGTAGTCACCTCAGGGCAAAAGGACATAAATACTTACCTCATTCCTATATGTAGCAGACAATGATTCTTTGAAAATTGCTTGTGCATGATCTACAAACTCAGCTTATCCCATCTTGTAATAAATTCTATACTAGAGCAATGTCAGGCTTCAAGTATTAACCACAGTGAAATTATTTTATTTGGGGGGGAAATGGGGGAGTAAGAAAAAAAAGAAAATATTTAGAAATTAAGATTTAAAATGTCCTAATTTTTCAGTTTATACTTGGTTGTATAGTTGCATATATTTGAATTACACTCCTGTTGAAAAATTAATTTAAACTTTAAATGGTTTTCAAGCCAGAAACATGGCTGCTAAAAATCTCATTTGAACACATTTCTCCGCTTAACAGTTTTGTTTTGAATATGCTATTATGAGCATATGTGCTTTTTAAAAGGCGATCATTTTATACAACATTTCATTAGCACGCCAAACTGTATCATGTTAGTTAAGATTTGTAACCAATATTCCTATACCTGCATTTTCTCAAGAGATTTTTTGCTTCTGCATTCATATTTAACAATTAAAGAGGGAAGCAAGCACATCTGGTATATGGAAGCAAGGTAAATGGCATAACAGTTCTTAAGAGAAAATTTCCAGAGCAGGACAATTCAGGAAAAGCTGGAAATCTGAGATCACCATGCACTCAAAGGCCTCATGAATAGGCAAAAACCCCAATAAAAATGTAATCAGTTTTGCATACTTTGCAATATTTTCATTTTAAAAGATTGCACATGAGACATTGGCAACCAAGTACCAGCTCATACCTAGACCCCTACGCCTCACTGAATACTGACAACTGCATAGCTGGAAACTAGCCCAGCTCACCTGTATGGTAGTATTGCTAATATAGATGTTAAGTTAATACGAATGTGTTTAGATGCAATGAAATGCTTGTTGGGATGCCACATGTACTGATCTCACTTTATACCATGGGCTACAGATATTATGAGTGTTTCCATTGTAAACCGCTGTAATTGTGTAACTTACCAAACAAAAAAGCATTAACTAATGTAAAGTGCTGCTCCTATACACAAGAATGCCTGCTGAAATCAAATGAGCAACTGTGAAACATCAAAGAACAAAGAATTTGTTGTCTGCCCCTGCCACAAAGGAGACAGGCACGGACACTTGTTCCATCAGTTTGAACTCTGGGGAAGGAAGTAAAAATGTCTGACCAGAAAGAACTGTATCATTATCCTGCTTGGAATTTGGAGAAAATCTTTCTAACCATAAGTAAGGGATCCCCAAGCTGCTTAACTTTAGAGGACACCGGGTTAGCCCTAAAGCTCACACATTATAGCAGCTTCTATTTCTTTTTGAAACCTAAGACAGTGACACATTTGTGTTAGTATGTTTATGTGCTTTAACCTTCTAAACAACATTTCTTTTTCTTGGTTAATAAATCTTTAGTTAGTTAATTACAGAATTGCTACAACCATTGCCTTTGGTGAGAGATCTAAAGTACAACTGACCTGGAGTAAGTGACTGGTCCTTTGGGACTGAGTAACCTGAATATTGCAATTTTTGGTGTAAGGGATCATCTATCACGAAGGCAGGCTTGTCTGCCCTTTGGGCACTCTGGTCTGCCTGTGACTCCATATTAAACCTGTTATAGGCTTGAGAAGTTCACACTTGATACTTGGTCAGTGAAATCTAATTAAAGAACACACAACCAGTTTGGGATTTGTGTCAATGCCTAAGGCCCGGTCAACACTTACCTTTGTGATTCGGCAGCAGTCGATGGGAGATACGCAAGTGACATAAATCACTTGCGTATCTCCCGTCGACTTACAGGCGTCTCCTCTGCGCGGCGTCCACATTGAGCTGTGCTGACGGGAATGGCACTCCCTTCGACGCAGTGCTACGCCACTTACCGAGGTGGTTTTCCTGCGTTGCTTCCTGGATCGACTGAGCACATCTACATAGACCGCTCAGTCGATCCAGAGCAATCGATGTGACGGCAGCAAATCTGCCGCAGTCAATGTGGACCCAGCCTAAGACTGTCCTGAGGGTGTCACTCAGAATCATGAGTCATTCTAGTCAGCTTGACAGCATATTCTCTTAAAAGATCATTAAAAGGAAAAAGCTAGGTTAGCCCAGTCATCTACTGGCTGTGTTCTGCATGATATCTGTGATTAACCCAAGATGAAAAAGACTTGAGCTCTGAGAATTAAAAGAATTGCACGTCATATCAAGAACTGATGGAACCGCAGCAAAGACTGAGGGCTTTTAAAAAGATTTTTCCTGCATTTTGGAAAGAGCCTTCGTAAGAGTCCAGAATGTGTTTAATATAGTACAACCAGTATATTAGTCTTCATGAAAAGGCACTTTACTGGAACTCAGTTTCTGTTCCGATCAACACAGCTTTACTGTGCAATCAGTGCACACTATTTAATTTCTCCTTGCTTCCTGTTCCTCATCTATCTCCCCCTTACAAAGTAGTGTTTCAGAGAAGTTTATTAATGTTTGAAGTGTTCAGATACTACAGTGATTTGTGCCTTAGAAAAGCCTACAAATAAAAAATTAAATATGTACAGTGTTTCTTTCCTCCAAGTACAGATTGGGTCAAAACTCATTTAACTCATTTAACATGGAAATTGCAGCAAAGCTAATGCTTCCAGAAATGTTAAGGGCAGTATAGTAGCCTGCCCGATGGCAGATTTTGGTTGTCAAAGGGTGCTGGACAACAGGCTTTAAAGTACCATTAACTAACTTTTGAATAGATAAAATATAATATAAGTGATAGACTTATTAAATACTTGATGCAGACAACTGGTTTATGTACTAAACCACTTTTAAGGACAGAAAGGATGTTATTTTCTTTCCTCTGCTAGTCTGTTACAGAATAAAAGATGATTTTTTTAAAAGGAAAAAAAAATATTTTTTAATAGTCCCTCCTGCTGCACTTCAGTGTGGCTGCTAGTACCATGACTGAATGAAGTGGGGAGGATTGAGTGCAAAACTAGCCTTCTAGCCTCATAAAAACATCTCATTGGTTATAGGAATGGAACCAGACTACCTCTCTGGTAAAAATGACTGCTCAGTAGATAATGCTGCCAACTCTTCTTGCTGCATAAAAGTTCCTGGTGAAAGCCAGTCTCTAGAATCCAGAACCCCAGAAAGGTTTGATGCTGGCAGTAAAAAAACCACACTTAAAAATGAAAGAGCAGTTTACTGAAGTTTGGGGGGGGAAAAAACCCAGCCAGTGCAAACTATGGACTCTTTGTCAGCATACTCCAAAAGAGAGATCTGACTAACAACTGGAGAGGAGAGAAGTTACTTTCTTAGTTAGGGAAAAGGCTTCTAGGCCTTGTCTACACTTACCTTGGAGATTCGGCGGCAGTTGACGGGAGTTATGCAAGCTATGCAAAAAACTTGCGTAACTCCCATCGACTTCTCTGCTTCTGTTCCTGTGCTCTGTCCTCAATGTGCTGCGCCGACAGGAACTGCATTCCTTCAACGCAGCGCTATGTCACTTGAGAAGGTGGTCTTAATATGTCGATTTCTGGATCGACCGAGCAGATCTTCACTGATCGCTCAGTCCATCCTCAGAAATCGATCTGACAGCAGCGAATTTGCCGCCATCAGTGAAGACATAGCCCTAATGCGTGATGCTAAACAAGATGAAAGGAGCAGGGGAAGCAAAGATTAGAGAAGACGAGACTGGATTCAGGCCCACGAGATTCTGTGTAGATCAGATATTCACACTAAGAACCATTACAGAAGAATGTACAGAATGGCAACCTTTCCTCATCATCAATTTCATATGGGATTTTGACAACCTACACCAACATACATTGTGGAATATTCTTCGGTCCTATGGAATTCCAGCTAAAGTGGTCAACATAACCAAGGCCATAAGAAATGAGATGTACAGAGATGTGAGATGCTTTCTAGAGTGAACCACCAGACAGAATAATGTTTAAAAGCAGACACTGACTGGCATGAAACAGGGCTGCATTTTATCTCCAAAGTTTATAGTAGTCTATAGTAGTCCACAGTCTATAGTAGTGCCAGAGAATCTACAAATGCCTGGAAGATATTTACAAAACAGTGTAAGATCTCTATCAGAATTTAAAGATCATTAATCCATATTAAAATACAAACTTAGGTCCATAGTATTAGAAACTGGCAGTTATGCCGCTAAAACAGCTGTCTAATTCACCAATTTTCATTGCAAACAGTGACATACATCTTGTTGCCATAAAGTTTCTTCTAGCTGGATCCCAAGAAAAGCTGGCAGTAGTTTTATCTACTTAAATACTAAGTTACAAAATAGTATTTTAGTGGCTAGTCACTGATTTGAGTGACAGTCTGTTAGAATTATGTGGTTATGGGTCTAGCATTCCCACAGGTATGACATGAACATTTAAACTGTTAGGTTATCTATTTTACTAAAGTCAGATCCCTTTTGTAGCACTATAAAATGATATCCTGGTGCTTAAACTTCAGGGGAGGGTGGTTTGTAACTGGGGGAGAGGGGAGGAGGAGAGGGACACAACTCTGAGACCAGAGAGCCAGATGGGATATGCAATGGTAGATTCCATCTCCAGATGGAGTTATAAGGCTGAGTCAGAAGTGGTCAGGATTTTTTCCTCATGATAACTCCAGGTAAGATTATAGCAAATCAAGTCACTTTCACCTTTTGTTGTAACTGAAGCAATAGTATAGCTCTACACAATCCAACAAGGTTGTTATAGAAGACATTTAGCCTTTTCTCTAGGTTCTCTCCTGTTATTTTCAACTAAATACCTGATTTTTATATCATTAGTCCTTAATTTGACTTTTTTTTTCAGAGACCCAGTGGGTACTGGCACTCTCAGTCTACCCCATGCTTTTTTTAAAAAAATCAACAGATAGGTCTTTACATTAATTCTTACAGGGTAGACAATTGTCTAAATTAGTTCATAGTTATTCTTCGGTCTTAGCTTGACAAAAAGTTGTAAGGCTGATTGGAGACCCAACTGGAAAGATACCACACTTCATAGCAGTTTCAAAGATACTGTCACCATAAAAATGGCTGCAAGACAAGAAATAGTTCTATTTAAAAAACAAAAACAAAAACCTACCTAGGAATATATTTTCCTATATGAATTTTTAAAAAGCAATTACTTCATAATGCCTATCTGCATTGAAAGAGAACTTGGAATTTATACTAATGGTAAAACTCTAATACATATGAGAGTGACTGAAATTGAAAATGTACTCTCAAGTGCCTCGTAATTAGGTGGTATTATACCTTTCAGACCATTTGAAGCTTTAAGAGACCGCTCTCACTCCTTTCTTTATCTATCAACTTAAACTGTACAAACAGGATTCCAGTTTTAACAAAATGGTAAAACACAAACTTGCATCAAACTCATGGTGTGTCTGTCCAGAGTCATGGGTGACGATGCAAATAGCACCACTCAAAATAACTGAAGATGGCTTACATTTCATTTTAAGGAAAGTAGTCCTCCAATGGCACACCAACTAGACTTACATATAGATACTGCTTACCAAATAACCTCTCAACGTACCATACAATGGGCATTGCTATGTCTGTACAGATTTACAGAGTCATATTACAGAATATTTACTATGTAACGAAGTTGAACAATGCTAACCAAGCAAATTAAGCCAGGTAGAATGATATCATTGAGCTGTTTCACAGATTTGTATAAAGTTTCAATTAGTTTATCCACACTTGGGATTGAAGACAACATTGTAGCATTTCAAAATAAACTGGAATGAAAAGAAATAAAAAGACAAGGGGCTTAGTCAACATTAACTGACAGTGATCTATTAAATTTAGTTTCAAGAATGAGCATTACAACAAAATAGGGTAAAAGCCCACTGCATAAAGAAAAGGATCCCGAAACTCCTCTCTAGGTCTAGAGAGCTGACAACTTCACTGTCTTCTCATATGGATTAATAGATTCTCAGGGCAAAAGGCACCACTGTGCTCATCAAGTCTGCCCTCCTGCATAACAGGCTAGAGACCTTCCACAAAACTATTCCTAGAGTATATCTTTTAGAAAAATAATCCAACCTTGATTTTAAAATGGCCAACAGTGGAATTAACCACAACCCTTGGTAAGCTATTCCAATGGTTAATTGCCCTTATAGTTAAAGATTTACACCTTATTTCCAGTCTGCCTTTGTCTAGCTTCAACTTCCAGCCACTGGATCACGTATCTCTCTCTACTAGACTGAAGCGCCCATTATTAAATATTTGCTCTCCAAGCTGGTACTTAAGGAGGTAATCAAGTCACTCCTTAACTTTCTCTTCATTAAGATAAACAGATCGAGGCACTTGAGTGTCTCACTAAGACATGTTTTTTAATCCTTGAATCATTCTCATGGCTCTTCTCTGAAGCATCTCCAATTTATCCATACTTTCTTGAATTGCGGACACCAGAATCAGACAGCATTCCAGCAGCAGTTGCACAATTGCCAAATACAGAGGGAAAATGACCTTTACTCCTACTCAAGATTCCCTTATTTATACATCCAAGGACTGCATTAGCCCTTTTGGCCACAGCATTGCACGGGGAGCTCACGGTCAGATAATTATCCATCACTACTCACTAATCTTTTTTAATCACTGCTTCCCAGGTCAGAGTCCCACTTCCTGTAACTATGGCCTACGTTCTTTGTTCCTAGATGTGTTGCATTGACCCAGAACATGTGTTGAGAAATACTGGCTCCCAGGTCTGAAGAGCCAAGAGATGGACAAAAGCTTGAGTACATTAAAGCTCAGCTTCCACTTTTCTAGGGTCCAAAAGCCTTGAACTGAGTGAAGTTATAGGTAGGGTCCTCCCCAGCCCAGGAAACATGTATCTAAGTAATGCAGGTAAAGCTGTTAGGAGGTAGAGGAAGTATACACTATAAAATGACAGTAATGTGCCCATCAGGCAAGGAGAACAGATGGACTCTTCCCCAAAAAAGAGCAATTTCCATTTGACCATAGGAGCAAGTTCATACAAGCCACAAAATGTCCCAAGAGAGGCAAAGTCATAATGACTGGGTGAATGACATGGATACACCTTAATCCTGGGAGGCTGAAAGTTTCAGAAGTGTGTCCTGAAAAAGAAAATCTTCAGCAACCCATGCTCAAATGATGTAGTTCCTGGGAGGAAGACAGGTGAGAGACTTCTGTTGGTTAAGGACTTGTTGGGGGCTTTGTAAATCAGAACCCTGTCTTTAGAGAAGCCAGGTTGATGCAGATAAAGAGGTCTTTCTGGTAGGATACACTTGTAGCACTTTCTTAGCACAGGCTAGTAACCAGAACTGACAAAACAAACTCGCTATGGACTAAGTATAGTCCAAAGAGCAGGTACTATACTAAAAACAAAAATCCCCAAGGGCAAAGTGGAGACAATGCAAGCAGACCAGCAGCCATGAAAAGATGGAGGAATTCCCAGAAGTCCACTGAATTACTTGAATAGTAGACTGAGGACTCTCCACACAAAAGTTTGTCTATGGGACCATCAGACACAGCAAAGATACAGGAAGGTGCGAAAGTGCACTAGTGCCTATGTGAACCAGAAGATAAGTGCAGAAAACACCGATTATTCTTCTGGGGATGACGACATGATGGTTCTCTTGCAGATGACTTCTGGGTACAGTGACTGAAATATGAGAATCTGAGATAAAAAAGGTCAAGTAGCAGCTAGGAAACCTGAAGAATGAGAAAAAATTGTCACCAACTCCCTTATGTAGGCATCTAGAGTTGGTACTGGCTCAAGTGGGTACTCAAACTGTTTATCCAAAAAAAGTGGTAACACCCCAGAAGAATAAAGCAGGGAGGGAGGGTCTGGAAAAATAGATGGAGTGACCTACAGATCTGTGGCAATAAAAGTTGCTTTACAGAAGTAGATGGTGAGCTGAGCAGAATCTACAAAAGACTGTGCCTCATGGGTGCGTTGAGAAGGAATTTAAGGAAGATACTACATTCAATTGTAGGGCAAAAGAGAGGAAGGCCACATGTGTGGTAATCTAAAGGTGACTGCCATGCCTTCCTCTCAGCGGAATCCAGTGGAGAAACCATCAAGTCAGTGGAACAAAGTGGATTTTGACACAACGTAAATTAACATTGTCATTCATCCTATGGATGGAGATTATACATGGGTCTTGGAGAGATTGCATATTAATCTGCCATGGGACAGGATCATGAGGCCTCTTGTCCATAAGCTCTCATTCCAAGGAAGCTATACTGAAAATTGGAATTTAGGGGTTCTTGTGCTTCAGTTACACTGGACAACAAAGATTTTGCTTCCTGAATACTTTTGGGTGTATCCTATGGATTTTGGGCTGCTGATTACAAAAATCACCATGAAATTTTCCTATCACGTACCGTTTTTGAAATCACCTATATTTGTTATTTCAATTAATAATTTAAGTCTATTAAAATGTTGCACACAATGTAAGCTGAAAAGTTTTCTATCTTGTGTCCAAGCATGTCTAGGCATGCAGTGACACTGCACCTAGTGCAAGCCACACAACATGCAGTGGGAATGCTAAGGCCTAAGGGCAGATGCTGGCAGGACAGGTTTTAGAAAGGCCATAAAAGCATTTTGCACACACCATTCTATGCATTGCATTTATATCAGTTCGCATTCATGTTGATGAGCATGCTCTATGCGCATAGCATATTGTGTGGACTCACAATAATAAAGCAATTGTATTTTCAGGAGGATTCATGATAGCAAAATGTCTTGTCAATGTCGCAACAGCCGCAATACGTTTGTGGCAACTACAGAGCACCAAACTACGTGCAGCTGGTTGACAACATGCTTCAAGCATACAAAACCATGAAGTGCAACATGTCACTAAAGATTCATTTTCTGCATTCGCATTGAGACTTCTTTCCTGCAAGTCTTGGTGCAGTCAGTGACGAGCATGGTGAAAGGTTTCACCAGGACATTGTGATCATGGAAAAACAGTATCAGGGCAACTGGAATCCATCAATACTGGCCAATTATTGCTGGACACTTAGACGAGAAGCCTCAGATACTGAATACAAACGAAAATCATCAACAAAACATTTTTAGCTCAGTTGAACTATTGCAAAGCGTCAGCACCATTATGCGATTAAACGCATTACATTCAATAAAAGTCAAATTTCTTGTTTCCCCAAATTCCTACGTGATACAAGTAGTCTGAAATTATACTTGTGTTCAGCTTCAAGCGGTCTAGCATAATCTAAAAAATTTTCTGAGGAAGCAACACTTTTGAAAAAATTGGTTGCCCAGTGTCATCGGGGTGGGGAGAGAGGTGCTCTTGAAAAAGTCTCAGGCTGAGCCTTTAGAACTTCCACCCCAACACAGCAAAAGTGGAAAATGGACTCTTGGTCCAGGGGATGGGCAGTCCGAGTCATGATGCATCTTCAAGATGATGAACTCTAGATCCTCACCATCCAAAACTAAGATCTCAAGAGACGTGACTAGTTTGGACAAAGCCTACTAAGGGGGGAAATGCATGCAAGGATCAGAGCAATACCGAGGATATTCATTTCTATAAAATTGGTTTGACAGAAGTCAGGGTGGAAAGGAAGATTTCCGCAGGAAGATTTTATGCCCTGGCATGATTTGAGGGCTGCAAAAATCAAAAATTAAATGCTTGCAAAACTGCCAATGAATTCAGATAGCATTGGGTATGACAGGCAGCCATTTCATCAGGAGCAGCAGGATCAAAGGTGCTTGCAGCAAGCACATCAAAACAAAACATTATGCAATAAGAGATAGCAGCCAGAGACTTTTATAGAGGGACCATAATTTTATTTTGCACCCTGCTTCCTGGTAGGTGAAGCCAAACACAGCAAAAACGGAAATGTTAAAACTCTTCATTTGACTATAACCTTCTGCATATCTTCTGCTATTTAAATCCAAATTAACTGGTACATTAGTAAAAAAAGCAGTGGTCATTTTATATCAATTCTTAAATTACATTAGTGAGGTCAATGAATGTGAAATTCACTTGCTAATGGTATCTAATGACTGGATGATTTAGTGCCATAACTACTCATGCTACCATGAAAATGTGATGTTCATTCTAATGATTGCTAAACAGTCCCATGCATGGCATAGAATGTGACTAGAAAAATATATTAAATTCCATACCCCTGTGTTTAACAGATTGAAAGTAGATACTGATGAAACACTGCCAGAACTGTCATCCTAATGAGAAAAACAGAAGTAAAGCCTTAGTTTTTAAAAGTCATTAAAATACTGAAATATGCATGCTAAAACTCATTTTTGCACAACCTTTTTCTATTCTTAAAGTACTTTTTACCATAGGCATAGTTTGACTTCTAATATTTGAAGAGGCAGCTCCAGTCAGGCCAATCCATGGGGGGGCATGGAGGGCGGGCGGCGCAGAGGGAGGCAGTGCTCCCCCTACTTTCCCCCAAACTACTCCTGCGCTTTTACTTGAGGCAAGGATGCTGTGTCCTCTACCATGGGGGCTTGCCTCACTGTTCCCAAATATACCAGGTTGTAGCACATGTGAGGTCTCACTTGTTAAAGACTCACATTTTGTATGTGTTGCAATAAGGGTTATAGTGTTGTCATTCTGAGACAGCTCTTCTTCCTCCTTTCATACTCCTTCACTCCAGCCCAGTTTTTACATTTCTTCTTTTCTGGGATCAAAACCTCAAGCACTTCATAAACTCTGTGGCCAAGGATGCAGATTGTCTGCTCCACGTTTATAAACGCTCTCTCCATCACTGGATGGTAGGGATATACATCTGGTAAACTATTAACCTCTCATGAGGTAGACAAGCACATGTACACCACCACACCAGTTTTGTGCCCCACATTGTAAAAGACAGAACGAAGACAAAAGATTATGACATCAACAAAAATGGTATCAACAAAACTAAGAGGTATTTAAGAGCTGAGCTGATTGGCACCACTCTAGGAGTTTCTCTACTAGAAACGTTAGCTACAGTTACGTACTGACTTAAGTTTGAAGAGACACATTAAGGCTTTCCTTGCCACTTTTCTCCTTTTTGACACTATGGCATCAGAATGCTCATCGACAGAACAAGATCTACCTCTTTGGAATTAGCATCAGTAATAACCCATCACGTGCAAGAAGAGTATCCTTCACAGAGAAGGAGCATGTCACCTGAATGACAGACATAGGCTCTGGTGGCCTCTGATGAGGCCATGAATTCATTCAAACCCAGATTTCTGGAAATGGGGAATCAAACTCAGTTGTTGCTTACACTGTTTAATGTAAGTTTCAGCTACAAGTCCATCAAAGTAAATCTGAATATTAAGGGGGAAATACAACCACCAATCTCCAAAAAGCTGACACTAAACAGATAGCAAATAAGAGCAATTTATATTCTAAGAAACACCCATCTTCACAATATTTTTTGATACATTGGCAAATCCAAAAACTTAACTCTTCAGTCCTTGAATGTGAAAGACAACTTCAGAATAAATGCTCAATGATCAAATTGTTCATTAACACACTATAAACTCAGGGTTTTGTATTGTTGTTTCTCTTGCCCCCTCCAGAAATGTTTTAGTAGAGATCTATAGGAATACAGGAATTGCCACATTGGGTCAGATCCAAAGTCCATCTTGTACAATACCTCATAATTCAGTGAAAGGAGCAAAAAAAAAAAAAAAAAAACAAACCACACCAAACACCCTAATCTGTGAGTCTCTAGTCAGAGATTGATTTTAACAGCCCTGAAGCATGAGATTTAATATATTCCTTTCAAAATTTGTTGCTATAAACTATAACTGAATATTCTTTACATCCTTATGTGTCCATAAGTGTTCAAATCTTAAATTCTTGACCTCAGTAACTTCCTGTGGTAGTGGATGCCACAGATTAATTACATGAGAAGGTGTTTCTGTCCATGAATTTGTAATTTCCCACCTTTTAATTTCACTGAACACTTGTTCTCGTGTGATGAGACAGGGAGAAAAGTACTGATATACCTTTTCAATAAAAGATGCATAATGTCCTCATTTGTTTAAGGTAAACAACCTCAGCCTTTTCAATCTCTTAATCTGAGAGGTTGTCCATGCCTTTGATAAAACTTTAACAGTAAGTTTGTATAAAAAATTGCACAATTTAATGTGTAACTGTATACACACACAGTTACACACAACTTAATAGAACTCTTCCTTTAAAACTATTTCTCCTCAGGACATCTATAATTACATATGTTTCAAATGAGTCACCTAAGCATGGAAAATCATCATCTCTCTAGACAGATGTAGACCTAGAGAACGGACTCTGAGGCAGCTTCAGTAAATATGAAGGTACCTGGAATTACTGGTCATCCGTCCAAAGGTCACAAAACCATAGAAGAGAGTAGAATAAACTCAGAACAGAAGACCCAGGCCATCCACGTTGAAGTCTTTAAACTGGCAGAACAAGTAGGCATTAAAACCACCTGCAAAATGTTTTGGAGAATCCTTCCTTTGCTGAAGCTGCTATATTTTGGAACCAAGACAGATCAGAGTCCAATGCACAATGTTGAGACTCTAATGGATCTTAAAGATTTACAGACATGGAAGTTACTCCCAGTAGAAAATAAGGATTTTTCTTTGAAACTGAGCCTATTTCCTCCTGCACTGCCACTAAAAAGGGTCTGAAGCAACCCAGACAAAGCACCCAGTCAGAAAACTGGATCAATGAAGCCAGCTGGACTCCCCCGGATGTGATGAAATCTTAACTTTGTGTTACCAGAGAAGCTAGACTGTGCAAACAACTAAATTGACCTTAAAAAGACGATAAAGAATGAGCACAGAGACTCAATCTTTCCTTTAGAGTGTTATTTCTTTAGAGCCTCAGAGGCAGAGAAAATTTCCTGTATTTTGCATTCTCAACAGTTGAATCTACATATTTTATAGCAGTCAGCAAGAGGGATTTTCACTCCCACAAACTTCAATACCTTTGTTGTAATCCTGATCTGTCCAGTCAGATGTGGGCTGTAAAACCAAGGACAGGAGATCCATGTTATAAATTACTCAGATCCAGCGGCTGACAATGCCTTCAAAATCAATGCAATTTTTGTGACCCTATCTTACAGGGCTCTACTGGAGAAACACACAAGACATACTTCTCAGGCAGATGTCCCTCAACCAAACATTTGTCATGGGTGTCAGGCAAAAGAAACTCTCTACTGCAGGAATTAGACAAAGTTTTCTAATTTGTGTGCCTAAAGATAGGCTCCTAAATTAATATGTAGGAATCTAAAGAAGTGATCATCAGAAAAGTGTTGTGGAATGCATATTCAGGTGTCTAAAAGCCTAGGCATTCAGATTTGAAAATAGCAGCTATGCGCTTTTTTTTTTTTGGTTAAAGAAAACACACAACACACCAAACACTAAATGTTCTTCTGCCATGACAATGTACTTCAACCCCCCCCCCCCAGAGTGGAGTGGGGGGAATGGAGAAAGAGAAGAGAAAGGGAAGAAAAGAACCATAAAGGAAAAATTCTTCTACAGGCAAAATGAATGCCAACGTGTCAAAAATGTTTACGATACTACAAGAGCAATAAAAAATCCTGAAAAACTAAAAGTATTACAAAAGAATCCTAGTTTTGCCCCATGGAAAATGAGAATAGAGGTTGCACAGTTGATTACAACTGGCAGAAATTGGGAAACTGGGAGGATGGGTAGCAGATGGCACCAATGCTGTCAGCTTTAATTACCTTCTAAAAAGATAAGGTGGGTGAGGTCTCCCTAATATCCTGGGACTGACAACTACAGCTACACTACATACACTTAGTTTCTAGGTTGCCTGGGAGCAAACGATACTGTTTGAAAATACTAGTTAAGGTGCACAACTCCACGAAGTGGGAATCTGAAGCAGTACCTAAGGATTTTGTTGATTGGTTGCATGGGTTTGCACCTTCTGCTTCTGCTGGAAAGAAAATAAAGCTTCACAGCAGAAGTGGGAATTTACTGACATCAGTAATTGACCTCTAAACTGCAGGAATTTCTCCCACTTCTCTCACTAGGAACATGGACACACATTTAAAAGGGAATGGTCTTACAGCAGAGTGTTTTTGGTGACTAGATTGCAACAATGGAACTTACTCCCAGTTCCCTCAGACCTATCTGTAAGGGCCTGAATTTGACAACTTTCAGGGCACACAGCAATGCCATTTTCCTCAGGGTTTCCTAAGGGGGTGGGCTGAACTGAAGCCAGGTATAGATTTATAGGGGAGAGTTATTGTAGTGGATTCAGAAGCTCTATGTACATGCATACTGATCCAGTCTATTTTGTGTCTTTTACTTTAAAAGCAACATACAAAATAAAACTGGGGCAAAAGCCTGGCCCTATTGAAGTCAATGGGAATTTTGTCACTGACTTCAATGGAGTCAGGTTTCATTAGAGTTCAAGTAGGCACTTCAGCAGAGTCAACTTTTGCCAAGTGAAACACTGACATTACACATTTGATTATGAACTCTAATGTGCAATTTCCATTTTCAAAAGACCTGTGACAATCCCAAGGAGTATTTTCAGATATTAGTTGTATGACAATGACAAAATAGTCTAAAAGTACTATTTAGTATTTGTCAGATTGGTTGCTTAATGCTACTTTAGCCCTTGGTCATGTAGATGTGTGTGAGTGTGAGAGAGAGAGAGAGAGCGAGCGCGCGTGAGCGCTGTACTTTTCTGCACTGTTTGAGAACTCATTTCCTATAGAATTGCTTTTTAAAGTGGTGTCAGACTTAGAATAAAAAGGCAGAATTTTTCTAAATTCTAAGACTCTTTAAGGCTTCACGTGGCTAAAGGAAGAGATAACGCAGGCTAGCTTAGAATATGAAGATGTTTCCCCGTCTCTCACAAATTCACATGAAAAGAATGAAAAAATACCATCTTTGCCTTGTAGCCCAAGCATGGTTCAAACATCAGTTTAAGCTTTGCTTTTATGATAAAATGCTTGTGTTGGTCTTCAAGGAAATATTTTCATTGATAAAAGCCAAGAATTTAATTTTGATGATGCCCCAATGTTCCACTTGACTATGTCCCTTTCACCAAAAAATATTTAAATATCTCAATTCTAATTAAGAAGATTACTGCCACAAAATGAAAGCAAATAAGTTTTACTTCGTTTTAAACAGATCTACCACTTTAATCAGTCCAAACTGAAAATACATTATATGCTGCAAATGCATTTCAGCTTTAACCTTGTTGATGTAAAAACCAATTACATTTTATTTCAAAGTGTAGGACAATGATTTTTAAGTGAGAAGGCAAGTGTGGATTCACAGAAATACTAATTTAGTAAACTACATAATCCCCTATTTAAATTGGCAATTACACCTGCAATCACAGTTCATCAAAATAAAAAGTACACCAACCAAATACATTTTGGCACTTTTAAACCTAAAAGGTTTCTATTTCTCCCTTTATTAAAACAGGGGAGGAAGGAAGCACAGCTGGTGGGAGATGTCCAGGAAAAAAAAAAATCACATCCTGCTTGTGCAGTTTTAAATCCAATGAGATCTGAGACAGCCAACAGCTGCAAGCTAAGAGAATTAGTCTGCCAAGAACTTTCAACCTTTGATCCATTTACAGCTGCAAAATCTAACCAGAAGAATGTGGATGTCTGTAGGTGAATGAGTGGTAATCTTTTGGAAAAGATAATATGCAATTTGCTGCATAAAAATATTCAAAAAATAAAATCAATAGTCTTACTCTTGAAACTATTTCCTTGCAGTACTGTCTAAATGTGTATAGAGTAATTTTTCAAATCTCATTAGTGGGGGGGAGTAGGAGAAGGAAGTAAAATTGCTGATCTGATGGACTGTGATTTGTCTCAAGAGCAAGCTCCTTCACTCCAAAATAAGAGGAACTGGTGACTAGAAACTGTAGTCTGCCACCTCTATCCCAGAGAAGATAGAACAGAAACCTCTGGATTTTTAGCAATATAGTACTTAGTGGAGACAGAGAGCCAAGAGTGTTAATCAGCAAATACTTTTAGAGAACACTTCTTTTCACAATAATTAAGGAAGCCACCATTAACATTCAAATTAAAGGAAAAACTACATTTGAAGATACACATTTTTAAATACTGTACATATGAAATTATCTAAGAAACAAAAACATATCACTTTTATTGCTTAATCTAAGAAAAGTGACATGTTAAAATAGAGTTTGGTTTATCGTTTGTCCCAGCAAGTCTTGTTTAAACACACACTGTGGTTAGAAAGTTTCTTTGGTGATTTCAGTGCAAGTGATTTTTTTGCATTGCATTGCTTGCTCATTCTACAGTCATATTTTTCAGCCCATAGCAAAGCACTGAAGGATTCGATGACTAATATTTCCCATCTCATCGAGAGTTCTTCAAGATCCAGAAAACCTTCCCATTTTTACTTCACTGCTTCACGAAGTGCTCTTATTGCAGTAAATCTCTTTCTAAAAAAGATGACTGAACATAGCTCCCTCCAGAGCTTGTCAAGTCTGCTAACCACAACTGTTTGCAGGGGAGCATGTGGGGGAAGAGAAGCCACTGAAAGAGGAAAAAAGCTCTCCTCACATCACTCAGGCTTGGTCTACACCCAGAAATTAGATCAACTAGCTATATCATTCAGGGTTGTGAAAAATTTCACACCCTTTGCAACCCAGTTAGGTGGACGAAATCCTCATTGTGGATGCAATGGAAGAATTCTTCCATTGACCTAGCTACTGCCTCTCAGAGAGATGGATTACCTGCACCAATGGGAAAACCCCTTCAGTCATTGTAGAAAGTGTCTACATTACAGCAGCACAGCTGCAGAGCCATAACTATGCTGCTATAGCGTAAAGAAGGTCTCATGTTACTGCCTCCACCAGCACAAGGAACTCAAATTCACTGTCAGCACACCATTCTGCCTTTGAACTGTAGGGACACACTGGTGTTTAGAATTTTCAAGCATTAATATTGCATTACTACCAATTACTCACTTTAAAAAAAATCAGTGGCATTATTATTTACCAGCAGAGGACTAGTAAACAAGCTAAAAACAACATACAGGGATGAACATAAGGCAATATAACTGATAGAAGACTACCAATTTATCACCTCAGAACGAATTTTTTGGCCATCTCTACCTAGAACCCAAATGCCTTCAGAAAGCACAAGCTTCTGGACTTAAACCAAAGAGATACATGAACTCGTTTTATTTCCACCAAGATACCCAGAGAGGAGGTTAAACTAAGTCTCCCCCCCAAAACTTACAATTTTTGATGAATGAGTGAATTAAATGGGGAATCTGTAGTTGCTTTTTTATATTAAAGTCTTGCATACAAAGAAAAAAATAGGATTATGGAGGGTAATTAACCAGAATTGAAAAAAAACTGGTTAATTACCATCAAAGAATCAAATACATTTAACATATCTCATTAAACTCTACATGCAGTCTGAAGTAAGATTCCCAGGGAATATATAGAAGTTCTGCATAAAACATATATAGCATAGTTTAACTGAAGGCAATGTCTGTTCACTAATTAAACTTTTTCAAGGAGACTGAAGCGAAGTTATATTCAGGACTAGAAAAGAAAATGCAAACAACATTTTATAATCACAATGTACGGCTGGGTCACCAAAAAACAGCAACTAAAATGACAAATTCAATTTGGCAGGCAGAGGTTTGGCTATGATAAAGAAATAAGTGTTAAAGAAGAATGGGACATAAAACTTGGGGTTTTTTTAAAGGTTATTTCTGGTTTTACTACAAATGACTACCTTTACTTGTATAAAGCTAGTATACTAGTCATTTATATATAAAACAGATTCCACATTTCCATGTATTTATTATATGCAGAACTGCCTATTTTGTAAACTGTGCTTGAGTGAGTTATATACCTTTATAAAAAGTAATAGGTAGGGGCTTATTTTAGAAAAATTAAAGGATGACGAAAGTTGTGTCAGCATATAGAACATAATCACATATAATGTTCTAACCTGCAAAGTCAGGAAAGATGATGGGGGCCAACAAGTGGACGACATAATGGAGCATTAGTGTTACAAGTAGTCTGAAGTGGCAAATTCCCCTTCTTGCTCCTTAGCAATATGGCCTCTGGTAATAGGTATCAGCTAGAAAGAGATGGGGTGCAATATTGAACACCCTCAATTTACCACGGACGAAGAGATTATTTCTGAACTCTATTTGCCCAGATGCCAAGAAATGCTGAGAAAATTGTCTTGATTGATATTTAAGTTTAAGGAACCACAGACTATTTGCAAGTACAGCTGAGTGGGGGTGTGGGGTGTCAAACTCACCACATCAGAGTGGCGAGGGCAGAAGAGATAGGTAGGTTAAGATGCCAAAAGAAACATGCTTACACAATGCTTTCTCCCTGTTTGATTCATCCAAGAATACACAAATACTTTGACTGCAAGATTAATTTTTATCTTAATGTTTATCTGCTAGTGTGGAAAAAACAGTTTGTGGTTTTACAAATACCCTAGTGGTTTACCTCAACCCATTCATACTTGTGAGAACCCAGAATGCCTTGTCACTAGAATTTTACCATGTGTTAGTTAACATATTAAAAACAAACCTTAGTTTTTTTTCCTAATGTGGATACATAGTCATTGTCTTCAGACTAGCACGTCTTTTCTCCTTTGGAAGACCAGGTCTGAGTGGACATTTATTTCTAACCTGATTTGAAATGATATACCATGTTTTGTCTCAATATATCCAGTCACCAAGCACTCTCCCAAAATCTTGTAAATAAACTAATGTTGTATTATAAGTCATAGTTAGCATGTGGGGAAAGCTTGTAGACACCTGAAGAGGCTTAGTTCTTTAACTCAGAATATATTTTAGTACTGCTGAAACAATTGAATATGAATTATTTTCATACATTTTTCTGCTGGTCTCAGAAGTATGGAAGACAATTTTGTTTATACTGTACTGAATTAAGTTCCACTGAGTAAACTGAGGTACCCATTCTCTACTAGGAAAGTTATTTGAGAAACAAGGAAAAATTTAACTATTTTTCTTTAAATAAAAGACAAAACTCAAAAGGCTTTTCTGACTGTCAAGCAAGGTGCCAGTTACTGGTAACTATGATGGGAACATCTATTAAAAATGCAACTAAGTTTTAAAGGAATAAAAAAGAAATTAATGAAGTTTCACACCTAAACCTATGTGATATACTAACCTGCTGAATTATTTTGGAATCTTTCTGAAAGTTCTCTCTAGGAGGGACTTTTCCAAATAACTTCCAGCCAGGAGCACTGTGGAGAGCAGGTTTGAGTTCCTTTGACCTTTTGGTGAAAAAGTTTCTGGAAAAAAAGAAAATCCTTTTAAAAATTATAGGCATCTACAATACTGAAGTTTGTCTCAATCAATTTTAGATTTGTTTTAGCCCAATACATATTGGTAGAGATTTAATGTGCAGCACAGCAAGCCCTTGTCTGTATACTACTATCTTTATTTTCTCATTCTTTAATGAATGTGAATAATGTATAAAATGAAAATTGTCATATGCCATTAAAATGAATGTGCAATTGTTTTCAATAATTACTTTGAGCTGATGCAACATTGGATAATTTTCTTTTTAATGTTTAGAATCTTACATTTGTAAGAACAGAAATAGATGGCTGTAGCATTTAACATCAGAACAACTGTATGATATTGGAGGACTCATCCCCATCCTCTATTATTTTTTTTAGCATTCAGAATAGTTTATATAGTTTAGGACTTTCCAGTGAGTTTTTTTTTTTTTAAATTAATCACTGAGCCAAGGATGGTGAACTTAAATCTTTGTTTTAAATACGTCAGCAGGAAAGTGATTAAAAAGTCTTCCAAGTCCAAAATACCACAGATATTGGTACTGTAATGTACATAATTCCACTTTGATTAAACAAAGCCATGGCATTTCTAAAAAGCATGCTGTAATACAGAACACTGCATACCAAGAAGTTTTAATTTCAGAACAAATATTTGTGGTGAAACTGGTCTCCAAGTATTAAATTTCAGCCTGTAACAACTCAGCACTGTCACATATGGGGGGGATATAGCTTGTTCAGGAAAGACAGGCAGGGTAAAAAGGGAGGAGGTCCTGCATTATACACTTATACATTATACAAATATATACACACTTGTTATGAGGCCCACAAGGAAGGTGAGAGGAAGACCAGCTGAAAAATCTATATTTATCTAAAGATAAAAGGAGGGAGGGAGATGTGGGACCAACAGTAAAAACAGTTTTACTATTGGAAGTTTAGCTATGTTAATTAACTTTTTTTATTTAATAGTTTCTCATTTGGAAGAAATTCTTAAGTAGATAACATGGCAAGATTGCCATGGTCTTTCTTTGACAATGAGTTCTCTTGAAAGCACAATCTAAAAGCCTTTGATGTCTTACCACGAACAAATGGTCTCTTTCCTGACATTCAGTTATTCAAAAAAGTTAAAAGTAAGCAGTTGGAAGCTGCTGTACTATAGTAGCAACACTTTCAGTTATGAGTCATCTCTTATTATTTACTGTTTGAGAAGTGGCTCTGCTGCATAGTAAGGCACCTTAAACTACTTAATACTGATTAA
>ML675609.1:34687487-34704138 GCA_007922155.1 Mesoclemmys tuberculata | reverse complement strand
TGATTAATTTAAGATTGTATTAAAAAGTTTTATTCTAGATTACAGTGATTTCCTTCACTATGAAACAAACCACCCTACTCTAAATTTAAGATGGTGCTGGTGACTCACCCTGGATCCCTGAAAAATGTAAGATCAGCACTTCTTGGTTATAGTATGCAATATTTTCTCGAGTCTTCCATGCCCATTTTGATAAGACTTCACTACAAACTTTGTTAACGGCCCTTCCAACTTTTGCGACGTGGACAAGAAAACCTAGGAATGCCCATACAGCTTTAACTAAGGTTTCCTTCATCAGCCAGTGTATAAAAGAATTAAGTTTAAAAATGGACAGATGACTGCATTGTCAGTTATTCCTTAGAAGGCCTACAACTTCAAGGTCATCTTGACGCACATTTGGTCAGAGATATGCCTGCAACCATTTCTAGACTTAGACCAGTTGCTGTATTGAATGGGTACAGGGCCAGCTACATGTGGCTGCTCTACAGAAATTTTCACAGCATCACATGTTTGGAGTTGATAATACTATACAATTTCAGATTTTTTCAAATCCGTGTTACCTAACCCGTTTCAGGATTGAAACTAGACCAGTTTTCCAAGCTCCTTGGTTCAGTTTCTCAAAGCACTCATGTTGGCCTCCAAATATACAGCATAATGCTAATTCTCTCTATAGAAGACTAGCATTTTGAATAGCTTATTGACGTTATATAGTTACTTTGAGCATTGTATTTTGACTGACTCTTTGGAAGACTTTTTTTTTTTTTTTTTGAGTGTACAGCTAGCTAGAAAACCTTGCACTCTTCAGTTCAATAAGTTTCAGTCAGAATGGGCCTCTCATAATGTGTACACCTCTGAATAAGAACTTTATATTTAGCTTTATTGATGGGCTTTGTTTATTTTAATTGAATACATTTTCTTACCAGCTTGCCTGAATTTACATTAGTGTCCTTGAAATATCCTTTACACTTTGCCATTATAGAAATATAAGGTATGCTACACAAGTACTGTATATAAATAAATCGGTGGATAAAAAAATTCTTTTTTTTAAATCAGTACTAAATTTCTCTCATTTAAAAAATAAGTTACAATTAAATCTCATCACAAATATGCTAAACCTATACTTACAGTCTAATAAAAATGAATTAATGGCTCTGGTCTGTCCAGCCTAACTATCAGCTCTTGCTTCTTGAAAGTTCTGGGCTTTCAGTTTCTCAGCAGATTAAAGTCACATGTGCAAAGGAAGATAGAGGCTGGATAGGACTGCTGTTGAATTGGATATAATTGTTAAAGAGGAATGTAGTCTATATCCATAGCCTTAAACATACTTCAGAGAAACTGTCGCTGCATTTCTCATGCTCTCAAAATTTGGAAGGCACTTCAAGACACATTGAAGAAAGAAATACTTCACCAGAAAGTTAAACTGCAGGCAATAAAGAAGCAAATGGATCAAGCACTAACTCCATCTCATTTTCTTGTGAACATTCTGAACCCCAGATATAAAGGTAGATGTCTAACTTCTGAAGAGGATGCTGCTGCCATGGCATGGCAATCTCAAAAATCACTCCTCACTTATGCCAATCATAATACATTCCAGGGCTGGAGCGGAACCATTTAAAGAGTACATGTTTACTGATGATGTTTTGAACAAAGTCACTCCCCTGAATTGGTGGAAATCATTAGCCAGGCACCTTGAAACAGATTTCCTTCAGGTGCTAAGCCAACTTATCCCACCAGTAGCTTCCTCTGCAGGTAGAGAGAATATTTTCATCATTTAGTATTATTTATTCAAAGCTAAGAAATCAACTGGGAGTTGAAAAAGCAGGAACATTCGTATTTCTGTTTCAGTAATAACAAAAATGACAGTGGGAGTGGGGAGGATGAGAGCTACCTGTAGAAGTTTAAAGGACAGCGTACATTTAGCGTTGTGATGACTTATCTGTTAGAGTTAATAAAATTTGAAAATTAAAAAAGTTTAAAGGGCAGCTGTCAACTGGCAACTCAGGAGATTTCACATTTGTAATTGTAGCAACATTTAAAATTTAGTTTTCTAAAATAGAAATACTATTGTGTTTGTGTGTGAGATTTAGTTCTTACCATTCCTAATATACTGCAGCTGCATCTGCAGCTTGACACAGGTAATGAGTATTATGTACTATTTCCTAAATTAATAAAAACCAAGTTATTTAAAAAATTACACAAAGTTACACTCCTAGATGTTGTGAAATGCTATACTGAGTTGTAAATTAACATTTTAGTGCTCAGATTTGCACCATTGTTTAAGAAATACGTGAAGTAGTATCAGTGGGAAACTTGATTTAAATCAATGATTTTCTCTTGGTGCTTTAAATCAATCAATCCACCCAGAAGTAAATGCATTCTACTTGTGAAAACTACAACCACTCCCTGTCTTCTACTGAAAGACTGTCCACTTTAGAACTTAAAATGCAGTTTTATAACATATTAGAAACCGTCACATTAATCATTAACAAGAAACACTGTACAGTTTGGGTCCACACAACATCTTTTCTGCATCTCAACCATATTTGTGCACCTGTACCCGCCACATTACCTAACCCTGTTTGTATCTCGGTGCACTCAGAAATCGTCAGTAACTACTCTGAAGTGCTTCAGCAAGGGATATATCATCTTGAGATCATTCACACAAAGCAGCATCTGGGGCACCGTATTCCAGGCTATCCTACCACATAGAGATTAAAGGGAGGATGGACAAGCCAAACTGAGATGTCTTGGTTAAATGCCAAAAAACAATGTGCTGAACCAGTTATGAGATGACAGCCATGTGCCAGCAAAGGGTTCTGGTAAAAGAAATATTTAGCCAGGCACTGCTCCCAGAGTTTTAACTGTGTTTAGAGCTGGCCACACCAGTAACTAAATTACAAAGTTGGTTGGCAGATGAAGTTTTAACAAAGCCAAAATATGCCTGGTAAATAAGCCTGAAAGATACCAGAAACAGAAGGGGAAAATGACATTTGCTTGACTGGCCCTTTTGCTGAGCTTAGAAACAGTGTTTCTGGGGAAGGATCTAGTTTCTCCCTTTTCTTTGAACAGGTAACTGCTGCTGCCTGTCTCTTTCGTTTGCAGCTGACACCACCAGTAGCCACGGGACAGGTGAGATTACAGATACTTGAACCTCTTGGCAGGCACAGAATATGTTTTCTTAGCCCTTTTAGATATAGGGGGCAGGGATGAGGGGGTTTGCCATAAAGCCTTGACAAGCTTGACAACTGCCTCATGGACAGGAAGGGCCACTCTAGAAGGATCTGCTACTGCCAAAACATCAAAGAGTGCATTAGCAAGCTCCTTAACTCTGTCACCTCCAAACCTAGACTAAGGGCTACCCTCTTGAATAGCTCCTGGTGCACTCTGAAGTCATCCAATGGGACAATGGCAGAAGAACCAGCTACTGAATCATCATTGCCTGATGAGGACGACTGTTCTTCTGCAGCCAGGGTAGTCTCTTCCAGAGATACCGCTGAAAACCTTGGTCTGGTTCCTCATCCAAATCCAAGGGCGGGCACAACACTGTCACTGAGCATCTTTCAGATGTTCCTGAGATCAACTGTTGCACCCGTGACCCTGAGGCAGGAGGGAATCCTCATAGGTTCCAGAATTACCATGGTCTGGACCATTGTGTCAGTGACCACAAGCCCGGTGGTAGGCCCAGGGGGAAACCTGCAGCCATGCCCAGGAGTCAAGTGAACCCAGCCAAGATCTCCTTTCCCTCTGAAACCAAGTGGTCGTCTTCTGGGGACCATGGCGGTGCCAGCCTCATCTCCAACTTCTTAGTGCACTGCAGGTGCGGTGTCCCAACACCAGGGAGCAGTGCCGGGACTCTGTCAATGGGTGCTGAGCATCTAAGGGTTGTTGATGGTACTCTGGCAACCAGTAGTGGCGCTCTGAAGACCAACACTGTGGCTCCGAGGATCAGTGCCAGGACCCTGGTGACCAACATCAAGGCTCCAGGGATTGGTACCGAGACTCCAAGGAGCAGACCAGGAGTCCGGCTGCTGGCAGCAGTGCTCTGAGGACCAGTAATGGAGTTCTGGCAACCACTGCTGGGGCATCAGTGACCGAAAAGAGATCTCAAAGAATGGTGTTGAGAATCTGTGCAGGGCCCCCACTCTTTGTCAGCTGCCCCAGCATGGGGTCTCAGCAAGGAGGTCTATGCTCCCAAGGAGTGGGAGGCACTAGAAGCGAGAGCAAGTCCTTGGGGGCTTGAAAGGCCTCGGGCATGAACAGCACCATAGAGGTGCCAGGTACACCTACTGCCATCAGGAGTCAGAGGCAGGTCTCGGAGAGGACTGAGAACTCTAATGGGTGAGGCTATAGCCGACCTGAGTCCCGGGGAAGCCTCGCTGCCCATCACGGGTCTCGGCTCATCTCCCACTCTGTTTGTCCTTCTTAGGGGCTGAGGAGTGCCCTTCCAGTGTGCAGCTTCTTGTGCTGCTTCTTCAGCACCAGAGATGGTGACCAGTGCCGGGATGAACTTGGTGCCGGCAGGGCGCTTCTGGGCAGGTGCCAATGTACTGGGTACGGAGTCCAAGTGCCCAGGCTTGGAATCCAGTCTGAGAGCAGACTCCATCAGGAGTGTTCTTAACCTTAAGTCCCCGTCCTTTTTAGTGTGGGGTCTGAAGTTTCTCTCAACCCTGCACTTATCTCAAACGTGGGTCTCCCCCAGGGACTTTAAGCAGCTCTGGTGAGGATCGATTATGAGCATGAAATTTTATAAGCAGCACATGGTTTGAAGCCTGGGGACCAGGGCATCCCCCATCCCTGGGGCTATGTCCCCATGGGATTAACTAACTAAACTTATCTAACAAACTATGTACACTAAATCTACAGATGAGACCACTGAGAGAAGATTTGCCGAGGCAAGGACATTCCAGCAGAGTCACTGACGGAAAGAAGAAACTGAGGAAGAGGCAGCAGTGTTACCTGGCAGCTCTATGTTCTTGGCGAACCAGGGCGCAAAACCCCTACTCTCTCTCTGGCTCACCTGAATCTCTTCCCCCTCCCAGCCTCTGTTTGAACCAGAAACAAAAGCAATGAAAAGGCAGTGGGAGACACACCTAAAACCCTCCAAACAAGGGCAATAGGATTAAGACAACTCCCTATGCCTCATCTACATAGAAGATGTAAAAAGAGGCATCTCAATTTAGCACATCAAATGGAGAACAGAAGCCTCATCTGCATCAAAGATGGAAGAAGAATTAGCATGAAGAATGGAGAATCAAAATCCAAAGCAGGGACCACACTGAACTCTGGGATTGGCAAAGCAGGGATGCACTGCATGATGGGTATTGTCCAGCATAAAGAAAACCACTCTGGGGTACTTCATGGAGACATCATTTACCCATAAACAAACCTGGTTCTACAAAAAACCCCCACCCAAGTTCAAACCCCTGTTCTAATGCCTGGACCCAAAAGCTGCCTGCTTCCCCATTTCCTGACTGATCCTGTTGTGGGCTTTGTCTCTCTCTTAAGCGCTTCTGACCTTAAGCAGAACAGCCTTCTCCCGGGAACTTTTGAGATGCAAGGAATGGTGAGATTTCCCTTCCTCCTGCCCCCCTCCCACACACACCTTTCCTCAATTCTCTCTCCCTCTCTTATTCCAGGTATAACTTTCTACTTTTGTAATCAAACCTGGGCTAGCCTTCTCCAATACCCCTACTGTAGTTGTGTAGTACTGTAAGCATTTGATTGTTTTTCTCTTCTTGTATGGCATCACTTTTAGTATCATAAGTTTTATATACCTGGCATTAAACAATTATAATCACGCTGGTTGCCAGTTTCTCTCTCTCCCCAAATGCATGTACTCCTTTGTGTTCTTGGCTTCCCTATCTTGCTCTGCAGCAACGCTTCTTTTACCTAAGCCAAAGATCCCTGCAGTGCCCAAAATCCTATGTGGTTTGCTTATCAAGGGGGTTACTGCTAGAACAATTGTAGAGTGAGGTGGGAGGCAGCTTAGAAGTGCTGCTCTGCCTAGCCTACAGAGTCCAGGGGCATATAAAGGTGACAGCTGAAAGTGCTGTTTGACCCAGCCTGATTGAGTCCAGGGGGCATATAAGGGGAGCAGTTGAAAAGGGCTGTTTGGACCCAGCCTGCTCATAAGTGTGCTCCATTCTGGTGCTGTGCAAGGGGCACATAAGGGTGGCAGCTGAAAGTGCTGTGTCACCCAGCCTACTGAGTTCAGGGACATTTAAGGGGTCAGCTGAGAGTGCTGATAGCCCAGTCCGCTCAGATGCACTCAGTTAATCTGAAATGGTTGTGTGTATTTGGGGGGGGGGGGGGTTATTTGAATCTGGGGCTGGAGGAACCCAGTCCGGAAACCCTTAGGTCCTGCAGGATAGCTCCATTGGGAGGGGACTTGTCACCATATGAACGCACAAGTAACACAAGCAGCACATTAATAGAATCACACACCCTCCTCCAAAAAGGTAACCCTAAAAAATGAGCACCAAAGTGACAGGCAAATCTGGTAACAGCAGTGCCCTTATACTGGTGCATATGCAAACCAATGCAGAGGATGCGAAAGCCGGCCCTACGGATACCACTAAAAGAAAAATCTTCAGCACTGGTGCATGTGGCGCACACACACCTGACATGGAATGGATATGAGCAAGCACTGGAAGAACTGAATATTATTGGTCAGTGTGTGCAAGTAGTTTTAATCATTCCTTCCAACATGAATTACCTTGCATTTGCCTACAATGAATTTCATCCACCACTGTTGCCTAATCACCTAGTAAAGTTCCTCAAAATCCTACTTAGCCATCACTAATCTTAAATTGTAATCTTCAGATTTTGCCACCTAACTTTTTCTATCCCCTTTTTTTCAGAGCATTAAATATATTAAAACAACACTGTCAACTTAAAATAAATTTCCGCGTGGAAACAATTTACCTTCTATTGTTAAATACCACCTCCAAAAAAATTTTTGGCTTTACTTTTCACACGATAGCATCTTGGTCAATTTCTCCTGTTTGAGTCAATCTTCCAAACTGCAACAAGGGAACTTGCAAGACAATGTGATTTTGAAGCAACAAGAATTGGCCTGGGGCAATAAAGGGCAGGTGTAGTAACAAATCACTTCTAAGTCATTTTCTTTAAATTAACCATCCCAATGTCTAGCAGAGATGAAAGAAAGACAGCTAGCTGAAGCTTAACCTACACAAGCTAGAAGTGATAGGATTAGAAGTAGTACAATCATTTCACTCATCATAGCATCCTCTACTAATAGAACGTGTTCACAGCTCAAGTCAGTGGCAGCCTTCTTACACCAGAGAATGGCTAAGAGACTGCACTCCATCCAATCAGATGTTTGGCCATTGTGATCCGTGTCTTCATGAGCTCTGGGCTGGATGTGCATCAAAAGGTAAAGGATATATATAGTTAGGCTTCACCTACATGTCACAGATAAGCAGAGATCAGTTTCCTCACATACAGCTTTCCCAGTTTCATGAACAAGCTAAGAAAAAAATACAGCCTTGTGCAACTACACAGGTGAAAACCTTGCTGATCTGCAGAATCCATTAAATTCCAGAGTGGATAAAATAAATCTTTTTTAAAAGCTGGTTTTTAACATTTTAAATCATGATTTAAATTAAGTTATTTGCTTTCTTCCCACTTTATAACCTTAAAGTGGGAAAATGAATGTTTTGTACTGGTTTCTTTAAATAAATACTTTCCTAATAGTTAGAAAAGTCTGTTAAAAAAAGGCTAAGAGGCTTCATACTTAAAATGCTCCTCTGCAGTGGAAACAGTGGTACACGGCTTCATTAACATCATGACTGTGGGACCACCACAAAATTCAAACACAGAACTGGTAAGTAAATAACCTTCATTATATTTGTAACCAACATCAATTCCAATATGTTGAACTTCCACAAGTCATGAAAGCAGAATTTATTTGATTGAGCTATATTCCAGCAGCTTGAGATCAATGGCACTTGTACTCCCACATCACTTAATAGTAAAAAATTCACAACTTTTAGCATATTTAAAAGTCTGAAAACTTCAAAACAAGCTTTCTTTGTTAACAGTGAACAGACAAAAATATTGTGCCATGAAAAGAAAAGTTTAATAAAAATACAATTTTAGCCATTGATGCTCCTAATACTTTTGCGCATGAGTAACTTTATTCACATGAATGATCCAACTGACTCATTCATAATTACATACCTGATTAAGTGTATGAAGGAATAGGGCCCTAATTTTCAAAAATATTGTTTTTGTTTATAGCAGTTTGTAAATTCAAAGAAGATACCCCATCAGTAGCAGCATTTAAAAAGCAATTATAATGTAGTTCATTATATATTTTAATCTCAAGCTCTAATTTTTAAACTAGCTTTACAAAGCTTCAACTTGATTTACATCAATGATTTAAAGAGAGTGATCATTTAGGTTGCTCTGCTCTGCTAAATTCTACAGTACCTTGGATCTCAAAGGAGGAAGTTCTCATGGTCAATTTGGAAACTTTACAAGCTTATTTATAAGCTGACCGAGCAATGTTCAGAAGTTTTTTAAAATTAAGATAAAACTTTGAAATGGGTCACTGCTTCGTTGTGCTAGTCAACCTATATTAATTTCTAAAGCATCTACATGTTGATCACCATAAGAATTACTACCAGAGCAATCAATTCTCTCTTATTTGAAGAGCTATGGGCCACTAATTTTGCATGTTTACACACAAAAAAGTTAATGCATTATCTGTCAGAAATTCAACTGAGGTTAAGATTAAAGAAATCCTCATCTAGTAAACACCATAACTCAAATTGATGAGGATATTCATTATACCTTTTGTATTTTCGTATTCATTTTGTAACACTAGAGGTATCTACATATATGAACTGCACAACTTGAGTCAGACACAGGTCCATGTATCAAGACTAAAGCGTGTCCCATTTTATGCAGGTTTGCGTTCTTACCTAGTTTAGTCAGTCATCCACAAACTCAGCTGCCAATATTTCCAGGAAATGGACAGTCAGACTGCAGTTTACTAGGGGGCAGAAGTGTATCCTAATGCTATACCACTGCCAGGTGACATACATTTCCAAGCTTTGAACCATTTGGTTCCTTAAGTTACATTTTCAAAATATAATTGAATACTCTTCAACTATGCCTTCTATGCAAATACACGCGCACGCGACAACTTTAAGTCATGCAAGCCTGTGATTTCTCTCTCATTTTCCTTCACACCCACACGAGATTGCAGTTTCTAGGGTCCAATTCAAAATTATTTTATTATTGGGAGCAAAATAGCAGCTTAAAATGAAAAAATATAGTGTGTTGAGAACAGATTCTATTACATCCTTGTGGTGTCTCACACACAAAGTATTACAATAATGCAATAAAGGAAAAAACAGTAAAGTAAAAGCAATAAATATTTGCATGTGGCCAAAGCTGTCTACACATTTTTAAGGAGTGTCTCACTGTTGGAAAATTTATAAAACATAGCAAATGTAACAATCTATAAATAATGAATCACTTAAAAAAAATAAGATCTTCCAAATAACCGTCTACTAGCCTTACAGTAGGACAGAAAGAGGATTCGAGGTTTTTAAAAAAAGTTAATCAGTTTTATAAGCATTCACACAGCAGCAGAGGGTGTGTCCTTGGATTGTATTTTGTGCAGAAAGCAAGCTTTAGCTCAGGGACCAGAATATCATTGTCTGTCAAGTACTGCAGATTTGCATTATTTGGCATAATCCAAGAGTTATTTGTTGCTTATACATGTTCAACCCCATATACTTTCTCAAATTACTAGTCATGCACAGGATCAGAGAGGGTGTATGAGGGGATATATTAATATATCCAGTTCTGGGATATATTACCCCATCTTTACTTTAGGAAAGGTGTGGCTAAATTGGACGGAGTTCAGAGAAGTCCTGAGAAAAGATGACTGAGGAGAGACATGTTCTCCATGTCCACTGAAGGTTAGACAAGAAATAATGGTTTTAGTCCACAGCAAGGGAGATGTAGGTTAGCTATTGGGAAATGCTTTCTAATGATACAGGTTAAGCTCTGGAATAGGCTTCCAAGAGAGGTTGTGGAATCCCCATCATTGCAGATTTTTAAGAACAGGCTGAACAAATACCTTTCAGGCATGATCTAGGTAGGTTTCCTTGGTCCTGCTTCAATGCAGGGGACAGGACTAGATGACTTCGAGGTCCCTTCCCATCCTACTTTTCTATGAAGCTATAACTTTTAACAGTGCACTCAAAACAAAAGGGACAAATATTATATAATTGCATATTTTAACCTAAATATACTTGAAATCTAAGAATAAGTAACTGACTTCAGTCTTCATAATAGCCATAAAAAGTTATACAGTCAACACTGACCTCCATGTAACATACTAATGTAAGACACTTGAAAAATCAGTGTGCTTTAAGACCAATTCAGAACAAGATATCCAATTCATGTTTATTTTCACTGGACTCAATGTTATCAGAAAACTTTACAAAAGGTATATTTCTGGTTCATGATTTAATTACTACCTTTAATTAAATGGAAACAGAGTAAGGAAATTCTTGTTCTTCGTGTTATCAAACTAGTGGAGCTGTGATTCATAATGAGAAGTTCGACACAGAAAGGATGAACAAAAGCTAAGCATAATGATTTCCAAAAAGATTTCACATTTTAAATATAAAAGTTACAATAGGTATCCTTCAAACAAACTGGAAGAATGACTAATCTCGAATCCATACAGCACGTATTTCCAAATAATTTTTGCTACTCAGTTTGTAAAGTGAGACTTCATCTCTGTGTACTCAGACATTTCCCATCACTACACAGAAACACGAGATTTTAAATTTAGACCAATCTGCTTTCAACACAACAAACCTATTCCACCCTTGCCCACAATAATACAATTCAATAGTTATTTCCCAAAACACCATGTTCTCGATCAAAGGAATCCAAAGTATTATAAGAAAAGGAGATAGTATTGGAAATGGGCAGGTAGAAAGAAAACTGAATTGCTATCTTTCCAGTTGTTCCTTGAAAGGCTGTCAAACCTTAGCGTTTCAGAGATTAAGGATAATCAGAAGAGAATGTTATCACAAAATACATTCAATACAGAGCTAAATTTATATTAAGGATGCAGGAGTCAGGAAATGAAAGGTAAGATTTAATCATATCTTTCCTGAGAATTCCTGCCTCGGTCAATCAACAGGCTGCTGCAGTCCATGAAGCAGCCACAATTTATTTATTATCATTGATATATAATTAATGGACCCATGCCTTATCCATTACTGTTAACCGGTCATTGAGGGCCTAAATCTGCTCTCAGGCACAAGTATGTAAATTCTGAGTAAATCCATTGGCACCCTTACGCTAATCTAACTAACTAACCACGTTATTTACATATGACTCCCTCCATACTTAAGTACATAGGTGGAATGGTGTGCAGTGAATTAGGAAAGGATACAGAAAGAATGAGGCCTATCTTGTCATGTGCTCCTCATTCTGGAGCATAGTGGGTTATATTTTGGGTGTGTTTGGTGTTTTGTTTTTTTTTTAAGTTATCAGAGTACATTCATTACATGCCCTTGGCTTGCTTGCTGTACTACATTCAATCAATACTGCCAACTATACAAGTAGCTACTTAATTAACTATTATAATGTACACAGCTAGGAAGAATCACAATGTGAATGTGCAAACAATCTTGGCTTTTCCCCACATTTGAAGTGTATTTCACTTTGCTGCCTTAAAGACAGACTGCAAAAAAAAAGTTTGTGCCCTTTTTTCTTCTTCTTTATGGTATATAAAGATGACCTGCCTATCCTGTCTCTCTTTTCCTCTCCACAATTTCTCTTACATATTTCTGACCAGAGAAATATTAGGAACATCATGTCTGGTCTTCCTGGTTTTGCTGGAGAACTTTATAGGAAGGAGGGTGGGGTGAGTCTCAGATTTTTACTATGAATCCACATCTTAATTAATAGCAGCTGGGTGATGAATCTTCAACTCAAGTCCTCCTTTTTTGGAAAATTCTCATTGAACATGAGCTTTAGAAACAGATGTTACTGTATGCAAAAAACTAAAATTTATTTTCCCTTTCAACTGGACAGCTTTCATGTCTTGCAACATCAGTTTTACTAGTTCTCTTGCTCATCCATGGTCTTTTAGTATGTACAAGAACATCTTTAACGTTAAACAGAAATGGCAAAATTCTGAAATTAAAGTCTTCTTTATACATCACAAAGAACAAGTCAAACAATTTTCCCCCTCCTTTGAAGGTCAAGTTTAAGTTCCAAAAGATTTTTGTATAAAATTGCCTAGGTTGGTGGGTGTGTTTTGTAATTTTTTCCCACTAAAGCAGCCAATAAAACAAAAATTCCATCAGCAGAACATTGCATAAAATGCACACTTAGTGCTGGCACCTTACTGAATGAAGCAATTTTTAGTAAGACAACCAATTAAGTAAAGCCTCAGCTGTTGTCAGACTTGCCTGGAACCTGGATGAGCTGGTAGGGGAAGAGTTGACTGGTGGTAGAATGAGTCTCAGATGTCACTTAAGGATAGCAGTGTCAGGCACTGCCTCCTGAAAGTCATGCCTAGTGGTTGGAGCGCTTGATGATGCCAGGCATGGAATCAGCACAGAGCCAAGGATAGCAATGGAACCTAGATCTGGGGACAGGCTGGGAGTCAGAACCAAGATCAGAGTTTGCATACATGCCACAACAGTATCGTAAGCCTGAGTCCAGGTTAGAGGTCAAAGCTGGATGGTTAGAGTCCAAGGGGGTTAGGAAGCAGAGGCAAGGCTGGAGCAAGTCAGTAGCAGCAGAGCTGGAGCAACTTTAGAATAAGGCACGGACAAGACTGGAATAGGGCTCAGGCACAGCTGGGGCAGGAACTGGATCAGGATCAGGCTGGGGAGTCTAATCTCCTGCTGCATCACAGTGTGATTCCCCGGCTCTGGCCTCCCGGTCATTTGACACAGACTCCACTCATGGATAGGCTGCTGTCACATGCTTGAAGCCTGAATCACCAGAGATTGTTTGTGAATGGTAAGTTAGTACAGGTGGCTGTTGCTGCATGCTTGAGTGGTGATTCCTTGCAGCTCTGTTGAAGGGCAACTATTGAGATCCTGGGGGAGTGGGCAGGTGCAAGACTGCCCACATCTAAAGGCCCCTCCCCAGGCCCAGGTGGAGGAACTACTGAACCCAGAACTCAAATGAGTTCAGGGAACAACTAATGAAAAGCAGGGATGGGAGTGTGGGTCACACAGTCAAAAGCAGGGATCCATACTGGAACACTGAACAGAGAACCCCTGACAGCAGCCACTGCTCCTCAAAGGCATCCAAGAAGCCAACAGATGCAGCCCAGAAGAACTCTGCCTGGACACTTGACCTAAGGGAAGAGTGGAAATAGGCCCCACAGCCAAAGAGCACCTCCCCCATCCAGCATTCTCCTCCTGGTATGGGGGAGGTATGGGTATAGGGGCAGCCCTAGTTTGGCTGTGAGTTTGCTGCACAGACAGAAGCACTGATACTCCACAAAGGTGACTAATTGAACTGAAGTGGCTGTAGCACTCACGTTGCTAATTTACATCAGCACTCAAGTTGTGCAAACTGAACCAGCTAAGGTCGAGCTCAGGGGCTTGTCAATACAGTATGTTAGTGTACACCAGCTGGGTGATAATTTCTAGTGCACACTAGCATGTCACACTCTAAATGCCTGTATGGACCCTGCGGGCATACACTGACTGTGGTTTTATGGAACTTTCAGTGCATGCTAGCAAGGTCCACACAGATAGTGAGCAACACACTGGTGCATGCTGGAATTTACGCCATAGCTAGTGCACACTAACACACGTGTAGATAAGCCCTTATGGCTACTGCAGTTATAATACTTTATTAGTTCTAAGTCTGTTAAAACACTATGAACCAAGCTGCTAGCGACAGGTATGCCTAGCATAGACCAGCCCTACAAATACAACAGATTCCAATACTCTATCAACAAACTAACAACCTTAAACTTAATCACGTATACCAAGGAAATTTAGTATTACAAATGCTAAGAATTTAACATGTACAGAAAAGCAAATTAAAGGGAAGGAAGATAAATCAAATATCCTCACCATTCACACTCAAGTGTACAGACATGCAAAAGTTTTGGCTGTAGTCTTAAATATGGATACACTACACTGCAGCTGCATAACTACATTAACATTTAAAGATTTGACAGAAACATCTGGTGATCAAGTGGGAAGAAAACATATTTGAAATGGACAGTATTAAAAAATTCAAAATACTGACTGATAACATGCCACCAAGAAGCAGAGGCAGAAAAAGTCCAAAAATAAAACCCCCAAACTTAGATTTTTAAATCAGTTTTTCAACTTACTACAGGTGGATTCTAGTAACTTGTTCACATAAGTCTGTTAGAACTAGACAGAAGGGCCAAGAAATAATGGCAGAATAAGTGGACATTCTGCTTTTACTGTACATTACACATACCAAAAAAGCCTTCAAATTATTTTTCATTGCAACTTAAAATATGCACACTGTCTTGTTTTCACAATTTTAGCTCAGCTATAATCTAGGGGAAAGTTGCTATTTGAAATTAACTACAATGATCACTGCAACAAAATTTGGGTCCAGCAGCTTTTTACCTTAATTCTCAAGGCAACTGGAATTCAGGCCAAATATTTGTAATTTAAGTGAACAGGTAGGTATCAGAATGGCTTTGTTCACAAATCAATCTTATATGGAAAGAAATAAGAGCAACTGTGACATTAAAAATTTCTAAACAGACAACTGAAGCTGAAAGGAACTTGAATGAGCAGAAGCTAGAAAAAAATAAGCATAATTAAAAAAAACTAACAGTAGTCTGTTTGCATCAGCTACTTATAGAAGATAATTTTACTGAATATTGTTTTTCTGACAACTGACCTCTTTGCAGTTCCCCATTTGCTTATTAAGGTTAACAGTAGGAACAAGACGGAAAGATAACCAGTTTTTGAGGTACAGCCTGCTGCTTGAGCATTTACAATGGGATAAAGGAGACGTGGAAGATGTGTGGCTTTTCACTAATGATCTTCTTTGCCCTGTGCCCCCACCAAACTAGCCCAGCCACATCATCTACTACACTCTAGGAATCACAGCTTTAAAGATTTTCTTTGCAGGTACAACCATGATTCCCCAGCACTACTTTTTTTCAGTGATAATTACAGAAAGGTTTTTTCAGGGTGGGGGGCAGGGTGAGGGGACAGAAAGAGGAGGAAATTGCCACTACCTCTGATGACCCATATAAATGTGCATTTGGCAACTAATGGGGAAGTTCACAAGACTGCTTATGAGCCAGTTACAAAAAATAGTGTCTCTTGTTCTATTTTTATGTAATTGCCACAGTAACTGTTTATTAAAAACCAAATTGTTCAGTTTATCCCAGCAAGGACAACTCTTCACTTAGTTGAATTTTGGGAACAAGAAACTGAACCATGTTACATTATATTTATTTCATTTCTGCAAAATTAACATTAAACATGTCATTCAAAATAGCAGCAATGTAAAGATTGAGGGAAAAGTTAGAAGAGATGCAGGACAAAATATTGCAAAGTTATTAAGCTGTAAAACCTGAGAATAAAATGAAATGGCAGTCAACTATCTTACCAACAAATGTCAGGTAGGATATAAAGTGAGGTTATAAAATTGTGCTTAGGAAAGGAACAACAACGGCTATGTGCACCACAGATACATGTTCTATCTATCTATCTATGGCTCTTCTAGGGTTTAGAAGTTTTAAAAAGTACTACAACTGTGTATATGTATATATATATATATAGTACTTGTAGTTGTAGTACTTTTTAAAACTTCTATACCCTAGAAGAGCCATAGCTAACAAAACAGTGATTCCCAATCTTCTTGCTGGAGCCCTCACACCCTGGTACAGTTACTGCTGCTTGATCTCCACCTATTTCACAGGTTTCCTTCTCTTTCTGTTTTATGGTTGTTTTTTCTTTGACTTTGCAGGAAGGGGGGATGGCGTGAACGGGGCAGAAAGGGGGAAGTAGGAGCATTATTTGTTTAGATACCTCTTCAGAGTTTTCCCCTACTCACTGGGAGACTTCATGCTGCTAGAGCAGAGGGTTCCATTAGTATTGCTCAAAAGTGATCTGAACAATAAGACAAGAGAGAGACTTTGGCTAGTAGGCTGCTCTCTCAAGCCATGTCTAGCTATGCTGGTAGAGTTTGCATACTGTAAAGTGCCATAGTTATGCCTGTATAACCCCACAGCGTAGACATGGCTTATACTAATGGAAGGAGTTTTTCTGTTGCTATAGGAACACTGCTTCCCCATGCAATGGTAGCTAGGTTGACAGAAAAATTCTTCCATGAACCTACCTACCCTCGAACTCTACCCTGGGGCATCAGAATACAATAGTCTTTCAGGGGTACGGATTCTTCAACCCCCTGAGTGACATAGCTATGTCAACCTAAACTAAAAGAGTAGACCAGTCCTCAAACTAATTATGTGCCACAATATAAAGCTCAGTCTACACTTTATATTTAGGTCAACATAACTGTGTTACCAAGAGGGGTGAAAAATCCATACTCAGGCATTGCAGTTATGCCAACTTAACTCCCAGTGCAGACATAATTAGGTTGACAAAGTAGTTTTTCC
>ML675609.1:34595548-34687477 GCA_007922155.1 Mesoclemmys tuberculata | reverse complement strand
CTTGGGGAAGCAGTGTTCCTATAGAAACGGAAAAACTCTTCTGTCACTGTAGGCTGCATCTACATTATAGGATTATACAGGCGTAGCCATCTAACAGTATAATCCCTGTTGTGTAGGCTAGGTCTAAGAGAAGGCAGGTGGCTTCAAGAAGCTTGGCCATAGCATCAGATACATACACTCAAGGTGGAGACAGGTGGATCTGGGGACGGGCAATTTTTTCCTGCCCTAGTGATCAGAAGCCCCGAAAGAACTCCTGAATTACTCTGGCTGTCCTACAGAAGGCCCATTTCACATGCTGGGAAAAAATGGAAATAAAGGTAGAACAAGAAAAATGGTAAAAAGTGTTATTTTCAAGAAAAAAATTGGCACTATATCAAATAGATTTGATAGTACTTGGCACAGAATAGGACTTTGATTTCAAGGCTGAACAAACGTCAGATCAAATTTCTCCCTCATATGGGCATTAAATTGATACTGTATTTAAGGTTTCAGTTTAAGTTAATATTGTGACAGTCTAAGTCAGGGGTGTCAAACATACAGCCCATGGGCCACATAAGTACCACCGGCCCGAGTGCCCACAGCCCCTGGATCACTGCCAGCCATACAGCGCATCAGCGCCACCCTACCCCAGCACTGGTCTGCCCCCCCCCCCCCCCCCCCCCCCCCCCCCAGAGTGCTGCCAGTCCAAGCACTCCCAGAGCACTGCCAGCCCCCAAAGTGCTGCCAGCTGCATGATGCCCTAGCAACAGCTCACCCCAGAGCCAGTCCACCCTGCTCCCAGAGTACCGCCAGACCCCGGAGCGCTCCCAGAGCGCCACCCTCCCACCCCAGCACAGAGCACCAGTCTGCCACACCCCCAGAGCGCTCCCAGCCCCCAGAACATTAAGTGGGTATGGAAAGTGAGTAAGTGAAAGCTGAGCCATTGTGCTGTCCCTTTATTTATTTAAAACAGTGCAGCCTGGCAAGTGAACAAGTTGATCTTAAATGGCCCTTATGGCCAGATAATTTTGATACCCCTGGTCTAGGTCTTGATTACTGAAAGTAAGGAAGTATTCTGTGATTATGGGCAGAGCTGTTTCCACCTGTAAGTTACTAATAGAAAGTAGTCACGCCTACAAGGCAGTGAGTTCTATCATGCCTTCTTTATTGAACTTTTTGATAAAAACCTGGAGGAAACACTTATTTCTTGTCCATTACTCTGGGCAGCAGCCCCTCTCACACTTATTTAAAATGACTTTTACCAAAGAGAAAAAGCAGCTAAGTTTTAGACTAATTTTAAATAAAACAAAGGATAGCATCACACGTGCAAAGCATTTAACTGACAAGACACCAGTGTGGAGAATTCGCTTTCATTTTCTTACTTTAGAAAGAGGTAAGAGTCAGAGTTTTAACACAAAACCACAAGGGAAGAACAGAACAGAGAAGTGATTCTCCCTTCCATGAAAAGCACCTTCAGAGGAAATCAAGGCATGCATAACTGGAATTGTCTGCGAGTACAGTAACTTAAAGGTTTGGTACCGGCATCATTTATGACTTTGCGCTCCTTGCAATACAATTATCTATTCAGAAGATTCACAAGAGAATTCATTGTTGCTATTGAGGATTCACTCAGAGAGCAACTCTGACAGTTCCAGACCAGCTCCTCTTAAAAACAAACCTATCACTTTCTCAAACATGTAAACGCTTTTTAAAAAAAACTAAGCTTCTAGCCCTTAAAGTTGCAAAGATAACCGACAGCACGCAAAAGGAGCATAAGAGCTTGTCTACACACGGAGTAGCAAGGAGTATGATGTCTAATGCACACTAACTGGTCTTAGCAAACCCTGCTGATGCACACTAAAAGTTCCCTAGTGCACTTTAACATAGTGGTGTTTGAGCCCTACGTTAAAGCACACTAGGAAACTTTTACCACCCAGCACCAAGATCCACAAAGACCAGTTAATATGCTTTAAAAATTATAACCCTGTAGTGAAAATTGCTGCTTCATGTAGGCAAGTTCTAAAATTGTTGCTGTGTTTTCTCAGGAAATCTGCAGACAGGCCACTCCAATGCCTTTACCACTGCTTCTCCAAACTGCAGCAAAATGGAAACTTTAGGCCTAATCTACACTAGAAAAGGTTTGCCAGTATAGCAATACCAGCAAACTCTCCTAGTGTAGATGCAGCTTATATCAGGAAAAGAGTGCTTTTGCTAGCATAGTTTGCACAGGTTCCCAAAGTAAAATAAGATGTAATGGCAAAACACACTTATGCCAGTATATAATTGCATCTACACTAGGATAGTTTGTCAGAAAAGTAGTACTAGGAGGAATAAAAGCCACCCCTCACACGCATCTCACTCAATGTTAGCATACTGGCAAAAGTTTGTAGGGTAGACCTGAATTTAGCCTTGTCAGTTTTCACTGATTCCCAGAAGAGTACTTAGTATTACTTGGCTACTGCTTTGGAAAGCAACAAACAGCAAAAACTGGAATTATTAATTTGGAGTATTCCAAAAAAAAAATGAGGCAAGACAGCACAGAGTACTGGAGACAAAAATGACACAAAGCAAAGAGGGGAGAGCGCAGAAGCACCACTCACTCCCATTGCAGTAGACAAAAAACTGACAGCGGAGACTTCCCTCAATCAGCCCTCAAAGCAGTCAAGAGGCTCTTTAGAAAGGATGACAAACTCCAAATTTATCAGGTAGCTATGAGCTTGAAGCTAACTCCAAAGCAGAATCCAGGGACAGCATCCAGTAGGAATCCAAGCACCTTCCCCTTTCCCAGCAGCTGCAGCAGGGGAAAGTCTGCTTCTCACTTGGGCATTCTCTCTGCAGAGTGAAACTCATCCTTCACATCAATCTTCAGCTAGTGCATTTACTCTGATTTCTTGTAAGATTTCCAAATCTTGTGCGTAAGAAGATTGTGTTAGTTGACTGGATGTGAGAGATAGATGTAAGTATATACACAGACTGATTTTGGAGAAAAAACAGACATAAGGAAGGGTGGAAAGAGAAGACAATATAGGGAAAGAGAGCAACAAAGTGGGGGGAGAGCCAGAGACCGTGTCCAGAGGTACATTAACCATGCATTATGCAGGAGAGACCCCTGAATTATGCAGCTCTGCCTTTTAAAGCTCTTTCTTTCACATTTAATCCAAACAGGTTTAGCCTTCAAGCTACCTGGTGGCTTGTACATTTTTCCAAGCTCTGCTTATGAACTAAAGAGCCAATTTTTTAATCACATAGCCAATTAAGTCCCAATTAATCTTTGGTTTCAGCTCGTTAATTTTCAGAATACAGTTTTTTGTATTTAGTATTTTGACAGCAATTCTCTAACCCAGAAAAGTTTATTTCATTCTAAAATATTCTCCGAAGACCTGTGGCTATTAAATTAACATGGATCATCCCGCTACAGTAAGTACCTGACATGTGAAGCAGTCTTCAGTTTAAAAGTTAACATATGTACTCATGGTCTGGAGTTCCAAAATTGCCTTAAATGGCTCATCTACGTTTACAGCGTTGCGACAGCTGCAGTCTCACTTAGTGGAGACGCTGCCTGCACTGATGAGAGAACTTCTCCCATAGGTGTAGGTACTCCACCTCCCCGAGAGGCGATAGCTATATAGTCAGAATAACTATGTCACTCAGGAGTGTGGCTTTCCACATCCCTGAGCGACCTATCTGTTTGTAGCTCGGGTCTCAGTCTTCTTAAGCTCCCTCTCAACCACACGGCCTCTCTCTTGCCGGCAGGGATAGATGGCAGTGGGGGTAGGTACTCAGGTTCTGCACACCATCCTACCATTGCTGGAACTAACCGCTAACGTGATCAGCGTCGCTGAAAATTATTGTTAACATTTACATTGTCTTTACACTGAAGAGCTGAGTGAGGCAGTTGGGGCGGGGAGGTGGGGGAGCGGGGAGAGAAGGGAACCAGGGCCTAGAGCTAGTTTCAGGTAGTCTAGTGAAACAGGGAGGTCAGCTCAGCATCCGGTCACCTTGGGAGTGCCTCTGCACAGACTAACAACTATTTTCTGAAGTGTGTCCCACACAAGGCGCTGGGCCCCCCCAGCACCAGCTCAGGGCTGTTCCTGCTCTCCCGGGCCGCCGGGGGAGTGCCGCCTCCTTCCCGCTCCCCCAGCTGGGGAGGGCAGGCTCGCTCCCGCGCCGGGCTCACCTTGCGATGAAGTCGGCGATGCCGCTGCTGCTGCCGCCGGCGATGGCGATTCTCTTGGTTTTGTCCGTCGGCTCCTGGGGAGGGGCCAGGGCAGCGGCCGGCGCCTCGCCGTGCGGCAGGTGCTCCGGGGCGCTTCGGCGGCGGCTCACCTCGTAGGTGTTGCGGGAGTTCAAGTTAATGTCTGTGAAGCCCAGGGGCGCCGGGCAAAGGGCTCCCGCCACAGCAGCTTCGTCGCCTCCGTCCCGGGGAGTCCGACCGCCGGCAGCGGCCTCCGCCCGCCTCTCAGCCCCAGCCCCGCTGCGCGGCGGCGGGGCGCTACCGGCTGCCGCCTCAGCCTCCGGATCGGGCCCCAGGCAGCAACTCCTCAGAGACTCCTCCAGGGCGGCCCCGGGCGGCGGGCTCGCTCGGCCCCCCAGCTTCGGCGCGGGATCGGGGAGGAAAAGGGGGAACCCTCCGTTGGGCAGTTTCGCTTCCTCCTCCTCGGGCCCCGGCTCGGTCCGCGCGGCCCGGGCAGGCGGCTCCTCCGGCGGCAGCAGGAAGCCGGCGTCGCCGTTGGTCATTCTCCGGGGGGGGCCCAGGACGCAAGCGGCGCCGTTGGGGGGTCTCTCCGCGCAGCCCTTGCAGCCCTTCCCCGCCAGGTACAGCTGCAGCAGCCGCTCCTGCCCCGAGGAGCCGCCGCCGCTCAGGCTCCAGCTCCCATCCCGCTCCCCGTCCTCCTCCTCCTCCGCCGCCGCCGCTTCGTCCTGCCGGCCCGCGGGAAACACGGCTGCGCCGCCCTGAGCTCCGGCATCGTCCGGCCCAACCATTTGCCGCCCCGCAGCCGGACCAGGGATGCCAGTGGCGCAGCTGGGAGAGGAGGGGGCGCACGGGCCCCCCCGGCGCAGCGGACCGAGGGGGGCGAGCGCGCGCTACTTTCCGCGCCAGCAGCCGCAGCTACCGCTGGCCCCGCTCAGCGACGGTCACCGCAGGACGGCGGCCTGCCTGAGGGAGCCCGGCTCACGCACGCGCACAACAGCGGCGGTCCCGAGCCGCGGGCGCTTCCTCCATAGAGAGGCAGCGCAAGCTGAGACCCCTCCCCGCAGCCCGGGAATATCCGGTATCATAGAGATGCCTCCTAGATCGGATCCTCGCGCGAGGCAGGGAAACTCGGACCTCCTTTACCATACTCCATGTAAGACCTCCCTACGCTCAGTTCTCCTTACCGTATTCCATCTAACACTCCCTCCCTCACAGGAGCCATTTCCATGACGAAATTCCATCTCCACCCAGCCATGCCCAGTTGCCACATTCCAGGGGGAACCAGCTCATCTAAAATCAGATCCCCGCAGCCACAGGTGTAACTACTAAGGGGTAATAGCAGCACCACCCCAGCCTGCTCTAGATTAGACTTTATCGGTGTCCACCTGAGCCATTTGGTTCCAGTAGGACCATGCCCCTTGATTTCACATGATCCAGGAGGGAGAAGTAGAAGCTAGTGAAAAGCGACCACTGCGCAATTAATATCTAATGCTGCCTACCTCTCGGGCTTGCTGGGGTAAAACGAATGATAACATTACTTCCTCCACAAGACGGGCCCTGGGGGAAGTTTCATACTTATGGTGTGGTGCAATAAACTCAGAGATTCCATCTAAACGCAGGCACCTCAGGAATCTGATCTTGGTTCCCAGGCAGCAACCACATTAGATGTGACAATCTCCTTTTGACTCCTTCTAAACCAAAGCCTGAATGTATTATTTATTTCAAAGAGGGGAAAGGACAACAATCAACACCTGGCAGATTCTTCTCCTTTTGCACCCCATGGAGGGCCCAGGAGGAGCAGAAACCATAGTAAATCCCATACTGGGGATTTCCTTAATGTGAGGAGAGATCCCAATGGGCTTAATGTCAGCACAGCCAGCTCCTCTTCCCCCCACCCCGGGTCACCATACAGTGCTATATTTCTAGTCCCTTGGAGATCACAATCAATCCGGGCAGTTAGAACAGCCCCTCTGGCTGCTGTAACCTACATGAGGCAGAGAATAGGTAGTCATAACTGATTGTTATTTCTCACCTTATCTTCTCCATATCTCCTTCCTAGGCTAATCAGGTTGGGGGGGGCACAGGGAGAAGAGGGGAACCATTCTTTGCTAAATGCTTCCCTAGGGTCAAGAAGAGCCAATAGAACATATACCGAACCCTCCTTGGAGAAAGCCAGATTAAGGCAAACTGGGGTCTTTGAGATACATGAGCCCTCCCTGCTCAATAGCTGTGTTCCCCATGCTGCTTCCTCACCACCACCAGATGTGGCAGAATGCCCAAGATGCTACAGAAACAGCAGCATTGGATCCCTTTCTCCCTCTGCCAAGAACAGCAACGGGGGTTCACCCCCAGTTCTTACTCCAGAATCCAAAGTGTTTTTCCCTGGATGGGTAGACTTCTCTTGTACACTTCTGTACACTTCTCTTGTAATACAGTCCTATGCTGGGATGGTGTTGGCACAACTCTCCAGAGCAGTTGGTCCTGTTATTAACAAGACATTGGAAACATAGGGTATGTTTCTCAAAGCTGTCTACAGACTGAAGCTACAGCTCTACATCAGTTATACTTGGTTCACAACCATGAGGGCTTTGTCTTCTATTTTTAAATGAAAATGGAGAGCCTGATGTAATTACATGAATCCAAGGACCTATGATCAGGTTTATATACTGCCTACACCTTAATCCAGCTTTATCCCTCAGGTTCCTGTAGACTGGCAGGGAAGCAGTGGTTCCTCCCTCACTGACAATTTTTAAAAAGCACAGGTCAGAGAACACATTTTCAATTCACCAACAATTACAAATTTGCTTAACACAGTTGCTCTTGAGGGCCACAGTTTAGAGTCTCAAGACCCCAAGACAGGCACCACTTTCCTACTCCAAGTAGCTGTTTTCAGCTGCTTGTCAGGGACTCCTATTTGCCTTTTTTCATAATATAAGAGCAAGGGAACATTCAGTAATAATGAAAAGGCAGCGTATTTAAAAGTGTTTAAGGCTTTTTTTTTTTTTAAGAACAACAACTAACTAACCTATGAGACTCATTGCACTAGATCAGTAGGTATATAGGAACCTAACAGGGAACATAGGACAAGATCATTTTCAGATTTGCCTATATAATTTAATGGAGGTTCCTTAACATGCCAAACTAGGTGGGAAGGGGGGAGAACAGGAGTTAACCTTTATAGACAAAACATTCAAAAACAGCTACTGATTTTAGGCATTCAACCCAAGACTGATTTTCAGAGCATTTGCAGATTCCCGATTTCAGCTGAAGCCTTAACTCTTTTCTCTCTCTCTCTCTCTCACATACACACACACTCTACGCATGCAGATTTCATTGATTTAACTTCCACAGAAGAATTACTACCAACCTTAGATCAACTACATAGATCACAACATTTTGCAATCTGTAACCATCCTTACATACACACAAAGAGAAAACCAAAGAGTTATGTGTAATGTACTTTATTAGACATACACCAACTTTATCAGTCATCAGAAAACACATGAAGCTATAACCAGTGAACATGGACAAAGTTCAAGGGTACCTGTTAGTAGTTCAGTTTGAGGGTGGACTCAAGATATCTGGCCTGAGGTTGGTGGAAAGGAGGTAATTGAGGGTGAGAAGGGGAACTGGTGAAGGTAGTGTAGTACGGGTCTTGAATAATTTAGTTCCCCACGTTTTATGATTTGCTTTGGGTCTAGCAACCTTCACTTGCAGGTGAGGCTTTTTGTTTTTTGGAGGGGATATCTGTAATAAGCAAATGTTAAGTTCTTATATTAAGTAGAGACAACTAGAATAAGAAAGGAGGAGAAAACTGCACAGTAGCAAAAGTCAACAGTGAAAAGTAAAAGAGGTGGATTTTGAAGAGAAGTTGAGGAAGTAAGGAGTTTGGCACACAAGAAAAGGGATGTAATTCCGGCATAAGGAGAAGCTTGGAAAGAGTCATGAAGACAAGAGTCCATGAAGAAGCAAAGGGCAAGAATGTGAGAAGAGCAGGAAGGAACATGGAGAGCTACAAAAGATGAAGTGTAGATAGGAGCAGAGCTATGCAGGACCTATAAAGTTATGCAGACAGAGAGGTCTAATGAAGGGGCTTGAAGTGGAGGTGACAGAGTGGTGGAAAAAGATATAGTTTATCTGTTGAATTTTGGCTATACAGAAGAAATTAGTTGAAAGTTAGGGCAGAGAGGAAGTTATAGTAGCACAGGAGACACAACCAGGGCGTTTGGCAGTGGGGAATAGCGAGAAAGAGGATTTTAGAAATAATATAGGAAAAGCAATGAGATTTGGCAACAGCCTGTACGTGAAAGGAGGAAAGGAATGAGTCAAACAATCCCTAGGCTGCAGATTTAAGTGATGGGGTGGATGACTGAGTTGTCAACAGAAGTGGAGAAAGGAGGCAGGGAAAAAGTTGTGGATGACAGATATGTTCAATTTCTGTCACATTTTTCTTTAAGGAAGCAGCAGAACATATCAGAAAGACAAGAGATGTGAACATAGTCAACCATAGTAAAGCAGAGTTGAGTCTCATTATAGCATAATGCTTATGAGAGATTTATCCAAAAGATAGCAGAGAAGAAAAAAGTAGAGGAATGAAAACCCAACCCCTTGGGAATACCAACAAAAAGGGATAAGGAAGAAGGAAAGGCTCCTTCAAAGATAGTGCTAAAGGAGTCATGGGCAACAAAAAAATGAAGAAAGGACACAGCTACAGACGTCCAAGAAAGAGAGGGTCTCGAGAAGTTGATAGCAGTGGCAAAAGCACTAGAGAGATGAAGGAGAATGGACACAGAAAACAGATCATAGATATGAAAAGAAAGATTACTTTTGTAATATTGTGAGTGGGCAGTTTCACAGGAGAGGAGAGGGCAGAGCCCAAGAGAAGACATCAGAGCAAAAGGACTAATTGCATGAATAAGGTTTCCAGGATCAAGTGAAGGCTCTGAGTGGAAGCAGTACTATGGGCACTAATTAAATAAAGTAGCAAATTAAACAAATAAGAAAACCTGTATGCCTGGGGAGCAGCAGAGTCTAAGAGATGGATCATATCTGGTGTTTTCCAGGCAGCTCTATGACAACCTCCAGAGAGGGCTGGGGGGTGGAGGTTGTTTTTAAAGGGGGATTGAGTGTTGACAGTGAGATCAGAGGGGAAATCCTTTGCACAACAGGAATAGGATTTGGGAATACTTCTGGTTTGTGTTGGAAGGACTGGGAAAGTCCTGTGTAGTTTGGGAAGGAGGAAGCTAATACTTAGAGTCAGTATCATTTGCTTTTAGGAGAAATTTATCTTTCTTTCCTTCTCTAATGCCAAAACAGGACTGCTTAGCAAGTCTTGTGCACTAGTAACTTTGTTGCTACTTCCTGTCTGTGACTTTAAGCCATAGTATTTTTTGGAGAATTCTGTAAGTTACTACTCTCCCTTTCTAGAAAGTGTCAGAAGTAATCTATAAGTGTAACAGATTCCTATAACAGGAGAAACTGTTATAAGAGTGAAGTAGTACTACTAAACTTACCTTCCAGAAGAGGAAATATCCAATTCTCTTGGAAACTCCTGGCCAGAGGAGTCCTCCCTTTAACATATCCACCCTAAAAGGAAAAGTTTCTTTTACTCTGGTGTGGCAGAACAATCTGCCTTTAAAGGCATCTGGTTTCAGCATGCTCGGTAAAGGGGAGGAATCCTGAGCTGCACAAAATAATTTTTCCTTCATTTTAATCCTTTCTTCTATTACAGGGGGTTTTTGGAGAGAAAAAGTTTAATTTGGGAATATTTACAGTGAACTCTTTCTCTCTCTCTCTTTTTAAATAGAAAGCTGTGTTCTCTTATTGTTTACTTTCTTGAGCTGCAAATCATTGCTAGAGCATCAAGGTCATAAAACCTACTGAGCTAGTTTCAATAATGATAATAATTGAACAGTTATTTCATTATTATTTTTCTTTGTCCTTATTTTATAGATACTCTTCTGAAATCACACGTGAAGCACTATATTTTTCAGTTGCAAGTAGTAGCTAGTTAGTTATTGCCACCTCTCTTTAATATAGATCTTAGCATCTGGGAAAGACCAGGAATTTGGAGGTTTCAGATTTTCCTGATAGAAGAGTCATTTTCTGGCCCCAATTCTAGGGCTTCCTTCAGCTCCTGAACACCAGCAGAGCCAGCATACAGGGAATGGAAAGCTAACAGATCTCCCCATGGAGGAACAGGGGGTATCTGTGGTGGCACAGGGCAGAATGGCCCTGTGCTGCAACTCCTTGCAGTCCCTTTCAGTGAAGGAGCACAAGCAGGGCATGGAGAAGGAATGGGCAGAACACACTTTGTTCCAGCTGTTCTAGTCTTCAATACTGACCCATACTGAATCTGTCATGGTTTATGAGCTAATTGGAATGTTAGATTTACATCCCACAAGCAGTGCCACGTAACATTATTTTTAACAGTCTCAAGCTTAGCTTTCTCAATAACCACTTATGATGACCTTTATTACCCTAAGCATGCAAGAAATTCAAAGTGAAACCAACTTGATTTTTTAATCCTTTTCTTAAGTGATGAAGAGCTAACAATACAATCAAATATTTCCAGCTTGCACTAGTTTTCCCAACCAGCTTCATGTTGAGGTTAGGGTTAAACAAAATTTTGTAGCTACATGTTTTCAGGGATGGCGGGGAGGGAAGGGAGGAATCTTTGCAGTGGTCATCCATTTAACTCTAAAATGGTTCTACCACATGTATTTACTGGAGGCATTCAACATCTATGTTCTGGGCTTTTTTTTTTTAAATAAACCTATACAAGACCTGATCTTTCACTGATTTCCCTAGGGGGAGGTCAGTTCTGTGGGAATATTAAATCACTAAGTTCTGCATTTTAGCAATGGGATCTTGCTCCCAAAGCCTAAAATAAGAAATTACATTTTTCCCCTCAAATGTCTTGTGTGTGAAATATGGGGCAGTAGTGAAATATGTGCACACCTTTCATCGGAGTCACTAAAGCGGTGACTTTTAGCCCTCATGCCATTCCATTTTTATGCTGGCATAGCTTCTCAGAAAGCACCCTCAATTGCTTCTGCTCTCTGATTCAACAAGACAGATGTAGGAGATGAGTAGCACCTTAGGCAAGACAATTTTGCTTTGTAATTTAATTTTTCCCTTCTACTAGGGCACTGCCACCACCATTAAGTATGTTTATTTGGCTGGGCTCATAGCTTCTTCATAAAATGGACAGCTCTAATCTAGCAGTAAAAGGCATCATGAGAGTAAAATGGTTAGAAGCTGAAGCAAGACAAATTGACTAGAAATAAGGTGGAATAGTGACAGTAATAAACCATTGAAATATTTTACCTAAGAACGTGGTAGATTCTCCAACACTTGCAATCTTTAAATCAAGATTGGTTGTCTTTTTAAAATATATGCCATAGCTCAAACAAGAGTTCTTAGCTTGATATGGAAGTTACCAAATGCGGCTCTATGCCTTGTTATGTAGATGATCAGATTAGATTACAGTGGTCTTCTGGCCTTGAAACATGTCAATCTATGCAGCAGCCTTCTTCTACATCCAAACTCATCAGCTGCTCGAGGATGTGATTTCTTCCCCTCCCATAATTTTCAAGGACAAGATTTGAAACACACGGCATGACCTGAACCACATCTATAATAAACCTTTTAACTGTATAATGTTTTGAGATCTTAATTTCCTAAAGAGATTTCAGGACAATTTCAAAACTCATTCACTGCATTAGTGGGATGAAACCCAACTAATTACAGCTTGGATCCCTGAAGGATGTTTTCTTTCTGGAACTTCCAGAGGTACAACTGTTCTACATTAATGAGTGGTCCTTGTGGGAAAGTCATATTCTCATAGTTGAGAGAAAGTGTTGGCAAACCATCGGTTGATGAAGTCTTGCTTGATTTGACTGCAGTCATAATTCCAGGTGTTTAACCTGCTGATGATGACCAAAGTCCTAGGAAAAATGGCACAGCTGCTGGCTTTGCTATTCTTAGTACTCAGTCCTAATGAGTCACTCAGTCAGAATGAGTGAGTGTAGTACTCAATACCAGGGATTGGCAGGACTGCTCATATTAGTAAGCACAACACTTGATCATAAGTGCTTGCAAAATTGGATCCTTTATCTACTTACTGCTTCTTGGAATGCTACGATCTGGGGTATGTCACTGTGGCAAATAGATTACCATTGTAATACAAGCTTTTCAGAGCATTCCACTAAATACAGCTTTGCCTAATAAAATTAAGTGTTTTATTTCTGAATACCTCTGAAACTTTGTGAATATCATTACATGATTTATTTAATTTTACATACAATAAGGATTGCTGGAGATCTGCTTTCATATATTTAGGCCATTCAAATCTGGTCCTCAACAAATTTGTTTTGAGCTTTTGGTTTATTAAAATAGCAATCCTTTCCCAAGGACAGAAACAAATATATGTTAATGTGCAATGCTAAATGTCTTTGTAATTTGGTTATCTACATTAACCATGGTTAAATAGATTTATTCGAAAGCATAATCATTTTTAAACAAAAAGCAAGAAAATTCTTGATTGTTCAAGATGAAAAATATTTAGAGATACAACTGATAATCACATCCAAAATTTAAGTTTTCACTTTACAAGAAAAAAGTAGTAGCATTTCAAGTTACTTAACCAAAGTTTAAGATTTTATATATAAATACTCAGCTGTTTCCAACATAATAGATTCCTGCTTTTAAAAAAAAAGTTTTACTTGTTTGTTCATAATCAATGTAAAAACAGTAATTTGCACATAATATAGCTCCTTTCATAGAGGACGTTAAAATGATTTTAAAAGATAGTAAGTTATATGATCCCTAAAACTGAGGCACCAAAGTTTAAGCGAGTTGCCGGAAGTCAGAAAGTACATCACTGACAGCTATGAATGGAATCCACATTTCCTGATTTTAGTTCTATATTCCAACTGCTAGACAGTGTAATCAGATATTGTTCAAGCTTGTGCATTCCTGGAAAATGAAATATGGCGTTAACAGGCTTTTTAAAATACAAAACTACTCTCTATGAGATCAATTTTAAAATCTTGTAAGGGAGAAATTTGGCTACCAAGCTCTCATAGATAAAAATCAATGCAAGTGGAATGAATACAGAAGTGTATCTCATTACAAGATAACCTTCTTTCTTTTTGATTCCTCTGCATAGTTTTCAGCTACAGTGCATATCCCACTGCAGACTGAAACAAGTTTATCCTGTTACACCAGATTGTCTAAACCAATCTCAATGTCACCCTTTATTTGTTTTGTTTACAGTTTATCTAGGAACACTTTATCTTATACTGGATCTTACTATGTTATTCAGGATTTGCCTGGCTTTATAATATCAAGCTCAGTTGTCACAGGATTATAATTCAATTTAAAAGTTAATTCCAGAGTGAAACTAGGTGCAGAACACATCAGACAGGAAGTGGACATTTTGTAAAACGTGTATAAAATCTATTTAAGTGGTTGGTAAGTCTTAGTTTAAATTTAAAAACCCCATCAATAAATCAAGTGTACTTTGTGATCCACTCCTGATGCAACACTACAAGCACCTCCTTATAGCTCCAGGGACTCCCACTAACTCCACCCTATCCCTAAATTCCAAACCGACGCCATATCTTAAAGCTGCAGCCACGTTTCTAAAAGAAATTACCAAATAGTATTTCAGCATTGCCTGGGTTCTAAAAGAAGCTGAAGTGAAATTACTAGAATGCCCATTCTATTCATTTGTCACAGTACGTGAAGTTTCATTTCATGAGAGATAAAACAATGCTGATTTTTACTGCTTGAGTTCTTTTTTCTTTCTTTTTAATCTAATCTCTCTTCCCCCTCCCTTCCCCCCACACATTCCACTCCACCTATCAGAAGGCTGCTTGAGACTCCACTGGTGCCACCCGCATTTGAGCTAAAGCCATGGATGCAAACAGAAGCATGGGTTGCATGTCTAATCATAGAACCATAGAACATTAGCGTTGGAAGGGACCTCAGGAGGTCATCTAGTCCAACCCCCTGCTCAAAGCAGGACTATCCTCAACTAAATCATCCCGGCGAGGGTTTTGTCAAGCCTCATCTTAAAAACCTCTAAAGATGGAGATGCCACCACCTCCCTAGGTAACCCATTCCAATGCTACACCACCCTCCCAGTAAAAAACTTTTTCCTAATGTCCAACCTAGACCCCCCCACTGCAACTTCAGACTGTTGCTCCTTGTTCTGTCATCTGCCACCACTGAAAACAGCATAGCTCCATCCTCCCTGGAACCCCCTTTCAGGTAGTTAAAGGCTGTTATCAAATCCCCCCTCATTCTTCTCTTCTGCAAACTAAACAGGCCTAGTTCTTTCAGCCTCTTCTCATAAGTCTTGTGCTCCAGCCCCCTAATCATTTTTGTTGCCCTCCGCTGGACTCTCTCCAACTTCTCCACATCCTTTTTGTAGTGGGGGGCCCAAAGCTGGACACAATACTCCAAATGCGGCCTCACCAATGCCAAATAGAGGGGAATAATCACTTCCCGCGATCTGCTGGCAATGCTCTTACTAATGCAGCCCAATATGCCATTAGCCTTCTTGGCAACCAGGGCACACTGCTGACTCATATCCAGCTTCTTATCCACCGTAATGCCCAGATTCTTTTCTGCAGAACTGCTGCCTAGCTCGTCAGTCCCCAGTCTGTAGCTGTGCATGGGATTCTTCCGTCCTAAGTGCAGGACTCTGCACTTGTCCTTGTTGAACCTCATCAGATTTCTTTTGGCCCTTTCCTCCAATTTGTTTAGGTCCTTCTGTTACCATAGCAAGCCACATTAGAAACAGAGGAAGGAAGGAAAGCCCACCATTCTACCTGTAGAAGCAGAAACAAACTTATAAAAAAAAGAAAGAGGATCCAGGGAAGCTTTCTGCATGCCAAATTGCATCTCTCCTCTGCCCCATCCAATCTGCTGCTCCCAGATGGGGGTTCACCTCATGTTGAGACATGCTGATTTAACCCTTAGAATCTTAATGACTGACGTGTTTCCCTCTTGTCCCAGCTACATGTCTATCTCGTTTCCTTCTCCAACTCAGCTTCTCAAAGACACCCTTCCTAGCCTTTCCTCTATGCCCCCTGAAGCTCCAAAACCACTCTTTTATCTTACCTTCTTCACAAGTTGACCTCAGAGTATTGCTGTGGGCCCTCTGCCTCGTCTTCCACAATTCTGGCCACTGCCATTGCTATGAGCCACCTACCTCAAATTGCTTCTATCTTAGCAGAGTTGGGTGGCACAAACTTCATCAGCAGATCAAGACTCCTGAGCAGGCAGAGAAGTTCCTGGCCTTGAAGAGGTGGGATCTTCTTCCTAGCAGTCCTGCCCTGGCCTTTCCTCCATCTGGTTGCAAACTACAGCACTCCCTAAGGACTCACCCAAAATACCTGGAAACTGCCCAATTCTGATGTTTTAAAACACAGACATAGATTTTAATGTACAATGTTTGTGCCCTTGTATAATGTTTTGCTGGAAGGTATTAATGACTGCCTTTAAACATAGACCTAGCTAAAGTTAATTGATATAGTAAGCACCCTTCAATCAGATTAAATGAAAGAGCAATTAAATGCCCCTTTGTGTAGTGATGGCTGAAACTATAGACGCTACCTCCCAAAACACTGGCCTACCTGGAAAGGCCTGAGCAGAAGCTAAACCAAGGGGCAGAGGACTGAATCAAAATGCAAAGGTTTGGGCATTGATTGGGTGTAGCTGTGTAGGTCTAAACCAGTAAGTAACAAAAAAGCCAGGAGAAAACAAGAGAAGTAGCAGAAAGCTTGGCCATGAGAGAACAGACACAGAGTTTCTTGGGACACAGGACATACTAGAGAGACAGGCTTTGAAATAATGATCCAGGAAACGGCCTGTTTTTAATTACTGTGTTTAGGGAACACACCTTTGTGTACTGCTTCCTTACAAAACATGAATTGCACCAAATAAATACCCAACTCCTATCATCAATTTCTCCTCCTAAGGGAAACAACCCAACAAGGACTTGAATGTTAGCTAACTGCTCAGGCCAAAAGACACTAACTGAAACACGCATTTATTAGTTACACAGTTTTGCAAGGTTTAGATTCCACATGCAGTCCCCTCACTTGTGCGATTAGAATAATGAGTATATTGTTTCTTATTCCCCAAATCAATATGTATGAATAGCAATTGCTGACCAGTCACAAAACCTCATATATTCCTTTATACATGGAATAATCCGGTATATTTGGCACTTACCTGACAGGCTTCAGTTCCTCAAAGCCGCTATTTGGTAAGAACATCTTCACAAGCCAACTAGCGATTTGTACTTATACTTTCCAAGGATCTTGTCACATTCGATAATCAACCATTCATTTAAAAAACAAAAATGCATCACCACCACCTGAAGTCGTACCAGGGTTTGGGAGACTCCTACACGCTGCCTGTTTGTGCTTAGAACATTCCGTCGTTTTTTAGTCCCAGAACTAAATGTAATACTGTGGACTAAACATACTACATCCCTGTGCTAAGATAATTTTGCTTCTGGTTCCTTCTCAGTACATCCTAATGCCTCCTAAAAAGTTCCACTGAGAACTCTGAATATAGGTTTACTGCTTTTGAACTAAAAATTGTGTGCTAAACTAAGGATCTTACAAGGTTCTCCAGTCAGAGAGGGTAGGCAAACATGCAAGCATTGTGTCTACAGAAGTTAGGAGTAGGTATAACCTCAAGGACTGCTACACTCCTATCCACCAAAAAGTTTCAGTATTGACTATCTGATACACAATAAGAGCAGGGCTATATCCTTGTGCAATAATTACTCCTCTAGGACTAGCATACTTCTACCAGCTCCAGCCAACCTCTCCTCTTGGGATCTCATACTGCAAGCAGCCCAATTATGGATGTCTCCTGTGCATTGTTTTCTCCCCCCAGTGCACCAGTGTCAAAGCAGCCATAATTGGACCTACTGCATAATTAAAAATTAAATTACTCATTGCAAACTGTGTCCAAACTATCTTGAATCTGGAAAAAAGCAAAACAATAAAAGTAGCCAAAGGCTTCATTCCAATCCTTCTAATATTTTACGTTCTTGCAAATATATTTTATCATACTCAGAATAACAAGCCTTGCATGCTCTAATAAATATTCCTCAGACACTAGTTTAAATCATTTGACACAGAAAGAATCTGTATGTTTGTAAAAAGTTAGTGATTTAGATGGTTATGTGACTATCACCTAATAATTAGTTATAGTCCATACATCTCAGAACATTTCATAAAGAAAAGGCTTCACTAGCTCTATTTTACAAATAATGAAACATAGGCAGGAAGATTAATTAATTTACCAGGTTACATAGAAGATCAGTAGCAAAACTGGGACTATACCCCCAAGTTTCTGATTATTAGCCCCATTTCCTATGCTGCTACATATTCAATACTATAGCTAATAATAAAAGTTACTACTGTAGTTAACAACTCTAGTACCACGGCTATCCTACAAGTGGCAGAAGAGAGAAACTCTTTGCTCTGCACCCAAACTTGAAATCAGAGCTGAAAGCCATGTGGCCATGGAGATATGATTGAGGGACTATGGCCTTTAAGATCTCGCTCTCCCTTCCTCCTTTCGAAAATCCTCATCTTTTTCCTTGCTGTATGTTTATGTGCATACAGTATTGCTTTGGTACGGTAGCCAAGGAGTATGCCTAATAAGGCAGATTCAGTCTCTTGATTCCCTGTTTACAATTTTAACGATTTTTCACATACAATGCAGGCATGTTTAAGGCAGTAGGTATTAGCTGTCAGCTCTGTGTTCTTGGGGAACCAGGGTGCAAATCCCCTACTGTCTAACTCACCTGAGACACAAGCTCCCCCACCCGCCTCTGCTTGAACCAGCACCGATCAGAGACAGATTTACCAAAAGCAATGAAAAGGCAGTGGGAGACACACCTAAACCCCTCCAAACAAGGGTGACAGGATTAAGGCAACTCCCCTAGCCTCATCTACAGCAAAGATGTAAGAAGGAGGCATCTCAGCACACCAAATGGAAGACAGAAAGACTCATCTGCATCGAAGATGGAACAAAGAAACATATCTATTAGCATATCGAATGAAGACCGAAGCTCCAAGGCAGGAACCACACTGAACTCTAGGATGCATGAGGGCAGAAATCAGTCTGCCTTTGTTGGTTTTTTAAAAATCTAGTTAACATTAAGGATTACAGACAAGGACCAGATCCCAAAAGTCCATTATTATCCATGGAAGTCTTTCAATTGTCTTCTGACTTTTGGGTCAGGCTTATAGTTATGAAAAAACACTTTAATTTGAGTGAAATCAGTGTGGTAGATCTGTACAACGTGTATAATTTCTCTCAGTGTCTTCTGCAAGCCACCCTTCAATTTGTCTTTGACGACCATAGGAGCTGAGCACACTTCAAAGTAGACTTGAGGCTGCTCTCATTTGCAGTGAAGGCTGACATGGTTCTCTCTATTCCCCCGAGCAAGAAGAGTGAAAAGGGGGCATATAGCTACCTTTATATCCTAGTCTGTGCCTTGCAATGAGCAAAGCTCAGTAAAACCCAAGGATCTTGCCCATGGTTATTAGCCTAAATCTTGCAATCTTCAAGTAGAAAGGAAGATGGATATTCTCATTCCTACTCATTCCAAATACCTACAAATCAAGACCTCCTGCCACAGACAATGAGGAAAGCCTTCCACAATTAAGCACATATCATGGGGAATAATGAGAATTGTAGATGATCAATGAAGTGAATGATACAATCGCATGTGGAGTTTGTACCTAAAAATACCATGACGTATGCAGAATGAATAATAAAATTAACACTTCCTTGTAGCAGGGCTATTTGAGAAAGACAAGTAATGTTGTTTGTATGTTTGGACTGTGTCATGGTTGCTAGACTAGCTACACTTCTGCAACCTCTGGGTTGTCAGAGTACAGCCCCTCAGGTGTCAGGCCCTGTGCCTCTCCTAGGGTGGAATTCTGAAATCCTCCCAGTCTCAGACTGGGCCCTGTGTACCAACCATGCTTACCCAGAAGTCTGAGTTTGGTCACCTGCAGGTCTTCCCTTTGGGAGTCTGACCAGTGGTGAATACAGTGACCACACAACCTTCTTCCCCACAGTTGTTTAGTTATCAGTAGGAAAAAATATTTTAGAAAAAAAATTTTTAAAAGGATTTTATAACAAGAAACAGACAACACAGGTCTGTCTTACCCTGTCCCTCATTCCCTGATGGCAACCTATGCAAACCAAATGTCTAACACTCCCAGCAATGCCTTGTGTCTCCAGCTGGTTCCACTGAACAACTAGTGGCTCTCTTAAGAGAAGGTCCCTTTTAATCCTGTCAGAGTTCATGTGCCTTTTCCTGTTTTGGTTCTAACCAGTTTTGTAGGTTGGCTGCAGACAGATGCAAAAGTCAAAGTTAACTATTGGTCTGGCATTTCTTCTCAACTCTTAAGTGTTTGCCGAGAAATGGCTTTCTTGCCTGTTTTCCCAGACAGACAGACTCCTGAGTTAAACCACTGTAGTCAAAGAAAACACCCTGATAACCAGGCCAACACATAGCATTCATAAATCATTACAGAGCAGATTGTGAAAAGAAAGAAATGCAAGTGTTCTTGGGATGTGCTCACTTTTGCTATGTAAAGGGAATAGTTACTGAATTAACATTTATTATCCCATTGAAGCAGACATTGATTTATATCAGCAACAGTGTAATTTAGAAAGCTAAGGTAACTTTAATTGGTACTTCTAAAATAAACCTTTAGATTAGACTTTCCATTAGAGATTCTACACTGGAGAACAATTCCATCACGCAATAGGAAAAAACTCCACTCAACTACAACCTGTGTTAACAAAATAGGCTTCATTCTTTTTCCACAGGATGTAAACCAAGAATAAATTCACTGTAGTCAATAGGGGTACACCAGTGTAAAATTGGTATAAATGAGGCAGAATCAAACTCAAAGTGCTTCATGAAGTCATTAACATATTCTCATTCAATTTAGTCAGCAATGCCACAGCATAGTAACAATCAATTAATACGAGGATCAGCTACAGTACACACAGGTGTGTTTTTACAACTGTTGACAAGACCATATGAAATAAATGTCACATGTATTAGAATCAAGGGCTAAGAGTTGGCAATACTTTTACCTTTTTATTTAGATTCTGATTTGATCTTTTGTTTTTAGAATCAATTTCAAACTGGAGACCAACAACCAATTTTAATGCTCCAGCTCTTTAGTTTCCTAAGAAACAAAAAGAGGCAAAAACATCACATGACATGCAAAGAATTACTAGTCCTACACAATATCAAGAAATGAATGTGTAAACTGAAGAGCAGAATGATGAATAGTAATGAATATATCGATGATATATTCACAAGGCTAAAGAGGGAAAGCCAGGGGGGTTGGGGAAGGAATTATTGTCCTGGTACAAATTTGTTAATAAGGGAGGCATATTTTCCAAAAATTTGAATATCTGGAGTAGCAAAACTATATTTATAATTAGACTTGTTGATATTCTGGATTATATTAAAAATTATGTCTGTTAATGTTAGAGCTGCTAAACTACACTATAACCCTGATTTAATTGATAATACTAATTTGTTTCCATAATTTTCATTCTGTAAGAATGCTCAGCTTGTAAATGTCCTTCAGATTCATGAATTACAGTAGCATCTGAGCAGTGATTTCTCTTTATTGTGCTGCCATGCTTCAGATTAAAATGCTAGATAGTTCTTTTTTCTAATCAATTATCATAACCCAGAGAGTTCTTGACCTGCAGTAGTAACTCAACTTTCCATGCCTTTTGATCTCTCTCACACTGAGATTTACAGGGCAAAGGAAATCCTTTGCTCAGATAAGTGGACCTTCAAAAATAAGAGGATTTGTAAATACAATACTATCCTACAGCACCTGCCTCTCCAAGTGCACTGCTGTAGTTATGCCATGAGATGGGGATGCTGGGAGGCCTTTTGCTTGGGCCCTTTCATATGAGGATTTATATCACATTTCTTTTCTCTGACTTTCTGCATTCCCTTTGCTACTCATGCTAATTTTGAAAGCATTGATTTAAGTGAGTGTTTTTCATTTTATCATCTATTTTTTCTTGAATTATCTTTGAAGTGAAGTCCTAAACCAGGATTGTGACAAGTTCTATTGTTAAATAGATGTCAGACTGATCCTACTCATTACAGAATCAGGAAAGAGCCTGTAAGGAAGAAAATCCTTCTTTAAAAACAAAGTTATTAGATTAGTAGCAAAAGCAGAAGAAAAGTTAGAGTCCTTTCACAGGTAGATAGATTTTGGCTTATATATACAAAAAACCCAAAAAAACTGTGTGCATGTGTGTGTATTAACATCTTCCCCAGTATGAACTTAACTTTTTCAAACTAATATGGTTTTTAATAATTCAAAATTCTTTCATCACTTCCACATGGACAGTATCAGGCATCTATTCTTTCTTGGCACTTCAACAGCTATTGACATTTCCTGGCAGAGCAATTTGGCTGCACAGATCATTCTTTGAGCCCGATCTTACAGTTTGAACACAGAAAACTCCCACTGAATTTTGCATAAGTAGCTGAAGAATTAGGGTCCTGCATAGGTGATGTATCCTTCAGTGGAAAAGAACTAGGCACTCAAGAATCTGCAGCCATGACTCTTGGTAGTTCTACTCTTCACCACAGACAATAGAGTCTTTTGGGGAGATGAGCTTATTTCCCCCATGTACTTTCTTAGAGGTACATTTACAGCAGCTAAAGGGGAAATCCTTAGCTTCACTAAGGTCACATTTGCCACTATATACAAACATTTTGTCAGACTGCAAAGCACCACAGAGTCACATCACAATGGACCGTAAATACGATGCACAAACAGTCTCTGACCAGCAATCTTCCTCCACGGTTTGTGGTCTTCACACAGCTTTGAGAAGCATGCCATACCACATCCTGTCCACAAAGCTACACTATGGAACCACACATGCCATGGATGCCCCCGTCTCTGGCACCTAACACCAGTCTCTGCAAAACTTGCTTCAGCAATCTTCCTCTGCTCACCTGACCTGCATGTCCTGAAAACTCAAGAACATTATATCAGGTATCACTCTGGCTATGCTATAACTTCAGGCAATTACCTCCTCATTAATAATGTGAGAAGAATACCTAATGCATAGCAATTACTTGTAGTGTTTCAGTTTGAAGGCAGTAAGCTTCTAAAATGCCCTGTTTCCTTAACATCCATGTCTCACACACATATGGCTAGAGACAAGAGATTGGAGCAATTTCATTTTATATTTCATGGTAATACCTTTGTTTCTCCAAACATGGCTGAGAGTCATTGGAGCACCAGGTGAATCCAGTTCTATGTGGGAACTAAGTGAGGTTTAGCATCCCTTGTAATCATGCTACCCAGGTATTTGAAGAGCTTAATGCACTCCAGTGCCATCTCAGATCCCATCTAAGAAAATGAGAGAATCAGTGCTGATATTTACAGTGTCTTTGCTAGGCTTTAGTGTTTAAGCCCAATGAGATAAGACGGGGTAGGGTAGTTCCCTTTAACACCTTGACAGTCATTGTTTCAGGATGTCAGCTGATTAAGGAAGATACTACTCCACTGATTACAACTTAATGCAGAGTATTTACAGGTCACTAACTTTTGGATAGGTGCTCTATGCAAATGAAGGATCACTGTTAAAGGATCCAGAGGTGTAGCCCTGTTAGTCTGTATGCAGCAAAAGCAATGAGAGTCCTGTAAAGACTAACAAATTTAATTTCTGCAGGCATAAGGAATTGTTTGTGGAAGTGACTATAAACACTTGCCAACCAGGTCTACATTTGTGTCAAAATGGATGCTACCCTTTTGCAAATTGAATGGACAGGGAAGCTCTTATTTTATTAATTGAATGATACAAGACAAACAGAAGTTTGCGACTCTACTCTCTGATTCTGGTTTCCCAATTAGATAACATGTCTTTCCTTGATTTTTCATTACTACAATTTTTTCTGTATGGTGCTTATGCATATTTTAACTTCATATATGAAGGGTATAATAATGTAAGGTTTTCTCTGATTTTTGTACAAAAAAAGAAAGTCAACTCCACCCAGAGCTCCTGTATATTTACAAATTATGGATGCTTTTGCACCAAACAATCGTTCTAGACTGTGAGCTTCCTGGGACAGGACTATCTTTGCTTATACATTGCCTAATACAATAGACCCCTAATCTCTGTTTGAAATCCCCAGTTGCAGCCACAATCCAAACAATACAACATTTTATGAAGCCACCACAATCCTCCTTTGGTGAAAACATCCAGGTTTTATTCTGCTATACATGCATCTTTCACAATTACAGTTAAGCTCGTTTTGTCTCAGTAGTGTATATCCCAATAGACAGGTGTCCACAGGATTAAAACACCAACCCCAAAACTGTCACCTTGTTAGTGGTCTCAGCAGATAAACTAGGCACTAAATAGTTTGGAAGACTGTACCTTCTCAGCTGAAGACATGATCTCTCCTGGTAAGGGTCAACGTACATCACTGGGATAGCATACAGGAGATTTATTGCACTGTTCATGATGGGTCTGTTCTGTGGATAAATAAATTTCATTATTATTTTTTTTAAATAACCTTCCTGATCAGTTTTCTGTCTGTTTCACACATCAAGCTTAGTCATTTTGGTCTATAATAGTAAAGCTTGAAAAGATTTTACTGAAACTGATAGGTCAGATATCTTATGGCAGAAATTCAATATTGCTTTGAAATTTTCTACTCCAACCCTAGAAAAATCTAGTTAGTTGTCAAGGATAGCAATTCCATCTTTACAATTTGGCTGCCAGGGTAGAATTAACTCTCTTGTGGGCCCAGAGCCATTTGATTTTGTGGGGCCTCTGTATACAAGTCTTTTTCCCAATTTAAAACAAAATTATCACAATCATGGCATCCAGCCTATTAATGCTATACTAAACTTGTCTTTTAATTAACAAAGCCATTCTGGGTTACATCTCAGTCTTAAAACATGTAGAATAGGGGTCGGCAATTTATGGCACATGTGCCAAATGTGGCACGTGAGATGATTCTGAGTGGCGCTCTCACTCACGATGGGCCCATGTCATGTGGGAGGGGGCAGGGGGTAAGACGTGGGGCTAGGAGGGGGAGCAGCCACCATGCAGTGCTGCTTGGGGTCAGGAGTGGCTCCTGGCCAGGGTGCTGGACCCATGTCACATGGAGGGGGCAGGGATTTAATTCTGCGGGGCCCCCTTAGCCCAAGGCCCTGGACTGCAGCCCCTAAAGCCCCTGAGTTAATCCAGCCCTCGTTGCCATACAATTATGGGGTGTTTGGTTTTCTCCCTCCCATTTTGAAAAGGTCTGCAAACAACATTTTAAAAAAAATTTATGTCCCCCAAATTTTAAATTCGGAAATTAAAATAAGTCAACTTTAACAGTGAAGAGTTCTGGTTAAGCTGAAAGCTTGTCTCTCACCAGCAGAAGTTGGTACAATAAAAAGTATTACCTCAGCCACCTTTTCTCTCCAATATCCTGGGACCATCCCAGTTACACCACCACAAACAAGTCTGTTTCACTGAGTCTGTAAAATATGATACGGCCTATAGTGAATGGTGTGTTCAAGCTGTAGCACATGGGTTTACATTAGCAATCTTTTGCCATCTTTATATTATGCCTGATGTCTTTGGAATAAATCATCTTTCACACAATTTGAAAACTATCTTCAGCAACATTTTAATAGTGGAATCTGTTGCAGAATTTTAATAGCTTTTAAGCTTCAGCACGTCTTCTCATATTAAAGCTGAAACAATAATAAGGTGATGCTGAATATTTATATCTTGTTAAAAAAGCCCTGACAAGGATGGTCTACTCTAGATAGTATTTAATCCTACCTTGAATACAGGAGACTGGACTAGAAGACTCTTCCAGTTCTATACTTCTCTCCTCAGATGCTATACAAGCAGTAAGAAAGAAATGGACACAATTCGAACATCCCAAATTTTGGGAATGTCCCAATCCAGGGTTTAGCTCAAGCCCATCCCTAAAAACAAAAAACAAAAATCAGTTGCAACAAGGGCCTATTTTGTTTCCACAACATTCCATTGTCCCAGAGTTACACTGTGTGTGCACCAAAACCGTGAGGATGTAGGTTTTCTTTAAATCTGTTGCAGGAAGTCAGGCAGTACAGGCTGGAAGGGATTCCTCCTCTCCACTCCCTTTTATTTGGATGAAGTTCATTGTTCAGTGTCAGAAGAAATCAATTTTTTTTTAACCATAACTTCTGACATGCTATCATGTTATAAACTTATTTTGAACCAGCATCAATAAGAAGAAGCCAATGTTCAACTTCCCATTAGACTTTCACAGTTTGATCAGCCTGTGCAATAGCCCTAGTGGAAGGGGCACTTGGGCAGATTCTAAGCCACAACAAAGCAAGGGGAGTGTTGAAGCATAGGTCAGCTCATTAATATTTTCAGCTTTATTACTTATTGCATAAAGTAGTTATGTTCTGCCCCAAAGGAAGGAGATGAGTAACTGACCTCATCCTTAAAACATTTGAACATTTAATTCCCAAAGGAGCTATAATCCTCACGTGCATGCTTTTATCAACGGATATAAAGGCCCACAGTAAGCATCGTAACCTTTATATGAACAAAACATAGGGATATTAGGAAGAAGAATACATAAGATACCCTTTAATAAGTGAAATTTTTAGAAAAGGAACTTCCAGAAAAAATATAAACTTAGAAAAGTCACTGAGTTTATTATGGAGCTATGAATACAGAGGACGTAGCAACATGAGTTTGTGTGCATGCAAGTCATTCAGAAAGAAAGTAACGGAAGCACGGTGCAAGAAAAAAGGAAAAGGAGGCACTATTAAAATAGCCTCTAAGTGCAGAGTTTCCTGAGCACCAGTGTGGCAGTAATGGCATGGGAGAACATAAGATGGAAGAGTCTCCTCAGCCAGTGACAACACATTCAGGAAACGTTAAAAAAAGATGGGAACATGTCCATCAAAGCAAACAAATCAGGGAGACGGCTATTTCCTGCACCCAAAGAAAGCATTCATTAACAGGTTGCGCTGTTAATCTCAATATTAGCATACTGCTAAATTTAAATCACTTCAGGAGCAGAGATAACTGATTTATAAAAAGACTTTTAAGGAGGGGAGTTCTAGAGAAGCCTAGGTAAATCATTTAGCCTGTTGAGCTGCGCTGAGCATTTTCCTCAGCTGCTGTTTAATGTACTTTTCTATCCTTTAGCAAAGAAGCATATGTTCATCTACAAATAATCCCTTGTGTTACAGAACTATTTCTAACTGTCATCTGTCTGACAACAGTCTTTGACGGCAGTTGCTGAAATGAGGCCAGAAAGAGAAATAGTGTTTCATGAAAGCTGTTTTCTCCAGTGCTATAGCAGGACTAGACATCTTTGCAGCCAGAAGATTTCCTCTAGCACAACAGGATAGAAAAACAAAGACACACACTTTTCAAAGACTTCCAAATTAAAATGTAGGTTTTACAAGGGATCTTTGGGGCCTGATCTTGCTCTGTGCTAGGCACCCTCAGTGCCCACTGTCATCAATGGGAGTTGAGGGTGCTGGGGACCTTGCAGGATGGGGGCCTAGAGGTTCATTTCTGGCCCTCCCTCTAAGAGGGTTATAGCTCCTTTTGCAGTGTAAGTGTTTTTACTCTGCAGGAAGGTGCAGGCTGGGAAATCTGTACTTACATGGATTTTTAGACTCCTGCCGTAGTACTGTGCACAGCTGCCCAGCACCCAGGTTGGCTTGTCCCATACTGCACAAAATGGTTAATCAAGTCAGTGTAACAGGGGCTTAGCGGGCCAGGCAGCGTATGGGTTGGTATACCTGACTTCTGGCCCCTTGTGTCCCTCGCCATGGTGCCTCAGCCTTTCAGGCAATGGGGGTAGAGGGACGTAGGCCCTCCCACTCCACCAGGTCCCTGCCCCAGGGGCCCTGCCTGAGTTGACCCCTGAACAGAGGGCACTCTGAGCAGGGAGTCTAAAGCCACTGCCCTGGGTTACTTCCTACCAGAGTTTCTTCAGTTTAGGGTGGAGGGGTGGCCCCTATAGTCGTTTGCTGGGGTGGCTGGTCTCCCATGGCACCCTCCCATGGAGCAGGTCAGTGTCTACAGCTGTCCCGGGCTCCTTCAGGCAACGTCTCTGGACTACAGTCACCCAGTTACTGCAATTGCTAGAAGCTTGGACATCTCTTCCACCATTTCCCTTTGCTGGGGGACAGTACATGCTCCCTGGTGGCTGTCTTGGCTGGTAGAGACTAGCTCCTGCCTCTTTGCCAGTCAGCCCTGAACTCTCTTTTCTCCCCACTTCTCCAGGCCTGGCATTGGCTGCAGGTATAGTAACAGGGCAGGCCTAGCTAGGCCCAAAGCCTCTGTGTAATCCCTTCCATGCTGGCAGGCAGCTTCTCCACTTCATCACAATCAGTATATTTCTCTGAAAGACAAGCATTTATTAAGTGTGACCCCATTCTCTTATACCACAAATGTATTTTTTGCAGAAGGGGGGAGGAGAAGAAGAATGTGATAATTTAACAGATGATCAGGTAATTATGAAACTAAGCACCATGCTTAAAATGTAGGTGTATGTTACATGTAAAAACAATTATCCATGTTTCTGAATTCTTAACACTGCCTGCATGCTTAGGGCTGGAGATTGTAGGGCTGCAGATTGTACCTTCTGTTTTAAACAAAGCTGACCTTGCAGTTAATAATAGTTGCTGGGGGGCTAAAACAGGAACTAGGTATTCTTCCAGTGATTTCAGAAGAAGCATTCATAAAAAGAAACTGATTTGCTCAACTGGGAATTGCAAGATCAATATTTTTATATGGCTCCGAAGTGAAAACCTAAACCCAATTTTGCTACAATTGTGCAATATCCACTATGTGGGTGAAATTGCCTATAAACTGAAGATAGCTTCCTGGCCCATGGATTTAGAAACTAGCTAGAATAATACTCATTAAAAATATAAAGCCTGCATTTCATTAATAAGGAAAGATTGCTCTAGAGCTATGATCTGAGTTTTTCTAAAGTGGAAAACTTGCACCAATAGAGAAGGCAACTTTATGTAGTGGTTAGATCAGAGGCTTGGGAAACTTGATTTCTGTTCTCACTTCTGCAAATGAACGTGACCTTAGACAACGGACACCACTCACTTTAGGTTCAGTTTCTCCATATGTAAGAAACTGATAATATTTACCCACTGTTGCAAGTAATTTCAGATCTTTGGACAAAAGGATATCTATGGTAAAAAGCCCTGTTATTAATATAATTGAAATTAATTGGTCTTAAGTAGTCAATAAGGAGATCAGGAAAATACAATTGTCTATGCAAGGCAGGCTTTAACTAAAGGCAAAGCACAATATTGAAAATTTTGTGGATGTTTCAAAGTGCTTTCAAGATAAGGGGTTGCCCATTAGTGGTAGCTCTTGGTGCAGGTTTCACTGTATGAAATAAATGTATGGATGCTTACCTCAAAGAGTAAATTTCTGCTTTGTGTATGTAAGGAAGGTTTTAGTGGAACTCCCCCCCTGCTCAGACAGTCTGAGTGGCACTCTCTTCTGCTCAGTCAGCTGAAAGGAGGGGGGAACTTTGTTTGCATGGGCTTTGTATTTGCATGAGTACAATTAAGTATTTAGCATAATTTCACTGTATATGGATAAGCACACCTAGGTGCTGAGCATGATATGAAATGGTTAGCCTGACTGGTTTTGGGCTACAAACCACTTTTGTGTTAACTGCTGGGGTAATGAAATGTTGTCCTTCAATTGTATAAACAGATGTCAGCAAAACTGTGCTTAGCCTGTTATGATAAAATACTTTATCCTAAACTAAATAGAGTGCTACAAGGGTGGCGGACAGATGTTTCAGCATTGGAATGTGGGGTGGGTTGGGGGTATGGTATGAGGAATCTCCTACTTGGATTGCACCAGCCCTGGGAAAGGGCTGCTCCCATTGTTAAAAGGTAGAATTAATGGCTCCTATTAGAGCCTTTTTGTTTCCTGAAAACAGGGACATTGCCCCATTGTTAAAAGGTAGAATTAATGGCTCCTATTAGAGCCTTTTTGTTTCCTGAAAACAGGGACATTGCTTCTGCGTCAGCAGGTTTACCCATGAGCTGAAAGTCGCCAAGAGCTGAATCACTACAAGCTGAAATTCACTTAGAGAACCTGGGAAACCTTGCCTGACAACTGACAAAGCTGAGTCAGTCGGCATCAGCGGTCAGCAGGAGCCTGGCGTGGTCAGCACCAGCCAGGTGTGGTCAGCAGGAGCAGGTGCAATTGACACCAGCAGTCAGCGGGAGCCCGGCGCGGTTGGTGCCAGCCAGGAGTGGTCAGCGGTCAGGGACTCAGTGAGGCCCAGAGGTGGTAGGAGACAGCAGCAGAGGGGCCTGGTCAAGTCGGTGTCGGACTGCAGCCTGCATAGGGGATGGATGGAGCCATAACCGAGAGCTGGCCACTGCAACTTTGACGGTCAGTATGGGGAAAAGAAGGGAGGGAGAGGCTGAGGACACGCCTTTGTACTCTGGGATGGGTTTGGCTCATTGAGTTCATGAATTCTTTTTGCACTGTGCCCCAAACCAGTGCTGTGTTACTTCTCTTCTGTTATTAAAAGGTTTACTTTCTACACTCAGTTTCTGTGCTTGCGAGAGGGGAAATATTGCCCTTTGGGGCGCCCAGGGGATAGTGTGTGATTTCCCAGGTAACTGGGTGGGGGCTCGAGCCAGTTTGGTGTTTTACTATTGACAGGGACCCCTAAATATAGAACCCAGCCCTGGTTGCTGCCGACTCTATCTGGCAGAAGGGTTACAGGTATATGCACCATAATAGGGCTCATTTAGATGCATTTTTCTGACATCGTTTTTAGAACTTGTCTGTAAGTATATTTCATGAAAAATTAGGCAGAACCAATTTTTGTTTTGTTCTAAATGTTTAGTGAAATTCACAAGTAAACAAGTGAGATGCGACTCACACAAGGTTGTACAAAAGTAGAAAACATCATCAGGGAAGTCTCTTCAGCAGGATTTAGATATACCATTGGGCACATTGACTTATGGCATAGGCACAGACACATGCATAGGGTCCCAGCTCCCAGAGGCATGTAATGAAGTCAGAATCAAACTCTCTTTAAAAAATGACTAGGGACTTGGCTACACAGGTATACTCAGGAAAGTTAATCCAAATTAATGAAAGCTGTGTAATTAAGTAGAGAATTAAATCACTTTAACCCAGCTTCAGAATTAAAGTGCCCTTAATTCAGTTTAGCTCAATTCAAGAAGTTACTCATTTTGTAAATTAAGCTTAACCTAAATTAAAGTCACTTTCTTTCTGAATCAGAGAGTCCCTCCCAAGGGTTAAAGTGATTTAACGATCCGCTTTAAAAATTAATTCAGATTAATTTTCCTGAGTGCCCCTAAATAAGCAAGTCCCATTATGGTTTTAGGTGTTATAGTTGCAAAGGAAAGCTTGAAAATGTGACCCGAATGTAACTGATGCAATGATGTCTGCAAATAGAGCGGCAGCCATTAAATCCACAGGGAAACCATCTAGACTTGCACCCACCTATTGTTCTGGGAGGTAGGACAGCTTTGTTAGAAAGCACGGATGCCCCACTGGACTCTGTGGGATGGTTCCTGCTTGAAGAAGCTCAAATGCACTGCAGGATTCTGCTCCTTTCCTGTGATATCTTGGCTCCACAGATCAGACTGGGAGGAAGAGAAAATGTGGTGATCCTTTCCCAAACATGATCCACCAAAATGAGTTGGCGCTCAGTCAATTGAGAAGGTATGTGATTGCCTTTATCCTTTATTTCTTGCCCTGAAAGCATGTAAGAGTCAGGGAAGTAGATAACTAATGCTAGTTAATGATCTTTGACATATCCCATTGAGATGAATGGGGCAATTCACTCCTCTTGGCACTTTTGTTCCTGGCTCTCTGCAGATGCAGGCAAGCTCTACTGCATGTGTTTACACTGGGTTATGTCAAGGTTTTTCTCCCCTACTATAAGCTTTCTTTTTTCTAAAGAGTGACTTTAGGTTCTGGGAAACAAGATGGCAACTTTCAGGGTCTGACTTGTGCTTGTATTTTTAGTGCTTGACACTAGATGTCTCTCTTGTGCTAAGAAATGGTGCTCCTTCAGAAGCAACTGGTGAGCAACCAGCATTTCCAAAAGAGAAAATTGGCCTGTCTCGGTGTCACACCATATTCTGAACTATAGTGTTTTGGAGTAATACAAAAGATACTATGCTGGTCCAAAACACTACAATTTAGAATACTGTTACTACTGTGTTTTGAATCATTATTGTAGAGTGCTTCCGTATTTTTAAAATGAGGTACAACTTCTGTTATTACTTAGTATTTTGGTAGTGGCTTAGAACCTAAACTAAGACTAGGGCCCACCTGTGCTAGGCAATGTACAAATGTAGTACAGCTCTGAGGAAGCTTTTGGGCAAATACATTCAACAAAAAAAATTTGGTTGTTCATTTCTGAGGTGGGGTTTTGTAGGGAGGGATTAGCTAAAGAGACAAAGGAAAGGAGAGAGAACCCTGAAGGGAGGTGAAAAAGGAGAAGAGGGTGGAAGAAGGGAGTCCATAGAAGAGAGGTGAAGTGAGGCTGAAACAGACAATACAAAGAAGGGGGTGGGAGAGAGTTTGAGCAAAACAGCCAAGCAACAAAAGGGAAGGAAAGAACTGAATAAAAACCAAAGCAGTTCTCAGGCATTGACATCAATATCCAAAGCACCCACCACTCTGCTCTAACTGCATGTTTCTATGCCTGCAAATTTTGGGGACCTTGCCCATCAATTTCTTCCCTGAGCTCACGGGACTGTGGAGAGGAGTCAGGGTGCATAAGCCATAGTCCCTTGAAGGGAAGTTCCCCTGCACAGTTCTAGGTTCAGGGGTCTTCAGAAAATGCTGTACTATTCTATTTTATGCCCTTGTGGTACAGTGTCAACAATAGGCACTTCACAGAAGAGCAAGAAGATAGGGTTCCAGTGCTTCAAAATCGTCACTAAACAACTAAAGCAGAAGAGTCTGGCAACACACCCCAAAAAACCCCAATTTTTAACTAAAGAGCAGAATGCAAAATTTCCTGTCACTTCTAACCTGATCATGCTGGTTGTCTATAACTCACGTATAGCACTTGGATATCATGACAAGCTCTTTGGAAATGCTTATAAATTTAATACATTTTTGTACAGAATTTACAACATAGATGGGAATGTAAAACTCCTTTAATTCATTCCATAGCTATTTGCTAGTTAGCCAGAAACAGTGGCCCAGACCCTACATTGCTTGCATATCTTGAATTCCCATGGCAGTAAACAGTAACTGTAAGTTACTAAAGTTTTGAATGCGCAAGAAATACAGGAACAATATCATAATATCATTTTCAACCATGACGGTTATTGCTAACTGACTAGTATATAAAAAAATACCAGCTGGGAGAGCAGACAATATTAGATTAGTATTAACATAAATACTTTGAGGAAGCTGTCTTTTTGTTGTTTGTACAGTTCCAGCACAACTGGGGCCAAGTCCGTGACTAGGGTTCCTCATTACTACCACTATTCACACACACATACTATGAGCATGAAGGCAAGCTTTCCCTCCAGCTGTAGAAACCTTGGTTGATAAGCTCTTCAAGTGATTAAACCACACTCAAAGCACCTTCATCAAGTATCTTTACTGTTATTCTTTCTTACCTTAAGTTCCAGGTACAAGGACAAGTGCAGAGTCCTGCACTTAGGACAGAAGAATCCCATGCACAGCTACAGAGCAGGGACCGACAGGCTAGGCAGCAGTTCTGCAGAAAACGACCTGGAGGTTACAACGGATAAGAAACTGGATGAGTCAGCAGTGTACCTTGGTTGCCAAGAAGGCTAAAGGCATATTGGGCTGCATTAGTAAGAGCATTGCCAGCAGATTGAGGGAAGGATTATTCCCCTCTATTCGCCATTGGTGAGACCACATTTCGAGTACTGTGTCCAGTTTTAGGCCCCCCACTACAAAAAGGATGTGGAGAAGTTGGAGAGAGTCCACTGAAGGGCAACAAAAATTATTAGGTGGTTGGAGCACAAGATTTATGAAGGGAGACTGAAGGAACTAGGCTTGTTTGGTCTGCAAAAGAAAAGAATGAGGGGGGATTTGGTAGTAGCCTTTAACTACCTGAAAGGGGGTTCCAGGGAGGATGGAGTTAGGCTGTTCTGAATGGTAGTAGATGACAGACCAAGGAGCAATAGTCTCAAGTTGTAGCAGGGGAGATCTAGGTTGGATATTAGGAAAAAGTTTTTCATTAGAAGGATAGGTGAAGCACTGGAATGGGTTACCTAGGAAAGTGGTGGAATCTCCATCTTTAGTGGTTTTTAAGCTGCAGCTTGACAAAACCCTGGCTGGGAAGATTTAGCTGTTAGTCCTGCTTTGAGCAGGGGCTTGGACTAGATAACCTTCTGAAATCCCTTCCAACTCCAACATTTTATGATTCTACAATACAGCAACCACAGGAACCCACCCTTGGCTCAGTCTTTTATACTGATTGTTTTTGGTCTCCAAGCTATCCAGCTGGTGAGCTAATTAGCACATCATACTCCATACAGGTGCAAGTGATCCCCTCAAAAGGAATAAAAGCCCTGCAGCACAATGCTGGCTGGCCTAGGTCAGCTGACTTGGATTTAGGGGGCTTAAGCTGTAAATCTAAAAATTCTGGTCTCATAGGGTCCCAGAATTCAGATTCCAGCCTGAGTCCAACACAGCAATTTTTCAACTCTACAGCCTATGTCTGGAGCACTTGAATAGGCTGACCTAGGCTAACTGCAGGCTTTTATTGCTGTGTAGATGTACCCTAACCTTCCAAACTCACTCATGCTACCTAATTCCTTTCTGCTCTAAGTATTCTCTGTGCCTTGTGTGTTCTAAGTGAGGAAAGAGGGCTCTATCCATAACTAATCACAACATCCTGTCACAGACAAAAATTAAAAAATAGCAAAAGCAATGTAGGAAAAATATTCTGAGCTATCTTGTTACATATTACTTTATTTTGAGAAGGTGACATTTTGAAACTTGTATGTTTGACTGGTAGAAAGTATCTAGAATCTAGAGAACAGGGAAATTGTTGCTGATATAAATTCTAGTAGTCCTCATAGCTCAATCATACAAACAGGATGGAGAAGAATGGGGTTGCTCTTACTTCTGGAAAGGGTGGAGTATTTTTCCCCCCAAATAGGATGGGTTTGGGATTGATTTGTTATATAGATCCCAGGCTGGCTAAGGCCAGCCTTGTCATTACAGTTGTTTTGCACAGAGTAAGTATTTTATGTTCTGTTCCAGAGCTAAAATCTTGAGGGACAGACACTTTCAGTCAAATTAAATAAATGACTGTTCATGAAAGATATGTTTACTTAATTAAAATGGGCAGGATTCACCTTGATGTAAAGGGCAATAATACTTGTACCAGAATAACCCCTTTTGTGGACTCTTATTCTGGAATAAGAGTGCCTTCTTCTGATTTAGCTTAATCCACTTTCAAAGTCCACTTTGAGTCACCAAATTCTTATTCTGAAATAAGAGTGTTCACATAAGGAAGTATTCCAGAGTAATTATTCTGGCATATTATTTTACAGTTTCCTTAAAGCAAATAAAACAAGAGTCAATAACACTACCATACCAAATAAGTGAATAACATTTGATTAATTAAACACATTGCCTTATAAACCAGGCAACATATAGGTTTATCATTGAATGGAATCATGTAAATATTATGTCGAAGTTCTGTTTTAAGGTCTCTCTCTTTCTCTCTGTGGGTGGGTGTATGTGTATGTTTGCATGCACCAGGCTGGGGAGGGGCATAGCCTGGGGTAGCCCCTCCTGTGCTATTGATAATTCATGCTCCATACACCCTTCTAACAGAGACTAATCCTACATGCAGATGCACACTCTTTTCTAGTAGACTGCTCCACCTCACACAGTGCACGGTAAGTTTAACCAGAATGAAGGAAAGCAGGATCTGATTTTGTGAGAAATAGTTTTGTTTTGGGATGGGTTTGTTAGTGAGTTCTGGACACACATAATCTTTGATGCTGTAATTAGAAAGAGATTTGTTTTCCCAGCATGTTGCCAGTGGCCTTGTATCCATATTTACAAAAATATTTATGTTTTTCAAGACATTAACACTTAACTAATTTGGATAATTTATTTTGCACTGGGGACTATCGCAAACAGAAGCTTGGAATGAACTGAAGAGGTTTTTAACTTGCCTTAGCCATGTAAGAAAAATAGAGATCATGAAACTGAAAAACATTATTGTAGAGGAAACCCTTTGTCTACCATTGATGTGTTCTAAGAACCAATCTGCATAGCAATCTGTCAAAGCAAAAAAAAAACAAAACAGATTTTTGTTGTTGTAAATGATGGCATTGTCTATCTTCAATATATGGATTCAGGAACAGAAACTATTTATGGTAAAACTACCCATCGGTGCAGAATGAAGAGATGTGGTGCCTTTTGTAATTAACAGTGCAGGTTTCTGAATGACCCTTTTTGCCAAAGGCTAAGAGCAGGATATCCCTTGGTCTTACATTTGATAGGGATTTAGGGAGCACTAATGAAGTGTGTGTAGTAGAGAGCTTTGAAGTAAAGGGCCATATGCATGACAAGTATTAATGTCTATTATTGAACACAACTAGCTCTGCCACCCTCTAGTTACGCTTAGCAAAGGCGTTATAAGTGCGCCATAAACAACACCCTGGCCCACCCGCGGGTTATCATTCACGGCCGACCCATCCCGCGGGTCCTGCCCGCTAGTGAGGCGCGTGTGCTCGATGAGAAGCGCATGTACCGATAAGCAGCCGTGCCTGTGCCGCTTGCCGCCCGCCCTGCTAAGGGTGCGCCTGTCTGTCTCCCTAGGGCTCGGCCCACGGCTCCTCGCTCCGTCGCCGGGACGCTGCATGACAAAAGGCGGCCGCAGCAGTTCCGCGGCTCCGGCGAGATGAGGGCCTCGCGAGCCCTTCCACTGAGCCTCCTGCTCCTGAGCTGCCTGCGGAGCGCCGCCAGCGGGCAGCGCCGGGAGGCGGCGGGGACGGCGGAGCGGCCCGCCCGCCGCGCGCAGTCCGGGCGGTTCTCCACCCGGGAGCAGCATGTGTGCAGCTGGCAGCTGGTCCCCGCCGAGGAGGCCACCGAGCTGCAGCTGAGCTGCCGGGCGCCTGGAGGGGGCGGCGGCGAGGGGCTGCAGTGCGCCTACCGCGGCCAGCCGGAGCGCTGCGCCGCCTACGGCGCCAAGGGCCGCCAGTACTGGAAGCAGATCCTGGGCAAGCTGCGCCGCAAGCGCCACCCCTGCCAGGACAGCGGCCCGCTCCAAGCCCGGCTCTGCGGCAGCAAGCAGGGGCCGCCCGAGGCGCAGCTGCGCCTGGTGCCCCCCAGCCCCGGCCCCAGCCCCGGCGCGCCGGGGGCCGCCGGGGACCCAGCCCGAGGCAGAGCCAAGGGCCAGGGCCATGCGCACGGGGCGCCTAGGCCGCAGCAGCCGGGGGCGGCCGGCGGCAAGGCGACGAGCGGCGGGGCGCAGGCGGGCGCCCCGGAGAAGCGGGGCAAAGCGGGCAAAAGGAGAGGGGGGCCCGGCTCTCCCGCGCCCCCCGACGAGCGGCCGCCCACGGCTGGGGGCAGCCCCGCGCCGCCCACGGAGCTGGCGGAGGATGCGGCCGAGACCTACTGTGCGGAGCAGTGGCACTCGCTGTGCAGCTTCTTCGTCAACTTCTGGAACGGCTGAGGCGGGTGGGGGGGCGGGGCGCGCTAAGGGCGCGGGGCTGGGGTGAGCCGGGGCAGGGGGCAGCGTGCGGCCGGGGCGGTCAGGCCCGGGGGGAGGGCGTATTTTACTCATTCGTACTAACCCTGCAGCCGCTACTAACCCGGGGGGAGCTATTGGCTAACACGACTGACCAGCCGCTCCTGCCACACTAAACGAGCACGAGACGTGTGTAATCTGCATTATCGTGTCAGATTGCTGCCGCGGGGGGGACACGCGCCCCTCAGCTGCCATACAGCAGTTAAAGCCCAGGAGAGTCTCTCTGTTAATCACGTTCATGCGCTGGGAAGGGGCTTTCCCTTTCCCAGCGGGAGCAAACGTGTGCCACTGAGCTGTGCTGCAGATGATAGGCACAAGGTTAATAAAGATGCAACTCTTTTACAGCAATGTGTGTGTGAGATCTCTGACTTGCCGAAGCCTGCCTGTGGCTGGGATGACAGAACTGAGTCCTGCAGTAACAACTGAAGAGTTGATGAAGCAGTGCCTTACCTTAATTAACTATTAACATGATTTCCTAAAGAATGGAGGAGAAGTTGGAATAAGGGCCACAAAATTCTTAAACGTTTCCAGAAGTAGCAGGAGGCCTACAGGGCACTGGGGCAACCATGAAATTATAGTCCCTTTGAATATATTGTGCAAACCTTTCATCCTAATGAAGCCCACTATTCATACAAGACTTATTTCTTGTCTCTTGTGGAAAGAGAGACCCAACAGTCAATATTTATGTGACTATATAGAGGCTGTCACCATAAACCATTGCTTTCTCTGTTCCTTGTGTCCTGCATTGTGAAGCTGCAGAGAAACACTTACTGAAGAGGACCTACTTTCTCTAGGTGCCCTGGGAATATGCCCTCTTTTTACCTCCACCCATGTAAATTAGATATTTTTGAATTAACATGCATTAAAATACACCACTCTGAGTCACAAAAGTGGTAGAGACTAACATTAGAGAAATGGAACTTTTTTCTCTTAGTTTATTATTTAACTCTCATGGCCTGGCTTGCATTCTTCTGAAGGTGGGCCCCAACTTCACATCCACCTTTTCACAGCATTTCTGCAACACCATTTACCCCGTTTTTCAATTTTCAGAAAATAAATGGAAACAGTTGTCTCTGTTGATCCAGCTAGCACCTTTTTTCCCTCAGAAAAGCATCAGCTATTACATTTCACTTTAAAAAAAAAAAAGTCATATCTTTTTTCTGATCTTTTTCTGGGAGTTTTCCACTGGCCCCTCACTTATATTTAGTCTCACAATCATGCTATTTCCTGCTGTGTATGCACTTCCCATTCAATTAATTGATTGCATATTGACTTGTGTGGCTGTCATTAGGCCCAGTCATGGAAACCCTTAACTATGCAATTAGCCTTTCTTTAGTACCCAAATAGGATTGCTTACAAGAAAAGGAAGGGGACAAAAAAAGGGGGGGTTGCAGGATCAGGCCCATATGAGTGTGTTGAATTCTGTAAACAAATCTAGGGCCCAATCCTGCAGCTGCTTATGCCCATGCATAGGCCCACTGAACTGAACTCACTGGGATTTGTGTCATGTACAGATACTCATGTACCTACGTGTTTGTGGGAGTTGGTTTTAATTAATATTAGCTGCCTCCCTTCTCCACTTCAAATGGTGTGGCAATTTTATTGTTTTTAAAATCAAAGACTTGTGCTTATAATGGCAAAGTGTGATGTTTTGTGTTGAATCAGATCATTATCATCCAAAAAAAAAAAAAGCAATGTAAACAAAATGTTGATCTTGTAGAAACCATCAAAGGAAAATCAGAATTGCCTCATGCTGCATGGAGAATGTCCATGAAAGCCAATGGGAATTTCATATAAAATTGTTGGAAGAATACAGCTTTTGGTCTTTAAAAGTGGTTACACTGTTATGGATAAAGTCCATGGCAAAATTCTGATTGACTTCAAACAGCAGTAGGGTGGGGAGCCTGTTGTTTCAAACAGAGTCAAAGGATTCTTGAAAGTAAACTGAGATTTGAGTCTCAGTTATGAAGTCAATGGGAGTATTGTTTGTTACTGCAAAGGAACATTTAAACGCAGGGGAAGTGCTTTTCTCACATGGATAATGCATTACTTATATAATTCCAGTTGTAAAGACTGGGTAGGCTGTTTTATTGGCTGGGCTTGATATTTTAGATACACAAGTCAGTCATTTAAGTCCTGGTCCTCCAATCACATCTATGTGGGCAGATTCACCTGACCCTCACTGATGGGGGGGGCACCCAGAGTGAAGCAGTTTCAGGATAATAGCCCTAAACTTTGCTTTTATTCACTCTTTGAACTGACAGGCAGTCCAGTAGATGCCCAAACTGCTTTGTGACTTCTTTATACACTTGATCATTTCTGGCACTCTTACTGATGCGAAAGGTGTTGCTCACCTCACACCAGAGATTTACCAGGAACTGTCTGTGTTCCTCAGGCCTGGTAGCAGCATGGCTAGTGTGGGCTTTCTGCCTATTAGGGGCCATAGCTAACATGGAAGACTGGTAAATGTATTTCCAGGTGTGCGGTCAACATGGAAAAGAGAGTTAAATACCAAGCAGCTGCATTTGAACTATATTTGAACCAAGTAGGATTGTGTCTGTTTCCTGGGAATCAAGAGGGAAGTTTTGGGGTAAAAGGACTGAGAAACACAGGGCTAGGCAATTTTGGGATAGTATTGGTGGAATCTCCAGGCATCTGAGTCTGGGTGCTCAGGCTTCAGCTGTGTCCATGCTGCAAAATGTCAGGGTTTAGACCCAAATCCCACCAAGACTCCAGCTCAGATGCCTCCTCCCCCAGTTGGGTCATAGGACTCAGGTCCTGGGTTTGATGACCCAGATCAGCAAGGTCTGTGAATGGACAGCAGGGGAGTGTGGGCTCAAACCTTAGTCTGAGGTCAGATTTACAATGTAGTATAGACAAACCTCTAGGGAAAGAGAGTGGAGCGTCTTTGTGGACAGCATAATGAAAACCTTGTGCAGCAGTGGTCATTAAGAATACAGAATGGGACAGAAATTATTGAAAATATTGTAATGCTATTACATAAATCAATAGTAAGCCCTCATTTAGAATACTGCATGCAATGTGACACATCCTACCTCAAAAGAGACATAGCAAAAACAGAAGGAATTCTAAGACAGGAGACAAAAATAGTTAGCTGCATAGAGAGACTTATGAAGTGAAATTGTAAAAATGGAATTGGTCAGTTTAGAGGAGAGATTATTATGAGGGAGATGATAGAACGGTATAAAATAATGAATGGAACAAAAAAGGTAAAGTTATGAGAGGGCAAAAAGGACCATCTAATACAAGAATAAGGAATGAAAAGCAAAAGGTTTAAAACTGATGAAAGGAAATACTTGAAATAAATAGCATATGGAATTCACTGCCAGAAAATATTAAGGCCAAAAGTTTAGCAGGATTAAAAAAAGAATTAGGCATTCATATGGATGAGAACATTCACAGTTAGTGTACACAGGCTAATTTATTTTGTCTTCATATAAATCCTCATGTTTTCAGGACATAATAAATGACTAGCAGACAAGGCTCAGTAAGAAACTTTCCTTAATCTGCAGGTTAATTGTCCCCTATGCGGTTTCTTGCACTTTCCTTCAGAGAAGTGGTTCCCAACCTTTTTGAGTGAAAGCCCGATTAGTTAACACTAGATAAATCGCACCCCACCGCCCCCACGCCATCCCGACTCAGCCATAAACAATATAACCCCTATAAAAACATATAATGATGATAATGCCACTAAATTGCATAAATAATCATAAATTATTCTTACCTGAGTAAGAAACTAAGCCTTCCCTGTCACAGACGTCACTGCATGCCAGATGTGGCCCCACCTCTTCCCGTCCCGCATGGATTGAGGGTAATGGAGGCAGTGGGCGCTGGCAGGAGCAGCTCCACTCCGGCTGGGCACCTGGCCAGCTTGGGGTTGAGGGGGCTGATCCTCCACTCCAGCCAGTGTAGCACTCAAGGCTGCTGCTCCCTCAGAGAGGCTGCTACTCCACTCCAGCCAGTGTGGGGCTTAAAGCTGCTGTACCCAGCCATCATGGGGGGCTAAATGACCTCAATATTACTGAAGCCTCTTGGACCTCCTGTAATCTTTGGTGGTCCCACACCCAGGTTGGGAACCGTTGTTCAGAGCATCTGATACCAGCCGCTGTCCATCAGGATACTGGACTATATGGACCATTGGTTTGACTGGGTATGGAAATTCTTATGTTGAAAGCAGTGAAAATAATCCTTTAATGTATTCTTGAAACAATACCCGAGTAGAGTGAAGCAATTAAGACTATCCCACTATATAGAAGATAAGAAATTAGAATATGACATTAAATATAGCTAAGCAACACAACAGTAAAAACTATATTTGGCATGCAATGCTGTAAATTGTAAACATCTCTAAGGTTTTCCACTTGTGATCTAAACCAAAATTTGAATGCTAATCTCCAGCTGCTAAGTGAAAAGCTAGTGAAAAATAGTAGGTCTGACGACTCAGTTAAAATCAGGAACTAGTGGGGGGGGGGAGCCAATAACAGAGAATATTCATTCCTTAAGCAATCTGCAGTCCACAGGAGCTATCTGTGGATCCAGATAAGAGATGGCTCAACAGAATGGCTGAATCTCCACTGAATAGGTTGCAAAGGTGAAAGATTCTGGTTTCTTAGGGTACATCTTCACTGACGGCAGGAAATTCGCCACCATTAGATCAATCTATCTGAATCGACTGAGCGGTCAGTGAGGACCCACTCAATCAATCTGAAAGTCGACGCGTTAAAACCACCCCCACAAGTGGTGCAGCGCAGCAAAGACTCCACATACAAGAGGAGTTACGAAGTCAATAGGAGTTATGCAAGCTACTCCAAGTAGCTTGTGTTATTCCCGTCAACTGCTGCTGAATTTGAAGGTAAGTGTAGACCAGGCCTTAATATTTTGTTGAATGCAGTCTTCAATTTGAGCATTTCCTTCCCAAGTCAATCCATACAGAAATTAAGAAATTTACATACTGAAAACATTGTGTACCAAGATGTGTAGATTTCTTTTTTTTACTTGTCTACCTCAATAACATTTGCTGACAGGCTTACACTTTTCTCTTCCAAGCCAGACAGTTCAGTTTTTGCAGGCCAAAAAAGGAGGCAGAACAGTTTTAAAGAGGAGGCACTTTTGGCTCAAAGGAGTGATTTACATCTACACACAATGAACTTTGAAAATTTTCCAGAAATGGAAGTGAGTAAATCACTTTAGATAAGGACATGAGGCAGTTTTGCAGGATTTCCTTCACATTCCTTTTGTCTCAAGATAAAAGACTTTAAAACTGAACAGATTCTAAAAGTTTCAAATGCTTCTAAAAAGGTGGTTACTTATCCTGAAGAGCAACTGGTGTTCTTTGAGATGTGTCTCCCTCCCTATGGGTGCTCCATGTCATGGTATGTGTGCACCTGTGCACTCTGGATCAGAGATTTTTCATCAGTAATGTCTATGAGTCTACATACCTTCAGGCTCTGGTACAAGGGCATATACGGAGGGAGGTGTTATGCTGAATTCCTTTTAATAGCTTGTATTCAGAGAGAGAAATCAGCACAGGATCACAGGGAGATGCAAAACAGGGAGTGACTTTATTGAACTAACACTAAAACCAGCCAGGACTGGCTGAGTTATCCCCTAATAGTCTAACTCTATTGCTATGGCAACAAGCTAAACTCGGTTGCTACATCAACCTAGGCAAGACACAATACACAATAGGAGGGACCCACCGCTCTTGTTCGTTCTCAACTATGAAAGTCCAATAAGAGACACCCAGGCAGAGGAGAAGGAAGGTGAATTATAGAGCACCTACAGGGAAACATCTAGAAGAACTCCAGTTGCTGTACAAGGTGAGTAACTGCTCCTTCTTGAGTAGTGTTGCTGGATTGCTCTACCTCAGGAGAGTACCGAGCAGTTCCTCCATGATATTGGAGGGTGCTAAGGTGGAGGATTCAGTACAAATTGTAGAACGGTGTCCCCAAAAGCCACATCAGCTATAGCAGCTGTCACAAAAGTGTAGTGCTGGAAGAATGTGTATAACAAAGACCTGGTGGCTGCTCGGCAGATGTCTGGGATAGGTGAATTTCTCAGCAGGGCAACAGAAACAGCTTGCACCCTGGTGGAGTGAGCAATACTGTAATTCACAAGAGAGCGCAAACCCCTCAGGCTTCATAACAGATTAAGATGCATCCAGAAGCCCATTTGGATAATCTTTGACTGGAAATTACCTGTCCTTTAATTCATTCTGCAATTGAGATTAAAAAGTCTGGGTGAAGCCCTAAAGGACCTAGTCATGTCTAGGTAAAAGCTCTTCTTACATCCAGTGTATGAAGGCTCTTTTCTTTTCTTGAAGAGTAAGGCTTCAGATAAGATGCTAACTGGTAAATCTTTTGGTTGATGTGGAATTCAGAGGAAACCTTAGGGGAAGCAAAGGTGGGGCTATGGTGTCACAGTCATGATTGAACACCATGATCAGCCATCAATGGTCTAAGCTCCTCTACCCTCTTAGCTGAGGTGATGGCTATGAGGAGCAAGATTTTAAAAGATAGAGGAGGGAACAGTTTGCTGTAGGTTCAAATGGGGGTTTCCTCCATGCATTGAGGACTAAAGTTGAGGTCCAATGGTGCATTTGATTCTTTAACTGGAGCAAAGAGGTTGAAGTGGCCTTGTCATGTTTTGGTGGGTGAAGACTGAAAACTCCTTACCGTGGGGAAGTGAAAGGCTGTTAGTGAGGTGAACTTTAATTTAATTCAGGGATAATTCTGTGGTTTTCAATTGAGAATGTAATTGAGAACATGTGTTAGACAAGACTCAAGAGGAAGTATACATCAGTGACCGCACCAAGCCTGGAAGCATTTCCACTTCTGAAAGTGAATTTTTCCCTTATTGAGGGTTTTTTGCTATGAAGCAGCACTATTTTTATCTCTGGGGAACAGTCTTGTTCTATACCAGAGAGCCATTTAGTAGCCACCGAGTGGGTTGGTAGTAGATCCTGACTCCTGAGTGAGAAGATTTGCTATCAGGGGAGGTAGAGAGATGGTCATAGAGACATGAAAATCAGCTCTGAGAACCACACCTGCCTTGGCCATAACGGTGCTGGTGAGGACTAATGCTAATTTTTCTTGTTTTCATTTGTTCAGAACCTGAAGCAGCAGGGGAGCTGAGTGTAAGCACATTGCAGTACTCAAGGCCAAGGAATATTAGAGTAACTTTCAGTGAGCTGCAATCATGCTTTCCCCTTGAGCAGGATCATCTGCACTTCACATTGGATGGAGCTGCAAAGAGATCTATCTGTGGATGGCCTCAGGTAAGACATCTCTTGGAATACCTTGTTGTTCAGTTCCCACTCATGGCGAATGCTGAAATATCTGCAGAGGGAATCTGCCTCTGTGTTCTGTAGTCATGGTAAATAAACTGCTGAAATCTGTATGCATGTGATACGCACCAGTTCCATACTTTTATGGATTCAGTGCCGAAGGAGAGGGATTTTGCACCTCCTTGCTGCTAGACATTATCACTGAGCTGTTGTCCTGCATTATTATGATTGAGAAGTCCTTGATGTATGGAAGGAAGTGCTGGTAAGCATAACCAACCACTCTGAGCTCAAGTACATTGATATGGAGAATTGCCTATTGAGGGGACCTCTTGCTCTGAGCAGTGAGGTTTTGAAAGTGTGTATCCCTTGCTTACAGAAAAGCATCTTTAGTGATGATTCTTGTGGGAAGGAGCTGTAAGAACAGAACTCCTATGCGCATGTTCTGTGAATCTTTCCACCATTTTAGAGGATCAATGACCCCCTCCTCCCCCCGGGTAACTTACAACTGCTTGGATAGGCTGTGTTGATAGGGGGTGTAGCGGGTGATAGCTCTAAGACAGGCCTGAAGATTCTGGGCATGTACTCTTGCCAAGCTTGTCACAACTGTACAGGCTGCCATGTGGCCCAGAAGTTGTAGGCAAGCTCTTGCTGTATTGTTGACACAAGGCTGGACATAGTGTTGAATCTGCCCCTGGACAAGAACGCTCTGCCAGTAGGAGAGTCCAGAGTAGCTCTGATGAAGTCTATTAATTGGATAGATGTGAAAGTAGACTGTTCTGTGCATTGAGGTGGAGGTCCAATGAGTGGAACAGAGATATAGCCTTGCTAGTTGCTGTCTATGCTTCAAGGAACCTGATCTTTCAGGAGCCAATTGTCCAGGTAAGGAAAAACCATCATTCCCATCTCAGGAAAATGGGTGGAGGCAGCCAATAGAACTTTGGCAAAGATTCTTGGAGCAATGGAAAGGCTGAAAGATCACTGGTAGTGATCTCTGCCCACCACAAAAACATAGGAAATGTCTGTGCAAAGGATGCATGGCCATGGAATTAAGTGTCCTAGAGGTCAAGGGTGATAAATCAATCTCCCAAATCCAGAGAGGGAATTATCACTGTGTGGGATACAATTCTTAACCATTGAACACCAATAAAGATGTTCAATGTCCTGAGGTCCAGAAATGGTCTCTATCCCCATTTTTCTTTGGGGCCAGATAATAATATTTTCACCTTTCCCAGTGAAATCCAGTGGGACAGGTTCAGTTGCCCCCAGTGTTAGGAGAGGTTATACAGATAACAGAGACAGATCCCTGAAGAGGGCAAAGGAAGGAAGGGAGCTGAATTGGATGGAGTAACCTGTAATTATCACTTCCACAATTCATCTGTCCAAAGTGATGAGCTCCTAGGAAGGTAGAAAATGGGAGAGAGAGACCCCATATGGGTGGAAGGGGGATATGTGCAGTGTAAAATCTGGAGCAGGATAGAGTTTGAGACCCTTGAGTAGTGGGTCAAAATGGTCATTTTGAGGACGTCACCAACTGAAGGTTGCAATACAGGACTATCTTTTCTTAGAGAACTGGGGTTCTTCCTGGTGAGCTCGACCATTCTCATGGGGTAGTAGTTGACTGGGTGAGACTATTGAGCTGTAAGCAATCAACTGTATTTTCTCTTTGCCATAGGTGTATAGAAGCCCAGAGATTGTAGCATCACCCAAGAGTTCTTGAGAGAGTGAAAGGACCCATCCATGGCACTGCTGAATAACCTGGTGAAGGAAAGGTCCTCGATGATGTTTTGTACCTCCTAAGGCAGACTGGAGGACTGCCGCACATGAATGCTACCATAGCCATGGAGCAACCAGCTATGTCAGCAGCATCTAGAGAGGCCTGAAGAGATGTCTTGGCAATTGTCGGGCCATTAGGACGGCTTGAAATTGTTCTTTCTGATCCTGTGACAAGCATTCAATAAAGGATAAACATTTTGAATAGTTCATAAAATTGTATTTCATCCTCAGAGCTTGTTAATTGGCTACTTTAAACTGCAGAGCAGCAGTGATTATATTTCAGTCCAGAAGGTGCAGTCTCTTTTGTTCACTGAATAGCATAGAACAGAACCAGTGTCTGTTCTGTTCATGTCTGTTCCTCTGCGGTTCTATGCCTCCACAGTTAGAGAGTTGGGAACAGGAGGGGGAAAAATATTCCAATACTCTGGATAGGAGGTGGTACTTTGTCTGTCTGTTTGCATGTAGGCAGTAGAGTAGTAGGGGTTTCCGACACAGAATGCACCAGGGCCAGAACAGTATCACTGATGGACAAGTCGTTTTTGCCCTGAGATGTGTGAAGGATGTCCAATGAGGGGTGTGGGGCTCCTGTATCTCTTCCAAGGGGATAGGTAGGGACTCCGCTGACTGCTTCATAAAGTCCTGAAAGGACTTAAATAATCAGCATAAGATGGTGAGAAGGCATGACAGCCTCATCTGGTTAGGAGAATTCGGGGGAAGGTAATGTTTCTTCTTCTACAGGGGGCTCTGGCTCCCTGTAAGGTCTTACTGTGTGGAAAGAGCCAACGGTGGTGGTTGCTGCTATTGACAGTTTCATAGTCTTCTTAGCCAGTGCTGTGCACTCGCTAGTGGAGGAGATAGGAGCCTAAGCGGTACCTGTAATGGGATGTGAGGTCTCCTGAGAACCAGAATGAGAGGGTCTTTTTCCCTTTCTCTTTTTCCATTTTGGAGAAGGAGGCAGTTTCTTCTTCAGTGATTTAGATTGTTCTGAAGGGTTCCCATGGTTTTTGCTTACTGTCACATAGATATGGTTGCTGGAGCTTTCTAAGGATCCAATGTACAGGGGGAAGATGACACAGATCCCATGGGTCTCAGTGAGTTCTCCTTTAATAAGTTTGAGCCTGTCTGCCTTAGTTTCTTAAACCCTGAACTGATCTTCCATTTGGAGGGGATAAGAAACTCCTGGAGACAGCAGCAGCAACTTGAATGTCTGTCACTGAGGATGAAAGACCTATGGCAGGTCTGGCAGGGTTTGAGCCTGGAGTCCTGGGAATAACCTGCACTTGAAGAAGCAGATTAAAGGCCTGAGAAAAACAAAGAGGAACAGGAAAAATGGCCTTTTTAAGAGCACAAATTGGGTTAAACAAAAATAAAGAAAAATACTAAGAAAATAAAGAAACTGTAGTGAGAGGTGTCACTAGTTACTCTTGTGGCTTACTGACACCATGATACCCCATCTCAAGCTGCAGGCAGTTGAGAAGGAACTGGAGTGGTGGAGGTTCTGCCCCTTCCTACATGCCCTCATGCTGGAACACAAGTGTGTCTAGGGTGCAGGTGTGGACCCATGGATACTTCCAGCAAAAAAATCTCTGATCCAGAATACATAGGCACACATGTATCCTGACGTGGAGCACCCAAAGGGACCTTTAATTCTTTGAGTAGTGTATCTACCTACCCATGGGAAGGCCTACAACTCCTGTAATTTACTCTCTGCACATCATCTATTCATGGCCAACGAGCTTCAGGCTTTTCTAGAGGGAGTGGGAATTGAGAGAGCTGTGCTCAATTCCCAGCTATGCCACCCAATGACTGTAAAAACTTGAGCAAGGCACTTAACCATTCTGTTTTAGTTTCACAATCTGTGAAACAGATATGAAGACTACTTACCTTCCTCACATGGTGTTGCAAGGCTAAATTAATGCTTATCAGGCACTGAAATACTAGGGTAGAAGTATGAAGTACCATTTCTTGGTCCTGAAGGAGAATGTATACTGCTTTCCCAGCTATCCCCAATGTTCATATTCTTAGCATTAGTGAGAGGAAGATGTGGCTGGGAAATACTTTCCCCTTGTAGTCATCTTCCATCCAAGATCTCAAAGAGCTTAGAAGCACTAACAAATCAAGCAACACAATACCCCTAGGAAATACATTAGTATTATCCCTATTGAAAATGAATCCGAGAGGTTAAACAAACAGTTTGCCCAAGGTTATAAAGGAAGTCTATGGCAAAGCAAAAAACAGAACCCGTGTCTCTTGACTCCCACTTTTTTAATTTAGCAACATGGCCTCCAGTCGCCATAAAATATGAACAGTGTTTTCTGAAATATTCACATCTAGCTTAATCTGAAGAACATTGTTGAGATATGCCAAATTCTGCCCTTGGGTCCACTGCAATTCTGCCAAAAGCAGGACGACTGCACGTGAGGTAGAAAAGGGAAGAATCTGGCCTTCTGTGTTTATGGAAAACTCTCTCATTCATGCAAAAGGTCACTATATGCTCTTAATAACTTGGCAAAATTTGTTTAATTGGACTTTTGCCATCTCCCATCCCTATTACATCTGCTTTCTTCAGAGTTTCAGAAACTTGCCCAAAGTTTCATATCTAACACTGTCTTCTGCATAAACAATTAACAAGGCAAACATTCCAATATATTTCAAGATATGTATCTGAATAGAAACAAATCATCGAAAGAGCATGATATTTTGGTATTTTAATAGGGAAGGACAAAAGATGATGCTTTAAGAAATGAAAACTGTGCTAATGCAAGATTATATTGCTAGGGACAGCATTCTGTGGAAGTCAGCTGAAAAAAACCCTTGAAATGGCTAAACTAGAGAAAGCTTCCCCAAGAAACTTCAGTGGCCATGAAATGTAAAACAATGTAAATGACTGCTGAAAGCTGTTGCTAGGTAACAAGTGCTCCACATAAAAGGTGAAGCAGTTCCAGACCAGCTTGTAGTTTGACAGTTGGAAACAGAGCTGGCTGATCACATGACAAAGTGTGGGCTGCAGACCCCAACTCTTTGATCAGTATGTTCTTTTGTTTTTGCACACAATGACCACAATAGAAATTATTCTCTTCTAGATACTGCACTGGATACTTAAGGATTTAAATTGCCTAACATTTGCAAAAGGGAGAGGGTACTGGTGGAAAGGGATGCCCAAGCAAGATGCCACTATTTAGTCATTGAACAATGTAAAAATGTAGCTCCTATTAAGTGTTTCAGAAAGTAAACATTTGCTGTAATTGCCAGGATGCTGCTTGCGTGTTTTCTTCATTCTGTTCACTGTCAAGTCTGGTGGAAGATTTGTTTAAGGTTGCCAGAAGAGACAAAATTCTGATTTAATCGACCAATTTCTTCATATTCACTGGCATTAAAATGTTCTGAATCCTTTTTTAGTGCAAAGAACTGGTGTAATGAGCAATCCTTAGTCTGCCTGGAAGTGACTGCCTGGGAGGGTCACTTAAGTGTGAAACCTGAATACTCTCTTCTCTTCAACCTACATTGAAGAGTGCAAGAAAAAACCCATATTAAAATCACGTCACTGAGTTAATTGTCAACTGCAGCTAACAGAATAGTATACCTATGCCTTATTATGAGAGTGAAAGCCACAGATAAGCCAAATCTCCTCTATATGAATGTGCAGTAATTTAGTCAATATATCTTATACAATACATGCCCATTGTTATGTGTAGATTGCGTCAATACATTACAGGTCCTGCCCTCTGTGTGAACTACCCACTACTTTTATATGAAATAGAAAATATGGATATCTATATAAACGAGATCTTTGCAGGACCCTTTCCTGCAACTCCCACTAAACCATTTCAACTGTTCATATTTTCTCTCTCATTTTAAAACAGAAATCTGTTTGGGCAGAGGATTGACCTGTACTAAACATCTGGAGTTGTGCTCAGTTTCTGAACTCCACCTTTAGGTCTCAGTACCATCATTGTGTATCCTTATGTATAATCTTAAAGCAGTGGTTGTCAACCAGGGTACACTTACCCCTCAGGGTATGCAGAAGTCTTCCGGGGTATGTCAACTCATCTAAGTAATTGCCTAGTTTGACAACAGGCTACATAAAAAGCACTAGCAGTCAGTGCAAACTAAAATTTCATACAGACAATAACTTGTTTATACTGCTGTATATACTATACACTGAAATATACGTACAATATTTATATTCCAATGGATTTATTTTATAATTATATGGTAAAAATGAGAAAGCAAGCAATTTTTCAGTATGAGTCTGCTGTGACACTTTTGTATTTTTATGTCCGATTTTGTAAGCAAGCAGTTTTTAAGTGAGGTGAAACTTCGGGATACGCAAGACAAATCATACTCCTGAAAGGGGTACACTAGTCTGGAAAGGTTGACAGCCGTTGCCTTAAAGTACTAGAAGTTGGGCCCCAATTCAGCAAAACACTTAAGTCCCACTGGCTTATATGTTAAAATTAAGCATGCATTTAAATACTTTGTTGATCTGAGGCCTTAATCAGGACAGCAGAGTTCTTTAATTTTCACGGATCTGTGTGAGAAACTGCTTAGAAAAAAGGGAAATCAGATCCATATTTCTCATATATGTTTAGTTGATATTGTCTTGAATGAGTTTTTTTCCCCTGCAATAAGACTCCATTTGTACCGATGGAATCCTTAGTAATTTCCTCACCAGACCTAACATAGCTCAGTTCATAAAATTATTATCAATATTAACTTGGGAAAACATTCTAGTTATATGGTTCAACTGGTGGTCAGTGTCTTTTTGCTACGCATACCCAAGCTGAACATTATTCTACAGCTTGGAAAGGTGCACGTGGGATATTGAGAGACTAAGGGAAGCTGTGGAGAACAGAGGTTAGTTGTCAGGGTATTGAAACAATAAGCTGTGGTTTTAATTGTTTTCCAGCAGCACTGGGGGAAGATAAGAGCTTGTTACAAATTTCAGTCTCATCATAAATCCTTTTGTACACTTACCACTTGGGACAAGTGAAAAGCCAGTCTTATCAAATGATCTCTGTTCAGATAGATCTCTTTTGGCTATGTGCCTACACAATACTACATATGTAAATTATTCCACATCTGATTTGTTGTAAGCTTCAAGATCCAGCTGTTTGACTGGGTATCCTTAAAAAAATTTAACTTTTTTCATATATCTGCATTGTGAATCAGAATGCAGAATCAAGCCCTTAAACAGAACAAAAAAGGCAGGGGCACAGGACAGCAACAATTTGAAAGCAAATTGGATTATTGACTCCTAAGTCTTTAGTGACTTCTCATTAAATAACCCTGATCTAATATTGCCCTATCTTGCTCCGTGAGCCTTTTACTAAAATTCACAGTAAAACCAAACAATACAATAGGCATTTCAGCAACAGACTTTGCCATTTCCACTACCACCTTAAATAAATTACTTCACTAATAATTTGGATTTTTAAGGATTTCATGCTCAATCCATAAACATAATTACAGTTGGGAGGCTTTTAAACAGAAGGTATTATAGAGTTTAGATTAACTCCCTCGATCCCCACAGTGCTTCATTAAGGGAGGGGATCTATCAAGTACGATCATGTATAAAATATTATACAGCTTTAGAAATAATTCAGCCTCTTAGGGCTTAACATGGTTTGGTATGTGGCTTGCTTTGTTAAATTTGTACAGTCTTTGTTACCCTCAGTGCAAGGCAAATATTTTGTTCTATTTATTTCAAGCATTCAGAAGGTTAATGATGCATGTGCCTTGGAGGGGGGAAAAGGGCGTGAGAGGGAAGGCTGCACCATCCTTAACTCAGCCCACATTCCAGCTTTCTGAATAGAGGAAATGGCCTGATCACTATGGTGTGATTTTACTCATCAAAATACAGTCTTCCCACAGAACAGGTCCCTCCCTCCTCCTCCTTTTGGAACACCACGTGCCTCACAGTCACATTACATTCCACTTGGCTCTCACACAGTCTTGCGTGATTACAAAGAGAAACACTGAAAATTCTCATGATCCTAGAGAATTAATACAGCACAAATACAGCAGAAATAATATCAGCTTCATAACAAGTACAAAGTTAAACTCTGTAATATGGATGTGTACTTTATTAACCCTTAAAACCTGAAATTGTATACACATCTATGCTGGATATTGATGTATACATTATGAAAGGCACTTTGCCTGATGCTGGTTTGCTGTACTTGCAGTTAGAAAGATAGAATAGTTGTTAATTTACTAGAAAACTTTTAAAGGGCTTGATCCTGCAAATCAGATTCACATAAATATTCCTTATTCATATGAGTAGTCACAGTGAACTCAGTGGGTTTACTTGCATGGGTAAGGTTTGGGCCACCAAAGTGTCTGTAGAATATGAGGTCTGAGTTAGAGATCACAGAATCTTGCAGTTATGCTTTTCTAGTAGCATTTATTGTAGTTGGCATTCAGCTTCGGAACTACAATTATATTAAATACATCAAAACAAAAATCAGACCTCAGATAATCTAGAGAAACTTTGGAAGAGGAAATCCAATGAAGAATTTATTCAAAGATTTTTAAAAAATTATAAAACTATAATACACTTCCCAAAAGATCTACCTTGAACAGCATGATTTGCAATGAAGCAGACAAGATCGAAAAGAAATGTAGTCTGCACTCAGTGTGAATATTTTTTTTCATTTAAGAGCAAAATGTTTCAAAATTATACATTTATCATTACTATTCTGTTGACAGGAAAGGATTAAGAAGGCGACACCACAGTGGAATATAATTTCAAGTTAGTAGAGACAAAATGTTAAGGATTTAGAAGTAATCCTTTGTCTCTGCCCAAGGACAAACAGTATTAAATTTATATGCATGCTTCTGTCCTGACAGCAAAGGACTTCCATACAATTCTTACTGAGGGTTAATAGCTCTTTGAGATTCTACTCTCTAATGTACCTTGGCATGAAATGGTCTCTCGCGATTCATCTCCCCTTTTAATAGTGGCTCCAAGACTACAAGCACTTTTTTTTTGTTGAAGTTCTTTTATCCCCAGCTGAAGCAATCTGCATTTTCATTGGATCTGAGACCACATAGCGTGAACATTTTTTCCCTTTTTGGTTCTATTCTCCAGCAGCCCTCAGAAGACATTTAGGCAAACTGAAGAACCTATTGAATATAGGGCGTGATGTCATGCCACCCATAGTGGGGCCAATGAGGATTCTCCTTTGAACCATCACGAGGAGAAATGTACATACTGACTGTATTTTAACAGCTTCAGGAGCACTGTGAACCTCTGAGGATTCACTGTAGGGGACCTTAAATGCTTTATCCCATTGTTGGGGTTTTTTTGTATTTACCTTTGCTAAGTCTTCATGGTGCAGGAATCACAGCGTCACATTAAATATCAGCAAACAAACCTCTTTGCACTTTAGATTTGTTTGGTTCCTATCAATATAAGATGAAAATCCAAAACCTTGTGTCCATCTTTGGAGCGGACAGCGCAACTCAGGAGGGGCAGGATGCGAAGATGACAGCACTAAGGCCCAGGCCAGCTATGTACCATGCTGGTCTGAGAGTGTAAGAGCAGTCCAAGGCTGATCTAACTTACCCTTAGTGTATTGGTAGCCAGGGTAGGTCTAAATTGCAGTTAAACACCTGTGCTAGCTGACTTGGTTTGGGGTTGCAGGGCTGTAAAATTGCAGTGTATATGTTTGGGCTTGAGCTGGAGTCCAAACTCTGGGATCCCACGATGGGGGAAGGTCCCAGAACCCAGGCTCCAGCATGAAGTCGAACACTGGCACTTCAATTTTACAGCCCCACAAGCCTGGGTCAGCTGATGCAGGTCCGCGGCAGGTGTTTAATTTTAGTGTAAAGACACCTTTAGGAGCTTAAAACAGCCAAGAATCACCACGGCCCAGAGAAACTCAGGTCTCTATGCCAGCCCTTGGCTGAGCTTAGGGTTCAAGGGAGGGTTATTTTAAGAGCTGATATTCCAGATCTACACCACCAGGGGATTTCCCCCATCCCTGCTTTAGCACTGCTTTGTGCCGGCAGTTCAATACAAAGCAGGGGAGCATCTGAGCCAAAGAATGTTCTAGCTTCTTTTTGAAGTATATAATGGTATAACAGCTAAAATACTAACACACAGGAGTTACAACGATAAAAATATATGTGTTACATAAAAGCAGTCAGGTCCTTCTCCTCTTAAATATTGATTTGGAATTTGTTTGCAGGTTCAAGCACAGCAGCTAAAAAGTGCTGCCACTGATGTGATGAAACTATCACATGATGCCACATTAGGGACAGTGGTGTGGTTTGGATAGCTCAGGTCAAGCATTATACAAGAATTCCAGAACAACTGGCAATTTACATTTATTACATGTGGTGCCTTCATCCACAGTGAACCCAAACTATGGATTCAACCCTGAAGTCTTCATTCCTTAATTTTACTTTAATGGAAGCATTATATGACAGATTATAAGAGACTCAATATTCATTTTTTAAAAAACGATAAATTTCTAACCCTCATGAATGTGGAGAAAAGTTTGAAAACGTGAACCCTGAAGGTTAAAAATCCAGAAGGCAAACAAAAATAAATCAATATATATATATATTTTTAAATCACCCAATTTTTAAGCTAGGCCATGCTTGAGGGGATGGGGGGGGGAGACCCGATTCATAATTTTTGAAAGCTTGGGGCAGGCAATAATATGAAAGTTTTGCCTGAGTAAAAACTTCAGGATTGAGCCATAAATACATAGAGCAACACTGAAATACTGCCTCCTCTAGTGGAAAGGGGGAAAGCTGAACGTTTTATAGCCACTGCACATCACTCAGAAGACAGGATTGACTCCTGACAACTGCATTACAAACAAGAAATCAGCAACCTTTTTTTGGTGGGGGCCTTTTGGGATCTCTATTTCCTATTTTTTATCCTTCCTTTGAAAGCCTCATATTACATGTAATGCCACTTGAAGAGGACTGGAAAAGACAAACTCCATTAATATCTCCTTAATCCTTGTCTTGCGGAGCCAACACAGCTAAGAGGGAAATGAGATGGATTCTGTTCTTTCTTGTGCACTGTGTTTACTCCATGGCTAGTCAGTTACATCTGTGCAAACTGTGTCTTTTCTGAGATTAGGGTCTCTCAATATAATAAACCAAACAATTATCAGAACTACTAGCACCCCTGAATTCTGAAGATGTTCAAAAAACTCTTCTGCTTTAGACATTTCTATTACACCCCTCACCACATCATCTAAAATTTCTGAAATCGTGGCCCAAACCCAGACATTAATTTTTCAATTAAGGCATCTTTGTAGAATGAAGTTGGATGTGTCCTAATCACTGTCCTGGGACCACCACTCACTTTGTGGTGCCTGGATCACCTCCTTATTTGGGGTGGAATCTCCTATTGCCTATGCTGAGGTAAGGCACAGGCAGGCCTTTGGGGAGACTAGTCATGCAAAGCTTACCTCATTTTATAAGAAACATGTTTTGTTTTTAGGGCAACTGTTTCTGCCCCTTCAGCCAGATACAACTTAGGTATTTTTAACACTCTACTGTAGCAAATAGCCTTCAGGAAGTAACCAAGCCTAAACAACTTATTCAGACTTTCTTACCTACAGTGAAGTTTCTTCTAGCTAAGATACCAAGCCTTCATTGGGAACATGGAGAGACAACCTTGTTGCTGCAGCCATAGATCTAGGACTTCTGATGAGGTGGTCTCCTTTTCCATTTTATTGGGGCTGAAAAGAGAGGGAAGGCTCCACCTAAGTTCCACTCCTAATAGAGGTGAAGCTACAAAAATGGGCCAAAGGAGAAGCGTGGACAAACTTTCCATGTACTGATTACTGAGGGTGAATACCTAACCAATGTTTTTCAACTCCAAAGTACTTAACTCTAAGAAAATGCTATATCTCTAGCTGCTGGTTTTTAACTTCCTGTTTAATACTTTCCTTTTAATTCATGCTGGAACACCATAACTATTACCACAGATTTGTTCTGTTCTATATGTAGATATTGCAAAATCATTAGACAATTGAAGTTGAAGTACATCACTGGCTATGTCTACATTGCAAGCATCGGGTGTGATTGTACCTTGTGCAGACATATCCAAGCTAGTTTTAATCCAGCTAGCTGGTGTCCCAGAGCAGTGAAGCCATGGCAGTGCATGCTTCAGTGTGTGCTAGCCACATGCTGATTACACAGGGTTTCAAGTGGGCTTGTACAACACTTGCTGCCACAGCTTTGCTGCACCAGTACTTGAGCTAGCAAGATTAAAGCTAGCTCAGGTATGTCCACATAAGCTGCAATCCCATGCTGATTGCAGTGTAGACATACCCTCGGTCTTTTTCTTCACACTCTTCAATCACAATTAAGAGCCTAAAATGAACCACATTCCTCCCCTCAGTATCAATTCAAGTAGACGCTGGGATGAGATTGACACTGATGACATGAAGGCTGCACACAGCCCTTAAGGAAGCAAAACACCTTACTCTGCAGTGAACAATACAGTTAAGAAAACACAGCACTGTTAGATGCCGAAGAGAGTCTTATCCCCCATGCAGCCAATGAGATCAGGGCGAGGTCAGTGATTGAGGAAGGCCACAGAAAGGAGGTCACCGAGATGTGAGTATGTGTCAGCTGAGAATCAGGAGTATACTATGCAATTTAGAAAAAAATTAAACACAAAAGGCAAATTCAGGCAAAGCTGGCAACTGGAAAATATTTCAATCACCCTTCACAACAGGGTCTAAGCCCTGCGTGTGCAGGGAAGAACCCCACTGAGGTACCTGCAGCCCCGTCCCTATGCAAGAGGGCAAGACCCACCCCCAAGAGGCACCTGTAGTATCAAGTGAGCGGTAAGACTAGAGGCATCTGCAAACCTCTCCTCCCTATGCAAGTGGGCCAAACACCCCCAGAGGCATCTGCAGCCCTTATGTGAATAGGTAACTCCCCAATTCCTGAGGCGACTGCAGGAAGGCAGACCCTTGGCACAGAAAATTTCAACCTGAATGACTGAAGTTTGGCAAAGCTATAAACAAAAAAGAGGGTCTTAAATGGAAGTGATAGGCAACCTAAATAATAGGCAGTGCTAGAAGCCCACATATTATACAACTTTAACATAGCTTGCAAAGTACTGCTAAACATGAAAATACTCCAGTTCTTGTGACAGTAGGCCTATAAAGAGATTCTAAAACTTCTGAAAGTAATATTTGCCAGTGGAAATTCCAACATCTAATAATTTCATGTCTTAAAATGGATTTTAATCATTTACAATTATTAATGTGCATTCAATATATTGAGGGTCTAATCCCAAGAAGTGCTGAGACCCAGTAATTCCCAGTTTCAGTGATTGCTCAACCTCTCAGGATCAAGTTCTTCAACAGCAGCAGTTCATTGCTTTCACATGTATTGTGAAATTTAGTTACACATTTCCAATTAGGGAGGGTAGATCACATAGCCTTCTGGGATTCTGATTACTACTACTTTGATCCAGAGAAACAGGTAGGAGATATGGGGCAGAAACCCAATGCCAGAGCATAATGGACAGATTAAATTCTGAGATCTTATACAACCAAGGCGCTTACAAGTCCATATTGCTTTTAACAGCACCAGATGACTGCTTTTGCATTTTTTTCATGAATTAGGAGTATTAAAAAATTAGAACAATATAAAATTAACAAGGCACACATTAAATGGATTAAAAACTGGCTGATAGGTCTCAAAATATGACTGTAAACAGGAAATCATCATTGAGTAGATCTGTTTCCATTGGGGTCCTGCCAGAATCAGTTCTTGGCCTCACACTCTAACAGCTTTATCAATGACAACATTAAATCATCACTGACAAGGTTTGCAGATGACAAAAATTGGGGAAGTGGTAAATAATGAGGACAGCTCACTGGTACAGAGCAATCTGGATTGTTTGGTAAACTGGGCACAGGCAAACAATATGGTTTTTTAATATGGCTAATTGTAAATGTATACAAGATGTATTACAAGATGGGTGAGACTATCCTGGGAAGCTGTGGTCATGGTGGATAATCAGCTGAACATGAACTCCCAGTGTGATGTTGTGACCATGACAGCTAATGTGATCCTGGGATGCATAAAGATGGGAATCTTGAGTTGGAGTAGGTAAGTTATTTTACCTTTATATTTGGCATTGGTGCAACTGCTGCTGGAATACTGTGTCCAGTGCTGGTGTCCACAATTAAAAAAGGATGTTGATAAATTGGAAGGGTTCAGAGAAGAGCCATAAGAATGAATAAAGGATTAGAAAACATGCCTTACAGTGTTTGACTGAAAGAGCTCAATCTATTTATTTTAACCAAGAAATGGTTAAGGGGTTACTTGATTACAGTCTCTAAGCACCTACATGGAGAACAAATATTTTTAATAATGGACTCTTCAATCTAGAGAGAAAGGTATATCACGGTCCAATGACTGGAAGCTGAAGCCAGACAAGGTCAGACTGGAAATAAGGTGAAATATTTTAATAGAGTAATTAACCACTGGTACAATTTACCAAGGGTTGTAGATTCTCCAATCACTAACCATTTTAAATCATGATTGGATGTTTTTCTAAAAGATATGCTCTAGGAATTATTTTGGGGAAGTGTTGTGGCCTGTGTCATTCATACAAGAATCAGACTAGATGATCTGGCCTGAGAAACTGCAAACTTTTGTACTTTTGGGGTATTTTTCTTTAGACTTCTTTAAGTGATGAAACTAAATATTTTGAAAAATCTGGCTAATTGAAATATTTTTAGGTGAGGTAGAAAGATATTTTACATTTAACCTGCCCTTCCTCCATTCTTGAGGGGGGAAAAGTTAATTCAAACTCTTAGCAACTGTCCCTTCCCCAAGTTTTGCAGTTTTACATTAAACCTTTGTGGAGCATGCAGCTATTGAAGCCTGTCCATCTCTGCATGAGAATATAGTTTACTAACTATAGCTAGTGCTCTCAATTTACATTAATATTTTAATTAGAAAAAGTGAGGCTAAAAATCAGTATTTCTGTTGGAATATTAAGGGATCTCTCCGTAAGAATGCAAGGAGTAACTGGAAACAGAAATCATGTATTAAAGTGAGCCATGAAGATACAATACTAATGTAGTAAGTCAGGGCAATATGCAAATAACTGCATGTCCCAGAAAGTCTAATCCTATCAAGAATGCCTAGGATGTTAATTTAACCATCTTTCACAGCTCATAAATCTATCCACTGCAAAGCTAGGCTGCCAGATGCCATCAAGTAGCACTTCTTTCAGGCTAGCGACTTCAGCATAGATGCCTGGATCATGCCTCAGTAAAGACTAATAAAGAGCTTTGTATTTGTGGACTTGAGAGCAGCTTCTCACATTTTGCTACAATAGAGCAAAACAGTGGGAAATGTGAATGACTGATTGTCAGAACTGGTGGTCTCTCTTGTGCTGTCTTCACTATACTGAGCTATAGATTTCACATTCATTTCAAATTGTTAGTATGCAGATTAATCTATCTTGCTTCCTAACAATTAATAGTACAAACTACTGGATTAGTTTATTTAATTCTCAACTATAAATACAAATTGAGTATAGTTTCGTTTATGTTAAGCAGACACACCTTTTATATTTAAAAGTCAAATATATACCAAACTGTTTGTTATGGTGTGATTTATTTATTTTATTTCATTCAGTGTTTAGACTGAAATTATCTTGTTTTAAAGCAGAGTACTTTACATTTTCCTCTCAAACATGCATCACTTCTACCATTCAGAGAGAGAGTTTAAAAGGACACTAGCAGTCTAGAATTCTGAGTTTGAACCAGAAAACCTCCATTCTTGAGCCATGCGCCTTTAAAGCATGCTTTTATAGAGTGGCTTTTAAAGAACCCAATTAAAGAGGGTAAAGTAACACAAAGGTTGTTCGCATCAGGCTTTCACTTTTGCATAACAGGGTTCAGATCTGACTTTGATCTACACTGAAAGGAGTTCTTCAACAGTTCCCAGTGGACATTTGTTCACATCACAAAACCGTCATACGGAACTACCACTGGTTTGGTTGTAGCCCACAGGAAGAAATCAAGCCAAAGGGCAGTGGTTGATATTGAAATGGGTCCAATCCTAGGAGAAATCAGAGGAATTTCCAATGACACAGATGGAGGCAGGCTTTCCTTACATCTGTAGATAGTAAGACCCTCTTGGAAATTATTAACATAGCTGGTAACGCCTCCACTGAGAATTTTATTCTCTTCCCAGATTTGTTCCAATGTTTCAGATCCAGAACTTCAAGCTTGAACATTTGGAGATTGGGAAGAACAAAAAAGACTTATCATTGCTCCAGTTTAAGTACATATTCTTTGGCTCCAATTACTAATAAGTAGGAAATTACTTCTTTAAAAGAATTGGAAGAAATTGGGTTGGAAAAATATCTAGGATGAGCAGTTCTCTAGAATTTGATGCCATAGCCTGGCAAAACCACTTCCCATTACCTTTTGGGAAGAGGAGGAGAGTGTATCAAAATGAAAAATGTATCATTCTATTCCTGTACCCCCTCAGGAGACTTGGCATTGGATTGTCTTGGAATCATTCATTGGTCTTGCATTCTTGGCTTAATTCCATTGACCCTTCTCTTTTTCAAAGAGCTACCTTCTCTTCTTCAAAATCTGTTTGAAGAGAAAAGGTGAAACGCCAAAAGAGTTGCTTGTTACTCTTTTAAGACTGTATGGAGTCCCTCACTTGGTGGCTACAGGAGAGTAAGGACTAATTTTGCTTAACCTCAATCACAGTTTAAGCAATTCTTAATTTTCCTCCAGCAGAGCTGGAAAATGCAGTACAGACAAAGGAGAAATTTTGCACACAGTAGATTTAAAGTCCTTATGTTAGCAAGATTTTCAAACATGGTGTAGGCCTGAGTTAGGGCTGCCTGTGCAAAGCAGCTGGATACAGATGAAGCGCAGTGAAAGTAGTTCTATACTTTTTCCAAGGGCTGTCCTCTCATCTTGGTTCACTCTGGAAAAGTGTCACCCCCAAAGTAAGATGGCTGTGCCTCAGATGCGGTACTGCTTCCCTGAGCCATTATTCAGGGAGGCACTATTGCATGTATCTTAGACAAATTGGCAAAGTCTGCTTTGGTGCTGGGAGCTGTGTAAAACTTCTGCACCTGAACGAAAAGAGCTCCATATTTATTAGGCTATTCCCACTTTTAATTTGAAATGTTTCTGGTAGTTTCATTTTCTTTTACATCACATCCTGCACTGGTGGAACCTCACCAGATTTGATATTAAGAGAAATCATTCTGAGCACCATTACCAATTCCAAGTGATCTGTTTAGATACTTGTTTCTTCCATGATCTCAATTTGGGATCTGAGAGCCCTTTATCGTCAAAAGATTAAATCCATATTAGATTTTCAGAAACCTCTGGTAAGGGAGGTGTTTTTTTAAGTAACAATTTTCTTGTGCTTTTTCATTTTTGGTCTAAGTGGCCTTGGTCTTTACTTCTTATGAAAAAGAGAACTAGACTCTACAGGGTGTGAAGAAAGTGGTCTTTCCCCCACTTCCTCTTCTGTTTGGTCTGGGAAAAGCAGTGGAGAACCTAAAACTGTGCCCAGGACACTCAGTTCTGGGGATCCTTTCTGAGAGGATTAATAATCCTTTCAAAGGACCCACATGCCATGGTAGGAGGAATAGACTGAGGTCAAGGATGGGGAGCTACTCCTTTGAAGAGAGTAATTCCAGTGAGATGGAGATGGGAAGTGAAGTTCATCTCCTCTTGGAAGAGGGCTCAATTTTTCTCAGCAGGGAGTAAAGGGGGAGGATGGAGCATTTCAAGGATAAGGATAATGTCTCATACGACTAACATATATCCAGGAGATGGGATCTCAGAAGGAAGACAATTGCTACAATGAATAGGAAAGCAAAAAGGCCAAGGAACTGGTCCAAACACTGGTGGTTATAACAGGTTCTCTGAGTCACTAATTGTAATGGAAGGGCCAGAGAGAAACAGATGAGGGCTTGAATTGGGATGTCTGCCCCTGAAGTGGATCCAGGCACAACTACTGTTGGATCAGGGCTGTTTAACTCAGTCAGGTTCCCTGGAGCTAGCTACAGCAATGGTGGAGGGACTGCTGACTAGGCCCAACACAGTTCTTGAGGGGAAAGGGAGCATCCATAGGTGAGAGGAACAGGATCAGCCCTGCCCTGCCCTGTTTTCATGGGGTTTCTGGCCACAAAAACTTATGCCCAAATAAATTTGTTAGTCTTTAAGGTGCCACACAGTATTCTTGCTGTTTTGCTAAAAACAAAACAACATGGCTATGCCTCTGGAACTCTTCTTAGTTAGTTATCACCACCTCCTCAGGAAGAACAAAAAGACACACATAAGGAAGAAAATACTGATGAAAGGCATTTAGCGCACTACTTCACTTTAAAGTGCCATGAACTATCTGTCATTTTGAGTGAGGGAAAGCTGACAACTACAGACTGTTAGGCAACACAAACTAAATAGCGCAACACATCAAGCAAACACCAAGGAGAAGAAAAACAAGAGAGATTTACAAACTAGAGCGTGTGATCTGTGAATTTGCCTGAGGCAGAACCCTTCCCTGACTAACGGGTCTAGTCCTGTGTTATAGCTGACAGAAGTAGCAACAACCCATTAATTGGAGAGGTGAAGCTGCAGATGTAGGAGAACTGTATTTCAGCATTAGTGGTTGGGAGCTTTTCCCATAGAATAAGACAGGGCACGTGACTGAGAAGTCTACTGGACTGTTTCAATTAACAGCTTAAACATACCTTGATTTTACTACACTAGAACACTTAAATGAAGGATTCTAATTCCTTTTTAATTTAATTTAGTTTTCTGTATAGAGCAGCATCTAGAGACAAGCAAACTTGGGTTAAAAGTTACTGGAACACTGTTGACCTAAGCTTAGTAAGCTGAGGGTGTTGAACCACACTTCACAAAATTCTGCACCATGAGATCAGTCTAGTGAGTTAGACTTATTTAGCCATTGACTACATAATAAATACTCTGTCTTTACAGTCATAGGAGAAAGCTAGAGCTACTGTATTAACAAGTGTCAAGGGAGAGGACTCTGATATCATTCCAGGCAGCTACTAGAGGTATAACTGTAACCTCACAAGGGCCTATTTCTGACATTGGCTCAGCATCTCTAGCTTGCAGAGGAATAGTGAGTACATCCATGCAAATTAGAGCTAGTGACCTCACAGAGGACTTATCGTTGATATCATCCCAGTAAGCTACTGCTGTTGTGCCAGTAATCTTACTAAACCTGTGCCTTGATATCAGCCTCAGCTCAAGATTCTGAACGAGAGACTTCAAAGAACCTTATGCCTTGACATCAGCTCAACAGACGAGAGATGTTGAGCCAGTATCCACATTGTGTCTTGATACCTTGATATTTGCCCAGCAAGCACTTTGAAGAGGTCCATGTCTTGACGTCATCACAGAAAGCTACTTAATCAGTAACTTCACGAAGGGAGTTTCCATCAGGCAGCAAGATAAAAGTTGTTGAGTCTGTAGCTATAGAGGCCTGTGACTTGACATCAGCACAACAATCTGGAGTACCTGAACAAGGATTAAAACTAGAAACCTCTATGAAAGCTCTCTCCCCCCTTCTTCTGAGGTCATTCCCCACTCATTCTGCCATTTTCCGGTCTACTGAAATGAGGATTCTGCAAAATTTGGAGAGGAGCATTCCTGACAGAAATGGTGAGGGTCCCTCTCCTATTTCGATGTACTTTAAATCACTGTTTTTTCATGTTTCTGGCCAGGCAACGCTAATCCTATCTGAAATTCGCTCTTATACATTAATTAATACATTAATTATGGTTTATATGGTTAAATCTTAGTTTTATCAGTGCTATATACCGCAGAAATTATTTGTTGAATTGTTCTAACTTCAACTCAGAATTAAACTTGAATTAATTTGTAAAGCTTTTAGAAAAAACTTTTCTATATATCATTTCATTAACTCCAGGTTGGTTACTATACAACTACTTATTTAAAAATTAATGTTATATGTAAACTGAGTGTCACAAGATACAGTTGCTTTATATAATTATTAAAAGCTTAGCTATGTTAGGTGGGATTTTCAAAAGCACCTGTTTTTCAAGTGCACAAGTCCCAGTGAAAAAAATCAATGAGACTTGTGCTCTTAAGTGATTTAGGAAAAATCCACATTAAAGATTTACTTTCTTGCCCTCTAGTGGCCAATTCTGTTTTACACACCTGATAAGAATAACTCTTTTTTGTGTTTGGAAAGCACCTACCCACATAGCTAGTGTCTGCTCCTGGAATATATATTTTCAGTGTTACATTAACTGATCCAAGCAATGCTCCTGCCTTTACTTACTTAGATAAAATGTGCTCTCCAACACCTGTACAGTAATTAAAAGGGTAGGCAACTGTTTTAAATTCCTGGATTTGGAGATTATTATGGGTTTTACAAAACTGCCTCAATTAGGCAGATTATTCCTTTGCAACTTTGTTCATTTTTTGGACCAGCTGACAGTGTTAAGTGCAGAACTCTAAAAGTAAAATCTTAGTTTAATTCTTCTCTCGTACCAAAATTTTTCTTCAATACTAAGCTGCAAATTATTTCAATACTCCACTCTTTTCACTTACGTTAAGAACTTTTCCATATTCAGAACTCCATTATGTTCTACTGTAATTATAGTTTATTGTAATGTTAATATGCATTCTTGTACTCAGAAAGGTTGATCAATATACTTACATTATGCCTGTAATTACTTTCGTGCTACCAGAAAACCAGTGATTTTAAATTTATTTAGTGTTAAATGAATATGGAATGTGGTACAGTACACTTAAGACACTTCAAGATGAGTAAAGCAGAACTAATTGCACAAGAAACAAAAGTTTCATCTCAAAAGTAAAGACTATCAAACCATTACAATTTCCGTCTTCAAAGTGCAAGATACACCATGCAAAAAACTAAAACAGACAAAATCAACATTGTGGAGCCACTTAAATGCTACCTTACCACAATATTTTACAAGACATTAAGTAACCCTTCATATGAAAATGAAATATTTTAGCAATAAAACTAAAATATCAATGTTTTAATCACATTTATGAGATTTTGCATGATCACCAGTTCCAGCATTTCACTAAATCAAATAGTGGGCAACATGCAAGGAAAACATATCTTAAATCAAAGCCTCTGTTATTCACGGTCAATATTGCTTTCTGCAGGTTATATTTCAATATCTTATTTATTACTCAGATTCCTCACATAATTTTGTAAAATTCAGTATATTTACTCATGTACAGAATAATTACATTATCACCATATCAGCAAGACAATTTAGTAGTCTTGACTAATTATTACATTTAAAACCATGCTACGGTCATATGACCTGCGAAAAAATTGTTTTATAGGACGGAGTCCTAGACATACAAATATAACCAATTAAAATATGTTCCTACTCCATCTAAAATTAAGCCCATGGTATCAACTATAATATGTCTGCATTTTATTTACATATTTTTAAAAATATGTAGGTAAAAACTGCAGAATGAGTAGAAATATAGACTGCAGATGAACTATGATGGTGTGAACAAGAAGGCAGTGCATTCATTTGTCTGTGATGTGCTTTGTACAGGTGATTTAATCCCCTCTGCTCCCTTTCCCCCCAAGAAATATTCTTGAGACAACTGTAGCCACTATGCATGTACGTAGAAGAGTAACACTCTCTGCTCATGCACAAGTGTTTTACCATTCAGCTGGATGCGAGAGAGACCAGGATCCTGAAATCCTATCAATTTCACTCAGAACAAAGCATTACAGCAGCAAATTTATATTATTGCTGTAGCTACTCGCCTGAGCATGAACAAAGAGGAAGCATAAACAGAAAGAAATAGGAATGGTCTAAAGATGCCCACCCTATAATGTTTATATTGTGTGTGCACCCACAGGCTGGCTGGGCTAACCATGGTTTGTCATACAATAAATCAATTTGTTCATTCTCACAAGACATTATATATTCAAATTCCATGTGTTAATTTGAAGTGTTCGGGACTTATCTAGAAAGACCTCCCTGAAGTTAAGTTGCCACCTACATTCAAGGAAAATAATTAGCCATAATTCACAGGATCTAACAACACTGAAATAAGACTACTCATTAGCTAGAGATCTAGTTCAATACAAACTCTAGAAAACAATATAATTATCATAACGTGAAATTCTGGTAAACAGGTGGGAAAATACTTCAATCATCAAATGGAGTGTCCTACTTTCATAGGCCATGATTCTCAGGAATGCATAGTTCATAAATAAAACTACAGAACTAACATTTAAGTAATTGTTCAAACTTTGTATAATTCTAGACTTGTTAATTAAAATCAAATTTATTCTTCCCCCTCCCAACTGACAAACCCTGGAAACAAACAGTCTTCTCCCACTTACTGTGTATGATGAAACACAGATGAACAATGCAATATTTGGAAAAAAACACTTTGTACAAGGTTGCAGTTCTAAAAGACTTATATTACAAAGCAATGTAAATAAATACCAGGCTAGTACAAAAGCTCTTATTTACAGTTTTACAAGTGAAATTGTATTCAGTGTAAATGTAATGTTTTAAAGAACACAGTATTAGTAAAATGAGTTCCTATGTAAAGTATTACAGTTTCTGCTAGATTTCAAAGTAGTACTGTATAAAAAGCATAGTTCAAGTTAATTTTTGTTCATAATTTAGTACAGACAAACCCAATTTTACCTGGAATGGTATCTATTAAAGTGCTGAAAAAGAGGAAGTTTTAGAAAACATACTGTACATTATTAAAGCTTTATCAAGTCAGAATGTTAGATTTTGTTCACATTTTCTACCACAATGCCTGTGGATAAAAAATTTTCAGCAATTCAGTGTAATTTAGAAGATGTTAGGTATTGGTATCTTCATGTTCAGGTCTGTTGATTTCCAAAAGCAATTTGCCTCAAGCTTCCATGGTGGCTTCAGGTTTCATAATCTGGTAAGTAATCAAATATTCTGGATAAGCCTGAAAGGCAAATGATTCAGTAAAGTTAAGTTTCTCAGCAAATTCAGAATACATCTTTCAGGACTTCTTGCCATCTGAGGAAATTTATGCCATGGAGAAGGAAAAGCAAAATATTATCTGCCAAAATTTTTTGTAAACAAAGACCTCTGAGTCTCAGCTTTAAAAGCTTATGTTTTATTTATACACACGGAAAGGCAAACCCTGATAAATCCAAGAAAGAGGCTCAGTGTCAATGGCATACCAGTGAAAAATGGCATTTATGCTTTTTAAAATTAAGCTTTTTTGAAAAGTAAACCAAAAAAAAAAAACCACACACTACCTGTTCTCCTCTGTAAATGACATACTCTGCTAAAGCTAGTCCATTTACACTAGGTCGACCAGTAACTGAATGATGTCCTGGAGGAGAATGAGCCATTTTCATTGCACTGAACTGCAGGAAAGACTTGCCCAATGTTACACGACAAAACAGCAACTGCCTATAGTAAAGAAAAACTTTTACAACTAAAAATATTTGGAAAGTAGGAAGAACATTTCTTGGTCATTCAAAAGCTTTATTCATGGAGAGAACTGTAATTTTAAAACACTTTAGTCATTTTTCATATTCAACAAATTCCCGAGTTTTATCCATAGTATTATGTGCCCCTTTTTTATTCCTGGTTCCTTTCCCCAACCTTCAGATATTTTTCTCACCACCCACAAAGCATGTTATATTAATAGTTTGTGGGAAAAGAATGTTTAATAGTAAACTCAAAGACTGTCTCCTAAGTTCTTTATTTTTAGCAAGGTGTGTCACTCATAAAAACAGATGACATATATAGTAGTTCCTAACACAAAAATCTGTGTATCTGTCTCAGAGAAGGAAGCCATATCCAAACTATCATCAGGGCCAACTGCAAACAGCTGGCTCAAATTATATATATATCTACCATATATAGGAGTTTGTCAGTATGTTAGATGTGGTTGCCTTGATCTGTTCTCTTTTCTAAAAGAGACACAAGGATACACATTTCCTTACATACCTGAGCAGTTGCTGCTTCCTGGACAGAACAAAGAGAAATGTCATTTGAGCTATATAAGCTACCACCTTGACCAACCAAACTGTCGTCTTTTCAGCAAATACATTCCTGTTTAGAGGGTATTAAGAGCTGTGCTGCCATAGAAACCATCATCCTTTGGGGAGAAAACAGGAATGGAAATTGTGTCATCCTCTTCTTGGTTCCTCTGTTCCCCACTCTCTCTTCCCAAGTTAACTAAGTTCATATGCTTAATTTCTACTTCCCTGGGCATTTGCTTTCTGTGGCATAACCAGCAACAGCACAGACTATAGAAGCAGAACAGTATCTCACATACTCACAGAAGGGATAGCCAAGTGACCTACAGTTAACTTGGGAAGAGGGAGTGGGGAACAGAGAGGAACCAAGAAGAGGAAGACAATTTCCTTTCCAGTTTTCTCCCCGAAGAACGATGGCTCCTATGGCAGCACAGCTCATAATACGCTCTAAACAGGAATTCATTTGCTGACAAGATGACAATTTGGTTGGTCAAGGTGGTAGCTTATACAGTTCAAATTACACTTCTCTTTGTTCTGTCCAGGAAGCAGCAACTGCTCAACTGGAGTAAGTCCAAGCAAGGAGTCTCAGCAGTTTTGTAGGTCAACTAGATACCGGATCCATTCAGTTTGGATGTGCTCATTCAAGATACTTCTTGTCCCTTTTGAAATCCTTCTCACAAAGCAAGCAGAAAGTCTTTCCTATCTGATCTGTTGAAGGGGAGCTTGAGTCCTTCTCAAATCTATTCTTCAGTTGGGGCTATCAAAGAAGCTTGGAGGGTCCTGTCCTGCTTCAAATGAAAAGGGGCTCAAGTCTTAGGAAGTACACTGAGGCAAGTTCCAACTACCAATTTCTCTCTCTTTGGAAGCAAGTGGGACAACAAAAGGACAAGGATGCAATTTCCTCACCCCTCCTGGTTGAAGAGCCCGCCAACAGGAACACTGAACAATGAGAAAGCTTAAGTCTGCTAAGTTCAGAGATTTCAAAAGGAGACCCTAAGTTACTGAAGCATGAAACTGAGGCACCAAGGAGAAACCAGACACACAACAGAAGAATACTTTTAGGAACCCAGAAACTGGTGGGAGGGGAAGTTCCACATATCTACCTTGCCCCTCCTCAGAGCACTAAGGATCAAGGTGGGGCAAACATTACTAAACTCATCTTGAAAGAAATACAGGATGATCATAATTTTGACTCATCTAGCTAACACCTCCCTCACCCTGTATCAGACACAGGAGGTAGACTGAGCTACTTAATAGGCAAATATAGCGCTCTTCTAGAAGTATCCTTGTTTGTCTACTGTTCGGCAGAAAACATTAGTGATCGATTTTTACTGTACCTTTCATGCTTTTTAAAATCTCTAGCACATCTTCTCTCTTCATATTCAGGCTACCATAATTCTGGTTTTTAGAGTGTGAAAGGAGGTAAGTCTTGTAATGTCTTTAACTATCTCCACGGGCCCCCTCTGGCTCTTTTAAGTTTGTACTATAACTTTAAAGGGTGGCTATCAAAACTCATAGTGCTGTACTATCTGCTTTAACTGTTAGTGCATAGGACTGACATCTTTACTGGGCTATAGTCTTTCTTCTGAGACTCTGCTGGGGACTTGACTGCCTCTAACACAGGCTAAGCTTGAAAATTTGGATTTCTTGGTATGAATAATTCAGGTACAAATTTTTGTGACTTACCTGTGGCAAACATAACAAGACCTATCTTTGTGAACTGGGCATCCAGTGCCACCTCCAATTCCATACACATACTGATTGCTTTTGGAAGAGTTTTCAGCAAAATAAATCCCAGCTCCAAACATTCCACCTATGTAAGCATGTCTCTCATCAAAACCTTTATGAATGATTGCATTCACAAATGGGGAACCTAGAAGTAAATTAAGAAGAAAAACAATTAAATTCATCACCTATACTTTTTATGTATTCATTAATTACAAAATCATTTCAAGAGCCTACTGATTGTTCTATCCTCTCTTCCAAAAAACCACAAGATTTACCAGTAAAATTACCTTTTATCAAAATAGATCAAATTTCAGCAAGTCAGAGCAATTAAGTGATGCAGTACCAGTCTGCCAAAGCAAACACTTAATATCCACTGTATTACAGCAGTGTACACAGTTACGTTAACAAAATATTAGACAATTAGGGACAATTCCTAACCCGCCTTTACAGGAAAAGCTGCATAAGAGCTAGACACCCTTTCTGTAGAGCCTTGTCTACAAGTCTCCCTGGACATGCTGCTTATGCATATGGTGACCTGCAGTTTGGACTATGGAGGGACCAATTCGGGTTGCTCATTTTGGTTGGATGTATGCCTGGAGGTTTCATCAAATGATAATCTTTAATTAAAGATCAATCTTTAATTCCTGGAGACTCTGGAATAACCCTGGAGGGTTCGCAACTTTAGGAGAACAGCAATGCACACCAAAGTGCTGCATCACTCTGCGCGCAAAAAAGGGTTTCTAGTTCACATTAATATAGACTACTCATGAGATTTACAGTGCAGCACTTTGGTGTGCACTGCTGTTCATACTCCTGTAGTCCAAATGTATGGCAGTATACAGAAACCCAAAGATCCTGTTTCTTTCCAACACAGAGGGTGCACTATAACTGCAGAGCTGCCTTCAGCCCTAAGGCTGTAGGAGCAGTGAAGCAGGTCTGTTCCCATTCAACAGATGAGGATGATTCTTAAAATCATATAAATGTATGAATGGAAGGGACCTTGAGAAGTCATCAAGTCCAGCCCTCTATGCTGAGGGAAGACCAAGTAAACCTAGATCTTCCCTGACAGGTGTTTGTCCAACTTATTCTTTAAAAACTCCAATAATAGGGATTCCTCAACCTCCACTGGAACCCTATTCCAGAACTCTTATAGTTTTTCCTGCTATCTAACCTAAATCTCTCTTGCTGCAGATTAAGCCCAATACTTCTTGTCCACCTTTAGTGGACATGGAGAACAACTGGTCACCATCCTCTCTGTAACAGCCCATAACATTTGAAGACATCTCAAGTCCCTTCTCAGGCTTCTATTCTCAAGATAAAACATGCCCAAGTTTTTTAACCTTTCCTCACAAGTGAAATTTTCTAAACCTTTTATCATTTATTTTACTCTCCTCTGGACTTATTTGCCTAAAGTATAGCACTAAAGTACTTCCTAAAGTATGGCACCCGGAACTGGACATAGTACTTCATTTGAGGCCTCACTAGTGCCAAGTACAGTGCAACAATTACCTCCCATGTCTTACATACGACACCTTTTTATACATACCAGACTGATATTAGTCCTTTTTGCAACTGCATCATATTGTTGACTCTTATTCAGTTTGTGATCCCCTATAACTCCCTGATGCTATTCAAAAGTACTACCACCTAGTCATTAATTCCAATGTTGTAGTTGTGCATTTGACTTTTCCTTCCTAAGTCAAGTACTTCCCACTTGTCTTTACTGAATTTCATCTTGCTGATTTCAGACCAATTCTCTAATTTGTCAAGGTTGTTTTGAACTCTAAACTTGCCATGCAAAGTGCTTGCAACCCCTCCTAACCTGTTATCATCCGAAAATTTTACAAGCACACTTTCCACTCCGTTATCCAAGTCATTACTGAAAATACTGAATAGTACTGGACACATGACTGGCCCTTGCAGGACACCTTCCCAGTTTGACAGTGAACTATCAATAACTACTCTGAATATGGCCTTTCAGCCAACTGTGCACCCACCTACCAGTAATTTCATTGAGACCACATTTCTGCTCCACTTCACAACTCCACACACCACTGTACTCCTCCTCACAACTCCACACACTCCTCTGCTCAGTAGCACAGCACACCTATTCCTCCAGCTTGTGCGCTGTCTCTCAGGAGCAGAGGGTTTTTATCAGGCACCTGGCTGGGTCTTCATTGGCCTCAGCTGCCCCTAATTACCGTCTAATGACTGACTACTTTACAGGGAATAAAACCCGGATCATTCTAGAACTTACATACCACCCTTCCAGAACTTTCCTACTGCCCTCTGCCCTTGCTATACCACAATGGGTTATTCCATTAAAGGGTTGCTTGCATCTTCCTCTGCGCTGGTACTAGCCATTTTCAGAGACAGGATACCAAACCACTAGTCTCATCTGGTATGATAATTTCTATGGTATTGTTATGTCCGTCAAAAGTCTGTATGAATGAAACATTAAAGTTGCACCATTAAGTACTCAGTTGGGAAATTACAAAGTTACATCAGCAGCAGCTGACCCTTTGTATGTAAGTAGGATCATGATCTTTAATTACAAGATCACAGGGCACATTTTTCTCAAGCTTCAAATACACAGTCTTGTGTGTGTATGCCAGAATTCATTAAATGATTTATATGACATATACACAAACTATTCTTACACAACAGACTACAGATAAAGCATAACAAGAGTAATAGCAAAAGTTTGCTGGTGTATATAAAAAGATGGTTACTTACCTTGTAACTGTTGTTCTTCGAGATGTGTCGCTCATGTCCATTCCACTGTAAGTGTGTGCACACCCTCATGCACAGATACGGGAACTTTTTTCCTTTTAGCAATACCCGTAGGACTGGCTTGAGCACCCCCTGGAGCCTCGCGCACATGCCACAGTATATGATGCGCTGCCAGTCCTACAGACCCTCAGTTCCCTCTTGCTGCAACTCCAGCAGCAAGGACTGGGGAGTGGGTCATGGAATGAACACACACAATACATCTGGAAGAACAACAGTTACAAGACAAGTAATTGTCTTTGTCTTCTTCGAGTGCTTGCTCATGTCCATTCCACTGTAGGTGACTCATAAGCAATATCTTGGAGGTGGGCTGGAGTTATGGATGAGCTGCCTGCAGCACCGCTCTGCTGTAGCCCACATCATCCCACGCCTGCTGGATGATGGCAGTGTGGGATGTGAAGGTATGCACAGATGACCAGGTGACAGCCCTGAAGATGTCTTGCACAGGCACTCTTGCTAGGAAGGCTGTAGATTAAGCTGGAGCTCTGGTTAAGTGGGCTGTAATCATCTCCAGAAGCAGCACCTTCGCTTGCTCATAGCATAACTTGATGCAGGAAGTTATTCACAACGAGATGCACTGGGCAGAAACAGGTACATCTTTCATCTGATCAGCCACCGCAACAAAGAGTTGTGTAGCTCTCCAGAACAGTCTCGTGTGTTTGATGTAGAATGCCAACACCCATCTGACGTCTAGCTTGTGCCACCTCCTCTCCTCCCCTGAACCATGTGGTTTGGGAAAAAATACAGGGAGAAAAATGTCTTGGTTAGAATAAAATTGCAAAACCACTTGAGGCAGGAAGGCCGGGTGTGGCCTCAACTGAACCTCGTCTTTATAAAACACAGTATAAGGGGGCTCCAATGTCAATGGCCTAATTCTGGAAACCCTCCTTGCCGAGGTAATGGCCACCAAGAAGGCCACATTCCACGACAGCAAAGGGCATGTAGCCATGGGCTCAAATGGGGGCCCCAGGAGCCGTGAAAGAACCAGGTTGAAATCCCAGGGAAGCACTGGGTCTTGGACCTGTGGATAGATCCTCTCAACCCTCTTCAGGAATCTAATCATTATGGGGTGGGAGAAAACTGCTCTCTCTTCCGAAACTGGTGGAATGCCAATATATAGCCACTAGATGGACCTTCAGGGAGGCCATGGCTAGCCCCTGGAGTTTTAGTTGCAACAAGTACTCCTGGATCGCCTGTACTGGTGACAACCCTGAGAGATCCCATGGGACTCCGCCCAAAAGGTAAATTGCTTCCATTTAGCACAATGCAGAATTTTCTGGACTTGTGCCAAACAGGCTCGCTCGTCTGCGCTCATTCATGGAGTCCCCACGCTGTGAGCTGCAAGGAGTCCAGGTCCAGGTACAGCAAGCAATCATGATCCTGGGACAGGAGATCATGCCATCTCGGAAGCTCCAGCAGAGGGGTGATCGATAGGTCCTGCAGCATGCTGAACCAGTACTGGAGTAGCCAGGCTAGCACAACCAAGAAAATGTTCGCTTTTTGCCTCTTGATTTTCAGCAGGGCTTTGTGAAGGAGAGGAATGGGCAGGAATGCATACATGAGGCTCCCTGACCACTGCAGCAGGAAGGCGTTGAAGAGCGACCCAGCCTCCAGACCACAGAGGGAGCAGAACTTATGGCATTTCTTGTTCCATGCTGATGCAAACAGGTCCACCCGGTGATAGCCCCACTGCTGGAAAATCATAGAGACCACCTTTGGATGCAGTGACCAGTTGTGGTGGGGTAAGAACGACCTGTTGAGCTGGTCCATCTCATCATTCCTCCCTCCCAGGCTATTATGTGAAAATTGCGCATCACCACCAGTTCCCACAGACGAAGGGCCGCGCTGCAGAGCGCTGAGGAGCAGGGTTCTTCCTGTCTGCTGATGTAATACATGGCCGCTGTATTGTCTGCACCACCTTGCCCGCGATAAGGTGGAGGAACACTCTGCATGCTAGGCAAATAGCTTTGATTGCATTGATTACATTGCAATTGATTACACTGATATGCATGCACCTTTCCTCCCTTCACCAGACCCCTTGTGTGTTGAGGTTGGATTGGATATGGGCCCCCTACCCTAAGTCCAAGGCATCTGCTACCAGGGTAGCTAAAGGGACTAGTTCTTCAAATGGTACATCCCTCAACACTGCCCGGGGGCTCCGCCTCCAGTCTAGTAAGCCAGGATGTGAGGGGGAACTGTGACCACCCAGTCCAGGGAATGTCTGATCGGGGCATAAATCGAGGCTAACCACAACTGAAATGGTCTGAGTCTTAGGCGAGCCAGCCTCACCATGTAAGTGCAGACCACCATGTGGCCTAACACCTGCAGACAATTCCCGGCTGCTGCTGTTGGGCAGACGTATAGGCAAGCAATGATGGCTGACATTACCTCGAATTGTGGCTGTGGCAGGAAAGCTCTGGCTTAAGAAGCATCCTGAACAGCCCTGATGAACTCTATTCACTGCACTGGGGTTAATGTGGACTTTCTCTTGTTTATTAGCAGGCCCAGCCAGCAACAGGTGGCGTGTGTCAGATCTATACTGCTCTGTACCTGGACCTGTCCCTGATTAGCCAGTCATCCAGGTAAGGGAAAATTTGGACCCCTCTGCAACCCAGGTGCGCCGCCATCACTGCCATACATGTCATAAACACCCTCAGGGCCAAAGAAAGGCCAAAGGGAAGTGCTGCAAACTGGTAGTGGGAACCAGCTACCACGAAATGGAGGAAACGCCTGTGTCTGGGGAAGATAGAAATGTGGAAGTATGTGTCCTTCAGATCGAGGGTGGTGTACCAGTCTCCTGGATTCAGGGCGGGGGTGATGGAGGCAAGGGAGACCATCCGAAATTTCAATTTCTTGAGAAATTTGTTGAAACGACAACAGTCTAGAATAGACCTTAGACCCCCCTTTTGCTTTGGGGATGAGGAAGTACCTCGAGTCTGCTGTGTCTGAAGATGCCTGTAACACTGCTCTGGCCACTGTGATACCCTTTTTGGGGACAGTACTAAAGTCCAGTGCCTGGTCCTGAGGCAAAGCGTCCGCAAATACTTTAGCAAGTCCCAGAGACTGAAACTACTCCCCAGGAGAGCCTGCTGATTGGCAATTCAAAATTGGAAGCTTGCCATTGAATAAATCTTTCTTCTGAACAGGTCTTGCTTCTTGTTACCCTTGTTTTTTAGTGTGGAGCCGAGCTGTCCTGGCCTGTCCCGCTGGTTGGCCGCATCTACCACTAGGGTACCCACAGCAGGGTGGGTGAAGAAGTACTCGAACTCTTTTGCCAAGACATAGTACTTTTTCTCGGCCCCCTTGGAGGTTGAGGCCACTGATGAAAGGGTCTGCCACAAGGCCTTTACTATTTTCAATACCCCCTCTCATGCACAGGAAGGGCAACCCGGGCTGGGGCGGCTGCTGCCAGGACATTAAAGAAGCTGTCTGATGCCTCCTTCAGCTCCTCTGCCTCCAACCCCAAGTTGGAAGCCATCCTTCTGAGAAGTTCCTGATACATCCTGAAATCATCCATGGGTGCCGAATAGCCCTGGTTAATAGCCTCATCCAGGGAAGAGGAGGACTGGAGGGGCACAGGTGGTGGCATCTCTGCCCACTGACAGGCGGCCCCAACAGAGGTCCCTTCTTGCGGATCCGAATCATCATCAGAAACTGAACGATGGCCCTTGTCTGCAGTCTGTGGTGCGGACTGTACCCCAGACGATCTAAATGACTACAGGCCTGGTCCAACTGGAAACCTCCAGGGTCCCCAATATGGCCATTGGAGAGGCCACTGCCCGAGGTCATCCCGGGGCTGCCTGAGCCAAAGGGTGCTCCAGCACCTTTTGTTGGTGGTGGTGGCAGCACGCCTGGTGCTCATCCTCTTGAGAGGACCCCGACTCACTGTCAGATGACCATAGTGGGGCTGCCTCAAAGGTTCCCACTGCATGGTACTGAGCGACAGGGGACCGGTGACCTGATCTGTGGGTGCTCTGGTGCGCAGGAGAACGGCCTCTCGGTGTCATCAATCATGATGAAGATGACACCTGGTGCTGGTGCCACAACCTGTGCTAACGGAGGGAATCATACTCCAACTGTGAGCTGAAACACCTGGAGCCTCGCCTGGGCACTGATGACTTGTAGCATCACTTCCCCTGCGGTGTTGAGTCAGCTCCGGCAACGGGTTCTGCACCACACTCCTTGGTGCTAGGGTGCGGCCTCCTGCAGTTGACCCCAACGGGCACCACCTCCTGGTACAAACTTCACCCAGGGATTATAACTGGTGCCAGGAGGGCGACCTCGTTCCTTGCACCACCGATGCATGGTGCTCTGGTGACCGTGACCGTGACCTGGAGCGACTTCTAGGGGAGCGGCACCGAGTCAACTCCTCCACCAGGGGTGACCAGGTCATCAGAGATCTCATTCCTCACTCCAGGGATTGCCTGAGCAAACCAGGGGTCCCAACACAGGCTTCCCTTGTGACACCGGCCCTTCTCTCTTGGCCAACAAGGTCCATGCCACCTGAAATGCCTCCAGTGTTAATGATGCTGGCAGATGCAGAGACACCCCCCACTCCCAGGAGTTGGAGGTGGCTCTCTAGTTGGAGACATGGGCTCCTGTGGTGATGAGTGAGCCTTCACAGTCTGGCTGGGGTGTGGACCATGCCCGACCCCACTCTCTTCAGGGCAAGGGAATGACCTTGCTCCATACGTCGCTTGTGCTGTTTCTTTCTCGATGGAGAGGAAGAAGGCCAGTGCTGAGGCAGGGCTGGTGCCAACAGTACACTCTGTACCAATACCACACTCGGTACCGAAGCAGAGTGGGTTGGTTCAGAGGTCAGTTGGCGTGCCGTCTCCATTAGTAAGTCTTTCAAGTGGATCCTCTCTGCCTTTTTGAGTCGGAGGCCTGAAAGCCTCACAAATCTTACACTTGCCCTTGTAGTGAGCTTCCCCCAAGCACTTTAAACAACCATCATGGGAGACACTCAGCGGAAAGGCCTTCCTGCAGGAGGCACACAGCTTGAAGCCCGGTGATTTGATTCCCTGTCAAATCAAAACTTAATTTCACTGGTGCTCAAGAAGACACCTCTGAACAAGGGCTAACATATCAAATATAAGTGCTATTTTTCAGAGTTAGTATAACAACTTGCAACAAACCTTCACTCCTTCCCCTGCAAACTGAATCTGCTGACCTGTTTTTCCATTTTTGATCAAACTAAACAAAAACCACCATACCTTTGGGCAAAGACAAGGCAGGAAAAATTTAGGAAAAAAGGCAACAGAAAATGGGAATTAGAACAGATACAGCTATAGTAGTCACCTCTGCAATAATATGTGATACTGGTAACAGGCTTGTATCAAAATTATGAAAAACTTAATTCTGATTTACGTTTTATTTCCAGTTGTTAAATATATGGCATATTTACCTAACATTTTTGCACCAACAAAAACTATTTCCCCATAAGATTAACACAGCACAGATAATGGAATAAAATTTGAATTTCAAAGATCTCACCATGAAACAGCATCCTCTCATTAGCATGGTTATGGTTCTCTTCAGAAACTTCTTTCCTCCTGTGAGTGTATCTTTCCCAGAGTTTTTTGTTACATACTTTTTGAATCTGAAATAATTAAATCAGAATTCAAATTCTATTTTGAAGACAAGACATTCCAATTTTTTGTTTTATCATTTGACAGACATTTTGATGCATAACAGGTTTATCACTACAGATCCACTTCAAAACTGGGAACATTTAAGGCAAGTTTCTAAAGAAAAGAGATTTATCTCCCCCGGATTTTAAGGAATCAAATTGCTCTTCTAGCATGATACAGTGAGTAAAATCATCACCACCATAAACCTAAGTTAAAAGCCATTCGATTCTAAACCACTGTTCAGTGATCTTCTATAGTTTTTAGTCTGACATTTATCAGTCACAACTAAAGAACTTTTAGGAAAGCTTCAACAAAATGGACCAAAGTTATTTTTGGATTGCAACCCCTGATATATCCAAACTTTGATAAAATAACTCTCTCTCCATTCAAAAAATTCCCAACCCTCTTCTTCAGATTTCTTCACTGGCTCCCTCACTCTTTCCATATTAATTCAAGCTGTTTATTACCACCTTCAAGGTACTCTACCATTACTCCTTCTTTGCTCTCAGTCTCATTCTAATCCCTTCCCTCAACTCTCATGGATAAAAACTGAACGTTTTTTCAAAACAAATTTAAATTAAATATATTTTTCTTTTAAAAAATAAATCCATTTAAAATTAAATTAAGTTTTAAATTATTACAACCTATATTAAGGTCTAACTTTATTATAAAGAATGGCTACTGACCTTTCGTAACTGTTGTTCTTCAAGATGTGTTGCTCTTGTCCACTCCGTGTCAGGTGTGTGCATGCCACATGCACCGGTGCAAGAGATTTTTCCCTCAGTGGTATCTGTAGGACCGGCTCTAGCGCCCTCTGGGGTCACATGCATTTGCATCATTATAAGGGGCTCCATCAGCTCCCCTTTCCTCTTAGTTCCTTCTTGCTGGAACTCTGACAAAGGGGAAGGAGGATGGGTCATAGAATGGACATAAGCAACACATCTCAAAGAACAATAGTTATGAAAGGTCAGTAGCCATTCTTTCTTCTTCGAGTGCTTGCTCACATCCATTCCTTGTCAGGTGACTCACAACCAGTACCTCTGGAGGAGGGCCAGGAGTTCAAGGATGTGCCAATTACAATACCGCTCTGCCAAAGCCTGCATCATCCCAGGCCTGTTGAGTAATGGTGCAGTGGGACATGAAGGTACGCCGTGCTCTGCAGATCTCCTATATCAGGACCTGAGCTAGGAAAGCCATCAACACACTTGAGCTCTTGTACAATGAACTGTCAGTAAAGCCAGAGGCATGACCTTTGCCTGCTCATAGCAGGCGCGGATGCAGGCAGTGATCCAGGATGAAATCCTTTGGGATGATACCTGCAATCCTTTCATCCATTCAGCAATAGCAATGAACAGCTATGTGGAACTGCGGAAAGGCCTAGTCCTGTCAATGTGGAAAGCCAGAGCTCATCTCACATCTTGCATATAAAGATGCCTTTCCTCACTAGAGCTGTGGAGCTTCAGGAAGACTGACAAGAAAATAACCTGGTTGACATGAAACTGCAGTATCACCTTTAGCAGAAAGGCTGGGTGAGGGTGCAACTGGACCTTATCCTTATAGAACACCAGGTAAGGAGGTTCAGAAGTCAGAGCACTGATCTCCGAGTCTTGTCTTGCTGAAGTAATTGCCACCGAGAAGGTGACTTTCAACGATAGGTGTAGAAGATAGCAAGACGCCAAGGGCTCAAGAAGGGGCCCAATGAGCCTTGATAGGACCAGGTTGAGATCTCATGGAGGAATCAGGAAGAGCCTCTCTAGACCCTCGAGGAATCTGGTTGTCATCTCATGTGAGAAGGCCGATCTGCCCTGAATAGGAGGATAAAAGGCTGATATGGCTGCCAGGTGCATCTTAATTGATGGCATCACCAGACCTTGTTGTTTTAAGTGAAGCGGATATTCCAAAACGGATTGAACAGATGATTTAACTGGGGAAAGTTTCCACTCAGATGCCCAGAAGGTGAAATGCTTCCACTTGGTCAAGTATGAGACTCTGTTGGAGGGTTTTCTGCTTCCTAGGAGGACTTGTTGGACTTAGAAGAAGCAGGCCAGCTCTTCAAGACTTAGCCATGCAGCATCCATGCCCTCAGGTGCAAGGAGGCTAGGTTCGGATGTAGCAGTTTACCATGGTCTTCAGAGATCAGGTCTGGTCTGTTTGTGAGGGCCTAATGGGGGGTCATTGATAAATCTAGCAACATGCCAAACCAGTGCTAGTGAGGCCATGCTGGAGCTATCAAGATGACTCATGCTCTGTCCCTTTTTATCTTTATGAGGACCTTGTGAATGAGAGGGATTGGTGGGAAGGTGCACATCAGATCCCCCAACCACAGGGGAGAAAGGCATCAGGAAGCAAGCCATTGTCAAACACTTGCAGGGAAGAGAAGCGATGACACTTTCTGTTCTGAGTCCTGAAGAGGTCCACTTGGGGAGATCTCCACTTCTGGAAGATGATCTTGGCAAGCTCTGGGAATAGGAACCACTTGTGGCGAGAGGAGAAGAACCTACCAATGCATTTCTGACTCCTTGGAGGTCTATGACCTCTGTGTGAATAGCATGCCTCACACAGAAGTTCCATAGGCAGAGGGCCTCTTGGCAGATGGCTGAAGACTGCACTCCCCCTTGCTTGTTGATGTAATACATCAAAGCTGTATTGTCTATCATCACTTGCACTACCTTGTAAAATAGCTGGGGAAGGAACACCTCGTAGGCCAGTTAGATCATCCTGAGCTCTCTGATGTTTATATGTAATGCCAGCTCCTCCTTGGACCAAAGGCCTTGGGTCCTGAGTGTGCCGAGGTGGGCTCCCAACCCTAAATCCAAAGCATTCAATACCAGGGACAGTGTTGGCTGTGGTGCCAAAAAGGGCACTCCTTTTGACACATGATGAGGGTTCAACCACCATGCTAGAGAAGTAAGTATTGGTGGAGGGATCGTGAGGATCATGTCCAAATGGTGCCTCGCTGGGAGTAAACCGATGCCAGCCACATCTACAGAGGTCTGAGGTGTAACACCGTGTGCTGGACTATGTAGGTGCATTTTGCCATATGCCCTAACAGCCAGAGGCATACTCGTGCCATGGTGAGGGAGTGAATTGTGACATGGGCTATAAGCTCCAATATGACCAAGAATCTGGCCTTGGTAGAAGCACTCTGGCTTGGGTGGAGTTCAGAACTGCTCTGATGAACTCCATCTTCTGTACTGGTAACAATGCTGACTTTTGTTCATTTATCAACAGGCCCAATGCTTGACAGGTGGCACACACAACAGTGCTGTGTTGGACCTGAGTTTTTGAATGACCCTTGATGAGCCAGTCATCAAGGTAAGAGAAGGCCCGCATGCCCTGTTGTCTGAGATAGGCCATGACCACTGCCATGCATTTTGTGAACAACCTTAGCTGACAGGCAAAGGGAAGTACTGTGAACTGGTAGTGCTTCTTCCCAACCACGAGCTGTAAGAATATTCTGTGGCCCTGGAAGATAGAAATATGGAAATACGTGTCCTTTAAATCGAGGGCGGCATATCAGTTGCCTGCATTCGGAGAGGGGATGACTGAGTCCAGAGAGACCATACAAAACTTCAACTTCTTGAGATACTTATTAAGGCAACACAGGTCCGGAATGAGCCGCATTCGGGTCCCTTTAGGACCAGAAAGTAGCAGGAAGGAAACCTTTTCCCTCTCTGATCTTGAGAAACTTCCTCTATTTCATCCACCTGTAGGAGGGCTTGCATCTTCTGGACAAGAAGTTGCTTGTGAGATGGATCCCTGAAGAGGGATGGAGATAGGGCGTGGGAAGGGGGGAGTGAAATAACCTGGAGGGTGTACCCAACAGCTAAGTTACTTAACACCTGTTGGTCCAATGCTATAGCAGTCCAGGCTGGGAAGAAGGGTGCAAAATGAACTGAATATAAAGGGAAGGCTGGATCCTGGGTAAAGGCTGGTAGGTTACCTTCAAAAGCCTTGCCTACATCCAGAGGGGTATCGGCTAGAGCCCAACTGAGAGGCAGCAGCAGGAGCTTGACCCTGACGTCTCTTATAACCCCTGTTTTTCTTTCTGTAGGGCTTGCTCCTGGACCAGCCCCCAAATTTTTTAGGCTGCTGGGGCCTGAAATGTCACAGAGGTCGACGGGGTGTAGAGACCCAAAGAGCAGAGTGTGGCTCTGAAGTCCTTTAAACCATGCAGCGCTGTGTCTGTTCTGCACTGTCAAATAGGAGGTCCTGAATGGACTGTTGGACTTCTGAGAACAGGCCGGATGATTGATACCACGAGGCTCTTTTCATCGAGACACCTGACACTACTGTCCTAACTGCTAAATCAACTGCATCAGAGGCTGCCTGGAAGGAGGCTCAGGTTGCTTTCTTGTCCTCCTCCACTATAGCCTCAAAATCCTGTTTGGAGTCCTGAGGCAGAGAGCCCGTGAACATGGCCATGGAGAGCCAGACATTGTATCTCCCCAACAGAAATTCTGGTTTGATATGCATAGTTGTACACTTGTGGTTGAGTAAACCTTTCTGCCAAAACGGTCTAGTGTCTTTGCCTCTTTATTTTTGAGGGTCGAACTTGCCTGCCTCTTTCATTGGCAGCTTTTACCACCATTGACCCTGGAGAGGGATGAGAGTACAAATATTCAAATCCCTTAGTGGGTACATAATATTTTCTCTCAGCTCACTTAGATCTAGGGGGCAGGGAGGTTGGGGTCTGCCACAGGGCCTTCATTAGCTGCACCACCCCTTTGTGGACTAGGAGGGCCACCTTAGATGGGGCTGCTGCTACCAAGAGGTCAAAGAGCTCGTCAGCAGGCTCCTTCAGCTCCTCTGCCTCTAAGCCCAAGTTTGAGGCTACCCACTTGGGCAACTCTTCGTGTGCTCTAAAGTCATCCTGTGGCATAGTGGTGGGAGGCCAAGCTACTGCCTCATCTGGTGAGGAAAAAGAGAATGCCAGCAAGGGTGGAAGGGTGACCTTTTCCTCCCTCGCTGGAGTGGCCCCAGCTAGGACTGCTGTAGGAGCCTCAGCATCTTGGTCTGACTCTATGTCTAAGTTGTCAGCAGGGCCCACTTGCCCAGCACCTAACCTCTCTGAATCCCTTGAAAGCAAATGCTGCATGTGTGACCATGGGACAGAGGAAAACCCACACAGGTTCCAAAATTGCCATGGCATGGGCCATTGCCCCTATGGTCAAGCTCCTACAGGGAGCCCCATGGGGAAGCTTGCAGCTGCTGCAGTTGTAGTCTGTCTCCTGGGCAGAGCCACTTAATCCAATTCTGAATCCGAGGAGCCCTCCCTTGGTGACCAAGGAGGTGCTGATGTTTCTTCCACTTCCCCACTGTACCAGGAGTGGTGTCTTGGTATCAGGGACCTGTAGGGTGGTGCCACATGTCTGGAAAGCTGTGGTGTATTCTGGCGACCAATAATGGTGTATCAGGGACCAATGCCGAGATTCTGGAGATTGGTGCCGTGATTCTGAGGACCAGTATCATGGGTCCAGAGACTGGAGTCTTGAGTCTGACTGTCAGAGTGTGCCTCTGGGGACTGGTGCTGGGGAGTCTGGGGACCGTTGGTGAGGCACTGAAGACCTGTGTGGGGCTGGGAAGCGATGTGTCGGTGTTAGAGATTTCTGTGGAGAACCCATTGCAGGCTTGCCTCTGGATGGCTCCGTAGTCAATGATACCAGCAAGTGGTCCCAGTGCAGGGGGGATCTCTCTTCTTGAGGCATTGGAAGCACAGGAATCGATAGCAGGTCACTGGCTGCTTGGAATGCCTTGGGTGAGGATGGTACCGTAAAGTGCTGGATGCCCCTGCTGCTCCCAGATGTCAGCAGCTGGTCCGGGATTGGGCTGGGAACACAAAGGAGTGAGGCTGCTGCTGACCCAAGTCCTGGTGAAGATGACCAGCCCTGCATAGATGTCATCTCATCTCCTGTGGCATTTTCATCCCTCCTTGGTGACAGTGAGCGCCCCCTCCCAGCATGCCAAACCAAGCGGATATTCCATCACCATCATGAGCAGAAAGGAGGAACGGCAAGGGGCAGGGGGCCAGTGGCAGCCTTATACTGGCGTATATTCAGGCGACCCAGAAGACGTTAGAGCCAGCCCTACGGATACCACTGAGGGAAAAATCTCCAGCACCGGTGCATGTGGCACGCACATATCTGTCATGGAATGGCCATGAGCAAGCACTTGAAGTAGAATCAATTACAACTATTTAAATAAATAAAAAAGTAATATGATGTATCAATGAGCCTTCTCAAATCTTAATGATTTAAAGGATGAGGATTTTTAAATTATATCGAGTGTCAGGGAAAAAACATTTTTAATTTTTGAGATCAACTGAAACATTATAAACATATCACATCATGTTCTGTATTACGTATCTACATTATTTTCAGTCTTTACAAGGGCTGTTTTACAGAGCTGAACTGCCCCCAGAAACTGCAGACAGGAAACGACTATCCCATATATGAGAGATGCTAGGCTGCAGAAAGCTTGTTTTCCTCTTCCAATCTATGAACAAAAAGCAAGTTGGACAGGAGAAGATCTACTAATTCTAAAACCCTGAAGGATATGGGACCAGATTACAGGCACCTAAAAATCCATAGGCACCTTCTGAAGTTTTCAAAAGCTCTTAAACAGGTTAGGTGCCTAACACCCAATGATTCAATAGGAGTCAGGTTTCTAACCTTCTTAGTCACTTTTGAAAATTCCACTAGGTGCCTATCTGCACCTTTAATTGTCTAAATGCCTATGAAAATCTGACCCATGATGACCAGAAAGTCAGTCAATTCACTAACTACAGTTTATACTTCCTTTGTTTAACATTAGTTTTTAAAGCAAAACATGTTTTAATAACTTTACTTTTTTTTCCTTATGTATCACACATTTAAGGGGATTTTATTTAACTAATAAAAACATTTTAAAATGCTGATTTTGTGCATTTTAAAAGAATTCTGATTTCCATTTAAATGCAGCTTGACAGATGTCTCAAGCATACAATCACCTAGTAAATAAGAAATTATCATTTTCTAATGTAATAAAATATAAAAATTAAAATTCTGAACAAACATGTTAAGCTTCATAATTACTTAAATAAATCTGTATAGATATAATGTATCCTCCTGGTTAGCAAAAAGTACCACCAAAATTAATATAAAGTCTGTATTTAGCAGCAAATCAACATATTTTAATGGTTATACAAACCAATGAAAATGAACATCTCTTCAAAAAAACAACTAAAGCGTATAAAGGCAAAAAAAAAAGATTAAAATTGGTTATTTAAATCAGTTTCCTACTTGCTGATTTAAATCACAACCCTGAGCTCCCTCTCACTCCAAGTCTTCCCATATGATCCATCAATCTCATTCTCTCACTTTTTGCTTTATGCTTTTTTCTCTTGTCACACCCTAAATGTGCAACCACCTCTCAATTTCTGGATATGAAACACTCTGCCCTTTCACTTCAAACTTTTCTACCTTTCTCTGTGAAGCCCGTAGAAGAACTTCTCAGACCACCTCTTCATACCTAATCTGTTTTCCTGTATATTTATCTTAAGTTTCTTTTTGGAGCATTTTGTAATGTATAATGTAATGGTGCTCAATAAATAAAAGTACTTATTTTAACTGCAAGTTACCTTCAATCAAAGGTTTGAGAGCATAACTATCATTTAAGAACTAGAAAAATGTGAATGGTACCTTCAAAATATTGTATCTATTAAAGACTCCACCAGCGTGCCCACCATCTCTGTGCTCTCGAACCGTACTCTGCATCTGAAGAATAAAGAGTTTTAAGGCTGTATGTTTTGGACAAATACTCCAATATTCTTTATAATAACCAAAACAGTTGACTCTATTGTAAAAAAAAGAAGACCCACATTAGCTAAAAATTAGCATTGGATCCATACAGAACCGACTTTGTGATTTGTCTACAAAAGTTCATAGATTCTGAATACGCTGTGGAATATATAATACTAGTTCTTAATTTACACTCTAACGGATTACATCTACTTAGAATCACATACTGTGAAATTATTCACACACTGGGCAGAAACTAAAGAAAGAATTGATTAGAAGCTGAGTCTGATATGTAAGGAAATGACAATGAAGATTTTCATGCTGTAGAAAAAATCTCTCTTCAGCTGGAGACCTCTCAAGTATGTTACTCGTAGGACATGGAGAAACAAAGTGTCTCTTCGCTTACACTTTTGGTGGTGGTGTAATTTCTAGCTCAAGAAACCACAAATGTGATAGCTCTGATTGAAGGAATGCACTAAAATCATGCATGTAGTCACAGCAGTATGAGCAACAGAACTAGTTAGCTGCCTGAGTATGTACCAAGTGTCTTGGAGCAATACACAGGCTGCTGCCGTGGCTACACTTAAAGTTTTAGTATGCTAGCTAAATCAGAGTTAGTGTGGGTATGTCTCCTCAAGCTGGAAATTACACCTCTAGCTTGAAGTGTGGACATGTCAAGCATGGGTCATAACAATGGGAGAGTGGAACATCACTGACAAAGGAAAATGGAAGTATTCCAATGCAACCTTTAGTCCATTATGTTTAGCAATATTTGAGTCTTATATTAATAGGCTACTGGAACTCACGTGTTTACCTATATGTGACAATGTCAAAAAGAATTTGAGACACTAGGGAGCAAAACCTACCTCCTCTTCCACTGACTGAAATTCCTTATCGTCAGGAGAGAGATCTATGAGAATTGTTCCACTACCAGAAGTATTCAAAGTCAGGTATGGGTTAAGACCTATTAATACAATGAACATATGTATTTCAGACACAGAGAATGAATATTAAAAACATTGGCATAGCTCAATTGCCAAGTAATGAAAATGTGGAAGATGCCACTTAGTGACTTAAAGGTCAAGAAAGGAGAATATTTGTGGTTTTAAAGTTATATTAACTTAAACTTCAAGTCTCGTTTCTCCCATGGTTTTGGAATCTTAAGCAGTATAAAATTTTAGTTTTTAAAACGTATTTAGAAGCACTTTTGTAATTCTGCTTCTCAGAAGAGATCATGCAGCAACCTCATTCCTGGGTCTCAGCTTTCTGGCTAAAGACAGACAGAACCTCCAGGTGCTAAATATTTTGGTCCTTAATGGCAGTACTGGTGGCCAGGGGCATCAGCCAACTCCCCTCATACCCACAAGTGATTATTCATCACCTGAGACCTCTAAATGACAACCCTCAAGCATTTCCATCAGTCAGTCCCTAACAGACTACCAAGTAAAGGATCCACAAAGTATTAGGCCAGTCACCTAACATTTTATAGAAAAATCATGCCTCAGAAGCAGAAAGACTTAAAATACAGGCATCGGTGGCCTAAACTAAAGCCCCTCCAAACTTTTTTTTTTTTTTTTTTAAGAAAAATATTTTAAAACTTCAATTATCCTCCTGAGAAAAAGCACACAGCCCCTGTCACTCTGACAGTAAATTATTATTTCCTATCTGCATTGGGGTAGGACATAGGAACCCCAGTCATGGCCCAGTACCCCACTGTGCTAGGCGCTGTCAAACAGAACAAAAAGATAGTACCTGCCCTAAAATGCTTTCAAGCAGAGTTTTCTAAATCTAAATTCCAAATAATGAAAGTAAATATGGACAGTAACCATGAAAAAGCTGTCAAATACTAAAAGCAATTGAATATTAGTATTCATGATAATTTATACCACTAGTGAAAGCTTCTCACGAGCTTCAAGTTGAAAGACAGCATAGCATTATATATTGCCAGTAACCACCATTTTATTGTACAAAGAATTGCATTATCAGCTCTTTCTAACATGAGATGATTAGAAAAAAACTAGTGAAGTTCATAAAAATGTACTCTATATTAAAGCAGTGTCACTTCAATAATTGAATAAAAATATACCTTGCTGTCCAGAGATCAATCTCTCAACTCCTTTAATGATTTTATGCCTATGTCCGTAAGCATTGATTCCAATTTCCTTTAACTCTTTGTGGCCCATTTCAACCAATACATCCAATGTTATCTACAGCAAAGCACAATATAATTTGTTTAGATTGCTGTATATGTTTTAATAACAATTTCATGAAAAATATTTCATTAAAAAGGATCAATTATAACTTCAGAAATAAAATGTATGCCAATTAAGTTCAGTTATAAAATAGAATAGTGTGCAGATATGCAATCCCTGAAGAACTGTGAACTGTGCAGCAGAAGTCAACTTCGGGAAGTTTTAAAACCTCTTATAAAGCAAGCCATAAAACAAGTGCAGATATTTTATATGTATATACAATTAAAATTAGATTCATGGTAATAAGTCACATTCTGAATGTTTTAATGTAACAATTCATCCTTGGCTTTGTGTCTACTGTTTTCCCCAACATGAGCTTTTGCTTTCGAATAGCACAGAGTATGCTACAAGTCATAGTAGAATTGCTGTCACTGTCCGTATTTTTTTGTTCATCACTTTGGATGACCCTACTTAAGAAGCAGTCCAGTGGTACTTGCAAGAGTCACTTCTCTGACTGGGAATTTTCACTTTCAAAATGTATTACCAACTTAACATGTCTACACCCCTGTAATTACTATACATAATTTCATGAAGTTGGCTTCATCACCTGTGCTAAGGTAATAGAAACAGGAACTTACCCTTTATGTCTCAAATTGCCACTGCTATCCCTTCTCCCACTTCAAAAAGGAACCAACTGCTAAGTTTTCTAACCCAATATTTGTGAACAGCTACTCACCTGCTCTCTCTCAAATATATCAATCAGATGTTCAAGTCCAAGATTCCTCACAAATTGATTTATGCTAAAATCTACACCTGGAACTGAATGTGAAGAAGAATATATAAGTCTCATTCAGATTCATATTATCTATAATACAGTATGTACCATACTTACACTGCTGCAATAAGGGGAAATACCTAGTCTTAAGAATTTTCTTCTAACATTAGAAAAAAATATTTAAGTTACTAAGACGACACAATTATGTATTAGTGTTTCTGGTGGCATTCAGAACACATTGGGTTCTTAATAAAAATAAAAAGATATGGTCACTGGTGTACAAAACAAATAAGAGTTTAGTTACTAATACTGCATATTTATGCAACAAAGACAAGTTATTAAAGCAACCTTATTCATAAATCAGCAGTCTTGAAAATCTTGTTGAACCTGTGATAGCATTTCATTATGTGTAAGACCACTCCAGTAAGTATTTATCTATTTGATTTCTATTTAAAACGTGATTTACCAGTAAGAGTCTATCTGGAAAAAATGCCTAAAGACACCTGCTGTCCAAAAGTCCAAGAGTTACAATTTCTTGTTCTTTTGGCTATCTGATCCTTATCAAGCCACACTTGGAAAAAAGGTAACAACAGACGGCAAAGGGAGATAATCCATAAATTGAAAATTCTACTAAGAGCTGAAGAATAACCACAAATCTCTCATTAAATTTGATAAAAATACTGAAAATTATTTTTCCACAAAATGATGGTTTATTTAACTATGTGGTAAAAACTGGTTGAGGTATTAATTCACATTACAATTAGAAAAAAAGAAAGTTTTACCTTCCTTCTTCTCTAAAACAATTGCTCCCTCTGCACCGTTTGTACCAACAACTGAAGGGAGTTCAGAAAAGCTATCAGACAAGTTGTCAAGGCTGCTGGCAGCAGACAGACTGGATGGGCTGGATGGAACTGAAGACAGGGAATCAGGCGTAGGTCCTGTGGCTTGAGATACATTTATAACCTTAGGTTTATAGCATGATGGCAAAGCAGAAGGAGGCATAGCGGCTGTCAACAGTGCATTAACGTCATCTGCCTAAATATCAAAAGACAGTTTATCAAAATGGAGGAAGACTTCCATGCAAAGTTATTTTCTGGAATAAAGACAATTAAATATTTGAGAAAATTACGCTCAAAACCATACCAAAGAAATGCATACATATAATGAAAACGTTCTACCCAATTTAAAAGCAATCTTTCACTTAAGAAAGATTTCTTTAATTTTCTGAATGAAAACATTGGCATTTTGATATTTGTAACTTTTTTCAAACACAAAATCAAATAAAACTTGTTACTAGTTTAATTTTCAAACAAGAAATCTCAGTTTGAAGCAAGACGATCTATTCAGCATTACTTTGAAAATGTGCAGCTTTTGACTGTATGATAATAATCTAAAACAAAACCTTAAACACATTATATTTAAATTTAACCCAAGATCGGGCATCCCTACCAAAAGTAACCCTAAACCTAGCCCCACGTCCCCTACTCATCTAAACCCTAAACCTAGGTCAGAGATCGCTACCACACGAACCAAAACCCTACGTTGGGGATCCCTGACCATAAGTCGGAGATCCCTGCCCAAAGGATCCCTAACCTTAGGTTGGGAACCCTAACCCTAGGTCGGGCATCCCTACCCATGGGATCCCTGACCCTAGCCCCAAGTCCACTACCCATATGAACCCTAACCTAGGTCAAGGATCCCTACCATTGAATAACTAACACTAGCCCCACATTCCCTACAATACGAACGCTAACCCTCGGTCGGGCATCCCTACCCGCAGGGACCCTAAACCTAGCCCTACGTCCCCTACCCATATAAACCCTAACTCTAAGTCCCTACCATACGATCCCTACCATACAATCCCTAAGCCTAGGTGGAGCATCCCCGCCCATAGGAACCCTAACGCTAGGTCGAAGAGCACTAGCCATAGGGACCCTAATGCTAGCCCAAAGTCCCCTAGCAATACGAACCCTAACCCTACTTTGGGGATCCCTACAAATAGAAAACCTAACCCTAGGAGAGGGATGCCTACCCATAGAAATCCTAACCATAGCCCGAAGTTCCATACAAATACAAACCCTAACCCGAGGTTGGGAATCCCTACCAATAGGAGCAGTAACCTGAGCCCCAAGTCCACTACCTATACGAACCCTGACCCTAGGTCAGGGATCCCTACTCACAAGAACCCTAGCCTAACATCCCCTACCCATCGGAACCTTGACCCTATCTCAGGTATCCCTACCCATAAGAACCTTAACCCTAGCCCACGTCCCCCACATATGAAACCTAACCCTACGTCAAAAATCCCTACCCATAGTAACCCTAACTCTAGGCTAGCGATATCTACCCATAGGAACCCTAACTCTAGCTGAAAGTCCCCTACCCAAATGAACGCTAACCCTAAATCAGGGATCCCTACCCATAGGAACCCTGACCCTAGCCCCAAGTCGACTACCTATATAAACTCTAAGTATAGGTCGGGCATTCCTACCCATAGGATCCCTAACCCTAGATCAGGCATCGCTACCCATAGGAACCCTAACACTAGGCTGGGGATGCCTACCCATAAGAACCCTAACCCTGGACCCAAGTCCCCTACCCAAACGAAACCTAAACCTAGGCCAGGAGTCCCCTATCCATAGGAACCCTAATCCTAGGTCGGGCATCCCTGCCCATAGGAACCCTAAACATAGACACAGGTCCCCTACCCTTATGAACCCTAAGCCCAGGTTGCGGACCTCTACACCTTGGAACCCTAATCCTAGGTTCGAGATCCCTACGCCTAGGAATCCTAACCATATCCCTATCCCCCATACCCATACAAACCCTAACCCTAGGTGGGGGATCCCTACCCA
>ML675609.1:34337012-34595538 GCA_007922155.1 Mesoclemmys tuberculata | reverse complement strand
CCCCATACCCATACAAACCCTAACCCTAGGTGGGGGATCCCTACCCATGCAAAACATAATCCTAGCCCCACGTCCCCTACGCACAGGAACCCCAACGCTAGGTGAGGAATTTCTACCCATAGGAATTCTAACCCTAGGTTGGGAATCCCTAGCTATAGGAAACTTAACCCTAGACCAAGGTCCCGTATCCTTAGGAACCCTAACCCAAAGCCGGCCAACCCTACCCGTACCACCCCTAACCTTAGGTCAGGGACCCCTACGCATAGAAAATCTAACCCCAGATTGGAGAACTCTACCTCGGGGAACTCTAACCCTAGGTTTGAGATCCCTACACATGGGAAGCCTACCTCTAAGTCAGCAATTCCTACCCATAGGAACCCAAACCATAGGATGGGCATGGCTACCCATAGGAACCCTAAACCTAGCTCAATGTACCCTAGCCATATGAACCCTAACCCTAGGTCAGGCATCCGTCCTCAAAGGAACCCTAACCTAAGGTCGGTGATCCCTTCCCATAGAAACCCTAAACCTAGCCCCACGTCCGCTACCCATACGAACCCTAACCTTAGGTCGGGCATCCTTACTCACAGGAACCCTAACCCTAGGTTGGGGATCCCTACCCATAGGAATCCTAACCCTACGTCGGGGATCCCTACCCCTAGGAACCATAGCCCCAGCCCCACATCCACTACCCGTAAGAACCTTAACCCTGGATTGGGGATCCCTACCCATGGGAACCCTAACCCTTGGTTGGGGATCCCTAGCTATAGGAACCCTAAACCTAGCCCCACATCCCTACTCATAAGAACCTTAACCTTGGATTGGGAATCCCTACCCATAGGAACCCTAACCCTAGGTTGGGGATCCCTAGCTATAGGAACCCTAACTCTAGGCCGAAGTCCTGTAACCACAGGAACCCTAACCCAAAGTCGGGCAACCCTACCCATACCAACCTTAACCCTAGGTCAGGGAACCCTACGCATAGGAACTCTAACTCCAGGTTGCAGACCTCTATCCCTGGGAACCCTAACCCTATGATCAAGATCCCTACTCATAGGAACCCTAACCTTAGCCCCATACTCCGTACTCATACAAACCCTAACCCTACATTGGGGATCCCTACCCATACAAACCCTAATCCTAGCCCCACATCCCCTACTCACATGAACTCTAACCCTAGGTTGGAGATGCCTACCCATAAGAACCCTAACCCTAGTCTGAAGTCCCGTACCAATACAAATCCTAACCCTAGGTTTAGCATCCCTACCCATAGGAACCCTAACCCCAGTTTGGGAACCCCAACAAACGGGAATCCTAACCCTAGGTCCGAGATCCCTACCCATAGGGACCCTAAAACGAGCCCCATTTCCCCTACCCATACAAACCCTAACTCTAGGATGGGGATCCCTACCCATACGAACCCTAACTCTTGGTTGGGGATCTCTACCCAGAAGAGCCCTATCTCTAGCCCCATGTCCTCTACCCAAATGAACCCTAACCCTAGGCTGGCCGTCCACACCCACAGGAACCCTAAAACTAAGCTTGGGATCCCTACTCATAGGAACCCTAGCCTCAAGTCCACTACCTATACGAACCCTAAACCTAGGTCGGGGATCCCTACCCATAAGAACCCAAACCCTAGGTCGGAGATCCCTACCCCTAGGAACCCTAGTCCTAGCCCCACGTCTCCTACCTATAAGAACTTTAACCCTGGATTGGGGATCCCTACCCATAGGAACCCTAACCCTAAATTGGGGATCCCTAGCTATAGGAACCCTAACCCTAGACCGAAGTCCTGTACCCATAGGAACCCTAACCCAAAGTTGGGCAACCCTACCCATACCAACCTTAACCCTAGGTCGAGGACCCCTACGCATAGGAACTCTAACCCCAGGTTGGGGACTTCTACCCCTGGGAACTCTAACCCTAGGTTCAAAATCCCTACACACAGGAACCCTAACCCTAGCCTCATTCCCCGTACTCATACAAACCCTAACCGTAGGTGGGGGATTCCTACCCATACGAACCCTAACCCTAGTCCCATGTCCACTACCTATACGATCCCTAATCCTAGTTTTGGCATTCCTACCCATAGGAACCCTAATCCTAGTTTGGGAACCCCTACACATGGGGACCCTAACCCTAGGTCCGAGATCCCTACCCATGGGAACCCTAACCTAGTCCCATGTCCCCTACCCATAGGAACCCTAACCATAGTTCCAAGTCCACTAGCTATACGAACCATAACCCTAGGTCTGGCATCCCTACCTGTAGGAACCCTAACCCTAGGTCGGTGTCCCTACCTACAGGAACCCTAAAACTAGGCTGGGTGATCCCAACTCATAGGAACCCCAAGCGTAGTCTCAAGTCCCATACCAATACAAACCTAACCATAGAACTGGCATCCCCACCCATAGCAACCCTAAACCTAGATCGGGGTCTCCTGCATAGGGAAACCCTAACCCCAGGTTGGGGAGCCCTACACATGGGAACCCTAAGCCTAGGTCCAAATTCCCTACCCATAGGAACCCTAACCCTAGGCTGGGGATGCCTACCCCTAGGAACACAGACAGATTAAATTTTATAAAATGAGAAGGTTATAATCTAGTTTGACTAAATTTCACCTCTAAAGTAGTTTTTTGTGGTCAAATATTATATTAGCCAGTAAAATAGGCAGATGAAGTATCCAAAGTAAAATTAGAAATAGATAAATGTTGATTCTGTAACAAATCTGTTTGTTTTCTATCTTCATCAGGCAGTTAGAAGAACTCTGCAGAAATTTTGTGCAAGAGAACAGAGAAAGAAGATGGATTCAAGTGTACTGGCTTTCATAACCAAACCTGAATAAACACCCAAGAAAGCAGAGTTTATACATTGCGCACAAACTCCCAAATTAGAACTTTGAAAAGAAGTATCTAAAAACATCTTACATAAACCACTAACTGCAGCTAAGCACAGATTTCTCAAAAGATCCCATCACTTACAGTGACCAGGTCTAATGGTGTTTGTCCTTCCTGGTTTTTCAGAGTAGGATCAGCTCCATGTGCCAACAACAAGGCACAAAGCTGTGTCCTTCCTTTTTGGGCTGCTTCATGCAAAGGCGTGAAAGCCCATTTGTCCGTAGCATTCACACACGCATTATACTTTATAAGTAAAGCTGCTACATCTACATGCTGGAAAATAAAATACCGTTACATTCCGAGATGTTAGTTTAATATCCCATAACTCTCAGAATTATTAAACAGCCCTTTTTGTAACTCACTTTGGATTTTCCTAGAATGGATCTAAATTATAGTAAGATAAAAAATAAAATACTAACAAAACGGAAGAGATTTTCTGAACTATAACGTACCAATGTATAAATTAAGTCATTTTATTCTGTAAAATAGACCAAACCAGAACCCTAAACTCAAACTGCTCTGAATTGAAGGGGGGGGGGGGCTTGAATTCAAATTCTTGAATCTGAAAGCACCCCAATTATTATGATTCTAGGCTGCAGTGAAACAGAGAAGGGCTCTAGTTCCTGCTTTGGGTTTACAGATGGCTGAAATCTCATGACATCACTTACAGAAATGTAAGTGAAATCTTTACTAGTGAAATTCTACTAGCATGCACATGTGAAAAGCAATTTTACAGGACTCCTTTTAGGCTGCTTGTTTTTATAATATGTTTTTGAATGACTTTTCTGAACATAATGATTCACCAGCAATTTTACACATTTAAAATCTCTTCAGCAAAGGTCAGATGAATTTGAGCTGAAGTTATAATTTTAAAATAATTCCAAAAAAGGTGATATTATAACACAACAACAAAAGATTTTTTAGAGATTGTCAGGGTATACCATTAATGTCAATAAAAGTATTATATCACAATTTTTTTTACAGAAGTTTCAAATTCTTCCAGAAGGTTAGAGATACTTACCCCATAAGATGCTGCATTATGTAGAGGAATCAGCCCTCCTTTATCCTGTGCATTCACATCAGCTCCATGCTGTAACAGGTACTCTGCAACCTCCAAATTGTTGTAACCAGCTAACAAGCAGTTAAGGAAGGAAGAGGAAAAAATGTCAGCAGAACCATTATCATGGTTAAATACAACTTTAAAAAAAAAAATCACATCTTAGAGGAAGAAGTTTGCAATAAATAGCCAAATTGTGCTCTGCTGTGTAAAACCATTTGTTACAGCTATGGAACAAATGAATCCTATGTATTCAGTTTCACAATAAATGCAACTCAAAATCAATTTGCTAAGAGTACTCCAGTTCTATATATATAAATATTTTTAATATTTCAAATGACTGAGCACATGCTGAAAGTCAATATCTTCATTTGAAAATAAAGGTGTTAACTGTCTACACCTAGACATTTGGCATTGGAGTATTAAGATTTTCCAAAAGGAAAATTAATGCATTTCAAATCTAAGCTTTCCAGTTACAAGGAGTTACATTTCTAATGGAGGGAGTGATTAAATAGACAACTTCAGGTAAGTGTCTTTATTCTGATGGACAAGAAAATTCTGCTTCCCTTCGTCTATTCTGTTACCCACAGACAACATACTGTTAAGCTGCGTACAAAACCAAGGTTAAAAAAAGTATCAGATATGTTGCATATAGCAAACATCTAAAAATGTGTATATTAACTTCCTAGTTTTTTAATAATAGAAATGTTTAAGATTGGCTGTAACATCCCCATGCAAATACACACATGCCCGCTTTTCTCTTGGAATGGCAGCCTATAACCATGTTCAGCCAATAAACTTGTCATAGGAGATCCTTCTATGGTACTGGTAAACCATGAGAAATTTATCAAATGCAGAGACTCAGTAAGGAAGCTTCGAGCCCTGCTCATCAAGAGTTTGCCTGCCAGTTCCCTCTCATCCTGTAAAGTTTAGGGGTTGGGACATTGAGAAGACAACAAATGGAAATTGCTCTGTTGGGTATGGGGGGGGGGAGGAGGGAGGACAGAAACAGTACTCTCAAATACAAACACTGAAAAATAATATGATTTAGAAATAAATCACATTTGTTTGCTTTCTGATTTTTGAGCCTTTAGATTCAAGTTACCCAATTAGGGTGTGGGTATGATCATTTCCGGTTCAAAAGTCACCTTTAAAGAAACCAAAGTGTAAGCCTCTCCTTTGGCTGCTTGGAGAACACTCCACTTACCAAGGTGCCATTCTGTCCTGCTTCCCCGGCCCCTCCCTGGTCTTCCCTGTCCCACTCACCATTCTTCCTGCATGCTCCCCTACAGCCTCATGTCTTCTATATGCTCCCTTCTTACTTGTTCTCACTATTGCCTCAGTTTCCCCTTACTTACATTCTCCCTTCTTGCCTTCCCTCCCACATTCACCTGCTCCTCTCACAGTGCTCTCCTCTGCTTCTGTGACAAAGTACCACCATCTTCACTGAGGTCAGCTAGGTTTCACTATTTTTGCAAAGAGCCTAAATTTCTTCCTGAACAGGCTATATAGAAATGGTGACTATCTTAACTGATGGCAACTTATTGACTCAATTCCACTGAAAACAATGCACAATGCAACACAATTTTAATAACAATACTTTGCAACCAGTGCCTCCATAATATAGAAATTACGGTGCCAATAAATTTTAATGGTATATCCTCACCTTAAATAACTGTTTAATTTTAGTGACCTACTATCCATAATGGCAACAAAAGATATTACTTGTTATATGGAGGTAGGTAAGGCCTCCATGATTAAGACTATTAGGGTTATGTAGGTGGAAATGAAAAAAGGAAGAGACGATAAAAAAAAGCATATGAAGTCTTTAATCCTGAACCCACCCACTGCTGACATAGCCACTGCCGCTCGCGTAGGTGATTTTATTATGTCAGTGGAGCTCTCTCCTGTCAACGTAACATGGCTACCCAAGCACTGTTACAGCGGCACAGCTGTATTGATACAGCTATGCCACTGTAAGTTTTAAGTGTAGACTAGCCCTCAGAGCTATTGCTACACTGCGTTTATTTCCATAAAGTGTTCACATTCTGCTGAGAACATCACATTGAGAAAAGGTCACTTCACACTGCTATGCTTTCAGTTTTATTATCCTGTTCCAGAAATACATTTCTTCTCTAATGAATCTCACCAAATCAAATAATTGTTTAGTACTTAACACTCTAACCTGCTAAATGTAGTGGTGTTGAATGTCTTCCTTGTGTGTCACGACAATTTACATTGTCAGGTGAACAAAGCTTCTTTACACGGGCCAAACAACCCTTCTTGGCAGCATCTAGCAAAGCTGCATCTCCTCTAAGTAGGTCTTGAATATCAGCATCACCATCTTTAACAAGATCCAAAGGAGTATTTCCATCTCTATTCTTCTTTGTAGGGTCAGCACCGTGCTGTAGCATATAAAAAGCCCAGAAGAAATTAAGTACTCATCTCACTTTAACAACTGTCAAAAATGGAAATAATCAGCATAAGCATTTCTATATCTTAGATGGCTTATATACCCTACTGGTAATTTATTTCCATTCACATTCACCTTATGTAGAGAAAAACTATCATGTATTTAAAAGAATAAAAATCCACACAATGTAACAGGAAGGACAGTGTACCTTTAAAATGTATTTCTCCATTTTAAAATTCATATTTTTAATAACCATTGCTTGGAAACATGAAAATAAAATCCAGTTTCTTACAGAAGCCCTGCCACACACTTAAGATTAAATATGACATACTTATTTCCATCAGTTAACCTCTTCTCCAACAACATCCAGAGTACCTGTAATAGAAGTTTGCAGATCTCATATTTTCCTTTTGCTGCAGCTTCATGTAAGGGAGTGAACTTCCACAAATCAGCTACATTTACAACTGCGCCATGTTTAACAAGCAGCTCTGCTACTTCATAGTGACCATAGGAACAAGCATTGTGCAAAGGGACAAGACCTCTGAAAACAAAATTAAGCAAATTTCTCTTAATACAGGCTACATTTTAGATTTACATCATTCTGTCAAAAGAAGCTTTAACTTTATTACACCATGAATATTCTACAACTTTTCTGAAAACAAATCACATATTTCCCAAACTTTTAAAGAGAAATCAAGCCATTAAAATATGAAAAATAGGTAGTCATCTATATACTTAGAGGTACCGTAAAGACTAACATTTATTTTTGTTATTACACACAGGTTTCCCTTGTGAATACATGTTTTTCAATGGCTTTAAATCTTTAATAATCCAATGCTAAAAAATGCTCATCACTTCTTTTGCCAACTGAAGTGGCCTTAATTATATCAGTGAGAATAACTATATGCTACTTATGCTGCTGTTTAAAATGCATATTCTGTATTATATATCACTATTTCTCAGGTGTTTTGACTGGCCTGAATTACATGATTCAGGTCTTGCAGATTATATAATGAGTATATGTTAGTCCTAATAGCACTAGAGAGAGAATTTCTTATAGCATTATAGAGGAAGGATTTTCCAAAGGAATATGAAGAGTCTATGGCAAGACAGAACATAAATCAGTCTGCAAAAATTCAAGGGCTCAGAACTACCACAAAACACAGATAACATCTCTCAAGTACTTGTATAATAAGTACTGGGAAGAGTACTCACCCTTTATCTTTTGCATGAACATCTGCTCCATGCTGAAGGAGATACTCAACTACAGACACTCTGTTATATCCTGCTGCAAAGTGAAGTGGTGTGGACTGACGTCCTTCAACATCTCTGCAATTTACACTTTGAATTGTACAGAACTTCTGTGAAACAGACAAAACACACTTGAGGCTCTCCCTCAAGCAACATAAATATAGTTTGTCAAAATATGTGCTCTAGAAAAATAATATAAATGTAGTTTTAATCTTACTTTTACAGTATCCACATCTCCTGCCTTTGCAGCTTCCAGCAATTGTCGATCTGCATCTGAATTACCTAATGGGATGCCTTCCATTAAAGAAAATAAGGCTATAAAACAAGTAATTGTCTATATTTTTAGAGTTTATTCAGCTAATGAAGAATTTAAGATTAGACTGCAACATAGTACTTCAAGGGCTGCTCTTAAATACATTGACTAGAATTTCTTGGTGTATGTCTCTTCATATAAACTCCAAAATTTAACTCGTAGTTATACCCATGAATTCACAGGTTTCCAAAATTGTATTTATTCACCCTTTGCATTGTCATCAACTATGGAATACTGCAGAACCAGTCAAACATCCCTATTCAGTTTATGAATTTCAATTGTCCTGAAAAGCTTATTTGTTTAGCTTACACATTTTTATTCATGTTTTTTCACTGAAAATAATCTCCAAACTGTGTATATACCCTCTTACCTCTGGTCACAAAAGCAAAGCACAGATAGCTAACACTGATCCTCACTTTTAGCCTAAGAGATTTCTTTTCAGTTTCTCCAAACTGACTGGAAGTGGCAAATCTACTAAATATACTTAGTAGCAGTTAGCAGCTGACTCAAGCATACTTGTTTGCCTGAGCTCAGTGCTATTCTTTAACGGCTGCTGATGCAGAAAATGAAACAAAATATGACACCATTTAAAAAGTGGACTTATTTCCTAAAAAAATAATAGTACCTTGTAGTAACTGTTGCACACTTTCATTCCCCATTTGTAAAGCTGTGAACCCCTGCAGTGACACAATTGAGGGATCACATCCAGAGCTCAACAACAATCTGCATGTCTGCAGATGGCCACAATGCGCAGCTCTATGCAGAGAAGTCTGACCAAGATTGTCCAATGCATTAACCTAAAGAGAATATAGAATCTTAAGAATGTATTTTTACAGGATTTAAGACCATTAAGGACCTTATTTTCACAAATGACCAGGTGAAAGTTCACAATGAGCACTTTTGACAACAGATCTGATCTCCGGGCCCATAAAGGAGAACTCTGATTTTCACTTTTAAAAGAAAGTTTGTAACTCATTTCCATGCAAAGGTAACCTGAAAGCATGAAAACAGTAAGCCAGTCACTAATGTTGAAATAACAAGCAGCTGGGCTTTTCTTCAAGCAAAAGGGTAGCGGGGATCTAAGAATTCCCCAGCCCTTAACCTCCAATAAACTTATCTAAATTGTATCAGTAAAGTTGGGGTATTACTAGGGTGACCAGATGATAAGTGTGAAACATTATGACGGAGTGGGGGTAATAGGTGCCTATACAAGACAAAGCACTGAATACTGAGACAGTCCCTAGAAAAATCAGGACATCTGGTCACCCTAGGTGTTATCCAGAAAATCATTTCACTAACCCTCTCCAAAATCCCTAGGCAGGACCTGGGCAAATCAGTCAGAGAACGATGGAAAGAAATAATTGGCAGCTAGAGGTGGTGGCACAAGTTATTTTGCAGACCCTTCACCAAATGTTTAGGGCAGCTCTGCTTAACAATTTTAGTCCTCACTGAGGCTGGGACTGAGCCAGCTGCTAACACTGGCAACTGCTGAGCCTGCCCTTGTCACAGAAGCTGCTACAAGAAATCCACTGAATCTTCAACCAGTACTTTCAGGAAAAGGAGGACGACACACTAGTCGATCTCCCTGCCAGTCACTCCAGTAGCACACAAGGATGATTAATCAAGCTGCAGTGTACTGAACGGGAGGCCCAGCTACTGCAACCTGCCTGCCCTCTCAGGGTATGTCTGAACAGCAAGCCCAGGCCTGAGCCTGGATTCATGCCTAACCTCTCGTGTCCATACATCAACAGTGCTAACGTAGGGCTCAGACCTAGGATCCTAGGACCCTGCATGGCTGGAGTGTCCGAGCCCTATTCCTTTCCAGGGTGTATGCAGCCCCAGCTTGACTCAGGTCCCAGAAGTCCTCCAGACGTATCCCAGAGTTCCTAGTGGCAGAGGAGCAGCGCAGCAGCTGGTAGCACCATTACTGACTGGCCAAATGCACTCCCCTGTCCTGCTCCAGCTCCTCCTCACTGCTGCGTGGCTCCTAGGATATGGGAGGGCCATCCCCCCCCCCCATGTCATGCTCTGCCACTCCCCCTCCCGGTAGGGCAGCAGCTCAGTCTGCACTCTGCTCTCTGGCCCTTGCTCTGGAGACTCCCAAGCCTTCCCTGGGGCTGCGTGTGCAAGGGTGTCTGGGCTACATGAACTGTTAGGGTGGCGAGTGGGAGTCAGACCCAAACCTTCCCCATGCCTCCCAGGGATCCCTCCCTCCTGGGTGCAGCAGGGGCAGGAATAAGGGATCCCAGAGGGGGTGCTGGAGCACACTGCACCCAAAGCCATGGGGATGTACTTCACTGCTCTGCAGCCAGGAGGGGGTGTCCTGTGTGTTTTTTTTCCCCCCAAAACAGACAAAAATGTTAAAAAACCAGCAAAACAAAAACATCTTAGTTGAACATTCCATTTTAAAAATTAAGAATTGCAACGTTTCGTTTTAATTGTTTGACAGCCCTGGAGACTGATGTCCTAATTTTCCTCAGAACAGGTGCAGGTGAGCATTGTCCTGCCAATGTGACTCAGCCTAGAGGTGGAGAGCCCAATTCTGAGGATTAAATGGTAGTTCAGTATAAACTCTTCTCCAACTGCAGTCATTCTACTGAGATAGCTAACAAAGGAATTAATTATGCAATTTATGTACTTGTGAAATCCTTATGGGCACCTAAGTCCTATCAATAGCACCATCAAAGTTAGGAAACAGGGTGGGCAGTAGAGTTTTGCCACAGTGCAACACATTCATAGGGCTAGAGTATTAACACTGGGGAAGGGGGCGCTAGGCCTTCTGGGAGAGAGTTACTTTGACCCAGGTCTGTGCATTGCAGTGTGGACTCTAGACCCCTAGGTTCGAGCACAGGTAAGAAAATCCTTAACCCAGGATTAAAATGCAGTGTAGACACTCAAGCCCAAGATTCTCTGACACGGGTCAGCTGACTCAAGTCCCACTAACCTGAGGTTTACATTGCTGTGTAGACATACCATCAGCTTCAGCATGGAAAGAACAGTTAACTTACCTTGTTGTTCTTCAAGATGTGTTGCTCATGTCCACTCTGAATTAGGTATGTGCGCACCACATGCACCGGTGCTGGAAATTTTTCTCTTAGTGGTATCTGTAGGGACAGCTCTAGTGCCCTCTGCAGTGGCAGACTTATGCAGCAATGTGTAGAGTGCTGATGGCCCCTCTCCCTCTCAGTTCCTTTTTGCCAGAATGCCGACAGAGGGGAAGGAGGGTGGGTTGAAGAATGGACATGATAAACATCTCGAAGAACAACAGGTACGAGGTAAGTAACCGTTCTTTTTTCTTCGAGTGCTTGTTCATGTCCATTCTGAATTAGGTGACTTACCAGATCTGCCCCTCTCCGGGGATTAGGAGTTCATGGATGTGATGACTGTAACACCGCTCTGCCAAACCCAGCATTGTCCTGAGCTTGCTGCGTGATGGCATAGTGGGACATGAAGGTATGCACCGAAGACCACGTAGCGGCTCTGCAGATGCCTTGTATTGGTTCAGGTGCCAGGAAGGCCGCCGAAGACGCTTGAGCCCTTGTGGAGGGGGCTGACAGGGATGCTGGGGTGTAGCCCGTCTGCTGGTAGCAGGCTTAAATGTAGGCCATGATCCATGATGAAATTTGCTGGGATGACACCGGATACCACTTCATTCAGTCAGCGATTGTGATGAAGAGCTGCATGGAGTGGCAAAAAGCCTGGTGCAGTTGATGGAGAAAGCCAGAGCCCTCCTTACATTGAGAGAATGGAGACACCTCTCCATTCTCCTGGAGCTGTGAGGTTTTGAAAAGAAGACCGGCAGAAAAGAGTCCTGGTTAATATGAAAGTGGGAAACTACCTTCGGCGGGAACACAGGAGGAGGGTGAAGCTGGACCTCATCCTTGTAAAAGACTGTGTATGGAGGCTCTGAGGTCAGGGCTTTAATCTCTGAGACCCTCCTCACAGAGGTGATTGCCTCCAGGAATGCTACTTACCAGAACATGTGCGTGACAGAGATGGAAGCCAGTGGCTCAAATGTTAGCCAGGAGAGGACACGGTTCAGATCCCATTGGGGAACAGGGTCCTGAAGCAGTGGGAAAAGCCTCTTCAGCCTTTCAGGAATCTGGCTGCCATCTCATGTGAATAAATCATATATTGTAGGATGAAAAGCCAATGTCGCCGCTAGATGTACTTTGATGGAAGGGAAGGTCAAGCCTTCTTGTTTCAGGTGTAGCAGATAGTCCAAGATTACCTGTATAGGCAGTTTTGTTGGTAAGACTTTTTGGCGAGCCATAAGATGCCCTGGTGGAAGGTTTTCTGCTTTCCAATAGGATCCTGTGAACCTGGGCTGTGCAGTGATGCTCTTCCCTGCTTAACCACGAAGCATCTACACTGTCAGGTGCAGGGAAGCCAGGTCCCGGCGAAGCAGCTGACCCTGGTGTTGAGAGAGGAGATCTGGCTGCAATGGTAGCGACCAGAGGTGGGCCACTGAGAGCTCTAACAGCATTCCAAACCAATGCTGGTGAGGCCACACTGGGGCTACCAGGATGGCCCATGCACTGTCCCAATTGATTTTCATGAGGACTCTGTATTAGAGGTATCAGGGGGGAAAAGGATACATGAGACAGCCTGACTACGACAGGAGAAAGGCATCAGTCAGCAAAGCGTCACTGAACACCAGGACGAGCAGAAATGATCGCACTTCCTGTTCTCCTTGGTCATGAAGAGGTCCACTCGGGGAGTTCCTCATCTTTGGAAGATGCAGTTGGCCACCTCCGGGTGAAGCGACCACTCGTGGAGAGAGCAAAAGAATCTGCTTAGGTGATCCGCTAATGCATTCTTGAGCCCAGAAAGGTATGTCGTCTCCAGCAGAATGTTGTGACTCATGCAGAGATCCCACAAGCATAAGGTCTCCTGACAAAGGGCTGAGGATCTGTCTCCCTCTCCTCCCGCCACCTGTTGATGTAGTACATTGCAGCCGTGTTGTCCATGAGAACCTTCACAATCTTGTTGGAGAAATAAGACAAGAACACTTCACAAGCCAGTCAGACCACTCTGAGTTCTCAGACATCGATGTGCAGAGCTAACTCATCCTTGGTCCAGAGTCCCTGGGTCCAGACCGCACCAAGTTGGGCTCCCCCTCCTAATTCTGAGGCATCTGAGACCAGTGACAACATTGGTTGTGGGGCCATGAATAGTACTCCTGCCAGCACATGCCACAGTTTCATCCACCATGACAGAAAGGTAAGAATTCAAGGGCGAACTGTGAGCATCCTGTCCAGAGAGCATCTGGCTGGAGAGTATACCGTTGCCAGCCACATTTGCAGTAGTCTGAGGCGCAGCCTGGCATAACAGAACACGTAAGTACAAGCCACTATGTAGCCCAGCAAGCTGAGGCATACCCTTGTTGTGGTGAGCGGGTGGGACAATAGTCAGGCTATGATCTCTGACATAACTAGGAATCTGGCTTTTGGCAAGAGAGCTCTGGTCTGTGTACAGTCTAGGACTTCTCCAATGAACTCTCTCTCTTGAACAGGTGTAAGTGTTGACTTCTGTTCGTTTATTAGCAGACCCAGCAACAGACAGGTGTCCCTTATGACCTCGATGCCATGCTGGACTCGTGCTTGACCGACCCTGAATGAGCCAATCATCCAGGTAAGGAAAGACCTGCACATCTCTGTACCTGATGTGGGCCACCACTACCACCATGCATTTGGTGAATACACGTGGTGCAGTCAATAGGCCAATTGGGAGCACTGCAAATTGGTAGTGCTGTGTGCCCACCACAAATCATAGGAACCTCCTGTGGCCTGGGAAGATGGAGATATGAAAATAGGTGTCCTTCAGATCAAGGGCAGCGTACCAATCACCTGGATACAGAGAAGGGATGATGGCTGCTAAAGACACCATGCAAAACTCCAACTTCCTAAGGAATTTGTTGAGGCCACGCAGGTCCAAGATAGGTTTCAGTCCCCCTTTTGCCTTTGGGACTAGAAAGTACTGGGAGTAGAAGCCTCTTCCCCTCAGTCCTTGAGGGACCTCTTCCAGCACACCTACTTGCAAGAGGGACACACCTCCTGTAAGAAGAGTTGCTCATGAGAGGGGTGTGACATTCCCCCGTGCAATCTGGACTGGTGTGTAGCTGTCACCCCAGTTCCTCACTCCTGGGCCCCGACTTACTCTTCTTTGCTGTGTGAACCACCCACTCCTCGGTCAACTTACACCAAATCTTCTACGGTCCCTGGCCCAGTGAAGAAGTGCTTCTGACCAGCCGCTCATGGGACTGACCCCCAGCAAACACCCCCAGTCCCAGAGGCAACCCCAGGAACTGCCATTTTAGAGTCGACTGCACCCTGCAAGCTCATTACATTTGTCTGTCAATTTATCAAAGAAATTGATATGCATCAGCGCTGTTACTCTAAGACTTAAGTGAAGCCTTTACACACACTCCACCCATGTGCACAGCTTTAGATAAAACGAACAAAATCTTTAAAATTTAAGTGATTTATAAGCCAGAAAAATATGAATCAAGGATTGATCACAAGTAATTAAAAGATAAATTGCATTCTAAACTAAACTCAACACTTCAGTAGCCTTTCAGTCTGTGATCTTAGACTACCACCAGACTGGCTGAGATGACTCCTGCAGCCAGCCTTCCTCCCCACAGGCAGTTTGTCAGTGTCCTTGATCTTGCTTTGTAGTTGGATCCCAAAGGAGAGCTCAAGAGACACAGATGCCTCTGCCTTTAACATGTTTCCTCTTCACCCCGAGGTCAGGTGATCGGCCATGTCTGGCAATGGGCATGATATTCCTCCACTTGAGTCAAATAAGCATCACCTTATCAGGTGCTCAAGCCAGTCCACTGTTCCTGTATGCATGCCACTGCAAGGCATGAACTCTCACTCAGCTTTGTGATTGCCTGGTCTATTCAAACTATGAGACACACGCCTTTGGGGATATGATGTAGCAGAATTTCATATCTGTACATATGTATGACATTGCAGGAAACACGCTACCATAACAATAATGTTCAGTATGTCATGCTCATTTCAGAAACACCATACATGACATACACTATAACTGAATTATCTAATGCAAAGTAAGAGTGAACATGAATGATATACAAATCATGCTATAAGGGTGTAGATGGGGTACAGCGTGTCACAAGGGGTCCCTGAAGAGGGATGGGGAAGGATGGTGGGAGGGCAGGAGGGAAATGAACTGAAGCGTGTAGTCAGTAGCCACCATACTTAGTACCCAGAGGTCTAATGCTATGGCCTCCCAGGGTGGTAGGAAAGAGGCAAGGTGAGAGGAAACTAATCAGGAATCTGGATCTTGGGTAGTGTCTGTTAGGTTGCCCCCAGTACACCTTCAAAAGCTTCATTTCCAAACCGAGGGGTCACAATTCAGGCTGAACCACAGGGCACATGCCGGTGAATGGCCCTGAAGGCTCTTATAGTTTCTACTGCTTTTCCTATAGAGCTCCCCTTGGTACTGCCCCTCCCCCAGACTGCTGTTGCTTGTAAGGCCTAAAGTGCCTTCTCGCCGAGGATGGGGTATAAAATCCCAAGGAGCGTAGCGTAGCGTAGCCCTTGAATCCTTTAACCCATGCAGCCTAGAGTCTGTCAGCAAACGGCTGAGCCATCAAAGGGGAGGTCCTGAATGGACTGTTGGACCTCCACAGAGAGACCAGACAATTGGAGCCAAGACGCTCTTCTCATTGAAACCGTGGAAGCAGCTGCATTCAATGACACTTGAGTCAGTAAATTTTTCCAGTGACTGCCAGATACTAAAGTGTTACCATCCTAACAATGATTGTTGGTATGATACCCTCCGCTGTAAGCTTGCTGTCAAATAAACTTTGTGACTGAATAAATCCAGTTTCTTGGCCTTTGTTTTTCAGAATCCAACTCATCTGGCCTTGTCTGTTGCACTCATTGGTGGCCACGACCAACAGAGATCCCAGAGAGGGGTGGGTGTAGAGGTATTCAAACATCTTAGCTGGCACATCATACTTCTTCTTTGCCCATTTAGATGTGGGGAGCAAGAGGCAGGGGTCTGCCATAACATCTTGGCCATCTTTACTACTCCCTTGTGTACCAGAAGAGCCACCCTGGATGAGGTTGTGGATGCCAGGATGCCAAAAAGTTCATCCATTGGCTCCTTAAGCTCCATCTTGAAGTTCAAGTTAGCTGCCACACATTTTAGCAACTCCTGATGCAACACTATAGTCATCTAACAGGGTAGCGTGGAGAGGCCAACTAATGTCACATCGGGCGAAGAGGAGGCTGGCAATTGTGGGGGGCCGTATCCTCTTCCCTGGTTGGGATAAGCCCTGATGAACTATCCGATGGCATCTCTTCTTGGTCAGAACCCACATCCAGGTTTGGTGCTGATCCTGGGGCTATTGAGGATTACGGTACCGATGTCACTGCGAATGATTGAGATTGAGGTACCATGGCTTGTAGAAACCCCCACGGGTTCCAAAATTGTCAGAGACCGGGCTACCGTCCTTGAGGCCATGCCCCCACACGTAGCAACATAGGGAACTCAGCCATTTGGCGGGAAGAATGTCCTCTTGGAAGGGCTACGACATCTCCCTCTGAGTCCAAAGAGGTGCTCTCAGGCAACCATAGGGGTTCTGATGCTACTCGTCTTCTCTCACCACCCCTCGCTTCCCAGTGCTCCAGGGATCAGTGCCGTCAATCCATGGGACTGGCGTCTAACGTCCGGCAACAGGGGATGGGATCCCGACCTCGCAATTTCAGGGATCGGCCCTGGGGGTCTGGTGACCACCAGTGGACTGGTGAGCCTGGCAGTGGTCTTAGTGCTGGCTTTCCCCTTCATGACCCTCCTGAAGGGGTAGCAAGCTCTCGGTGCAGCCTCCTCTCCCTTGGAATGAGCAGCACTGGAATTGCCAGGAGGTCCTTCATAGCTCGGAATGCCTCTAGTATAGTGGGGACCAGCAGGTGCCAAGGGCATTTGCTGCTCCCTGTCGTTGGCAGCGGGTCTGACACTGGGCTCTATGCCTGTGAGGGTGGAAATCCCTTCAAGGTCAGTGGGGATGAGTGGCCCGACATGGGTCTCACTGCTGCCACTGAGCCTCTCTTAGTTGACTTCGGTGCCAGTAAACATCCCCTTTCAGCGTGTCTTTTTTGGCCACTTCTTTGGCACCGTAGATGTCGAGCAGTGCTGAGAAGACAACGGCCGCCAGGGGAACCGGGGGGGAGAGAGCACGACAATGACACTTTTTGCGGATACCGAAATGCTCGGCACTAAGTCAGATCTCAGTTCCAACACAAGTCTAATCGCCAATTCCATCAGGATGGCCTTGAGCCTGATGTCTCAGTCTCTCTTCATTCGCGGGAGAAAACTTTTACAGATTTTACTTTTCCTGCACGTGAGCTACTCCTATACACTTTAGGCAGCTCTGGTGTAGGTCGCTCAGTGGCACTGGTGTCTTACAAGAAGCGCAGGGTTTAAACCCCATGGACATGGGCATGCCCTGATCCTGGGTCAAACGCACTAAACTAACACTAATCAACTAGAGTAACTATATACATTGAATACACAAGAAACCGCTAGGTCGATGAAGGCTTGCAAAGCAAGAAAATGTTCCACCACTATCACAGGTGGTAAGAAGGAACTGAGAGGGAGGGAGGCCGGCAGCACCCTATATGTGGGTGCATACGTGTGCCACTGAAGAGAGCACTAGAGCCTGCCCTATGGATATCACTAGGGGAAAAATTTCCAGCACTGGTGCATGTGGCGCGCACACAAAACGGAGACGAGCAAGCACCTGAAGAAGAATTTAAAGAGCCAGTACCAGGGAGGAGTCTGGAGCTCTGCTTCCACCAACATTATGCAAGGGAAGCCTGTTCTTCTTCCCTTCCATACCAGCCAAAGGAAACCAGAGCACCACAGACCACCACAAAATAGAGAAGGCACAAATTCCGTGAATGACTACCTTGTCCATCACAAAGGGGGCCTATTTCCCACCTGATTGTCTCATAGCAAGAAGCCTCAGTATAACACACCTGCTACAAAAAGCAGCTGCCAGGTAGGGGAACCACCCAGAGAGCGCTCTGTGAGGTGCTAGGGAGAAAAACACAGTGGGTTGAGAATTATGAGGGAAGACAGCTTAGAGTAGCAACTCCCACTCCACATGGCAAATAGTTCATTTAACTGAGAATGGCAGTGCTCAGCATTAAAAAAAGAACACAAAATATATAGACTGCTCTTGAACACAGCATCTACACTAGAAGAGGATGCATTTTTCTTTGCAGTTCCGCATTTAACCTTAGCTCTTGGCAAGTACCACAGCTTCAAAAAGGAAAACCTTACTGCTTTATTAAGACAAGTCCAAAGAGGCTGAATGTAGACCACTAAAACACAGCATACAATGCATTAGAAGTGACTTGTAAAAGGGAACTGTCAACATTCTCAACAGCAACAATACTGCATGAGCCAAAATGTTTATTCCTATTACTCTGCATTCAGGGACATATTCAATATGCTACAGAAGTTTAGGGAATGTTGAAAGTTTGCTCTGCTTTTAAACTACTTTTACTAAGGAACCAAAATCCAAGTTCAAAGACATTTGTGACAAATAATTAACTAAGACAGTTAAACCTACTGCTTGTGGCAGTTACAGCCAGAGGCTGGGGTCTGGGCCTAATTTATGATCTTGTACATCCCCCCTCCATGTCACTGTTTAATTACTATTTAACAAGATATACAGAACTGCTTTATCTATACCAGCTAATATTCGCTGTTCTGATTTGAGAAGCTCTAGATTTTTTTCATAACTAAGACATTCAGTAATTCAACTCTACAACTAATAGCTTTCTATTCATCTCTAGACTTGTCTCTGCTTCTCTCAATAGCCATCTCAGAAGTACAACAGCAGTCAGTTTGTAATCAAGATCCAAAAATCAGAATCCTAAGTTTTCATTTTAAGCAGTCTTGTATAATATAACAACATTAAGTGGCACACTATTTCAATACTTCCTCTAAGTAAAAACTTGATCAAAATGCAATGCACTATAGCAGCTGTGCAGCATCTTGACTTGACCTTAATTTTATTGCCAGTGACACCATTTTGATTTTTCTGTTTATCTTTTCAAATTTAAACCCCTGATCTCTCATGTTATTCTTCTAACTAGTTTATTTGCCACCTCCTCCCTTTGTTGTGTTTTTGTAAAACCCCTTCACAAGTCTATTGCTTGTAATTAAGTACCACATAAGACTTTTTTCTGTAGTCAGTGGAAGTAGTAGTAATTAGTAAAACTACAGGATTTTGTCTCTTAAAATGTTACAAATTTATTAAGCCTATATACATAATTCCATACAAGGGTGCACATGATCTCTCTCTGTCTTGTGCATGTAAACATGCATATTACAAAAATTAATTATATGAACAAAGATTGCAGTTGTAAATTCAGCACTGTCTACTTTGTGTTACAACATTATATCTTATAGGTAAGCCAGGCAAAGAAATATAGTAAGTAATTCATACCTGAGCTTCATGCTTCACAACCACTTCAACAACATCATTATGAGCTTTTTCTGATGCCACATGGAGAGGTGTCAAGAAGCTTTGTTAAAAAAATAAATAATTGCAATTAAGTTGTATGCTATAAGATCATCCTAAACAATTGGCATCCATCAGTAGCACTTACTCTTTTGTCTTTTCATTGATGTTGGCTCCTTTTCTCAGCAGCAATTCACAGACTTGCTTTCTCTTGGGATACGGAGATGCAGCAGCACAGTGCTAATTTCAAAATTGTATTATTAATAAATCTCTTGGTACATACAGCATTTTATTGCTTACTAATCAACTGTAAACTAAGGCAAGATCCCGGGTCAGGAACTGCTAAGACAGACCCATGCAGAATACTATTAATTTCAGTGGGACCTACATATGGGTTCAGGGATTTGCACCCACACAGCATTTAACTCAATTTCTAACATTAATTCATAGATTTGTCAATTCTAAGGCCAGAAGGGACCACTGTGACCATCTACTCTGACCTCCTGTATAACATAATATTGGGGATATTACTTAAGTTACTGAACACAGAACCAGTAAATAGAAAAACAAATTAGAAAACATTTTGTGTATTTCCTTTGTTAGTGTAACATAACTGCAGTTAGACCAACTGGGTAACAAGAAGTTACATTTGAAAAGAGAAAATATCATGAGGGCAGAGTCCTCTCTCACCAGTGAAAAATATGTGATACTGCAAATCTGCTGCTGATACATAAGCTTGGGAGAAACACTTTATAGTGGGAGAAATATCCTGTAACGTCCTATTACAATCCCATGATTTCTGTTCTACTAAATGGCTGAGGCAGACTGTCACTGTACCTCATGGATGTTGCTGCAATAATGGAACAGTTATATTCCATTTCCTTTTACACTTAAGATTAGCATGGAGAACTGTGCTATTGATTATTTCAACCATGCAACAGACTTTAATACTTTTAAGTTTACACAGTATTTTACTCATGAGAAATTAGTAATTTATTAATAACTAGAGGTATGGGCTCCAGAAATGACACATAAAATGACATATAAGGGGAGTCCCAAGCAGGGAAGGTTGCCCAGCCTGTGTTTAAGAAACTGCTTGTACCAGTTAAAAAGGATGAGACAATGCTAATTCAAGAGCTTGTTAGTGTGTAGAGTTTAGGGCTAGTCTACACTTAAAATTTATAGCAGCACAGCTGTTTTGATACCAGTGAGCGGCGGCAGCTACGTCAGTGGGAATGCGTCTCCCACCGACACAGTGCTGTCCACACAAGCACTTATGCCAGCAAAACTTATGTCACTCAGGGGTGTGCTTTTTCACAGCCCTGAGTGACAAAAGTTTTGCTGACATAAGTGCTAGTGTAGACAAGGCTTTAGACTGCAATCTTATGTTTATTTCATTTGGTAACTTTTTAAAAACACTTTACACTTCTCATGTATAATCACTTAAAACCTATTTTCATGGAATTAATAAACTTGTTTAACGTTTTATACTAACCAGTGGGTTTTTGAGTGAAGTGTTCAGACAAACTGCTCAGTAACAAAAGCTGGTGCATGTTCGTTTCACTTTGAGGGAAGGGCAGACTGAATAATCATCTCCACTGGTTAGGTTTTTTGACCAGGGTTAGACAATATAATCCTGGGGTCAGGGGCAGAGGAGACAACTGCAGTTTCCCCAATGTTGGTTTGTGAGTGGCTAGAAAGCATTCACTGAATTGAGCAGGTGTGGTCCCTGCTTGTGAAGGGCTGTGTAAATGCAATACCTGCTAGGGGTTTGTGGCTTGTCACACAGCATTAGAGATTGAGAGAGACCCCAAGTTGGTGACAGGGTTCAGTGGTATCCCAATTCCCAGGAGGTACCACAGGGGTTCTGCATAATGTCACAATTACCTTCAGACTACCTGTACTCCTGCACCACAACAATTAATCACAAGACAGTGTCTCCATCTTAACCATTCCAGAACATAAAATTGCAACCACCAACCAGAGGTAGAGATGTGTGATCTGTAACTATCAAAGAGCTATGTTTGTATGTCTGTTTGATAACCTATAAAAAGGATACCAGGACTGACACGAAGAAAAAAAAGAAATACTCTAATATTAGTGTACGGGATATGATTCTCAGTATAGCCCACTTAATAGAGATGGGCAAAGTTTGGTATAATAGTACCCAGGAGTTTGAAAATCTTGAAGTCTATGTTAATTACAGATATGGATCAATAATTTATACATATTGGATGAAATCCTCAACCCAGTGAAGTCAGTAAGAGTTTTGCCATTGTCTTCGAACGGAGCCAGGAATTACCCATTTTATTTCTTTGACTTGAAAATCACTACCATAAGAGTAGTTTTAGATTTGGAAATTAAACTTATACAATTACTCATAAGTAGCTAGCAATAAAATTTATTTAATTTATTACTTATACACATTTATTAGGCAATCTAGTTTCAGGTTAATATTTACCTAGACTTACTCATGGGTGACATGATGCCTGCCATTGGGGAGGCTGGGCAGGGGGACACCATCCCTCCCCTTGTGGCCCTACCCCTCACCTGAGGCCCCACCCACACTCCACCTGGACCCTTCACATGCTGCCATGGGAGAAGTCAGCCTGGCCCACCCCTGGCAGCCACTTCTGCATGCAGCAGACCCAGCCTAGGTTGGGCCCAGCACTGCAGCTACCACCTTCCAGTGCTGCAGGGAACACAGTGTGGGGCCTGGTGCAGGTGGGGCCCAGACTGCACCCCCGAAGAGCAAAGGGAGCCTGCTGTCCATGCCTACTGGCACGGACCCTAGCTGGGATGGGGAGGTTGGGGGGATAGGGTGTCCAAGCAGGCCCCCGCTCTTGCTCAGCCCCCTCCCCTAGGGCTTCCCCATCCACACCTCTTCACCCTCTCTCCTGAGAGGCATGAGCAGCGGGTGGGGGCAAAGAAGTGCAAATGGTGGGCAAGGGAGTGGGAGATGGACCCACCTGGACCCCCTGCACTAGCTGGTCTCTATGTCCCCAGGCAGAGAGGGTGGGCTCCCTTTGCTCTCCAAGAGCACAGCCTGGGCCCCACTCACAACAGGCCCCACACTGCGTTTCTTGCAGCGCCGGAGGGCAGTGGCTGCAGCACTAGGCCTGTCCCAGGCTGGGCAGCCACATGCAGAAGTTGCTGCTGGGGCAGGCTGGGTCGATGACTCCTGTGGTGGCATTTGGAGGCTGGGGGCTGATCAGGAGTGGAGCATGGGCAGAGCGGCGGAGGAGCTTCCAAGGGGTGGCTGGTTGGCCTATTATACCCACCACCAATGAATTTACAGGACTAACTTCATCCCCGGTACAAGAAAAAAGGATGGGAATTATACTGGCTGAATCTGGTCTGTGTAATCCAGTCTTTCTGGAAATAACTCTTTCCAGGGACTGTAACTAGGTTATACCATGTGCCATATAAAGAATATTACACAATACCATTTTCTGTTCTCTTTTGTCATCTCTCTTTCCTTTTACTTTGTTTGCCATTTCCTCTCTCTCTCACTCAACATGTAATATCATAATAAAGTAATCAAGAGCAAGAGAGTGGGACTCAAGCATGGGTTTTTAATGATCAACCCACACAAATCTGATTTATTTTTAACTACTACTAAAATTACTAGATGAAAGTGCCAAACACTTTTCATATGGATTGAAAACTGGCTGGATTCTAAATAGTGCTGCAGCAGTTGGCATTAGAATGAGTATATCAGAAGAAAATTTAGAAGCTCAAGTTTCAGTGGACAGAGACAAATGATAGAGAGGTAGAGACGACCTAAAGAAAATAGACAAACTGGAAACAGCCTTTCACTGATATGATAGCAGTGAACTATCCTGCAAGACTTGACAAGAATGCAAAAAGTTTAAATTACAAAAGGACACTCTACATGTGTTATCTTATTATACACTAGAATTGACTTTTGAGTCTTTACCAAAGTCAGGTTCTCAGAAATTGGAATTTGTCTATTTTAAAGCGTTGCCTACGTGTTTGGTTTAGCCACAACATGTCTTAAATCACTAGTACATTTGAAATATTACCAATGCTGTTTCATGAGTTTGAGGATGCTTGAAATTCATTGTCTCCAAAGAAAGATGTTTTTTGATGCGAGCTACATCTGATTCTCGTGCAGCTTGTAGCAGAGAGTGACCTTTGAATTCATCTAGAAAAGAAAGATTATATTCTTTACAGATCTGGAAAGTATTAAGGGTATGGTTTGCTTATATTAGGGGAAATGCTCCTCTCAGTGCATGGAAGAGCACTTACAAAGACATTTCTAGTAATTTACTGTACGTGGACTCATTATATAGATGTAGGCCAGCACCCTATGTATTCCAGAAAATTACAACCTTGTCCATGCCCATGCTGAGCATAAGGATGCTTTAGCTATACCAGATAGAACTCATGTCTCAATTCTCCACTTCAGAAGTTGAAAAAAAAGTGACAGCATTTTTTTTTCAGAACAAATGTATTGAGAATTTTGTTCACATGAACCTTGGTCGAAGAGAAATCCTGCTATGGTGTTGCTGTGAATAGGTGTTTTGAAAGATCACAGGGAGAAGTGGGGAAGCAGCAGGAATAAACAGGATTCCAGAAAAGAAAAGTCTACACAAACCATTACAGCCACAAGACCATAAAATAGTAACTCAGTTTTTAAATCTAGGTTCGAAAGGGCCTGGTAGTTGTATATATTTGAGCCTATTTCATATTTTAGAACAACATAATCTTCAGGCAAGGACTACACAAATGCTTGCAAAATGTAAAACACTTTCTCTCAAACTTGATATCAGTGTGATACTGTTTATGAAACTTAAGGCACATATTACGAAGAAAAATTGAACAATTGGAGATGAGCTATGAAATGCCAGCCATCCTATTCAGTTTCACATTCACGTTATACTCACATGCTAATCGTTCTTTTAACTGAGGTGTTGGGGCTAAATCAATGGTGCTTTTATTGTGACAGTTCAACAGCGTTGGATCAGCACCATAACTTAACAGGAGAGAACACACTTCCACCCTGTTTTTAGAAGCTGCTTCATGCAGAGGAGTGAACTGCCACAGATCCATAGCATTCACACGTGCTCCATGCTGGGAAAGTTACAAAAACAAAGCCGACTATTAAAGAAAAACTGCAATTATTAATTGCAACAAAGCAAATTGCTAGATAAATATATAATTATACACATGCACAGTTTCCAAGGTATTTTTCCAGAAATATCCATTGCAAGTACTTATACAGCCCCCATTAATACAGTATCAGAAAGCATCATTGTTAATGAATTTATCCTTACAACACATCTTTTATCGATGGCAATGAGAGGCATAACGAGATTAAGGGCCTAGTGTACACTAGAAAATTAGGTCGGCAGAATGATGTCACTCAGGCGTGTGAAAATTCCACACCCCTAACCGGCACAGGTAAGATGAGCTAAGTCCCAATGAACACAGTGCGAGGTTGATGGAAGAATTTCAGCTCTTGGAGAGGCAAATTACCTATGCCAACAGAAGAATCCCTTCAGTCAGCGTAGGTAGTGTCTACACTGAAGCACTGCAACTGTGTCATTGTAGCGTTTTAAGTGTAGAAAAGTCCTAAGTGACCTGCCCCAGATCACAAAGAAAGCCAGCAAGGAACTGAGCTTTGGCCTCCCAAGCTCTAGGCTAGCTCTAGCTACTGGATCATCCTTCCTCTCATTATGATCAACACTACGTTATCATTCTTTATGTAATCGAATGATTATTTAGAGTTAGGAAGAGTTACCAAAGTTACTCAAAGTTTGTTGACAGTTTGTGACAAAATGATAGATCAGTCTGTGTTGTTGCTTCAGGGCAACTTCTATTTACTTTAAAAGGCACAATTTTTAATAAAAGTTAATATTTATGTTACATAACAAAATACTAACAAAAAGTTTAGTGCAACACTAATCCTCATCCTGTTATTTGCATTTTAATGCTGAGAAGCATTTCCTTTGCCACAAATTGTCAGTCAAAATAAATTTGCTAAAGCAGAAAGAAAATTCTTATTTAATAGTTTGAACTTGTAACTAGTTTTAAAATATACATGTTTCAAAATTAATTGTAGAGTCTTTCCCCCACAAATCATCAAAATGTAGTTTGGGATTAGAAATACAATTGTGATTAAACCCTCCCAGGATAAAATAACCTGTATTTTATATCTAGTTGAGAGTTACATATTTTTCCTAAAAATGTAAAGTCCTACTGTACTTTCTTTAATACTTATCTGCAACTTTAAACTATAAAAAAAAATCTCCAGGTAAAAATCTAAGATAAATTAAGGTTTTAAATAGTTATCACTTACTTACGGGGAAAAAAACCGTCAGCAATATTGTATTAAAAAAAGCCTGTAATTGCCAGGTTAAGGTTAACCCTAAACACGCCAAACACTAGAAGAGCATGCAAATGCAGTTTTAGTCATCCAATGAACCTTAAATATGATGCCACACCTGTGCCTTCCATTATGCATAACTGTAACATTTGTCTAAGACAGACATTTCAAAGGAATTTTTTATAAGGACACTTCAAAAATCCACTTTATGTTACTTGCTTGTGAAGTCAAGAAATTCTTTGGTGTTTTACATGTATATAATATGTAAATATTATTTCCATCATCTGGTATTACCTAAGTATTGCTTTGGTCCTTAAAATGTAAAATATATGCTTCCACGTTAAATCTCATAATACAATATACCAATACAATTTGATACACCAGATGGGGTATTCTGGAAAAGGTGTGGAAACCTGTCTTTTCCTAGTGGTCTTGTTACATTCTTAAGGTTTGTTATAATGTAAACACTTCTGTTTAAGTGTATTTTTAAACTACCAATTGCATTTTAAATGTTTGAGTTTAAAGTTTAGCAGCACGCTATAAACCTAACAGTAAGAGTAAAATAATCCAGTTAAACCCCTTCACTTTTTGGCAGGGTTGACAATTTCCTGGGGAAAAATGGGAAAAGGTTTAACACAGAGCAAAGGTAAATTCAATCTTAAACCTGGTTTAAACAAGGAAACTGAGAAAAATAATTGCATCCAATGCCATCATGTTTTCAGCAAGCACAGAAAGAATCTTTTCATACTTTGGACACATTCATTCAAAATAGAGGAATAGGCTCCACCTAGCTACATCATGGCCAAATGGACCAGGACTGGTAGTCTGCAACTCTTCATGCTTCTGATTGCTTAGTGCTTCAAGTCTACAACTCTGCATTAGTGTCATTTCATATAATCAAATGTTTTCAATGCTTATTTATTGAACTTTGAAAACTGAAATGTGTCATATGTAATTTCCTTGATAAAATACCAAACCAACACGTAGACCGTCTGATGTTCAGTATTAAAATTACATATTAGTATTTTGCCCATTGCAGTTTTACTTTTTATTTGTACAACTTTACCTACTGCCTTGTGTAACCACAATTTGAATATGTAGCTAAAACTAAGTGCAATGATGAAACAGTTTTTAAAATAGTAAATGCCTTAAATTGGTACTATAGCTTTTCCAGGGGTGGAACCAGCCACAATTTTACCCAGTAAAACCTACCTCTGGTAAATACCATGCCACCACTAATTTTTGAGTCACTGATGCAACTAAAGTAGATACACTTATCTCCTACCTTTGATGGGGAGGGGAAAGATATTTGTGGGCAATGACACAGGATCAGACTGAAGGTAGTACTGTTCATTTCCATATGACACAGATGACTCTTTCAGGGGTTCAACATTAATTATATATTTGCAATCTCAATTGAAACTTGTACTTTTTGTGCACCCTGCATGCTCTGCTTTCTTTTGGAAGAGAGCGAGGGGGTTTGTGTGCGCATGTGCACACAAGACAATGTCTCGGCAGCACTTCTAGGAGGATCGTCCCTCAATTTACTGAAGAAACAGGAAGTGCCTACAAATATACAATATAAGATACAAAAGAGGAAGGCAGAGATGGAAAGTGTGCTTGTAAGGATAAAGTTTCCATGTAGGCAGAAAATTCACAAGGGATAGTAAAGATTCTGTAGTTAGACCCCAACTCTGCACCACTGAATTGAAGATCAAAAGGATGATTTTAATATTCTGCAAACTAATCAGTGGCTGAAGTGAGGAAAAAAGTTCAAAATATCAGAACAGTTGCACATCTCTCCACATTTTAGTGCACTACATTTTTATATTCTCTATATACAATTCAATTTCTAAAGATTTGTTTAAATTTTTTGTCTGGACGATATACAGAATATATGCACACACAAGTAGTTAAGGTTATTTTTTTCCTATGTATTTTTTTTCTTTTTTCTTCCCTTTATCTTCTTCTGATTGATAGTTACTGTAGCAAACCTAGTTTCAGTCTCTGAGGGAGTATTTTCCAGACTCAGAGACTAGTATAAACAAAGATTTACATTAAGTCAAACATTTTTGCAAGTGAACTGACAATGTCATTGCATTTATTAGTGATGCTTGTGTCTGAGACTGATGAACCTCACCCTTTTCAAGACCAAATTCTGCAATTTTTTGTGCACAGACACACTACTGTGTCAATGCAGAGCCCCACTGGCTCCAGTTGGATTCCCTGGCTACACACTGTCTATGCAGAAAGTTGCAGGATTGGTGTCTTAATTTGTATAGGTCTGGGACTAGACTTAAAAATCATCGCTATAAATGACAATTTTAAAAAAAGCTTTACTAAAGCTTTGTCTAGAGTGCTAAAACTATTGACTGGTGTTTCTACAATATTTTAAAATCACTAACAAACCTAGCACTAATCTTACAAGCCACCATGACATCTCCATAACTTGAAAGTGAAATGTATTTACCTAGCCAAATGTTGACTTCCACTGCAATTACATCTTGACATGAATAGTTATCAAGTTTTAAAGTGGCAGTGCATTTCTATAATCAATTTTATAGGGTACACTTCTAACTTACCCTGGGACATGAGAGTGAAGTTAGTAATTGACCTACCAACTTAGACAATCTTTTTTAAAATGATTTTAAATGCAAGAAGGTAAGTGACTCTCAAAGAAACAGGAACAATTCACAATAGCAGAATCTCACCCATTTTGAAAGAGGAATGAAATTAAATACCAACCTTTACTAGAAGTTCTGTTACTTCATAATGACCATAGGAACAGGCATTGTGAAGTGGCACCAAATCTCTAAGCAGTGGTGGGAGGAAAGATTACTATATGATTATATATGCATGGATAAGTATGTAAACACAGCATATTGCAAATAAAAATATTTAGCATTCTGACAATTCTAAAATTTAAAAAACCCAACTATAGAAGTGAAGAGGGCTGGGGGAAAACAGAGGTATGAGAAAATAACCTCCAAAGTTACTCAAATCCATGTCTGTTTAAAATAATCACAATAAAAGATGGAAATTGTATTGTTTTTGGTGAAAGTGATGCCGTTCCAGAGACACTAGTAAATTAAACAGTTATTACACTAAATGGAAAGCAGTGTATTGGCAGAAGTAATTTTAAGAAAGATAGTAATTTTTCCTTTATCCCTAAAAGGTTTTGTTGCACAAACTCTTTTCTTTAGCATTCTAAAGAAGTCTGATTGGTTGGTGTTAATATCACTAAGCAAGTACATCTAAGTGCAAAGCACAAACATTGCACAAAGGCAGACGGAGAACTAAAATGGTTTAAGCCACCTCTGCTCCCACCTGATCCTGAGTTGTTCTGGTGACTCGAGAGGCAGTTGGTGTAATTTAGACAACCAGGGAGACTCAATCTCACTGCAAGGGTAGTCAGGGAGGATTGACAAGATTTCTGGTTTACAAGGACCTTGCAACCCTTTGATCAAGCAGCTGTTCTATGCACCCTGAAGTGATACATTGGGAATAATGGCTTAAGAAGATTCTATTTTCTATCATTTCAATTTATTTAGTCACAATTTTAAACAAATATTTTAATTAAATATTTTCTGTAAACTTGTATGAATTTACCATGTTTCAATTTGCATTTCTATACTTCGCAAAAATCCCTTATATATCAAGTGAATGATATTAAGTGAATGATAGAAATATATTATTCAAATAAAGTGTTTGGGAAACAAACTATGTTTATTCTTTCGATGATAAACTTTTAAAAATGAGAAATTATGGAAATCCAATGAGAAAATCATTTTAAAGTGAAAGTGAAAGCAAAATAAAAACTGAACCAACAACAGATGTGTGTACTGAATTTTGATAGGTATTGTAAGGAAATTTTTTTTTTAAATGTAAGCCTTTTAAAGTTTTTTGGACATATACAGCTTGACAGTTCATCTCTTAGAATGGAATATGTTTTATGGATGATTCAGTATTAGTTTTATTGCTTTGCAGGTCACTCATAAGGTAGTGATAAAAAATTAGAGGGTCACAATTACAAAGTTAGAGATGATGTGTTAGAGATTGTGTGTGTGTGTGACTGTATTAGAAGAAATGTATTTTAGAAATAGATGAAACTGCTTTTGCTGTAGAAAATGTTTGTATTCACAATAAACACAGTGTATTGCCTTGTCCCCCAAATAAGATCCTGCTGTTTATTTCATTTATAAGTATAGCACCTCAACCTTCTGGCATTTGACCTGGGTCAAGTTTTTTTTAATATTATAATTCTTTATTGCAGATAAAAGTGCATTATTGATATATTCTAACCAAGTGAAAGAAACTCACCCTTTATCTTTGGCATGTACATCAGCTCCATGCTGTAACAACAGCTGCACAATCTTAACCCGGTTATACCCAGCTGCTAAGTGTAATGGAGTTGACTGGAAAGATAGAATGATTTAAAAGTATAAGTTTAATTATTAACTAAGCAATGTGAAAGAAATAGCACTAATAAAGTTATCTGAGTCATCAAAATATCTGTACCATCAGTAAAAAGAGAATGTTTGAAGTTATTTAATAAGTATTTGTGCAAAGGACATTTTTTCATTACTCACTTTTTTCCCCCGTGATCTGGTTACCATCAATACACATTGCAAGGTTTTCCTCATCATTAATGCATTCAGGCAAACGACAACCATGGTGACAGATTTTTGGGCTCTATAGCCAGCTCCCACTTCTTCCTAATTTAGTCTTTCCACAGATATGCTTAAACCCGCCCCTTAAGGCTCTCTGTGACTTGGCTGTTACCAGCATATGCTGCCAGATTATGAACAGTTCTCTTTACTAAGTGACAAGTTAAATTTAGAGTAAGCCAATAGAGGTAGTTAACTGTGCTGGAGAGAAGAGTGAGATTACATGCAGTACAAACAGAAAACTTCACCTTATCCTCCACCCCCAAGGCAGATGATTGCTCTATGATTTGTCTGATCAACATGCATGAGGGTGTTTAGTCAGAAGTACCCAGCAAAAGGCTAGAAGCAACAGGATTTGCAGAGATCTTATCTTCTCCATTTAGGAGGTGGATAGGCTCATCAACTCAAGGGGTTTGCACAGCTGGACCAGATTCATGTGCCACAGCACGTGGAAGTAGAAGTACAGATGCTCAGACACTTAAAAGTTTTGGAGAGCTTCAGATGTCCAACTGCAGTGTGTAACACGTAAGAAACTGACTTGGGGGAAACGTAGAAACTAAAGAGAATGAGCCCATGCAAATATCTAATAGGAACCATGACAAGGCTAAAGGTAGCCACCTGAACCTTCAGGAAACCTATGGGCTCAAAGTGAAGGAATTTTCAAGATTTTTTGCATGGGAATTTTGGCATTTTTAGCAAAGATACCCTTCACCTGTCAGCAATATGGTCAGACTCTGTAAATGCAGAGTTAATGCTACTGAATGAAGAGGTAATGTCAGAACTAGTGACAAGCCTTGGGGACACAAGATGGCCAACGTACAAAAGAAAAGCATGTATGTAACTCTTCAACTCATTTGGCAACTACTAGGATCAAAGAGAGGAGGCTTTTGTTGTAAAGCATCAAAGAAGGGAGACAGCATAGAAAAGTGTTCTGCAACTACTCCCTGACCCAGATGATAAATACAAAAGTGAGCGGGTATAGTTCTTTTTAAGCAAAGCAGAAAAATATCTGACAGTTGTCACATAGGTACACTGTCTTCGCACATAATTTTTTTAAGTACAAGTTGAACACGACATACCTAAAATCTGACTCAAATGGTAGTTTTAAATATAAATAATTAAATCTAAACCTTAATATTTCTAAACAAAATGTTCTTAAATGTGACTTTTGAGCTAAAATACCTTTCTACCATCACTCGCATGACAGTTGACATTTAATGGTGTCAGAAGAGCCATCATCTTTTCTTCATTACCACTCCTAGAAAAGAAAGGTGTGTATTTAAACACACATGGGACATCTTAGCCAATCGATACCGCATATAAATACGTTAGCTGCTTTTAGTATTTACAGAGCTGCACAAATAACAGAACCAATTAAACAGTTATTTGGAATGTTTCAAATCTACTAAAAACTTTTACAAAGGATTTCAAATTACACAGTATGAATACTGACATAAGTAGTTAGTAGCTACTAAATATCACATTTGCCTAACATTAATTGGCCATTATCATCAACACTGCCTAACAAGAGTCCCTATAATCCTTTACTATAAGTAGAGCCAAACATGCTATTGAAAACAAACATTACTAAAAGCCATATCGCAACTGACTCCTAACACAGATGTACGACAACAAATAGTGAATTTACCATAATCTTACTTTATATCATCTCCTGTCGCAAAGCTCTATGCAACTCTCAAAAGGACTTATATTTACATCTATTTTTTTTAACAGTAACTATTGCACATAGTCTCTATATAAGGGATTTTGCCATAATTGTTTTGTTTTATTGGTTTCACCCACGAAAGACCGTCCAACGTTTAGCATTTACTTAGAAACCAATCTCAGTTAATTTATATGTTATTTAAAAAGTGGGTTATTCTGAAAATATTGCCATATGCAAATTGTTCTCCACATTAATACATACCTGGCACTTTCTAAGAGTTCATCTTTCTTGTATTCACCTGAAAGTGAAGAGAAAATTATTTCCTTAACTATCAAAAACATACCAATCCATGGATAAAAGTTTTTATGATCCAGAGTTTTCTGCTTATCCTCTTCCTTCAGAATTTAGAGAGCACAAAGCCTCCAGCTATTTCTCGTCTTTAAAACAATTAGCACTTTGTGCTCTCTAAATTCTGATAGGTTCTTTCATTTATACTTGGGGTCTGGCCACAAATAAATAGAAATTAAACTAATACTTAAGAAAAACCCAGAAAAGCATATTATTTTGAAATAGGAGCAATGGTAGACATAATCTAACCCAAATCAGTTAGATTAAAAATACGCCACTTACCAGTCAGCACTGCTTTTGCAGATGGGTCTGCTAAATCCAAAGCTGTCCTTCCATCTGTATTACGGATGGCTGGTTCAGCACCATGCTGCAACAATACTATAAAATAGCAAAATTTTTTATGTGAAACAACTCTATGACAGAAACTAGGCTTTTGAAATATGGCTTATCATCTCACCAGGACCCATCAACAGAATGGCTCAGCTGGGTGGGGAAGGAAAGTCTTTTGATTCCCTGGCCCAAACCCTGCATGTTGAGGCTGCTTAATTCAGCTCTATTAATTGTTAGCTAGTCAAAACCAGTATCTCTGAAATGTCAAACATGCTATTATGCTAAAGTAAAATTACCAGAACCACCTCTGGCAAACTGGAAAAGACAAATGGGAGATAAGGGCTCAGACACATATTTCATGCCTGGACCACTTTCCTTAACTATTGAATACTCTTCACAGCTCTCAAAACTGTCTAGTAAAAACGCAAACAATTTAATTTGTTGGTTTTGGTGAAGACTGAGGCCTGTGACTTAACTTAGTGAGGGTGGGGACACAAAGGGCCAGAACTAATTCATTATGTTAAAAACAGCTTCTGTTGCTTACATGTGTTATGAGGAGCAGCAGAAGAGCAGTATAGATGAGGCTAAGCTGGATGAGGAGGAGAGAAAAACTACTTAGTGGTCAAAACACCACTCCTAAAACAAATCCATTTTACATGACTATCTTTCCACTCCCCCTACCATGGTCTCTCCCCATGAGAAATAGTCATATAAAGATAGAAGGGGATTTTTGCATTTCTGTAACTTCTTATATGCATCAACAGAAATTTTTAAATGTTAAGTTTCAGCTCATAGTAAATTTTTAGTTTCAGTTAGGGGTGTACCTGACAATCTAGAATTTAATAACAGGCAGAACCTAGTTAAAAAATATAAAGAATTGGGCTTCAAATGGTTTTGATCTGTCACACAGAAGTCATCTGTAGGGGAAATTCAATAGTTACCTATGCAGACATCAATCTTGCCCTTAATGGCAGCTTCATGAAGAGGAGTATAGTTCCAATTATCCCGAGCATTAGGATCTGCACCATGATGCAAAAGGAGATTGACAACTTCAGCATGACCAAAAGAGCAGGCATTATGAAGAGGAATGAGGCCGCCATCATCTCGTGCATGGACATTGGCACCACTCTGAAGCAAATATTCAACTACATCCTTCCGACCAAAACCTAAAACAAAAAGATTTATATAAAGTTATATATATAATCTGTATAAACCATGAAGCACTAAAAGAATCAGAAAAAGGCCAAAATTAAAAATAGAAAAGCAAGACACTTAAAGAGGGAAATGCTATAAATAAAACTATGACTGAGTTCTCTGCTACAGCAATACTTTTATTAAAACTAATGTATAAAAACCCTACATGCAATGCAAAAGAATATATTGATATTATACCTAAGTATAGTGTAACTACAACTGTCTTGATTAGAAAGCTAGCTCAACAATAGTAACTTGAAAAATCAGGTAACATTAGCACAGAACACTATGATAAGCACAGGGAGGAAAGATAGTTCAGTGCCTAAGATGTTCTGAGTACCCAGGAAAACAAGGTTCAATTCCCTGCTTTGCTACAAACTTCCCCTGTGAGCTTGGGCAAGCCACTAAGAGCTTGTCTTTACATAAAACTATGTGGTTACAGTTATAGCATTACAATACCTACAGTGTTGAGTCATGCACTCCAGTTCCTGCTTATACCTCTACAAACCCTCTCCATAAGACACTCGTTTTTGGTAGAGCCCAGGCTACAGCCAATGGTATCCATGCAGCAAGTTAATTAAGCTGCTGCCTCTGATAGAGGTGTGCAGCAACAGGGGGCAGCAGAGTGATTCCTCTGCTTGCAGCATCAGACAGTCCCAGGGCCCTGATTTTCCTGCCATTCACACTTTTCCAGTGTGACACACTATTGAGCTGCGTTTTAGACATTACTTCACTTGGCCAATGAATAGTAAGAACAACCACAGTCACGTCAGATACTTAGAAATGTATAAAGAATAAAATACCCTCATTAGGGTTGGGTTTTTGACTGGGCAAGAAATAACTGGTCAGACCACTATCAAATAATTTGACCATTGTCAAATAATGTCAAAAATGGTCATATATTTTAAAGCACTGATTTAACGGAACAGTAACAACAGTAACAAAAATGAATAAAACTTTATGGTCTCGCATATGTTTAGCCTTAGATACATACTTATGCCTAATTAGCAAAACAAGTTACTTAACCAAGGTATATTAACTCAGAAAATATGCAAATACAAATACAAATTAAATGAAGTTCTAAAAAATGAAAGAAATATTACTACTTTATAGCAATTAAATGTGAATGTTACTTAAGACTGAACACTTAGCAAAAAAAATGAAATGAGACAGAAATAAAACAGCAACTATAAAAGGAGAAAGTAATTTTTAAATGCACTTAGGTAGGCAGCAGGCCAGCTCCTCAAGCATCTTTCTTTCAATCTTTTTATCAGTTTCAACTACTTATATTTTGCCATTGTCAAACACCTCAGTATCTCCTTCTTCATCTGATAAATACCGAGTCAACTCTTCATCTGCTATTTTCTTCTCTAATCTTAAACTATGATACACGGCTACCAGCTTGCCAGTGAAGGTCTTCAGGCTATTTCTAATTTTTGAAAGGATGACTCCTCAAATCTATCATGCAATAGTACACAGAAATACTAAAAGAATTTCTGCCACGGTAGCTAGAGTGCAAGGAGGACACAACCCTTTCCACCATGATGGAGTGAGCTGTTTTGATTCAACTGCTGGGATTGTACTCTACACTGTTTTATGAACTGGCTGTTTCTTGCTTTATAATTTGCTACTTCCACCCAAACTGTTTACATGGCCTTTGAAATTTGAAACAGCCACCAGAAGGTCATGAGATTAATGAAATTCATCATCAGAAAGGTCTTGGCCCTGGAAGAAGATAGGCAGCATTATGGGTGAGGGTGATCATTTGATTTTTCTGTGATATTTTTCTGTTATCTTTTCCTCTTCAGCTTTTGTACGTGGACTGTGTTCAGTATTCTCATAAATAAGTTTCTTAATGTGCAGGTACTTATTCTTGGCATCAGATAATACAAAACTATCATTTTCCATATTTTGAACAAACTGAGCTATGACTTAAGGCAGTGAAATGAATTTTGAGTTTTGCATTCAAAAAGACATTGTCATCAAGAACGTCAGTAAAGATTACTTTTTTACTCCTTCAACAGCAGCTGCTTGAAGAGCCTTCTTGCCTATTTAAAGATCATTGAAACATTTAAAAGAAGACAAGTTGAGTATGACAAGACTGAAGACTATGTAGAAGGAAAATGTACAGAAGAAAAATATTGATGCAGACCCTCCCATTTTGACTGCAATAATTTATCTCTAAAGTAGCTGAACGCATCACAAGAATTCAAGAAGTGTTTTTTAATTTGATCTATACATGTTACATACTCAGAAGAAGAAAACTTGCACTGAACTTAAATCAAATAGTACCCATTCAGTTCTATTTCTAACTGCTTCTGTTCCAGAACATTTAAGACAATCACAACTTTTTCTGACACACTGCCCTTTTCCCTCCCACAACTCATACGGTGTAGACACACTGGTAAATGGGCTTGTGCTAATGGGGACTGTTCTAGCAACAGGTGTATGAACTGGATGAGGCTCAGACTAGACACAATAGCTCAAACCCAGAGGAGAGGTTGTGCTAAAGCTGAGGTAGCTATACTGAGTCTCTGCTAGTGCAGCAACATCCATACAGCTATTTTTAGCACATTAGCACTAGCCCCTCTAACACAAGTCTGCCCCAGGGAGGGGAGGTCTATACCTGCCAGTGGGGGTGTGAGGCTGGGGCGGTTGGGGGGCAAATACAGGCTTGGCTCTGCCATCCACCTCTCCCCACGCTTACCCGCCACACAGTGCCCGCCTCTCCCACTCCAGCCACACAGCCTGGCGCCAATTCGGATGGGGCAACCTCACTCCCTTGCCTGCTGGGGGAGGAGGGGAGGAGCATGCTGGGTCAGACCTTCACAATGTCAAGGGGACGTTGGGCGCTGCCCCTCAGAGCCTCCTGCATCCCCCATGAAGGTCCGGCTCAGTGCACACACCCCCTTCTACCTGCCGCTCCAGCCTGGTGCCAGCCTCACTCCGCCTGGCTTGGGGAGGGGGGGCGTTGGGCTGACCCTTCACAACACAAAGGGGGCGCAAGAGGTTCTGCACACCCAGCCTCTGTATTTACCCGCTGCTCCAGCTCCACAGCCTGGTGCCAGCTTGGACAAAGCTGCCTCACACACCCCTCCCCCAGCCTGAGGATTGCACTGGACCAGCCCTTCATGATGCATGGGGGGTAGGTACCCCTCAGGGCCTCCTGCATCTCTCATCTTGTGGTGAAGGGCCAGCCTGGCACTCCCCCCTGCAGACCGGAACCTGGGGGCCTGGACCCCCTCGCTATGCCAATGCCTTACAAACTCAGAGATCATGCAGGCAGCAGGTGAGGGCAGCCCCTCTTCCCTGCTGTAAACACAACTGTACACTAAAGCAGCGGTTCCCAACCTATTTACCATTGGGGGCAGCACATGCAGCCCACAATGTGTTATGTAGGCCACATCCAATACTACCAGTATGGCCCTGAGGATGTCACATAAGCCGCAGCTGTGTGCTGATTGGGCTGCAAGCATCACTCAGGTTGAGAACCACTGAGCAAAGAGGAAAAGAATAGCCTCTACAGAGACACGTCACACCTCCTTCATTAGCATGAAACTTGTCGTATGATCAACATGTTATGGCTTGGAGGGGTCTGTGAGAAGGGGATTTTTGTTGAGGGGAAGGAATAAGGGTTTATTTATATGGGCTTTTAATGTAGATTGTTTGCTCTGCTGACAATGGAGAACGTGTTGGGGGTTTTTAAAAACTTATTTTTGTTAATGGACAGGCTTAATTGCTGTGCACCTTTGTGCCTTGTGCTGGGGCAGATTTCATAACTGAACACTCCTCTCCCACTCCCTGCCGAGTTAATTTCTATATGTTTGTCTACTAAGTTATTATTGTAAGATGTTTGGGGCAGGAACCATGTTTTTATCTTGCTCAATGTGTTCTGCAAACCACCATGCACTCTGAAGGCTTGGTATACAAATAAAGATATACATATATACAATGTTTTTCTTGATGGTTCCAGCTCATCTTTCAATTCATTCACCTCTTTCTCGGGTCAGTGGCATTAGCATTTAGTAAAGTGAATGATCAAGACATAAGTAGGCTTGAGACAGATGGCACTATGATGTGATCAAAAAGGTAGACCCAGGCTACTGCCTCTATTAGGGCATTCCCGCTGAAATATCTGACCACGTTTGACTGTGGTCAAATAACAAGCAGTCAACTGAATGGCTTACCAAGCCAAATCTTCATGCTTATGAGCATAAACCAACCATTAAAGCAGGGTCTACACATAACTACTATAGATATACCAGTACAAAAGCTAAGAGTTGTTTTTTTAAACTGAATAGTTAACACAACTAGTTACAGTACAATTCCCAGTATGGATACACAGTTCTGCCAGTATAAAAGGACCTTATAATAGTACAGTTTATTTCTCTTCTTGTATGGAAATAACTACATTGGTATAAGGCACCTTTATATCAGTATTAATTCCTCACTGTGGGGGGAGGGTTGTATCACTTTTAATTATATCTGCATATTTAATGCAATACATCTTTTGTGTTTAGACTAGACCTAAATGCTGGGAATTAGGAAGAAATATGATACCAGATTATATGGATTATTACTCTGCTTTGGTATGAAAATTCTTGTGAGCTTCCAAGTATACTGCAGCGCCCCAGGGTTTGTCATCAACAGCACAGTTTAAATCTGGGACCTCTGGATCTAGAACCATGAGCCTCTATTTCCTGAGTTAAAAGATCCACCTCTGTTAGCTTAAAGGCTGTGAAGTTCCAGCCACTAAAGGGAGGAACAGATGGCCGCACTGTAATATTGGCTACTCAGCTATGTATGTTGGATAGAGGTTAGGTGATTTTTACAGTAGAGTATCTATTTTTAAGTTTCGTAGGAAAAAAGAAAATGCTGAAAAAACTAAATTGGTTATGTGTAAACATTAAACATACAAAGCGTTATGAATATACTGGGACCTGGGCCTATTTTTGACATACACTTGCCTTTCTTGGAGTGGAAGCAAATTGGGTTCTGCATTCTAATTCACTGATCAAAGTTTACTGAAGCAAATTGATCCAAAGTGAGCATGAACAGACTCTTAAATAAAAACATCAGGTAAGTCTTTACATTCCAATCATTAAGTTACTGAAAAGCAAAAAAAATAGCCAATTTAACAAAGCACTTCAAAATTCTCCTTGCCTGCTCACATAGGGCAAATAATATTTTTGATGGGTATGTAAAATATTTTTTTTCCCCATCATCATAGAATGGACAAACAAATTATGCATAGGACAGCAAGTGACAATTATGCAAGCCTGGTTTAATGTTTTCTTGTGCTAACAAGCACTAAATTTATAGAAAGCAGTTTTGTAATGTTGTTAGTCCAGTGCTGGCTACGTCTTTTAGTATTTCTTAAATTGCAAATGCACCAGCACTGCAAACCTTGGCCATTTATATTTTAAGTTTTGATGGGCTCTCTCTTTCAAAGAAGCTAGGATGACTTAGGGCACTTGCTCATGCATATGTGGCTAAATAGAGCTAAATCTTACAGGATGCGATTGATGCCTATGAAGGTCCTTGGAGCACTTTAGAATCATCTTTATCTCTAAAGAAAAGGTGGGTTTTTTTCCTAGAGAAACCAAAATCCCTAGTGAGCACAGTAGATTGATTTAAATCAGGATTTAAGTGACCAAGTGGAAAGCCTCAATTTAAATTGATTTTAATCAACTCTCCCATTTGTAGTTCAGTTATTTGCTACAGAAAGGTGAATTCTTATTGATTGATACAACCATTAAAGCATGCTGATTTACAACTAAATAGAGCTTTTACACCAGATTAAGTACATCTTTTTGCTACCTAGGAGGGTACACAAAAACCATATATATATTCAAGCAACTATATAGCTTAATGACAACAGCTGAGGATCTCCCTACGTCTGCCTCTGTGATTTGTTTTAGTTAGACTTTTACTTGACTTACTTCCTGAACTTTCAAGATTTGAAACTGATTTATATTGGTATTCTCTTGCCTCTCATCAGTTTTAACTAAGAATAAGGTCATATCATGGATATCATGGCTTTCGTGACTTCCAGAGACCTTTGTGACATTTTCTGTTTCAGCTCCAAGGTAGCAGATCCAGAGCCGTCAGACGAAGAGGACCCCTACAACTCCCATCCACAGGCCTCGTAGATATGAGCCGGTGCAGGCAGTGGGGGAACTAGAACCACCAAGCCACTGGCCCTGGAGCTCTGAGCCACTATGGACAGCCCCTGCAGCCCCCATAGGCAGCAGGGGGGGCCTGGAGCTCCCAGCCACTGACCCTGCAGCTCTGAGGCACCACAGGCAGCAGGGGGACCCCACAGACCTGGAGTTCCAAGCCGCACCCCACAACTCGGAGCCACAATGGGTTGCAGGGGGCCTCGGAGCTGTCAGCCACAGTGGTGTGTACTGGACCCCCTTGGGCTCTCATCACCCCAGTCAGCCCTATTTTGTCAGTTATTTTTACTAAAAATCAGAGCGAGATCACAGGCTTCCATGAATTTTTGTTTATACCCCATGGCCTGTCCCTGACTTTTACTAAAAATAACCGTGACAAAATCTTAACTTCAATTATAGCAGTAATTATTTATATTCACTAGGTAGGCTCCTGTGTCCTCTCTTGGCATTGGGTTAATTTCTCTGCTAGTTATTATTTTTATTATCCTATTATCTAAGAGCCATAATCATGAACAGGACCCAACTGTGATAGCTGCTGTACAAACACAGAAGAAAAAGATGATCCCTGCTCCAAAGAATTTACAATCTAAGTATATCTGTTTCTCATATTTTTCTCCTGCTTAATTTTTCAGAGGAACTTTAGCTCATAGGAAGGGCATTCTGGCCACTACAAATCCCTTTAATCTCTGCCGCACGTTCTGGTTGTTATGCTCCATGACAGAAAGGTTTGCCAGCCTGCTGATAATCTTAGGCCCAGTCGGCGGTCTACATCTAGAATTTAGGTTGACCTAGGAACACTGCTCACATGAGTGAAAAATTTCACATCCCTGAGAGACGCCACCTCCTCTTGGACAAATGGATTCACTACAATGACAGAAATACCCCCTCCATCGCTGTAACGAGCGTGTACACTATGGCCATAGCTATGCTTCTGAAGTGTAGACATTACACATGCCCCTAATGTCTGCTATTTGGACTTGATTACATGCCTACTTCGTTGTGCAGGCACTGACAGACTCTTTATTTAAGCTTCAATACAACTTAACTGCCATAAGTTCCTCCTGAGAGTGTAATGGGGTCAAGAAACTTCAAGATTAATCTCCATCAAGACCCCGAGATACATTGTTTCTGGATAGCAGCACTTGCATGGGAACAGGCAGTTGCCTCAACACTTTTCAGTTACTTTACAGTTTACCTTATTACGTCTTTCAGATAATGAGGAATGGAAATCTCTTCATTTAAGAGAGAACTAGACAACGTCTAACAGAAAGAAAGACTTGCAGCCTAAGCCAGAGTGACCCTATAAAGGAAAAAAGGAACATAAGAAGTTCCTTCATATTGTGGTGTCACCTCTCTTGCGAAGCAAAAGCCTACAGGATAAGTATGTTTCTCAAGAACTGAACTAAACCAAAAAAAAGTTCCCAAGCACAGGCCTTAATACAAAGGTGTGCATGCCCAGGCTCATTAACAGGGGTTCTGCTGTGCAAAACTACAGCAGAGTCTTTGTTACCACTTCCTGATTGATGTAACCTATCTTCAATAATCAGATAATCCTTGAGACACAGAAGACAGCATTTATTATTCACATACTGAATAACAGAACAAGAAAAATAAAACAAGAGTTTGCTATCAATCACATTACTCTTTTGCATTTACAGTACAACCTCAGAATTATAAACACTTTGGGAATATAAGTTGTTTGTACATTGTTTGATAGGGTCCCTTTTGTATGAAGTATGAGATAAACTGTCTAATTCTTCCCTTAGCTATCAATCTAGATCAGTGGTTCTCAACTTATTTACCATTGTGGGTCACATATGCAGTGTTACGTAGACCACATCCAATACTACCCTGAGGATGTCACATGGGCTGCAGCTGTGTGCGCTGATTGGGCACAAGTGGGCCACAGTCTAGGGCACAGGTTGAGAGAGAACCAGAGACACTGGTCTAGATACTTAGATGCCCTACCCACCGTAGCACATAAAACATCACCCAAAACATATTCAGCCAGCTTCAGTACCCCCATTTTACACCCGAGGGGAACCAAAACAGCCCCCGAGACTCAAAGGTCACACAGGAAGCCTAGGAGACCGGCCAAACCTGAACCCCCATCTCCTTACTCTGGATCCAGCACCTTAGCCAGCAGGGCACCCCACTGAGTCAGCCAGCAGCCGCAGCCCTCCAGTCAAGCCGGCAGGCTCTACCTCTGAGGGAGCCTGGGGCTCCCACGGTTACCCACGGGACGCTCAGGTCGGGTGTGCCCCACTGAACGGGAGGGGGGCGCCCAGAAACGCCCCTCAGTGAAGCACAGACGCAGCCCCCCCCGTGGAGACCCGCTGCGCGGAGCCAGCGCCGGCCGTTAGCGGCTAACTGCCCCCCACGACGCGGTGACGGAGGTCCGGGGGCAGGGTGGCGGGCTCGCGCTGCGGGCAGGCGCTCGGCATTTCCGCGCCGGCCGGGCTCCCCGAGCGCGGGCTGGGTGCGGGGCAGCGCGGCTCTCTGGCGGGCTGGCTCCCGCACAGGCCCGGGCAGGAGGCGCCGGGAGAGGGTCTGGCCCCGCGCCGGTACCTGCGGCGAAGTGCAGGGGGCTGGACTTCCTGCCCGCCGTGTCCCGGCTGTTCACGTTCTCGGGCCGCACCAGCCGCTTGACCCGCTCCACGTCCCCGTTCCTGCAGGCCTCGAACAGTTCCCGGGCCGGCTCCACAGCGGGCCCGCAGCCCGGCGCCTCCGCCAAGGGGGCCGCCCCGCCCGCGCCCCGCCGCCCGGTCATGGCGCCTCAGGGTCTGTCATAGGCCGCCCGCCGCCATGGCCCCGGCTCCCGAGTCCCCGCTCCAGCCAGCGGCCGCGCGCACCAGTCACTGCCGCGCGAGGGGGGGGAGGTAAAGGAAGGCGGACGTAGCGCCCGCCGACCCGTTGGCGGCACGTAGAGCATGCGCAGTCAGCACGGCCGCCCCCACGCCTGGCCGAACCCTGAGCAGACGTGGGTACCGCTGTGCGCGTGCGCGAGGCGACCCTCACCCCGGGGCCGCGCACGTTCGGAGAGGCGGATGACGCAGGCTCTTGTTCGTGGTTCACGCGTGCGCTGGGGGGCGCTGGAGCCAGCTGGTGCGGAGCTCGGCGCTGTTGCTCCCTGGAGCAGAGCTGCCCCTCCGCTCAGGCGCTGGCGGCTGCTATGCCCAGTAGGTGTGGGGCGGGGGGGTCTCACAGACCCCCCGCCAGGGGTCCCGTGCCAGGCTGGGAGCCGGTGCTGTACGGCAGCAAAAGGGGCGCTGACGCGGTAGAGGAACAGCTGGGCTCAGGGGTGCTAGGCGCAGAATTGCGGGGATGTGGGTCTGTGCCCCGTTCCCCAGGGACGTGACTGGACGGCAGCGTGGCGTGCAGGACAGCCTTGGGCGATGGGCCAGGTGCATAGCTAGGCTCACTGACCATCCACGAGCTGCAGCGGTCAGCACGAGGGGTCCACGCGGATTGAAATGACCACTTGGCCAACCTCCAAAGGGACGGGAAGGCTTTGTCAGGAAAAGGCCTAGCCGCATAGGGAGCAGGAAGGCCGGGGGAAGAGAAGATTGGAAGATGTGTGGTGATCGGTACAATCCATACAAGAGTCGAAGGACCGCTTGGTCAAGGTGTACAAGCCCTGAAGATGAGTAAACTGGAAGTTGGGATTCTCATTACATTATGCTGCCTAAATAACTACTTTATCTTGCCTCTTAAATCTCACAGGACCTGGAGTAATTCTTTACACAGAGCCCCAAGGCTTATATTAGATGAGGTTGGGGCAGCCCAGGTATATAATTTTTGTGTGGATATTGCCCATAATTTTCTGATTGGTCCAAAGAGCCCATACACATACAAGTAATCACAATATTTTGCAATGCAAAGGGACTGTAAATCACTTGGCAAAATGGTCCTTAGGAACGGATGTGTGAGGACTCAGAAAGGGGATTCAAACTCATTATGTTGGGGCTTGTACACTACCATTTCTGGCTCTAAGGCACCAGCTGAGGCTAGAGTTGTCTTCACTGCATGTTAAAGTCAGCCCTATGCCTGCTTTTGGGGGTATCCTTGGAGAGTTTATAGTGTGGTAAAAGTAAAGTGCCTTCACTACCTTGTGATAGCTCAAGTGCATTATTGACAAGCCCCCTGAGAGCAGGCCCTTTCATCAGCCTGAAATTCACTGAGCTCTTCCTAGACAACTGTGAGCTGCTGATATGCCCCCCTTCAGGAATAAAGCTTTGCTTTCTTAAAGAATAAACTATTAAACCAAGCTCTGACCTTTGTTGAAATTTAAATGGGTTTCAGACAGGTTTTTCATATGTACATTTTGCAACACCCCATTCTCTTGGAATTTGTGGGCAGAAAAGCAGCTGAAGAGTAATTTTAAAAAACAGGCTTGTTTTCAGAAGACCTACTGTATTTCTTGGGGACACTTTTGTTAAATGACTGATTTTACATTAGATGTTCTACCCCAATCATTGAGGTGGCCTTCCAGTTTCCATGACAATCTTCATAGGCATGTGGATTTCATAGCATTTTATAAATGTATTTATTAGATAGAAAGTCTGCTGCCATCTTAACTATAGGGCAGCTAAGAGCCCCCTGTAATTTAGGCACCTAAGTGGCCGGATTTTTAAAAGTGCCAAGCACCCAGCAGCTCCCACTAAAGTCTAGAAAAGGAGAGCACAGGGGAATATATCTCCCCCCTGAGCCATAAGATGACATTTAAAACCAGAGATATTTCTCAGAAGTAAACAGTTTATACTGCACTGCATTTCTTTTCTTTATGGAAGGGATTTTGAAACATTAATGAAAAAAATTAGAATAAATTAGAAAACTGGCAGGGCTTTAAAATACATTATGCCTTTGGGAATCTAAAGTAAAAACCGTTTCAACAAGCCCACATCATTATACTAAACAAAAACCACTTAGTCTGGCTCCATACTCCAGCAAGGCTGACTCTGGGCCAGCAAGAGCATGGAATTGACCTATGGCTCACAGGGCTCTGTGGAGTGAGAGGGGAAAATAAGGTTAAAATTCCTTTTTACTAAGAGGTTGAGTCTTCAAAGTGCTAAGAGTTCCTGCCAGGTGCTGAACATCCTCAGCTCCCACTGAGATCAGAAATAGTTGAAGATGGATCAGTCCCTTAATATTTCCCTCAGTCTCACTGTTGGGAACATTACACCACATAAGCATACTTTGTTTATTTATTTGTATATTTATTTTATGTGAAGATCACCTTTAAAGTTCAGTAATTTTCCCCAGTATATAGTACTCCAGCTCAAATTCAGACAAAATGGAACCACATTTCTGGCCACCATTTATTAGTTACATCATAAACTACAAAATAGCAACTAATATAAACTGTAGCATATTAGTAAGTTAGTGGCTTGAGATGGTCTCAGAAAATACAGTGACATCATTAAAGTGTCTATAGATTTTTTCTAAAAATATTCTTTGTCACTAGAGGGCAGAAAAATACAAGATGAAAACTGATTTATAAAAGGGAAAACAATGCATTTTCCTTGTGAAAATAAAGAGTGTGCATGGGGAAACTCATGTTCAGGGACATCTTTAATGCCAGTCCATTAGCTTTAGAATTTGCAACTATTATCCCTTTTATCCTTTTATTTCCCAAGAAATTTCCTGCATGTTTCCAGTTGATCCCCATAATGACTTGTATTGCTGGTAGAAACAATGACAACTGTAACTTTGCTATTAAAAGTCTCAACATGTCAACCAATATTTCAAAAGAATAATTACTGAAATACACTTGCTTTAGGCTTGTAAGACTTAGAAGAATAACTCCAGTAATTGGTACCCAAGATCTGGTCATTGTGAAATGTGTTTTCCAGTTAAAAATTCAAAGTTACCATTTCTGACTGCTGTGCTTGAGCAGAGAATGAAGAATCTGGCCCATAAAGAAAACAACAGTACTTATAAGGGAAAGTAAGGTGTAGTTTTTTTTCGTTTATAACTATTTATTAATTATTAAACAGAATTATTGACAGTCTATTTTTTCTCTCCCATAAGTAGTAAAAGAGAGGCTGACTATCCTAATAAGAGATAAGGACAGCACAGATTCTGTTACCATGCGTCTGCACAAATAGTTTTTTTTAAAGCTTCAGGGTTTTTTTTAATCAGATCATTCCACTTGGGTCCATAAAAGAGAACATCTGATAATCTCAGACAGGCAGGCAGTTCCATTTTTCTTAATTCCTGCCAACCACTTCTATCTAGTTGGTATTTATTTTTTATTTGCTATCTTTATTTGACCAGTAGATGGAGATGTAACAGAAAGAACATTAGAACAAGAAGCTGTGGCATAATGAAGAAATGATAGAATCTTTAAAGCTCAGAGAAGCCTCACACAGAGTTAAGCATGGAGAGTGAGCTCAAGGGAGTTTGGACCAGTTGTATATGAAGGTGGTCATTCCCGAAAATGGGGATATATTTGTAAGATGTAGAGAAGCTGTGGTGACAGGAGATTCAGTCACTAGAAATTTTGATAACTATGTATGCAGTGACCATGAAAATCATGCAGGCAGAGTGGATAAAAATCAATTTTTTTAAAAAATTAAAAATTGGATTTTTTTAATTTAATCCTGATTTTTTTATTTAAATTAGTTTATTTTTTTTAAATCATCAATATAATACTAAAGTTCTCTCTCATTTAAAAATAACAGTTACAATTGAATCTCATCCCAAACATCTTAAACCTACACTTACAGTCTCATAAAAATGAATTAATGACTAGTCTTTCCAGCCTAACAACTGCTCTTGTTTCTTGAAAGTTCTGGGCTTTCGGTTTCAGTTTCAGTTTCTCAGCAGGCTAAAATCACATGTACAAAGAAAGGCACAGGCTGGATAGGATTGTTGTTCTGTGCTTATGTGGTGGTTGAGCTGGGCCAAGAAAGGCAGAGAGGAGTTAGTTAAGACACAGTCTTAAAGACAGAGAGACAAAAGATGGAGGCAGAGTAGAAAGGAACAGTGGAGTGGACTAGAAAGAAAAAGAGAAGACATTATTCAGTACACAGGTTTCTATATTCCCCCACACTTTTGCCACAGAAAAACTCATGGCTTCTGAGTGTAAGAGAGACCCTATCTGGGAATCTTTTGAAGAAATTCCTTCCCTGGGTAAAAAGGAAAATGTGTCAAGTGTAAGCAGTGCACAAAGAAGATGTAGGGCCTAGCTGCAAGAATTAAATATCATAATGAAAACTGCTTATTAGGAGAAAATGATGTGGATGAAGATGTGGATATGTCTGAAGAACAATGTGGATCAACTGGTTAGTAACTTAAATGATTCACTTTGTATTGCATCATTCTTCCAGACTCTCTCTATGCCTTTTAGTAGAAGTGTGATTTAACAAGTAAATTCCCAAGGTGTTTGCTATGTTGGATGTTGCTAGAAAAAAAGTTTAGCTTAGCTAATACTTAAGTCTTGTTTAATTAGTTAACTAGGTTTACAATCTATCACCCAAGTACACGGTACAGAAAGTACACAATGCAGTATGAGAAATCTAGAGTTGCCAGTTGCCACGGGAGTCATTTTTTAAACTTTATGTTACATAATACATGCCCCTTATTTTGGAACATCATGGCCACAGACTATAATGGTGATGCCATAAGACTATTTCCTATTTTACTTCAGCATAACTCAGCGTTCCCAAGGGAACCCCACCCTATACTTGTTTTCTCAAAACACAGACGTGCCAGTGAGTTCTATGGGTCTTACTCCAAAACTAAGTGCACTCTAAGTGCAGTCAATCTGAGCTTTATGGGTAATTTGGAATTGGATCTGCATCCTTGCTGAAAAAAAATGTAAATGATCAACTGAATAATAGAGTGAGAAGGACTGAGGAGAACGACTCCAAATCATTTCTGAATTTTGTTTCAGGATAAGCACAAGAGACTTTGACTGTGACTGTCTGTCGGCAACAACTGCAGCGTCATTCGATGGTACTTTTAGCAGCACTGCTGCAACTAGACGCATTTCAGACAACAAAGTGTCAGTAGCCAGCAAAACATTTCAGTCCAGTAAAACCACCACCATGGATGGGTTTGTAATAAGGACCAGCAAATACCAACAAGACACCATAGAAGAAAAAATTGCTCGGTTCATTTACGCCACATTCTTCTTTTCGCATTGTTAACAATAAACTGTTCATTGACATGGCTGAGTCCTTACGACCGGTCTACACTCCATCTGGTAGGGCAAACATTGGTGGAAGGTTACTAGATAGATACAGTGTATGAGAAGGAACTTAAAATGTGCAAGAAATACTGAGGGGAAATTTGCCAGTTTAAGCCTTGATGGCTGCAGCAATGTACACAACGATCCAGTAATACGTTCCTGTGTGACAACAGAAGATGGGGTTGCATATCTTCCGGAAATAATAGATACATCAGGAAATGTCCACACACAGAATATTTAAAAGAAGTCGCAGTGAAAGCTGTAATAAACTGTGAACAAAAATTCAACCATCGTGTGCAGTTTTGTCACAGACAATACTGCAAACTTGGCAAAGATGAGAAGATACTTAGAAGAAAAAATGGAATGATGTTCCTTAATAACATATGGTTGCAGTGCCCATATAATGCATCTTTTAGCCAAAGACTTAAGTACGTCTTCTTCAGGAATGAAAGAAAATGTTGCTGAAGTCACAAAATACTTCCATAACAACCATTTTGTTTCAGCTTTATTGAAGAGAGCAGAAGGATCCAAACTAATTCTCCCTCAAGATGTTAGATGGAATTCTGTGGTTGATTGTTTTGAACAATTTATTAAGAACTGGCCTGTCTCTTAAAACTTTGTGAAGAAAACCGTGATAAAACAGATGGAAGTATCTCATCCGAAGTATCTAACATTGGATTAAGGAGGAATGTAGAGGATATGCCAAGTATACAGAAGCCTATATCCATAGCCTTAAACAAACTTCAGAGAAATTGTTGCTGCATTGCTAATGCTGTCAAAATTTGAAAGGCACTTCAAGAGACATTGAAGAAAGAAATACCTCACCAGAAAGTTAAACTGCAGGCAATAAAGAAGCAAATGGATCAAGCACTAACTCCATCTCATTTTCTTGCGAACATTCTCAACCCTAGATATAAAGGTAGATGCCTAACTTCTGAAGATGATGCTGCTGTCATGGCATGGGAATCTCAAAATCATGCCTCAGTTATATCAGTCATAATAAATTTCAGGACAGGAGCGGAACAATTTAAACAGTGCATGGTTTACTGATGATGTTTTGAACAAAGGCACTCCCCTGAACTGGTGGAAATCATTAGCCAGGCACCTTGAAACAGATTTCCTTCAGTTCCTAAGCCAACTTTTCACAGCAGTAGCTTTCTCTGCAGGCACAGAGAGAATATTTTCATCATTTGGTATTATTCACTCAAAGCTAAGAAATCAACTGGCAGTTGAAAAAGCAGGAAAACTAGTATTTCTGTTGCAGTCTATGAATAAAAATGATGGAGTAGGGAAGATGAGAGTTAGTTGTAGAAGTTTTAAGGACAGCATAGGTTTAGTTTTGGGATGACTTAATAAAGTCAGAGATAATAAAATTTGGAAAAAAAAAGTTTAAGAACAGCCGTCAGCCGGTAACTCAGGAGGCTGCTGTAATTGCAAATGTGAAACATTTACGTAACATTTAAGATTTAGTTTCATAAAATGTAAGTGCTATTGTATTTGTGTGTGTGATTTAGTTCTTACCATTCCTAATGTACTGCTATTGCATCTGCAGCTTGACACAGGTAATGCGTATCATGTACTATTTCCTAAATTAATAAAAACCAAGTTATCTAAAAAATTACACAAAGTATACCCTCCTAGATGTTGTAAAATGCTACCTTGAGTTGTAAATCAACATGTTTTAGTGATCAGATTTGCACCATTGTTTAAGAAATAGGTGAAGACGTATCAGTAGGAAACTTGATTTAAATCACTGATTTTCTCTTGGTGATTTAAATCAATCCACCCCATGTACAGGTGAGAGATCAGAAGTGAGAGTCAGAGGTAGAAGAAGCCTGTGGTCATGATACTAATGACATAGAGAGGCACAAGACTGATCATGAAAGCTACATTTAGATTACTGACAAAAAAAAAAGTTTAGGTCCATGACTTGTGATATCATTCTCTGAAATTACTGTATTCCAGTTCCTGAAATTATTCCAGGGCCAGCTAGACAAAGGAAGCTTCAGGGTTTTAATGCATGGCATAAAGAGAAAGGTGTTCTTTAGGCACTGCAGGACTTTTTGGAGAAGGGAGAGAGCTTTTATCAAAGGGGTGAGCTCCACATTAGCCACAATGGAAATACATAAGACTACTGGCACAGAAAATTGGCAAGGGTTTGAAGTATTATCTAAACTATTCACTGGCAGAAAGCCAAGAGTTGCTGAGGATCACTCAAGTCAAACAAAGACATTTGCTAGAAATGTTAGTGATATAATAGAATTCTGTACCCAGTACTGAATAGGGCAGGAGAAGGGACAGATTGAGATCAGAGATGTACATTCCTGAGGAGTAACAGGATGCCAAAGTTAAGCAAAAGGAGTTAAATAAAAATAGGCCCATGTCAAAAATAAAGGGCCAGAATCTTGGCTGAGAACTGCTTGGCACAGAGTGGGGAGTTGAGGTCCATTTACAGCTCCTGGATTCTCTACTCGGCCTTGGCCCTTGCCACAGCACAGGTTAGAACAGCCTGTGCGACTAAGAATAGCTAGAACACAGCAGTGCTCTGTCCATGCCCCTTCTTGCACTGGCATGCTCCCTAAACCAGCTAGGACAGGGAAGAAAGGTGGCATCAGAGCTGTATCTGCTTTATACCAGTGATGCAGGGTCTACAACAGCTAAGGACCAGCAAAAACTCTCAGCCGATCAGATTTCACCACTTTTGTGCCTCCAGCAGCACAAAAGGATCAGAATAGAAAAAAGAGAACCTGCCCCCCAAATTGTATATATTGATAAACCAGTGCAAGATGACAAAGCAAAAACCAACAGAAGAGAACCTTGACTTAAGAAGCATTTCTGAAACATGTAGGAATGAAAAAACAATCAGTTGGGTACCTGGATTATAAACTATACAGACTAGATCACAAAAATGTGAGAGTAGTGCTATTCTTAAGGGATTCCATGGAATCTAGTGGGGAAGAAAATCTAAGAGGAGAGGGCTGTAGAGAGAATCTTAATGGATTCATATAATAAGTTATATGAATACAAATATTTTAGAATTTTACCATTAGCTTCCTGATAAGGAATGGGACACTGAAAACCCACTCAAGAAAAATCAGAGAGGCAAGTAAATCTAATAAAAGCAGTAGCAATGTGTAACGTCATTTACACATCCGTAAATGGCTAAGTGTCAATTTGGGACTGTTTAGAAAGGCAATTTCTCAACAATTTAAATGGAACAGTTAGTTCTACAGCACACAAAGAGGGAGACTGTTCTTGATTTAGTGCTAAGTAATACACAAGATTTTGTTAAAGAAATAGCTATAGTGTTTCTATAAAGTAATAGTGACGAAATACAATATCTTTGGAAGAGGGACCAGACCCAAAATTAGTACTGTTCACTAAACTTTAGAAAGGGGGATCTTGATAAAAAGGGAAAAAATAAAAATAAAGGATGCTAGCCAAAAAAGCCCTATAATCAAAAGCAAGAACATGCTTAAATCCTTGGATTCAACATGTTGGAGGCTATATTTAAACACATATAAGTACAGCTGTGTAAACAAATGATTTTTAAGTTTGCTTGCTGTTCTGAAATATAAAAAAAATTGGTTTAGGTTAAACAAAATGTTTTGTTTGACCTGAAACTAAATATTTTCATTTTGGGCATTTTTAACCTTTAGTAACAAAGAAAATGAAGGGTTAGATTCACAAAATGAAGGAGGTGGTCGTGTCCCCTTATAACCAGTAGCCCACTGGTCAGAACACTTACTAGGGATGTGGAAGACACAGGTTTGAATACTTGTTCTAGAGCAGATACGTATTTGAATCCAGGTCTTTCCCCACCCCAGGTGAGTGCCCTAAGCACCAGGCTATTGGCTATTCTGGGGCATGTCCCTCTCTCAGCATATGTCTACATTGCAATTGAGAGTGTGCTTCCTAGCACGGATAGACAGACACATCCTTGCATGCTAAAAATAGCACTGTGGCCTTGGTGGCATGGGTAGTGGCTCAGGCTAGCCACCCAAATACAAACCCCTTTGACACCTGAGTATGTACTCATGAGGCCAAGTACAATAGCTTGAGCAAAGCTATTGCGTCTCTCTCTACTCATGCTGGGAAACACTCCCAGCTATAATGTAGACATACTCTTGATCTCTCCTGTTGAAGTTGTTTGGAATCTGGGTGTCCCTCTTCTGGATGACTACCCTAAACCCTGAGCTATATAGTAATTCTCACTCCCTTTCTAGCCCAATGACTATCCAAGAGAAAATGAATGTATCACACAGTTCCAAAGGGTTGGCTGGTTGGTTTGAACTGAAATAATTCACTGAAATGAACACGAATTCACAGGATGTTTCAGTCCACCTGATTCTCATTTTTTGGTGAAAAAATGTTTCATATAAAAAAATTTCACTTCAAGCTCTACCCATATGTGAGTGACAGATGGTGTGCATATCACAAAACAAAAATCAAGCAACAAGCAAGGTTCAAGAGGTTACTGAAATCAAACAGGTATCCTTCAGAATATGGAACTCCAGCTTCTGTGATGACAATAGATATCAATTAAGATAGAAAACAGAATCAGAATAAATGGTCAATTTTCAACATGGAAAAAGGTTGCCAGTGGGGTTAATATCCTAGTGTTGTTTAGTGCTTGTGTTACTTGATATATTTATAAATTATTTGGAAAAGGGGCTGATAGGGTGTCCAATTTGCAAATTATTTAGGTTCAAATAGACTAGATTAGAAAATAATACTAAAAATTCTATAATACCATGTGGACTACAGTTTTGCTTTCCCTATGTCAAAAAACATAGCAGAAATAGAAGACCAGAGACAGATGACAAAAAGTGATTAGAGATTGAAGAAATCAGGACTGTTTAGGAGGCTCCTGCATTCCTCACTGACACTTAGCTCTCACATAGCAGTGTCTGTGAAGAAAGCTTTCTACATCTTGCGGTTGGCTAGGAACCAGCCACAGATGACGTTAGTCATGTTACTTAATTCACATCTGGAAAGTGCTCAGATACTACAGAGAGGAGGGTGATATAACACCTGTATAAAAATAAGAGAGACAAAGGGGTGGGGCATGATGCACATAGAATAATGAATGATATAAAGAAAGTAAATCAGATGCTTCAAATAACAGTTTTTTTACAATACCAGAACAAAGGGACAATTCAGTGAAATAGAAATGCATCAAATTTAATACAGATAAATGATGTGATAAAGTGGGAATTTTTGTACATTTTTTATGAATCCTATGGGTGCTTCAGTTTTTCTTAAATGTTGCATGGCTAGCCAGTGGGGGGAAAGGAATAAGGCCATATCTACACTTGAGAGTTTACAGCAGTGCAGTTGTAGTGATGCAGCTGTGCCGCTGTAAGATCTCTAGTGTAGCCACTCTTAAGCCAACGGGAGAGAGCTCTCTCGTGGACATAATATAATTAATCCACCCCAACAAGTGGTGGTAGTTATGTTGATGGGAAAAGCTCTCCTGCTGACATAGAGCTGTCCACACCGGCACTTATGTTGGTGTAACTTACGTTGCTCGGGGGTGGTTTATTCATAACCCTGAGCAACATAAGTTATACTGACATAAGTGGTAGTGTAGATATAACCTAAGTTTGCTCTCAGGGAAGGCTAAGAGACTAAGGCCATGTCTACACTAACAGCTACCACTGTTCGTGGAGGTGGTTTGATTAACTGGCAGCACAGAGCAGCTACACAAGTAATCTTACAGCAGCAGATCACTAGTGTAAACATGGTCTAGGGGAAAGCTAAGGCTGTGTGTGTCCTCTCCCCATCTGGGTAGAATTAACAGAGTCATTAAGGAACCGGATAAAACCAATACATGTCAACAAGGGATCTAGAGAGACTATGCAAGCTCCCATGACTCATGAATTGACACTCCCACCAAGAAAGCTGAGCTGAGACCCCAGCTCAGGAACAAAGCTGGAAAGTAGGAGGAGGGACCATGTGGCAGATAAATGTTGGCTTCTGGAGACAGCTGAGAGCTCTCTCACCTGGGAACTGACTATGGGGGTCAGTCTGGGAAAGACACACACAGAGCCTGAAAATGGAGTTCACTACAGCGTGGCTGGGAGTTGGGGGGCTGACCAGAATGGACAATGCTTTAATCTTCATTTCTCTGCTAACCTAAGGACTTCTTCTGCTATGTTCCAGTTGACTAATAAATCCTCCTGTTTTGAAAATGCTGTTTGGGTGTCACAGTGATTACTTGGTTATGTGCACTAATCCATTATTGCCAACGCCACATGTTCAAAAATCATGATTCAGGTTTACCAAAAATCATGAGATTGGCTTTAAAATTGTTGGATTATGTAAAACTAATAGATGTGGTGGTCTTTTTATTTGCCTTCCACTTTTTGAGCCTTTAGGATGCACTGGGGTAACATTTTGAAGCTTTCTCCACATCCACAAGGGCTAGAAATTTACTTTTTCTTTAAGAATGAAGGTTGAAATCATCACATATCCACTTGGCTCCAAGTGCTGGGGCTTTAAGGAAAACAATAATTATCATGAGTCTCATGACAAAATTCTGAGAGTTGGCAACACTGTTAATCCCTGAAGAGAGTACAAGTCTCTGCCAGAAGTCTCTCAGTTGAACTCGTTGACAGAGATCAACTGTGTGAAGCAGAAGTACTGATGGCTCAGAGGTTCACTCTCAGAAGGCAGGGAGACCACAGCCTTCCTGGAAGGAAGAGTGAGACCCCTCGGGGTTCTGGCACATTGAAAAGGTTCCTCTAAGTGACTGTTCCAAAGCTTGGGATGTAGCACTGATACTAAGGATCCAGGACAAATTACATTTAAAAAAAAATACAGCACATGATTATGGCTGCCAAAGGAGGCCTGATAACTGTCTTCAAATATGGTAAGAGCTGTTATAAAGAAGATGGTGATTAATTATTCTCCATGTCCCCTGAAGGTAGGACAAGAAGTAATTGGCTTAATCTGCAGCAAAGGAAGTTTTGGTTAGATATTATGAAAAACTTTCTAACTATAAGGATATTTAAGTAGTGGCATATGTTATTAAAGGAGGTGTGGAATTCCTATCACTGGAGGTTTTTAGGAACAGGTTGGATAAATACCTATTCAGGTCTTCTTTGAACAGAGTCACCAAACCTCCTGTTACTATATCTACCTTCTTTAAGCCCCTTTTGCTGATCTGTCCTATACCAGAATCCTAGAGATCTGTCATCATACTGCTGAGCATTAAGCCAATTTCTCCCTTTAAATTTCACACACATTGGGATTTTCTTCTTCAGAAGCTTGTGACATAGTCTGCCTAGGAAAGTGCTAGGAATGCATAAGATTTTATGGAGGGGCCCAGCAAAATCAGTGCCAGAATTATTGCATCTTACAATGGGAGAGAGCCAAGATAGGAATACTACTTGTCAGAGAAATGCCATAGAGAAGGAGAGACCTGGATAGCTATTATAAGACACAGGGAGGGAAATAATTGACTGATGGCTAGTTGGAGCTCCTGGGGTATAAAGAGGAACTGGGGAGAGGAGACATGGGGTTGGATGGGCAAACTGTTCAATCACTTCTAATTAGAATACATAGTATAATAAGAATTATCGATAGTCAACATACTCCTTTTACAAACTCCATTCAATTTCCTAAGAAAATGCATGTGATTTCATTCCTATATAAACTGTAGACTGGGACTGTCAGCACAGGAAAATTAAAAGAAACCCAAGTAGTACACAGAAAAAGGGGGCAGGATTCCAAATACAATAAACTATAAATCTTTTGGAAGCTGACAAGAGTAAAAAAAATGTGTCAGGTAAACCATGGAAGGAGAGGATTTTCTTCTACAAACCCCAAGGAGTTAGAGTTGAGAACCATTTAATCAATTTCTGCCAGATTTTTCACTACATGCGGCCTAGCTAGTATCTCTCCAGTAGCCATTTGGCAGATATGCAGCTGTCAATAGGTCACAAGTACAAAGGGAAAGTATGAAGAAACAAAACTTGCTGAACTTTATTGGCATCCTAAATCAATAAAGCTCACTTTGTTACTTCATATCATTTGTTTAAAAGCTTACTTGATAAGCTGGAAATGTAGCGGCTGAATGGAAAACTATTCAGGTTGTAGAGATAGGTTAAAAATCTTCAAACATATGCTTGAAGGAATCTGACCTGACAATACCACACTAATATCTACAAGCTCAAGTCACATAGATTTATAACACAAAAACATCTTTTGTCCTGACTGACTCTGTGCACTCTAGTGTTGGTTACTATAATTCATGAATAATTTTACTGGTCATGCTTTCAACATTGTCTGGAGGGAGAATTCAGTGGAGTTGCTGCTTCCCATACCACCCAGGTGGAGGGGCATTTTTGGGTACATTAGAATACTTTCTGCAACATGTCTTAGACGGCAGCATGTGGCTCATAGTTTATGATCAAGGAAGTTCTAATTAGCAGATGATTGCATGACAATTGTTGGAGACATTCACATTTATTCCAAGATAAGTGCCATGACTAGAAAAAATGCTATGGAAAAGCATGTTAATATTGCTACTAATGAAACTAATTTTATATAATAAAAACATTTTTTGTAATTAATAACTGAGTTTACCTTGGAACAAGTGGGAAACTCCCTAGCTTCATCAATTAATTCAACAGCACAAAACAATTCAATTCACGATCAAACTAAGATTGCACACAGAAAAGATGGTGACTTCCCTTTCCTTTAGTAATTTCTCATTTTAATTATATTCAATAATAATTTTATACAAATTGATAATTTTATCCATTTTATAATTTAATGAAGTAATTCTATAGAATTCCATTGACTTCAGCAGCTGTTGGATTGAGCAAATGTTAGGGTTTGCATAGTAGAGCTAACTCTCCCCATACAATTCTCATTTTATTTGGGAAGCAAAGGTCACAGAAGAGCATGCAAAGAAATATCAGAAGCTCCTAGGAATTTCCAATTTATATACAATTACCAGAATAGCTCTGAGCAAGAGAAACTTGGAACTAAAGTAAAATTGTTCTCTACTTTCCTGAGCTATTAATGCTTAGCAGCTGCTCAAGCATTACAGTGGGGAAGCCAGTTTCATAGACTAGCGCTAGAAGCCAGTCACCTCCTTGGCACAGGTGGTGCAAATTGCACTTCTCAGCACCTGTGAGAACAATGACAACCCCAGGGGAGAGCAAGTGGCAATACCCATGCTCCCACCAGGGGAGAGCAGTTTTATTTTATGGCACAGTCTATCTGGGAGATGTCCTGTATCAGTGAATCTCCCAGCTGATCTACCCCTGGCCAGCGAAGCACTTCAGCACATGAGTAGTCACAGTGAAGACAATGGAGCATCTTGTGTGCTTAAGCTCAGGCACATGCTAAAATGCTTTGCTGGATCAGGTCTTTAGCTGGCTGTGGCAGCCAGCTGTGGGTCCCTAATGACAGGGGGTTACATTTGGCTTGATTGTTGTGCTCCTTTTTCAGGTAGAGTTGCGGCTGTCAGAAGTCCATAGTTTTGCCTTGGCAGAAATCATAGAGGAGTAAAGAAACAAACGTCACATAGATTCCTTTAACTCATAATCACCCAATACTATTTTATTTCTTTATATTTCAGTTTAAAATGTATTTATAGAACTCATAGTACACTTCAAAGACATATTTAAGCTTCTGTATAGAGGAACTGCTTATTCCTGTGTGTAAACAAGATTTTATACTTCAAAACAGTAAAGAATCATAGAAGTGGACCCCACCAGCTCATTCAAAATAATGACATTCTATTCGTAGAGCTGACAACAGCAATAGGAAATCATAACCATTAAGGCTTCATCTTTGCACTGCAGAGTTAACTTGAGTTACCTCCTCTTGAGTTAGCCTTGCTTGAGGGAAAGCAGTCATACTGTAAAGTAATACTTGAGCTCTACCTGTACTTACTAGCTTGAGCATCAGCAGCCCTTGAGCTTCAACCCATGTTCCCTGACAGTCCAGCTAATTTGACAGACCACCACACACAAGCTACAGATTTTTGTGTGTGGACAGGAGCTAGGTAGGGGCAACACTCGAGTTATACCTTGAGCTAACACTGCAGTGAAGACAAACTCTATGACCCACATGGATATTTTACTTCCTGAATAAGAAAGTTTTAGTTAGTGTAGAAATAGCTTTTAGAGAAACCAGCAATGAATCCAAACGTGTGTTTATTATTTGAAATTACCTGATGCCTTTTAGTTAGCTTGCAAACATCCTTTATTTAGCTACTTTCAAGGTCGCTTCAAAGACAGTTTTATTACAGGTTATTTTTTCATTGGGCAAGATGCCACAGTGGTTCAAATTCTGTCCTAATTTAAACTCATGCTTCTGGTACTAACTGACCCCAGGACTAGCGTAGAGGCTTAGGTGACTTCATTTTCCCAGACAGAATGCCTCTGCTTCCATTCTGTAGCAGCTGATAGTAACTTGTACACTGCTATATAGAAGGGGATTTATGTAAAAAATCTAGAAACATGGTTACTGTGAGTACTGGCAAACTGTGTTTATTTCCACCTCCTACCCCCTTCCCCCCTCAATGGTTCCAGGAAATCTGTTTACATCTTAAAACAGAATCCATGCCAGTTGGAAACTCAGCCTTCTACCCACAAGTCAGTGAAAGAAAAACTGATCTTGATTAAAGAGAATGTAGTATGAATACATTATGTCGACACAGGATACTAATTCCAACAGCTTAAAACAGCAAGAGACCTTGATTCTCAGAGAACATGATGTCTACATTTTGATAACAGCTGACATGAGAAGTGTGGCCAAGAAACTACCCCATATTACTACATGCAGATTCAATTTTGTGCTGTGATTTTTTCAAGAGATTGGGACAAACACTTAGTATTAATGCTTAAAAGACTTAGTTGGAACTATTAGCAACTCTAAATAAAAAAGCTGTGAGTGTCTAACAGCTTTCATGGAGCTGCAATGATGAAGGGAATATTTCACTGGCTATATAGCTGCTAGCCACACTTTGTACTTGTTTCTTATAGAGAATTGCATTGCTGTGCTCATGGGAATGAACACACTTTAAAAAATGCAAAATGAAAGATACCCTAGAAAATGTGGGTAATGGTGTGAATGACTAGGTTGGATCAAGGTCATAAGGGATCTCATCAGTTCCACAGCATCTTGAATTATATTTGCTTTAAGTCTTGCTTCTTGTTGGCTTTTGGAATACAGCTCTACAGTTGGCTCAGACTAGCTATGTGTGGAAATATATTTGAATGAGGTAATTTGTACATTTTGCTACTTGCCCTACTATTATAAATGCATTAATCAAGTGAACCATCCTCCCTTTCATTCAGCTGTATCTGTGGGATTTAATCCAAGAAACCTATCTACTGCCAGAAAAACAGATTTATGCTTGCACATCTGTGTGCCTGATAGACACAGTAATGCTGATCTTTCTTTAGAACATACCACATACAATTCTAATTTCCTGATTTAGGTGGAGCTAGGAAGGAGTTTTATTAAAGTTGAATCTTTTCATGTCAAGAAAAAAACTGAAATGTTGATAGTTAAGGCTCGTGTGACTGCATTTCTGTTCTGTGAAACTGTGGCAACCCTCATACATTTTAACAAGGGATATAATGGAATTTGCTAAGGAAGTTCCAGCATATTGTGGTGAGTTTTAGATCAATAATGAGAAATCAATTGGCAATAAGACATAGCTGTGGGAAGTGGTCTAGATTTATAGATTAGGATGTGTCATGGCTCGATTGTGTCTGAAGACCCACAATTCAAATGTAGCCTTGGGAAGATTAGTGAAGTTCTAGGGGCAAATTCAGAGGTAATTCTAAATAACACTAGGGCAGTATAGAGAGTAAAATTTGGTATAACTTACAGTTTCTTCCAGCCCCAAACAACGTGTACATTATAGCAGTTTAGATACCCTCTAGACTCATATATGTTGCCTATACATAACTTGTATTCTTGCTATTTACATATTGCTTCCGAATTTGATGCAAATCCTGTCTACATTAGAAAAAAGGTGTGTTGTTCTCACGTTAGCTAACGTGTGAGAACAACACAATTCTTCCTAGTGAAGAAAAAGCCTCAGTGAGCCAGATCCTAAACTGGTGGAAATTGTCATAGCTTCTTTTAAATCAGTAGAGATTAGGGTGACCAGATATCAAGTGTGAAAAGTCAGGACAGTGGGTGGAGGGTAATAAGACATCTGGTCACCCTATTGGAGCCATACCAATTCACCAGAGCAGTGGATCTAGCCTGATTGAGTCTAACTGAAGTTAGGGAGTCTAAATTGGTGTAGTTCTCTTACCGAAGGGAGAGAAGAGGAGTAGAGCAAGAAAAGCAATGGGAAGGCATAAAAACATGTATGTTAACAAAAGCTTTCTCCTTTTCCTAACATTTGTATGACACCAACTTAGGCACAAGGGTAGAGTGGGTCTAAGTGAGGGAAGAGAATCTAGCTTATATCACCTAACACCTCACCTCTAAATTTAGTTCTTCGTGTTTATCAATTCTCAAAAATTAAGACAGGGGAAGAAATTCTGCCAAGTCCAAGAAGGAACATAAGTTAGAAGAGGAATACTGGATAAAGCAGGTTTGGCTGTAATACACTTATCTGCATTGTGAATACAGAACGGATGAGCAATTAGTTTATTCCCATTAGCACTGGCATTTAGATAATGTATATTTGGCAGGCTGTACCAGGCCTTCTCTGTCCCCTGCTGGAGGTGTTGGACTCTTGACACACCCACTTGAAGGAAAAGTGCCACCAAGGAAAGAGAGATAGTGAGTTAAGACCTCAAAGCAATGCCTAGAGAAACCACTCAGACTCCGGTACTGCTGGAACCAACAAGATTTGGCCCTCCAGCATCTAGAAGGAGGCAATAGCCAATCAGGACCCAGCAAATGAGATAAGAAAGCTTGTCTGAGATGCTTTGTTTAAAAAAACAAAACAAAACAAAAACAACACAAGATGGGCTGTCTGAAGTGGGGATGGGAGAGGAGCAGATTGGTCCTAAACTGAAACACCCAGGCCTGGGTCAGTGCCTGACAATCTGAACACACCTTCAGTTAAACTGTGTGACCAACTGTTCATTTTGTTATGGAGTTTAAAAGTCCAAGCAGCCATTTGTAACTGAATTTCAATTAAGTATTACAGGTGATAAGCCTTATTCCTGGTGAGCTTTGACGGTATATAAACAAACTTATCTTTTTTTTCACCTTATCCTCGTGATATGCTACATTTAGTTAACAAGCTATATTCACTTTATATTCCTAATTTTGATCTGCCTTCAAAAATCAGACCATGAATAAACAATACGTAATTAACACCAATCACTCTTCAGAGACTGGATAATGGCAAAATAAGCTGTTACAATATTCATGCCAACAGACTCCTCAGTAGCAGAAAGTGGCATCTGTGAAATGGTTCCACCATTTTGTCTCATTTATTTGCTTAGAATCCATCTTTCTATCCCCTTTCCCTCTGACCTGTTTGTTTGCCTATAATCATTATGCTTAAAAGGAATCTGGTTTAAAGGATAGTTTAGTATATTTTAGTTTAATAGTATCCCTTACAAAAAATCAGTCTCATACTTTGCTGCTTTAAAAAGAAAAAAAAACAAACAAACAGCTGACTGACTGACTCCAGAGAGTATCTCTCAACCTGTGCACATACTTTTAGAATTAGAATTGCTTCCACCTGCAGTTAGACTATAAAAAGACAAATTTAGAGGTAGAAACTTAGTCAATTATCAGCAAGAATGAAGTCTCAATGGTTAATTGAGCTTACCTGTGGTAAGTCTTTTCAAAGCAGGAAATTGGTTCTGGATATGAAATTCTGCGTCACTGACACAGTCATGATGAGTACTAGTTCTGTGATGTTTTAAATACATTGCTATAGGTTGTCTATTATGCAATAATATGAATGATTCATGTGGTCAGATCCTCTGGATTGGCACAAATGTCTTGCTGAACATAAAGTGAGAGTTTAGCTATTTTAGGTGATTGTTATAGGTTTTCCTGTGTCCTTTTATGGTAAATATGGTATGTGGCATGGAAAGAAAGATTTTAAAAGTCTGAATAATTTTTCCAAAAAGACATCTAAAACATTTCTAGATTTGGTTATCTGTAATTAGGTGACATATATAGAATGCATGATAATGTGGTAGAGGTTTCACTAGCACTTATTGGGGGTTATCTGCAAAACTCCTTTGAAAACACATACACATTATATACACAATTGATTTGGGGCATCAATTTCTAAAATTGATTACCATCATTTTTAATTTAGACCACTGAAAACGCAAAGCACCAGAGGTTTCAAGAATTCTTCCGTAGCTGTAGTCAGAAAATGCTGACCAAAAGTGGTTTATAGTTGTACCAGCTATCACACTATTTCATTACCAATTTTCACATAATATAGACTATAATAAAATAGCATAAATTCCACTGGAACAATTGGCACCAGTAGAGAAATGTAGAATAATCTGCCCTCATTTGCAGGGTATATTCTATTTCTCAGAATTTTCAAGAAAATGTTCTGTAATTGCCAACCACCGTAATTTTCCATTGGTTGTATGGCCCAGGGGAATGTGTTTGAGGGTGTGGCTGATGGTTTACAGTATAATAGATTCTGCGGAGCTCAACTACATAGTAGCTGTAATGTACCAAACACTTTATGTGGTTGAGATTGTGATTTGGATTTAACAGGCAAAATGTGTAGTTTCTGGAAAAATTCTTTACTTTTATAATGAAAACGTTCTTTGCTCTCCCTTCTTAAAAGACAAGATAATTTCATGGCAAAGTGAAGAGAACCTTTTGATAAGATGTCTGTGATGAACCTACAGACTTCATTGTCAGATATAAAATTACAGTGCCCTGGCTTTTCATAAATCTGACATCCATCCCAAACTCATTAGAGTTTTATGTTCTGCTTAACCAATTAAATGTTCTATTCCCTACTGCATTTTTAAAGAATTATTATGATTTTAAGACAAACAGCACTAAAGCTTCAAATCCTGAGACTCTGTACCTTACTTCTTCTTTGAAGGATCCTTCTTACTGAAGTAACAGGAAGTTATTTCGATGCCAGTCTTGAAAGGCTAGTGGTTCTGTGATGGAAAATTCTGATCTGGAAGGAAAGCAGTCTAATTATACCAAAGAGGATGCGATATATTCTCAAAAGAAAATTCCAACATGAAGAAGAGCTGTCAACGTGAGTTTTTCATTAAATCAAAATGGCAATACATTGTGCTCATTAGCTACAGGTACAATGCTGGCCTTATGTGTATTTTGAAGACTTACTTCTTCAACCTTCTTCCTCCTTACCCCTTCTTCTCCAGCCACATTTTCTTATTGTACAAAAATTAAAGTTGCTTTTACTGCTATAGCTCTGAGACCTAGAACTTTAGCCACTGCAATTTGTCAGAAAGGCATACAAATGGTCACTTTAGTGACTAACTACACCACGTGGCGTGCAATTGCGAAGCAGTTTAATGCAAGATATTAACATTACTACTAAGACTAAACTCTAAACAAAGTAGTTGCTAAATTGATCTACTGATCCACTTTTTTCTTCCATGAACACTTCACAGATAGGAAGTACTTTTTTTTTTTTTTTTTACACAAACTTGCTGGGTTCCATTGAAGTGCAAAAAGCTAAGAGCCTGAGTCTCATCTGCACTGCACCCATTTCATATTGCCACTGCTGAAGTAATAGTAAAACTGATGTAATGCAGTATTAAGAACAACGGACCAAATCCTGCTGTCAGTTAAAATTGTGCAACCCCATTGTGACCATTGGCATTACTCAAGTGTAGATGAAAGCAGAATTGTATGAAGACCTCAGTGTATACTCCAGTGAATGGATTTATATATCCTCTCTACTTTTCAGAAACCAACATCAAGAAAATTAAGTTAAAAGAAACTGGAAGAAGTGTGAAGAGTAAGCGTCAATCCCTCAGGTGGCTGCACATTGCCTGTTTGATCATTTGGAGGAAAATCTTATAAAAATCAAAATACATTCCTTCCTATATTCTTTAAAGTATTGGGAGATGAGAGAAGGGCACTATTTATTTGGGAACAGAGGTCCTTAAAGACTCAATCCAGTTCCCACTTAAGTCATGGAAGTCTTTCCATTGAAATTGATAGTACCCTGGGAGACACTCTTTAAGGGTCATCTCCTATTAAAGGGGACTTTAACATTGACATGATAAACAATCAGAATTTCACACAAATCACAGTCTGGTCGCATCTATGCTAGGACATTAATCACCTCTTTTTCAGCAACTGTGCTGATCAACAAGAGCTGGCAATGCTGAAAGCAGCAGGGTGTTGTCACCACCATGTTATGTAACCTTTACAGCAGGGTTAGACAATATAGTGGTAAAATCACTTCACCTGTTCTGTACTAGCAGCAATTCCACTGTTGCAGAGTTGCACTTGTGCTAAGCAAATGTTAACAAACTGGTACAAAAAGTCTTAGTTTAGACACACCCTTACACTGGAGAAGAACAACCTCTGTTGTGCACTATGCAGAGATTTGCAGAATCTCCATCATAATGTAATAAATAATGTGCTGAAATAAGCCATTTTTGATTGATTCATGGACGTGCACCCTGTGGTATTATATGACCTTTATGCAGAATAGAGATTGCTTTATCTTGAGTATTTAAAATGACTGTAATACTAAAAAAATACCAGGGATCAAACACAGCTCTGTAATGTGATTTTAAAACTCTGCAGCGAGACACGTTATTTGTTTTAAAACCCTGTTAACTTTAAAAGTCTTTACAGAGTTTTAAAACAGTAGCAAACAGGGCTATTATCACATTACCTAGTTTGTTTGACAACAAAGAGAATGTCTACAATAAACTGTCTAGGTAGGCCAGAGTAGACAGTACATTATATATACCAATGAATCTATTAAAACCAAACTAGGTTGTTTTCAATTTAAAACAACATCAACCATGGAAGGCATAATCATAGCCTTGTGCAAAACCTATTCCATAAAAGGAGATTTAACTGCCAATCAAGGAAGTGTTTAGACCCATGAAGCTTTGAGAAAACTTGTGAATCAGCAATCTTATTTTTCAGCTCAACAAACAGTGAATCATCATGTCTCTCCCTCCTTGTGTTCCTATGATGTTTATGTAAAAGGACGTCTAACTCTCTGGTATTATCCCAGCTGGGTGTTGGCATTCTGACCTCAGAGCCAAAATGCTCCTAAAATAAGATCACTTCTACAAAAGAGGCATTCCATCGACCAACACACATAGTTTTGATATTACTGGTGATATTTTTTAGATAAGATCTAAACCATGATCCCTTTTTCCTGGAGGTTGTCCCTGAGGTACGTAAAGGGAATGAAAGGGTGATCGATAGCAGAGAGCAGAAGAATCCCCATGGTCCAGCATTCCTTTAGTCATGTATGGCCCCCACCACCTTAGCTTCAGCTTTTTTCTACCAGGCCTTCTTGGGGCCCTGGTTACAAAAGACCTAGTGATGCATCCTGTACTATAGAGTAGAGTGAACCAAATGTGTTTCCAAATCGTGCTAAAGCCCTGAACTTCCCAGGGCTATATAGTCTGACTCTGGATCATGTTTAAACTGTGGTTCAATTCCATCCTCACTGCAAGACAGAATGATACTGTACATGGGTTTCTGATTAGGCCAGATTTTATAGTGCCAGTGGGAACCTACAGATGGATTTAGTTAAATACATATATATGTAGCTATACTTCAGAAAAAAATGCAAGCCTTGCAAAGCTGAAAATCTTTGCAGTGTGGAAGTCAGATACATTTTGGGCCAGACTGTCAACTAGTGTAAATCAGCATGGTTCTAATGAGATCAATGGAGCTATGCCAAAATATACTTGCTGAGGGTCACGGCCTTTTATTTAATTGCTTATTTAGCACTACACAGTAGATGTGCATGGTGCTGTACAGGTGAATAAAATAACATGGCCTGTGCCCCAAAGAGATTACAAATTAATGTACACTGAGAACACAAAGTAAAAATAGGCCACTAGAAGAGGTGTGAGCCAGGCAAAAGACAGCTAATAATAAAGAGGGAAGCGAGTTCTTGGAGAAGTGGAAGTGTTGCATACAAGTTGTTTATCTCACATTTCTGTTATTTCCCACATTTATAAACCATCACATTCCTGTCATGAGTTGGCTATCACTTGAAAGCCTTCTGAAAGGAAAGTATTTAAGGAGGGACTTCCTTGAAGAACATATAGTTGACTGGCTACATTATTATTGAAAGCAGACATTATATTTTGGCACTAAGAATTATATGGAAAACTAGAGAAACTATTTCATCTTGGACTCTTGAATTGTGGACCCAAAGTTTTAAATTAAAATGCTACTCCAAGGTCTGCAATGGAAGGTAGATGAGGGGTTTATGCAAAACAAAATTTTTCCTTTAAAATATTACGGTAAAAGGTTTGGAGTGGGCTGGCCCAGCAAATGTTTTGGAGTACAGTGCCTCAAGCCTTGGTTCCTTGCTCTTGGATGGCTGGGGATCTGAGACACCTGCAGAGGCTTTCTTGTGAAACAAAGAGCATATGGGGTTTCAAGGGGAGGTCCTCTCCAGCCTTCCAGTGCTGGAATAATGGGCAAACACATGACTGAAAGTAGTCAGGAATGACTTAGGAGATAAAGAGAGAGAACCTGGGGTCACAAAGAGCTCAGAGGATACCCATTTCCCCATACCTCTTGGAGGATTCCTCCGGGCTCTAAGCTGTATAGTTCTGTCAGTTTTCTCCTACTAAGCTATAGTTGGCATGATCTAATTCTACTCTCTTGCTTTCTCTCACTCATCATGCACTTAAGCAGGGCACGTAGGTTTACAGTAAATATCTATCTATGTTACCGAGATCAAAATTAGGGTTTTGTGTTCGGGTGAGAGTCAGATGAATTTGATTAATGTTGGAGGTGCACGGTCTGTCAGATTGGTTCATGTGATCTATGTCTAGTAAAGAGTGGGAAAGATGGTTCTCTTAACCCGTTGTCTCTTTGCTTTTAAGGGTCAGTGTCGGTGAGTTTGGCACTTAAGCAATTGTAACTAGTTTGAATAAAGTTTGTGTTGATGTGGTATTGTGCAGCTGCCATTTTCTCCTTCAAACTCCATTTTTAATGGATTTTAAATTGAGCTCTTCTAACAATGTGAATGTGAAATTGCCAGCTTGGATGCACACTTCTCCCTAATAAAGTGATTTGCTGTAGAACAGTAATAAAAAGTCTTGGGAGTTATAGCTGAGGTTAACAGGATAATAGGCTTTGTGGGTAAACTGAGGTTTAAGGAAGAGAAGGTGAAGGCATGGTGGACCAGCCACTGGACTTCATGGAAGAAGGCACAGAGATGTGAAATGAGCAGCCATATAGGGTGTGAGCAGTCATGTAGCTTGAGCGAATCAAAGCAGGTAGCAGAAAGATGAACCGTGAAGTAGGCAGAAACTAGGATGTGCAGAAGACACAGGGCCTTACAGAAAAGAACAGGGATCTTAAAGTGTAGTGTGAAAGGCAAAGTGAGGCCACATATCACTGGAGCAGGAGGCAAACTAAGTTATTTTTGCAGCAGCATTTTGGAGGATTGAGAGGGAGTGTTGTGGGAGGGAAGGCAAAGATGGGGACAGGTATGAAGGCGAAAGTGCAGAAGGCCTTGCAGAGAAGGTTTGCATTAGTCAGCACCATGTTGCTTTTATTAAATGTGAGGGGCATATTCTTTCTGGCAATGATCCCTCTACTCTTTGTGAAATGACACCAAAGATAACGGAGAAATTACCATTACAGATGTGTAATTCAGGCAACAGCCCTAGGAGCAACAACTTTTCTGTGCTCAGAGGCCCTCCCCATCTCCCTCTCTGCCACCAGGTAAACCAAGAATGCTGCTGTTATAGGACTAGGACTTGAGTAGTTTCATTCTTACTAGCAAAGCTGAAAGCTAAATTATGCTCTATACTTAGCATGACCCTACAGAATGGGGGCGGGGGGAAGAAGAACACATACGGAGGAAACAAAAGTAAACATATCAAGGTCTAGTAAACCCCTATTTAAAAGTTCAAGCTATTAGAAACTAGACTAAATCTGGAGGAGAAGGGATTCATTCATCTTAGACTTATCCCATAGGGAAGCTTTCTTCCCAATGTAGCAAATCCAAGAAAAACTTGGATAGAGGTTTCCACTATACTAACTTCTGAGCTCAGATCCTTTCCCCATGATTCAAAAAACAAAAAGAACCTTGTAAGAGAACCTAAAATATAGAAATGGACTGTGTGTGTTTGGTGATGGAATAAGAAAAGGAGCATTATTCAGGCTGTAGGAAGGCCTCTTAAAACACTGCCTGGGTGAGTAGTTACATTGCATGGAATACAGAGATCAGTGCCAACCTGAGTAACTTGGGCTGTGATTAGATACAGAAATATTCACCCAAATGCTCAGTAAACAAAACTCTCAGTGAAAAGTTCCAGAGGTGTAGCCGTGTTAGTCTGTATACAGCAAAAACAACGAGAGTGCTGTATCACTTTAAAGACTAACACATTTAATTTTTGCAGGCATAAGCTTTCGTAGGCTTTAACCCATTATATCAGATGCAGGGAATGGAAATCAGATAAGTGGTATACATATACAATCAAGGGGAAGGTACAACAATGAATGGGGTAGGTAATAGCAAAGTCCATACAGTTAGAGTAGCTGAGGCCTATTCACAACCATTGATTAGAAGGTGAGAATGTGAAAAGTGACAATTACTTCTTGTAATGAGATAACCATTCCAAGTCCCTATTCAGACCCAGTCTGATTGTGTCAAGTTTGCAGATCAGTTTGAGCTCTGCAGTTTCTCTTTGAAGTCTGTTTTTGAAGTATGGCAACTTTCAAGTCAGCTATAGAGTGTCCTGGGAGACTGAAGTGCTCTCGAACTGGTTTATGAATATTCCCATTTTTTATGTCTGATTGGTGGCCATTTATTCTTTTGCGTAATGACAGTCCGCTTTGTCCATTGTAAATGGCAGAGGGGCATTGCTGGCACATGATGGCATATATTACATAAGTAGATGTGCAGGTGAATGAGCTCCTTATGGTGTGGCTGATGTGGTTAGGACCTGACACACTACACGATCCACTGTCTACACTGTCTACACTGTCTACAGATACAACTGGATTTGCTCCGATCCCTCAGACAGAGACAAACACCTATAGGATCTCTATAAAATATTCTTAAAACTACAATACCCACCTGGAGAGATGAAGAAATAAATTTGACAGAGCCAGACACGTACCCAGGACAGACCCAACAAAGAAAACAACAGAACACCACTAACCATCTCCTACAGCCCCAGCATAAATCTCTCCAACACATCATTAAGGATCTACAACCTATCCTAGCAGATGATCCTTCACTCACTCAAGCCATGGGAACCAGACCTATCCTTGCTTACAGACAGCCCCCCAACCTGAAGCAAAGACTCACTGGCAACCATACATCAGACAACAAGAACAGTAAGCCAGGAACCTATCCTTGCAACAAATCCCGTGGCCAGCTCTGCCCACACATCGACTCTAGAGACACCATCACAGGTCCTAACCACATCAGCCACACCATAAGGAGCTCATTCACCTGCACATCTACTTATGTAATATATGCCATCATGTGCCAGCAATGCCCCTCTGCCATTTACAATGGACAAAGCGGACTGTCATTACGCAAAAGAATAAATGGCCACCAATCAGACATAAAAAATGGGAATATTCATAAACCAGTTCGAGAGCACTTCAGTCTCCCAGGACACTCTATAGCTGACTTGAAAGTTGCCATAATTCAACAAAAAAACTTCAAAAACAGACTTCAAAGAGAAACTGCAGAGCTCAAACTGATCTGCAAACTTGACACAATCAGACTGGGTCTGAATAGGGACTTGGAATGGTTATCTCATTACAAGAAGTAATTGTCACTGTTCACACATTCTCACCTTCTAATCAATGGTTGTAATAGGCCTCAGCTACTCTAACTGTATGGACTTTGCTATTACCTACCCCACCCATTGTTGACTGTATATATATATATATACACACACCCTATCTGATTTCCATTCCCTGCATCTGATAAAGTGGGTTAAAGCCCACGAAAGTTTATGCCTGCAAAAATTAAATGTGTTAGTCTTTAAAGTGCTACAGAACTCTCGTTGTTATAACTCTTAGTAGTACTCAAGCCAGGAGCCTTGTGTGAAAGCTATATCATTTTGACAAAACTGCACCATTCCTGCAAGGCTGTCAAGAATTGTCTCCATATAAATAAAGATGTGTCACCCTTTTGTCAGAGAGATTACAAAGAATTAGAACTCTTTTCTCATAGGTGGTGGGAGTGTCCACTCAGCCAGCATTTCTTCACTGGCAAATAATTTTTATACATATTTAGTCTTACCAAAACTACACAAAAGGGGAACCATGACTGCTTCTCTTAGGGTAACCACAGGGCAAGCTATCGTTAGATTTTTTCCTCCCTCTTGTTACTGGTAAGAGGCTAGGTGATAGAAATGGATTGTGTAAATAGGGCAGAGCAATCATCAGATGAACTGAAGGGACAACTATGTGGGCTGCATAGCCTCATGGTTCAACTTTTGTGAACACTTGGGGAGGGGGAACCCAACCTCTATCCCCAAAAATCCAACCAAACCAAACCCCAAAACACCTTCAGTACCCAAAGAAATGGAACTCTTCCAATCCCTCTGAGGGGCACATCTGCTTTTCAGCAAACTGACCCACATGCATAAGCCCATGCATGTCTTTTCTTCTGTGCTCTTGTGAATCATCTCTTTATAGCCCAGGCTAAAGTAAGAGTGAATACATACATTCTTGTTCTTTTTCCTCTTACTCTATTTTCCTTTCCCCTCCATCACCTACGTATCAACTATTTATAAGCTACATTGATAGTTTATTTTAGTAACCATACTTTTCTGTCTGCAGAGCTGAGAGACTGGGCTTTCAGCTCCTCACACTGCCCCTCTTAGGTTGGTAGAAGCATGCCTGGTGAGGATGCGCATCACCAACCCAAGGAAGGTAGTATGGATGTGTACCACTGCAGTACTGTGTTGACTGTAAACTCTGTAAAGACCTAATCTAGGCTGATTTACCTTTCTAGTGTAGACATACCCTTAGAATTTAGCATTCTACATTTCAGATGGTTCAGGTTGTATGACCTGTGTTATATAGGAGGTAGGACTAGATGATCACAATGGTCCCTGCTTGGAATCTATGAATAGGGAGCATTATATCCACAATTCTGGAATCACCATAGTCCATTGATGCTCAGTGGAAATCAGTGCATGCTTGGATTGGCATTTCCAGGTTCTCCTAAGGAAGTAGAGTATTTAGTTGCTGAAGTTTTCCCCATCCTGAAGAGAGACAAACGTCAAAATCTCAAAGATTTCTGCAAACGAATAACCTGAAAAAAATGATCCAGTCAGTGTTTTTAAATGTTTTAATTTGATTTTGACCTCTTAATTTTTTTACCTTAAGTAAAAATTAATCTAAAATTTCAAAACAAAAGTACCCCTCCAACAAAACCCCCAAAACTATTTGTTTAAAAAGTGCTGAAATGGAATGTTTTGACAATTTTGAAACTTTTTTTTAAAAAGTCCAAATCAGGAGATTCATCAATCTATCTTTTCTCATAAACAGTTTAGACAAATGAGCATTTTATAGTGAAAACATTTCAGCAGAAAATTCCTGGCCAGCTTTAACAAAAAGACTTTTGGATTCTGTAGTAACCACCCTATACTGTGGTAGGTAATTCTGGGGTGGGACCTCTGCTGATGAATATTGTAGCACATTTTGTAAGACTTAAACAAGAACAAATTGCCTGTTAACTAAGTATGTGATCATAATTTACTGACGAGTCCCCTTGGTTACGTTCGTCAGAAAGGGAGGAAGCTAGATCTGATTTTTGGGGCCTGGGGTAGTGGAATATGCTTGGGGAAGTTTGGAAAGATGATGAACACAATATAGTTATCAGCTTATGCTGTAGCAGAAGCAAAGAAATCCCCCACCAACACAATTAAAAACCTAACTTTATCTTTGCTCAAATGGCCCTAATTAGCTCTCAGAGGCCTCTCAGTTCCCTCAGCATCCTCAGTTGTAACACATCTTCTTTCCCTCCAGGGGTTCTCAAACTAGGAGTCATGACTCCTCAGGGGTCCGAGGTTATTATATGAGGGTCCGGAGCTATTAGCCCCCATACATGCCAGTAAGGGCACCATGGCATAGGGGGATCATCACTTTTTGTGGTGGTGGGGTCATGACAGCCGGAAATATTTTCAAAAGGGGTCCCAGCAAAAAAAGTTTGAGGACCCCTGTGTGCTTTGCACACAGAGGAGCATGCCCCGCAGCAACAATCTAAAAGCAATAAGCCAAATAAAGAACCCTGAAAGCTTGTTGAATTACACAGTCTTGGAACATGGGTTATAGAAAGCAGCTCTTTCATTCTACCCCTGCAATAAAATTACTGGAGAGGGAAACAAACAAACAATTAGGTGTCTGTTAGCTGACATGAAAAATACAAACATTTATAATCTGCTTTAAATGGTACTATTTAAAGAAAGAGTTGGTTAGTTTGGACAGGTTGAAGACAGCGAGAGCTGCGGTGTTACCTGCCTATAAAAGGATTCTTTGTGGAGTTAGAACTATATAATTTTGTCTTTGTCCACAGCAGCCCAAAGTTGATTTGGCAGCTTGTGACAGAACATGCTTTGTAAACTCATGGAAAAGTTAGCCCATGTGCAGCATGCTTATGGAGAATCTTGGCTGCAAACTGTAAAAATCTATGTGCTGCAGGTCAACTGTAATATAATTACAACCTCAGCATAATATATATTGTGTCTGTGTGTGTTTTTAAGGGGCAGAGACAAAGTGAAATTTGGTCCATTTTTTAAAAAAAGGATGATTAGTTTCAGGTACAACACCTGACAATTTTGGGGGGTTTACAGTCACATTTGTCTATTTTTATAGAACTGTTTTTCTCTCCCATCTTCCTGTGTGAAAGACACACACAAATAACTGAAAAACTAACTATTACAAACTACATGTACAAAAGCTTTTTAAAAATACATTTTCTCGCTAGTCTTTCAGTTATAGTAGACTTAAGAAAAAAAATTCAAACAGAAGTGTTTAAGTTGATGATGTCTCTTTAAAGCAAAAGATGCCAAATGGAAATCACTGGAAACTAGAGTTCTCTATTTATAAAACAGAACATGAACATTGGCAGCGCAATCTGCCTTGCTACATTACATCACCCTGTTAGTTTGCCTTAATGCAATCCACAGGGCCTTCTTTTAGGGGTGAAAGAATAACTTAGATTCCATACAGATTCACTTTACTGAGACTACCAACTGGCAGCAACAGACATTTGTCCACGAGGTGCTGGTCTGAGACATGAACTTATTTCACATGTACATTCATGACAGTTAAGTGCCAACATAATTCCTGATCCTGTTTAACCCATTTAAAGAATCTTGGCTTAGTTAATGCTATCATTAAAGAGGTTAGGGCTGAAGGAACTTAAGGCTCTTATTCAAAAGAATGAGAGAATCACTTACTATACATGCAGAAGTTCCCAATTTCACGTTAATTCTGCATTGTTCTCTAATACTTTCAGTTGCAACTCATGGAGAAGCATCATCTGTGCTTCAGAAGGAGCTGGACACCTGCCTCAGTCATTAGGAAGAGTGAGTGAATGAGAAAGAGCAAAAAAGGGCAGCAGGCTAGGAAATAATAGACTTGGGAGAAGGTCTCTTTGAATACGTATGGCTCTAGTGAAAAACAGACACCAGTCTGAAAAGCCTCATTTGTATCACAGATTAGTGCTTCAGAATATCCCTTCTTGTATGACAGGTACCTTCAAATAATGGCATAAATAACAGCATGTCAGTCACCAACGACCTTAGCTCAGAAATCTAAATCTTATTGCTACATGGATACTCTCATGTACAAAAAATAATACAGCATTGATCACTGTGTTCCACATGTCAATAAAAGGTCAATTAGATCAGGATAATTTCAAAAACAGCTCCCCCTCTTTAACTTCTCTCTACTTTTAGAAGGCTTGAGTCCAAAACAGAGGATCTATTTTTACTCCCCTCCATATACTGTCACACTCTTATGCATTACTATTTAACAAACTCTTATATACACTCTGTTAATACCTTTCATTCTGCTAGATCACAAACAAAGAACAATCAGCTAATGTAGTTGGGCCAAAAGGCTTGTAAAATCTACTGATTCATCATCCTAGACCTACTTGGTTTCATGTAAGTAGTCGGACCACATGCTACCTATCTATGGATAAAACCTACACCCCAACAACCTCTAACGGTTGTCAAACTTCCAGAATTGTCCTGGAGTCTCCAGGAATGAAAGATTAATCTTTAATTAAATATTATCTCATGTAATGAAACCTCTAGGAATACGTCCAAACAAAATTGGCAACCCTACCACCATTTACAGCTCACAGACTTTAAGTCACATCTTCTGGTGTGGCGAGAGTCATCAGAGAGCAAGACCGAGTCAGCATGAAAATGAAAGAAGTTCAAAGTTGCAGCTGGAAAGTCTACACTAGCCTGTAAAAACCACGGTCTAGCCCACCAGGAGTGGTAACTCCCATATGAATTGCCTTTGGGAAATCTGCACTCTGCAGGTGTCAGCATGCTGCAGCCAGTTACTGCTTTCTGACTATTGCACATTAGCTGTAGGCTCTTGCATGTCAACCCTGCTGACCTCGGGCCTTTAGTAGTGGCTAAAGGCAGAAAGAGCATATCTTCATGGAGTGACTCCCTTCCCCCTGTGACATGCTGTACCCCATGTACACCCTGATGGTGTGATTTGTGTATGATTCATGTTCACCCTTATAGTGTAACTCTGTATAATCTGAAGCAAAGTGTGTCATGTATGGTGTTTTTGGAAGGCTCATGACATGCTGAACATTATTGTTATGGTAGTATGTTTCCTGTAATGTCACATGTATAGATCTGAAACTCTGGTATGCAATGTTCCCAGATGTGTGTCTCACATGGCTTCAATAGATTCAGATAGTCACAATGATGAGGGTTCACACCTTGCAGAGGCATGCATACAGGAACAATGGATTGGCCTGAGCACCTGCTAAGGTGACATTTAACTCAAGTGGAGGAAATCATGCCCATTGCAGGAAATGGCTGATCATCTGACCCCAGGGGGTGAAAAGGACTTGTTAAAGGCAGAGGCATCTTTGTCTCAGGAGCTCTTGGAATTCACCTAGCAAGCAACATCAAAGACACCGACAGACTGCCCACAGGGGGCCTCGCTGAAGGGAGCCCTCTCAGCCAGCCTGTGGGGTAAGCTATGTAACATGACAGACTGAAAGATCACTAAAGTGTGGAGTTTAGGATGCGATTTATTCTTTAATTGTGATCAATCCTTAATTCATATTAATTTGACTTATAATCACTCAAAATCTTGCTGTAATCAAACTTTTTGTTTGTTTTATCTAAAGCAACGCATGTGGATTGAGTGTGTGTAGAGATTTCACTTAGGGTGACAGAGCTGGTGCACCTTGATTTCTTTGATAAATTGACGGACTCATGTAATGATCTTGCAAGGTGCAGTGGACAGCACTGGACTCTGTAAAATGGCAGTTCCCAGGGTTACATCTGGGACTGGGGGTGCTTGCTGAGAGTCAATCCTATGAGCGGCTGGCCAGAAGTGCTCCTTCACTAGGCCAGGGACCGGTTACTCACAGGAGGCTGTATATGGACCGACCAGGGTAGCTCACACAGCAGAGCAGAGTAAATCAGGGTTCAGGAGTGAGGGATTGGGATGACACAGCTGCATACCAGCCCAGATGGAAGGGAGGGGATGTCACTCCCTGTTGTATATACAATAGGTGGTTTTTTGGCCACATTTTACTTTCTTTATGCTAGAAAAAGGGACAAACTTCTGACTCTATGTAATAAATGTAACTCAAGCACCTTCATAGGTCCTATAACACAACTACTGTACGTGTGAAAATAAAAACTAATTACATTAAGATAAATGTGCAGAAGTACTTTTTTCTAATTGGCAAAAAGGAATAAAGAATCTTGTGTTGTGTACATGGATATATATGTTCAACTACATATAGATTTGTCCCCTGAAACAAATCATGGGAAAGAGCTAGTGCAGAAGTTTTCTTTTTACAGTTTAGACTGGGTATTTTATTTTAGTTTTAAGAACATAAGATCATTCAAAAACTGACTGACAAAATAGTCATGGTTAAACAATATCTATTTCATTTTGAAAAGCCACATCGCAAACACAGCATGCTTCCCTGCTGCTTGGAAACATGCCATTTGCAAAATCCATTTAAACCCCCTTAACTTGAAAGCCTTTCAGTTTGAAAATCCATTCCATTGAGGCTGCCACCCTGCTGTTGTCTCCTTCCTTTGCCCCAAATTACAAGCAGATGCTAAACCACAGTTTAGAATACTGACAAACAGGCTTCTCCAAGTTTGTTAGCCCCCAGCTTGTCACAATAAGGCTCCTTAAGCAGAGAAATTGCAGGTGTCTGTCTGTCACTAATCAGAGAGTGCTCTGCTCAGCTTCTGCACTAAAGTAGTCAATTGAAACTATCTTCTCAAAGCTAAATACAAAGATTTAAGGGTGAACTGAAAGTGGAGACTGGAGTGGGAGGAGGGACAAAAAACGTTAATAACTTAATAAGTTACTTCAGCTGTAACAGTTCAGAAAACAGATTTGATTAAGCTTTACACTCCAGAGGACATGGAGAAAAAGAAGAAAGGTACATTTTAGTCCTATAATTATATGGCCACTTCAGTAATGATTCACTTCTATGCATCCTCAGTGAATAAACATCAAAATAGCAACCTCTCAAAACTGTGCCAAAACAAGAGACAAGGGCTAGTTGTAACCAAAAATATCATTAAGAGCTACCTAAGTGCAAAATTTGTCTCCATATTTTATAATTAAGCTCTCCCACCCAATCCTATGATACTAGACAGTATTTGCAAACTCCAAAGTTAAATATATAGATACATATATACATGCAAACATGGTAGATGCCTTATAGTTTACATTTTCTATTAGCATGGAATGAATGAATGGACTTGATAGATATTTGCCTAGTTTGTTGCTTAGAAAGCAGCTGTTTTCTCCTCTCTGTAGGTTAAATATATTTTAGAAACCAAAGAGAAGTGAACCTAATTGAGATACTGGTTTTTACATATTCTTAGCTGCTGGGAGAAAAAATAAATACATTGCCCTAGATTTTCTGACACACCTTTTCCCTCCAGCTAAACAAGGATTAAGATCCCCATCCTGCAAACTCATGACTGAGTTAAATGAGACTGCTCATGTGAATAAAGTTATTTGAGTCCTCCAATCCTGCATCTGCATTCATGTGGGCAGAACCCCCCCCCCAGATTTCAATGGGATACTGTGTAGGCCTGGCTATTCAGGTGCTATTGCAGAACTGGGGCTTTTTACTTAGCTGCATGCAACAATCCACAGTCCTTTATCTTCCCCCCTGGGCAAATTTAGAATACTTGTTGAATCCTTGTAAAGTCAAAAATCCTTATAAACAATGCTGTTATATTCTAAACTATACTGTTTTAAATAACTGATTAAAAAACCTCGTTTCCAAAGGGATTGACAGTGGTCAGTTTTTCCTGCTACAGAGATTAAACTAATTTGAAAATGCATTTTTCTTCTTAAAGAAAACAAAGTTACCAGAATGCAAAGTTACTTTCGTTCTGCAGTTTCCAGTGTTGATGCTAATTTGAAGGTGACGCATCAGGGATGCAGAGAGATCACTTTATCATGACTGATACTATAAAAATATATTAACTTCTATCACTAAAACCAGCTGATCCTGAATTCAGTTTCACGCCTAGTAGTAAATAGCTTCATGCTTTTTTTTCTCCTTCGTTAGGAAGGCTACTGCCTCCAGCTAACACGCATACCAAGTTTACAAATGCAGTAACATGAGCTCGTAACTGGCTGCCCTGATTGCTTGGCAGGAGCTAACTGCTAAGGGATTGGCTGCTCAAAGGGTTTCACGTGAAAAGGGCCATGCAGTGGTTGATAAGATGCGGGGGCAGGCACTACGCCTTCGCTCTGTGAAGAGATACTGCAGAGGGGAGTTGTTAAAAAAGGGGGAAGGCGGTGCAAAGACAAAAATCTAGGTTTAATCAAGTTGGAAGCACCTCATTATACGTTAACCTTTACAGCTTCTTCATGCTCTTCTCTTCTGGCGTAGTTTGCTCTATTTAATGAGTTGTACCAGGTAAGCCGTCTGTAAGAATTAAAGGGTTAACATTGCTTACAGACACTCCTGCGCATGCTAAAAGTGCATATATTGCAGGAGTTTCTGTGGGGCATGGTAAGCTCCTCTTCCCTATAATGCTTCTGCGTTTGGTGGTGTATTAGTGCAAATTAACATCATAGTTACATTGACTTTTGAATCTCTTAACTACTTAAACTAGTGCATGCATCTTTGTGTGAAATCAGCCATTTCCTAAAAATTTAGGATTTGTTTTTGGGGAGTTATCTGAGACTTTTTAAGATTCATATCATTACCCTTGTTAAGTTTTGTATGATTTTTAAAGTGCCAACATGCATCTGTAATGCTAACATTGATGTCTCCAAAATGGTCTTAACTTCTGACTTTTTGGCTTTGTCAGTTTCCTAGTTGCCAAGCTTGTTTGTTAGTGCTGTTTAAGTATATTCTAAAATTAAAAGCACAGTTAGCACAAGGAGTTTTTTTCATAATAGCCATAAGTGAAAGTTGTTTTAGAAACTTCAGTGCGTGTATGTTCTCTTGGATCTGTTTGTATAACCACTAAAGCCAAAGCAAAATAAATTCAGCTAATAGTGCTTTTTTTTTTATTCCCCTCCCCCACAACTCCTGCATTTGCCATAACAGGCAGAATTCAGAGACTGAGGGTCTGCATGCAAATTCCCCCCACCCCATATTTTTGGCACTGTTCTGCAATACCAGCAAGAGCATTTAAAAGTAGAAAGCTGTTTCTTAAAGTGACCAAGCAAATATTTGCTTCCTATGACTCAACAGAATTTTTATCTTAGTACACCTTTTTAAGACTACTGTAGTTTGAATTACCTTTTAAACCCTAATCCACAACACATGTCTATTTACACACTTGTTTGAATTAATCATGTATCTTTGTACTGTAATTATGAATAATCTTTCACCAGTGGAGAGGTGATTTATAAAAAGATTTTTAAAATAAAAGCTATGTAGCCTTTATGCAGACCTGTGGTAGATTTACACATGGATTTAGAGATGTTTTTAGGAAGTATATTTTTATTAGATTAGATTACTACAGTGAAATGAGATGGGTAAAACAGGTTTTTTTTGCATAAACTTAAGCAGCCAAAATAATGATTTGGTGTGCCTCTAACACATGGAGCTGGGTGAATTACTTACTCTTGGCGAAGAATTTATCTAGCAGTTTGACCATTTTTGTCTGTATTATCCACAAATCAACTTACCCATTTTTAACAGTTATAAAATTATTAATTTTGTATGTTCACAGTGTTTAACTATTTGGCTCTATGTGACAATGACTCATACAGCATTATCTTTGCTCCCTGATTGAGAGAGCTTGCTGGAATTGATGGGGTTGGCTTGGAGCCTGTATGACTGAAATAAAATGGATGCAGGATAGTTGTAGCCATGTTGATTCCAGGATGTTCAAGAGACAAGGTGGGGAAGGTAGTATCTTTTATTGGACCAACTTCTTTTAGTGAGAGAGACAAGCTTTTGAGCCACACGGAGCTCTTCTTTGGGTCTGGGAAATCTGTTCCACCTTGCATTTTGCTGTGACGTTGGGAGTACCTTTCCTGGACCTGAAGAGGAGCTTGGTGTGGCTCAAAAGCTTGTCTCCTTCACCAACAGAAGTTGGTCAAATAAAAGAAATTCTCCCCCACCTTGTCTCTGAAATAATGAGTACTTCCGCTATGACTGACTAATACCTGTGCTGGCCTGTGAAAATCTTCACCCTTTTAAATGCTTGCAAGAAGATGAGACATTTCCTAACATTTGTGTGAATAAAAACCTCTTTGCATAGGTGTTCATGGAAAAACAAACAACGGGGTAATAATGTGGCTGAATCAAAATCATTCAGCATTTACAAACATGGTAGAATAACTTCATGCTATTCCTTAGCTTCTTTAACTGCAAGTCAATCCTTATTTAGGTTCCATTATTTGAGTATGCAAAAGAAAGCCATGAATAATTAAGATGGTGAATTAAATCAACTGTGCACAGCTTTTCAAGAGGCTCTCCTCCAGTGCATGTTTGGAGCAAACAACCTAACTAACCTTCTTCCTAATCACATTTCAGAATGATACAGATCTTGGACCCAAGACCTTTGCCCAGCTCCATGATGCCTGTTGATGTGGCCATGAGAATTTGTTTAGCCCATTCGCCACCTCTGAAGAGAATTCTCAGCCCTCTTGATGACTATCAGAGAAGAAACTTTAACAGATTCAAGCCTCTCAGACCATGTCTCAATGTGAAACGTGAATCTGAGTGTCGAAACAATGATTGGAACCGCTCCCCAAGCCGAGCTAAGAAGCGAGTTGTGTTTGCAGACTCAAAGGGGCTCTCTCTGACTGCAATCCACGTCTTCTCTGAAATCCAGGAGCATCCAGTGTGGGATCTGCAGTTTGACTTGTTAGACCTTGAAGACATAACTGCTGGTTTAAAACTACATGAAGAGAAAAACTTGATTCTGGGTTTCCCTCAGCCTTCCGCTGATTACTTAGATTTCCGGAACCACTTGCAGAAGAATTTTGTCTGTCTTGAGAATTGCACCCTCCAAGAAAGGGCTGTGGCAGGGACTGTGAAGGTGAAAAACATGAGTTTTGAGAAGAAGGTTCAGGTTCGAATTACCTTTGATACTTGGAAAACTTACACTGATGTTGACTGTGTCTACATGAACAATGTGTACGGCGACTCTGACAGTGACACCTTCTCATTTGCCATTGAGCTGCCTCCAGCCATTCCCACTCAAGAGAAGGTTGAGTTCTGTATTTCTTACCAAAGCGGAGAGCACATCTTCTGGGACAATAACAAGGATCAGAACTACAAGATTGTCCATGCAGAATGGAAACCTGATGGTGTCCAAGCACCAGCATCTACTAAGAGAGACTGCACAGTTCACAAGATTCTAAGGAAGACACATGAAACAGAGTCAGAGCAGCTTGGCAGTCCGAGGATGTCAAATGGCCTCTTTCCTGAGTGGCAAAGCTGGGGTAGGATTGAAAACTCCACCCCATATTGGTGAATGAACTACTAGCCCATGAACATTCCTGCTTTCAACAACTTAACAGCATTAGTCTTCAGCCTCTGCTTTGTGTACAGCACACCAAAATCTGCTAGAAGGTTTTGCTGACTCTTCTTACAAATCCAAATTCACTAGCACTTTGGGACTTGCCGAGTTAAAGAAACTGAGCATCTGAGAACTTCTAAACTTCTCAGCCACAACTTACCCTTGGAGAAAAAGGGGTCCATTTAAAATGGAAAAACAAGCCCTTTGGTCGGTCACTTACTATAGAAATAGCTTGTCTGTTTTAGGTATATGTGACTTTCTTTGCTATTCACGAGCCATGATCATGGGGTAAGAGATTTGTGAGGAAGTACAATGCATGGTGGAGTTTGGGGAAGCTGTCATAAGTGTGTGGGGGATGTTACATGAACAGAACCACAATTCATTTTGTGCACGGTAGAGTATGTAGTAGAGATGAGGTATTGCTGCCGAGACTGAGGCTTGTCTTAACCCTCATGGAAACAAAATGCAAGGTTATGATTCTGTGGTATGAATAAGGAGTATCTTTTTGGGTGGATAATGGAAAAGTGAGAGATGGGGAAATGTAAGATGCACTATATATTTTAGGAAAGCGCAAAGGCTTTTGGAAGCTGGTCTTCCAAAATCCCATGGGAAATTTTTAAGGGGTAGAAATGAATTAAGCAATAAAGAAAGTACAATTAGCTTAACTGCAGCCTTTTTGATCAATTACTTTGTGTGAAAATAAGTGACAGTGGTGATGAGTGGGAGGGGTGAACTTTGTAAATATGCTTTCTGTATATTTTGGCTTGTGGGTGGTGTGTACCTTGTACCATGGGCTAAAAGTTCTGCCTTCATTTATACCCATACAACCCCACTGACTTCACAGGTAGAATTTGGCCCTATGTACACTTAAAAAGTAATGTGCCTTTTAAAAATCCCCTAGATGCCAAAAATCGTATCTGTGGAAAAAAGGTATTTACAAAACAGACAGACTTATAATATGCCCTAATTTATAGGTGAGTTAAATGTGTTGGATCATCTGATCTCCTCCTCCTCCTCCTCCTCCTCCTCATGAATGTATGTCTTGACTCTAATGGTATCTTGCTCCCTATTGCAGTCAGTAACACTTCCCTTCAGAAATAGCTTTTCAAAGCAGTAAAGAAACTTAGGCAACTAAGGTCCTTCATATTGAAGGTGACAAGGTAACTGCACTTTTTGAAAGCTAATCTATACAGGGTTGCCACTGGCTTTCTCTAGAAAGAATACACTTAATAGTTAAGTAGCTTGTACATAAATAGGAGCAGTTTTCTGTTCTTTTTCTCATACCTCAGTCATTTTCTCTGAAGTCAAAATGTTGCAGTTTTTTACTTATTTCAGCAGACTGGTGTATTGTTTTGTACTTTGTGCTTAGGTTCCTGAGCTATCAAAGTGTAAAGAATCTTTTTCCTGTGAGAATGAAGTGGGAGATACTAAGAATGTATGGGTTGCAGCAACTCTAAATAGGTACAGTACACACACCCATATTTACTTGTCTAGTAGACTGAGCTGATGGTGACATGAAAATGCATGTCGCATTACTCACTCAGATAGTGAGATTCAGATTTTTGAGCATTTTTGCAATAAAAAGGTAAAATAAGCTTCTTCCACTGCCACCTCAATATTTTTCTACTTAAACTATCACTGTACAATGTAAACTGGTCATTTTAAGAATAAATCATATTTTGATATGTCAGACTGTTTCCTGAGGGATTTAAACAACCACACTCTCCTTCACCACCCACGATGCTGATTTAGTGTGATTAAGAGGAGAATTGAGGGTGAACAGCAGGAAGGCCTGGATCAGTGTTATGGTCTCCAAGGGAGCACTTCTAGAGCTGGTCAAAAATTAGCAGTGGTCCCACAAAAAACTTCAATTTTCAATCTGAATTAAAATGAAGCTAATTTTTCCAGACCTTTCCTCAATATTGTTTTGAGCAAAGTGTCAAAACCACCGTCAGTATTACCGATTTGAAACACAGGAGCGGGGTGTTTTGAACCAAATCAGAACCGGACAGTTTGACAATCTGTTATGCCTCTAAGCATGGTAGTTCAGGTACCTGATGCCTCCATTCTCTTAGGAGCTAGGCTTCCACAGTGGACTACGGTTTTCTCACGACGCACTGTAGTAATGGGACTCTAACGTTGCACTGCAGCATTTCTGGCAAAAGGAAGACTACAATACATCATGGTCCATCATATAGTCCAGCCAGGGAGTCTGATCTGTAGGGAAGAGTAGGGGCATGACGCATTTGAATGCTTTCCCACACAGCAGCTCAAGCAGGCTTATGTTAATGTCAAGTTGAACTAAAAAGGAACATCTGGACTTGGTTTGTCAAAGAAATGTTTTTAATTTGGGATGAGCTACAAATTGATTTTGCTAAAACTTGCTTGAATTGCTAAAACTGCTTCGTGGTGGAAGATCAAGCTTTCCCATGGACAAATTTCAGTTTTGCAGAAGCCTTGCTTTTTCTCACTTCCCACCAAAAAGACCCCTTCCTTGAAGTTCCTGACCCCTCTGAACACAGCAAAAGGAACTCCCACCAAAAGCAGAATAGGAATGCTAGTGGAGCAGACTTTCACCAGAGGAGCCAGTCATGGGAATTGAACCAGGTCTGCCATGTAGAAGCATGAGCCTCTACACTACAGACTGACTTAAAGACCCCATGCTTTAGTAGGCTCCCTCCTTGCTAGCTGGGGCCTGACCAACAGCAGAGAAAAAAGCACCAAAGAGTGGGGTTACACTGCATAGGAGAATTCACACTCCCTCAAAACAATCCGACAATAACTTCCCTCCAGGTGGAGTAAGAAACTGTTATGAGACAGAGTTACAGCAAAGTAGTTTGATAGCCCTCCATGGCCCAACTTGTGCATCAATTCATTACTTCTCCCCAGCAAGATAGATGGAAAGGCTACCACAGAGTAGGGACTACAGTAGAAGTGCTGCTCCATGGCCTCAGGCAGGGACACATTTCTTTTCGTAGATCTAGCTTTGGGAGAGGATTTCTAAATGGATAGCTGGCACATCCTAACCCGAGGAGGGAGGGGTTGCTCACATTCCTAGCAACTTTTTTTTTTTTTTAAAGCGTTATATAAATCTACTCTCTGAACTACCTTGGCTTTAAGGCCACTCCCCTGGACGGCTATCTTGCAAGGTGTGGCCCTGTAGTATGTAAGACAACAAATGGAGTATGTTCTTGAAAGGACCTTAATGCCATTCTCAAACTCCCTGGGTTCCTGCTCACCCTCTTTTTCTCCCCTCCCCCACTGCTCTATTTCAAATAAATCCCCTCTGCACAGCAAAAAAGTGCCACTCTAGTGGTCCACCTTCTCCCTGTCCCTGCTCTGTGGCAGAGGCTGGACACTGCATTTGTTTTTGATTTTGGCCTAAGATCTCCTCACGTGGACATACTTAAGACAAAATATGCAGCATTCTTGATTAAGATCCTAGACAAGGCAGCTTGCCAAACAGAATCAACAGCAGGGTTGGCTTCTTGTCCCACTGAAGCCAGCCCAATCCCCAGTTTTATTTAAAGCAGCCTGCCAGGGGGTTCTGAAAGTTTATCAGCCCATTTCCTTCCCACAATGATAATTAAATGAAATGTTATTCATCAAAAAATGCTGCTCATGTGTGGCACCTCAACCCCCTTGTGGGTGCCCTATCCTCTAGAATAGAGTTATTCCCATTCTCTCTCAGGCCTAACCATTCTCTTTATTTATCCACAGTGGAACAGCTTCAACAGGAGAGCCTCACATCAGAATATCCCATAGCCCCCGGCTAGCGCAGTGGTTCTCAACATTTTTAAATGGAATGCCCCATGGACTTTTGTCTAATAATTGCACCCCTCTTCCTCAGAATCACATCCCCCTTTCCGTCTTCTGAAAGGGGAGACCCTTTCAGGAAAAAAGGGAGGTGTTTCTGTTCTGTAGGCCCTGTTGTTTTCCTGAAAGAAAGGGGCTTGGGGGAAGGAGGACATGATTGTGGTAGGGGGCTTCTGCTACAGGGTGGTAGTGGTGGTGGTGGCTGCTCCACTTCCAGGGATCGTGAAGCCGGACCAGCTCTGTCCCCTGCTCCGTCCCCTCCCATGATCCATCTCATGCCCCACCCCCCACTTTGAGAACCACCGGGATACTGCACACTGCGGAGAGGTGGCAGACTCCTGTTACAATCCTTTCTCCCCCTGCCTAGTAGTGGGGAATTGAACGTGAGTCTCCCACATTGGAAGAGAGTACTCTAACCACTGGGTTAAGAGTTAAAAATGGATACTCAGGACATTATATCCTTGGGCAAGTTATGCAGCCACACACCTTCCCTTCTCCTAGTTTGTGACTCGCTCACTCCCAGAGGTGAGAATTTTTACTTTGAAAAATATAGGCAGCGAGCAAGTTTAGGTGCCTGCAGTGTTCAGCGGAGTCTTGTGGATTGTGAATGTGGGTCCAGGTACCTGAGGATACGTCTATATTGCAAACCTTCCACCCCCACCAGCAAGTCTCAGAGCCTGAGTCAACTGCCTGGGGCACATGGTACAAGGCTAAAAATAGCAGTGTAGGTGTTCCCACTTGGGCTGGATCCTGGGCTCTGAGGCACACCCACCTAACTGAGTTTCAGAGCCTGGGCTCCCGCCTGAGATGGAATGTCTGCACTAATTTTAGCCTTGTAGTGTGACCCTGTGAGCTCGAGTCAGTTGACCTGGGCTCTGAAACTGCTGGGGTGTTTTGGATTTTTTTTGGTAGTGTTCATATACCCTAAGTAGATTTGTGGATTCCACCCCACATGCCTGTCAGCTGAGTGTTCATTATATCAGGTGAAAGACATGGTCCCAGGTGATTGGTTTTCATAGCCAAAATCATAGGTTTCAGAACTAGTAGAGGGGAGAAGGGGATTTCCACACCCTCCTGACTTGATGTGGTTTCCATAATATACAGGGTTTACAGTTTGGTTCAATGGCTCTTAGCAACCCCACTATAAAAATTGTTCCAGTCCCCCTGGTTAAAATAGTCTCTCATTCTCCAATTTCAAAAGTCAAAGTATAGTTCCACAGTGTAACTGGTCTTTTGCTGCATTCAGACTTAGGGTTACTGGTCATCTTATTTCAGCACATAAAACTAGCATTAAAAAGTACTGAGAACACCTACACCATAATAGAGAGTCCACAGAATGTTCCTTAGTATATCTGTCTCTTAACTATTGTTCACTGAATATGTTGATCTGAGCTACCTCATTGCCTAACTCCTCTCTTTCCAATGCACTGTGGGCTCCTGCTGGTTTCATTGTCCCGTATCTGCACTCAATTGCTCTCCTAGCCTAGCTACTGCGTTGGTGAGAGGTGGGCTGCTGAGGCTAAATCATCTTCCTAGGAGAGACAGCAGTTAAGAGTGCTTTCCAGTCTCCTGCAACCTTTATCACACCGCAACGGTAGAGGATTCAGACTTGATCAGAGCTGGGGATCTGGCTTCTAAATGCCACTGACCTTTGATTAGTAATTTACTGGTCTCAGAGTAGGACAAAAAGAGTGTAAATAAGCTCTATATGAGTGAAACAGCCGATTTTTTTCAACTGGTTTGCTACTTATAACTAATTGTCCTCTTTTCTATTCATCTGTGAAAAGACGGCTTAGAGATGCGAAAAAATCAAAGAGTAAACATGAAGCCTTTCTCACCCTACACAGACCAGCCTTCATATTACACATATAAAATGTCTTCTTTCTGTCTCAATATCAAGGCACACACAATCTTGATAAAATCCATGCAATTTAATTTCCAGATAAAACTTTTGGAAAGCATTTCTTTAGCGATCTGACCTGAAAGGGGAAAGATCTAAGAAAATAACTCTGAGGGAATGTTTATTGCCTGGTAGTGGTCTTTTACTGACCGTGACCATAGCCTTTAAACGACCATTCCAGACCCAGCGGCCCAGATCTGAACCAAAAGGTACGCTTGATCTTAGCCATAAGGTGGAGAACCTCCTCAAACAGCAGCAAGGCAGACACTGACCTTTATTTTGGCAATGTTTAGCTCAAACAGTGCAGGCTTGATCTGTTTGGCTGTTAAGCCCATTTTCCGAGCAGTACGTTGGAAAATATCAGGTCTAATTCTGCTAAGACAAAGAAAGAACCCTGACAGTCCTAGGCCTTTCCAGCTGCCGACGGTTTAGTAACAAGGTGTATGCATTTTAATAAGATGAAAGCAAAAACGCCTGTAAGGTACTGGGCACCATCAGTTTTCTTTGAGCTTTTAGTGAGAAATGAGACAGCTCACAATGTCAGGCCCTTTGACGGTAGTAACTGTCAGTAATATAAGGATGGTAACAAAGAAGGGGCTGGTGCAGAGTTAGAGAAAGACCACTTCCTTAAGCATACCAGAAGCAGGAAGCCTGTACGAGAACTGCTATCTCCTGTAAAAGAAACAATTAAGGTGGGCAACAACACTGCAGAGAAGCTAAATTTTTTCTTTGTATCACACAGGATATTTGGGAAGTACTTAGGGCTACTAATTTCTGGTAATAATTATTAAGGACTATCAGATATGGAGCATTTCTTATACCTTGCTCTGAAGCAGCAGGTACTGCCACTGTTGGAGACAGGATACAGAACTAGATGGCCCATGGGCCATATCCAATTTGGCAATTCTTGGACTCCTGTTACTATCTCTGCAGAATTCAACTTGATTCAGAGTCATGGGAATCTTGACTGCATCTCTGAATACGTAATTACATGCAGCAGATCCTAGACTCTCTCTGCATCCCCTCCTGCCACATCTGCAGCAGCAGCAGCTCATTAAAGCATCCCAACTATGGAAGAGAAAAGTAGGGACTAGCTGGCATTTGTCACATGATTGTTTTACACAACATCTGGTGACTAGTTTCCTAAGATGACTGCACAGCCATTTTGGCCCATTAAAGAAGAACAGTAAACATACCCCTATCTTAACCTATTTTCTACTAATGAGCTTGGAGCAGGTCAGAAGTATGCTGGGATTACATAGGGTAACTAACAGGCCAGTGCAGAATAGACTGTTCCATGGAATAATTCCTTTTTACTGCAAATACTGCAGATGTGGGCTGTTCCTAGATATCCACAGTACTTATCCCTTACTAAGAGACAGTAAAGTGGGCCGCTAGTTGAAGGCTCTGCTGCATGAATTCATGTATTTGTCTATATTTTGACTGGTTGATGACTGAAAGAATTGACTGAGGACTGGCTGAAGTTGGTTTTAGCTAAAAAGTCTAGAAAAAACAATACTTTGATTATCACAGCGGCATATATTATCAGTGGTTGCCTGATAAGTGGTAAGCTTCCTTCTTCTTTTAGAAAAGATAGATCATTGTATCCTCAAGTAGCTGTTTATATAAATAACATACTTCTCTTTTCATTTTAGTCCAAAAAAGGTCCTTGCCAATACTCCTGCCCTAAGTGGAGGGCTATTCCTTAAACCTAAAACTGCATGGAAAAACCACAACCACAAAAACCAAGCTCTCACAGACACACTCTGGCACAAAGCATAAACAGGACAAATCCACATTTTTTCTGTTGAGAGAAGAATGTCACCTCAGCCAAAAAAATGTTGCAATGAAAATAAACTGACTCACTAAAATAAAATGAAAATAAACTTCCATGGCTAAGATGGAAGTTTTCTCTTTTTGTAAGAAGGAAATATTCAGAGGACTGGCCAGAAGCAATGTGTGCACTGTCTACTGAAGTCACCATGTCCAGTGGCAGATCATTATAGACGAGGCCTCTGTTTTTGGAATTACCTCTCTTTGGCAACCTAGCAGAACTCAAGTCTATCAACTTTCAGGGCATGGTTCCAGTCATGTTCATTCTGTTGAGTGTTTCTCTGTTGTTGTTTCTGTTTCTAGTTTTTATTCTGAAAATGGCATGTCTGATTTGTAATTCAGTGCCCAGCTATCATGACACTAGGTATTACAGAAAAAAAAGTAAACAGAGAAAAACTGAGCAAAGTCAAGTATGCCACAGAAAAAATTTTTCTGCTAGGTCCAATGATTCTCTTCTTCCACCAATCAAGCTCTCCAGGCTTAGTGAGTATGATTTAATTTTAGGCTTTGTATTTAACTAGTATATTTATAGAAAACCTTGCACATTATTGATCTGCAAACCGGGCATACCGTGTCTCACTGGCATCCACACTGATCAGTAAGTGTCCAGTATCAACTGGGGCAACTTGAAATAAAACAAGAACATATATTCTTATGTCATTTCCACCATTCCACTCCTGTTCCCAAGCAAGAATAACATGGCAATACTCTGTCTCTCATAATATTTCTGCACTTGTAACTCTGGAATGGCTGGAAACAGGAAGTAACAAAAGCTTCTCAGAATATTTCAGATAATCAAAAAAAGGCTTGGAACAAGTTCAGTTCTGGCAATGGCCAAATGACTAGGTTGGGATGTGGGCTAGTCTTATTCTAGCCACTCCTGGGAGTGATTGGCCTGAGACAAAAAAAAAAAATCCTTCCCAGGGCATCAGAGTCACATCCCATCCAGCTAAATCGGTTAAAATGCTGTGAAAGTAGTTTTGGGTCTGTCCTTGCACTAAAGTCATAATTCTCAGGTAGAAAGTCCAGTTCAATGCTCACATCCCAGGCAATCCTAGGGTGGTGGCATAAGGTATAAATTGGCACTGAATTTATTTTATAACTTCACAGTTGTAAAATGCATCTCTCTGATGGACTCATAATTACAAGCATTGACTTTTTCAGCTGGCTGGCAGTGGTGGCTTTGCCACGTTATATTTATGCAAGAAAAGCAATTTCTGTGGGCTAGAGTCACATTTCTTCATTACATTAATTGGAATTGGAAAATGTTTGTTCTCTGCCTATGTAGCTGTGGGAGGGGGGAGGCTCATCTCTCTGCCTAAATTATCAAATTACCACCCACTTTCCTTGGGCTGAAGGATCTTTTGGGGAGATCGGAATTTACCCTAGAACAACTACAATTTACAGACAATATCTTTGTCAGTTTCTTGTGGAAGGGATTGGATGCAACTGTCACTAAAAGAAACAATCAAGGAGAGTCACATATATGGCTAACTAACTGCAGTTATATAACAAGAGAATAGCACAAGAAATTCCAACTGCTTAACAAACAAAAGAACCCTAATTCTCCCATAAGCAGTCCAAACTGTTTGGCATTAGCCCTCCTGCTCCAGCATTGGCTTGCTGGCTCTCTCTCTGTCCCTCTTTGAGCATTTTCAAAGCTCCAAATGTATCCCCTACTCTCCAACATGTATACATGTGCTTTAATGGTCACAGGTGTTTACACTTAGAATTATAGAAAGGAAAGTATATTTGTTACCTTCTTCTTCCAGTGATGGTCCCTGTATGCATTCCACACAGGGTACAAATGTGCACCATGCAGCAGAGTCTGGAAATTCTTCAAAGCAACGTCCATTGACCAGCACATGCACAGTAGCTCTCCTCGTGCTCCCGACTGAAGGGTATGAGAAGTAGTGTGGGTCAACCCCTCTCTAGTTTCTTCTCACTGTGGCGTGGCCTGAGTCAGAATTGTGTCCTCCTTCACTTTGGTGCATAACCTACAAAGAAAACATTTATAAACAGTTTTAGTCTTAGATTAATAGTTAATAATTACAAAGTTTATAGTATATTATAGAGGTTTTTTTTCTCCCCCATTGGGAAATCCCTGCCCAGCCCTAGGGCTATGCCCAGAGTCTCAGGATTCAAGAATTTCATCTCCTGTTCTCAATCCTTCTCCATCTGTGATGAACTTCAATGCTGCCTGAACTCTCTGATTGAGGCACATATAACCACAAAGGGCAGTATCTGTAGGTCCTTGCCATCCAGAACTTGAGAAGCCTGGGAGCTTCACTTATGGAAGCACCTGATGGAGAAGATTACGAGGACCCTCTCCAATCTGGGCCAAGCCCTGTATGTTGGCTTGAGCTGCTTAGCGGTGACCCTCCAAGAACCAACTTTAGAGTGAAGGCCACAACATCTAAGCCCAAGGACTCTTCTTCTTCATGGGCTCCCCAGGAAAGTAGAGGGCATTCTCAAAGCCTCAAGGACAGATCCCCACTGAAAATTGTCCATAAGAAATGCGTTTCTTTCCAGACCTGGACCAGGTCAGGTGAGATGTTGCAAGCAGAACTAGCTCTGATGAAGACTCCCGATAGGAGGGCAACATGCATAAAAAAAAAAGAATCACCAGTTCTGTCAGTCACCTTGGTACTGAAGTATATGGATAGATGCTTCCCACTTCTGTCTACAAGTGCTGGTCTGCACCCATTGTTGGTACCTTCTCATCCATCTATAGACTGTTTGGTCACTTCAGATGCAAATTAACTGCAGGAACCCCTCAGACACCAGGGTATACCGGGATTACATGATACCAGAGGATATATACCTCTCTTATCCACAGTCTCCACTTCTTTCTGGACGGGCCTTCCTGAGGGATCTCCTTCCTCTGGAGGAGTCTACATCACTATCCCAGGAGCTCTCGTCTCCAACCAACCAAGCAGGAGTTGCTCAGTACTGATGCCACTGCTGCTAGCAATGGAGCAGTTCTTGGACTCAGATGAATCAGAGGAGATGGCTGCAACAGTACCTCCACAGAGGTAGCTGAGTCGAGGGATTATATTTGCCATTCCACTAGGTATGACCCCCAGAGGGACCACTGGCACAGATTTTCTTGGGGCCTTCCACCACTGATTGATCCTCCTTTCTGATCTTATTAGGGTCCTTTAGATGCTTGTGACAAGTATCCAGGCCCTTCTCAAGAGTCATACCATTCCTCTCCCTCCTGCTAACTAGTTATGTCGGTGTACAAGGAGGAAGAGGCGAAATTGGAGCCACAGCTGCCAACAATTATGACAGGTGCCTCTTCATCATCCCCAGATAATGTGGTCATTCCTTCTTCGCCTTCTACTCCAGATGGTCATTGCCAGTACCAGGAGCTATTACAAAGAGTGGCCAGTGTCCTTTAGATCCCATCAGTGGAGGTCCAAGATGCTCAGCTCTGGCACCTGGACATCTTGCAGCTGCAGGGACAAGTAAAGTGGCTCTGCCCATCAATGAGGCCATGCTAGAACTGGCTCAAGTGGTATGGCATACTCCAGCAGCTTGTGCCCCTACACCAAAAAGGATCGAGAGACAGTATTTTTTTCCTGCTAAGGGGCTGAATTCTTATTTTCCCATCTTTCATCCAACTGGTTGGTGGTATTGGCAGCTGCTGAATGGGCTAAGCTGTACTATCAAAGGGCCATGAACGGAGAGGAAGGTCTTCTCTGCAGGCCTGCAATTTGTGTCGCTAACTAGCGAGCATTGTTAGTGAAATATGATTTTAATACCTATTCCAGGCTTGTGGACTTCACAAACAAGCTTCCCACAGAGAACAGGGCCCAATTTCAGTCTCTTTTAGATGAGGGGAAGCTAGTGGCAGAGGTAGCTATCCAGGCTGCAGTGGATGCATCAGACACAGCTTCCAGAAATTTGGCCACTGATCTAGTCATGAGTAGGGATTCCTGGCTACAATTGTCAGGATTTCCTAGGGAAGGCCAAAGTACCATCCAGAACTTCCCTTTTGACTAATTGAATCTATATAATGAGAGAACAGACAAGCCCCCGCACTCACTAAAATACTTGAGATCGACTTTGCATTCCCTGGGGACTTATACTCCAGCCCCCAGGAGGAAACATCAGAGTCAACTCTACAGACTGAGGCTACCCTCACCTCATGCACCTTATTACCAGCACACAGCTGAGCTGCTGTGCAAATGCTAGAAGATTCAGAGTCCTCACTGTTCCCAGCTAGGTCCCAGCTACCGCCACAACCAATCAAGAGCTACTTTTGACATATTGGTCAAGATCCACATACCACAACTGATGCCACCACCTTGTCCTCTGTTATCTGTGGGGGCTGTCTTACACTCTTCGCCCACAACTGGAACAAGATCACTATAGACAGTTGAGTTCTGGAGATTATCCATCAGGGATACGCCAATGAATTCTCGCCTTCCCACTTCACAAATACCCTTCCAAGTCCCCCTTTGGGGACCACTCTCACAAGGTAATGCTTCAATGGGAAGCAGAATCTTTCTTACACTGCGGGACAGTAGAGCATGTCCCATCTCTTTACAGTGGGAGAGGGTTCTACTCCCTGTAATTCATAATTCCCAAAAAAGCCAAAGGGTGGAAAAGGGTGGAGACCCATCCTGGACCTTTGGTAAAAGCTAAAGTTCTGAATGATTATGCTGATATCTATAATCCAACAGATGTAGGTTCATGGTCCTTGACATGGACATGTATTTCCATTTGGACATTCACTCATCACATAGGAAATTCATGCATTTTATGATAGGTCAGGAACACTTCCAGTTTTGAGTCTTCCCCTGGGGGCTGGTTACAGCACCCAGAGTATTTACAAAGGTTTTCTCTGAGGTAGCAGATGAGACACTAGGGCTAGAAAGTATTCCCATACCTGGATGATTGGATCATGGTAGGCTGATCTCATCAGGAGGTCAGATCAGTGACAAGGTTTCTCATACAACTTTTAACAGCCCCAGGTGCTTGCATAAATGAAGAAAAATCTGTTTTGTTACCCACAAGGTCAATAGGGAACAGCACTTGAAGAAGTGGAGGTTACTGACTATAACTGGAGGTTCTTTGAGATGTGTGGTCCCTATCTGTATTCCACTACACACCCTTCTTCCCCTCTGCTTCAGATTCTGTTGGAGTTGCAGGAGGAGGAGGAACTGGAGCTGCATTGACCCACACTGCCTCTTATATCCTCAGTTGTGAGCACTGCTATGAGGAGAGCTACTGCACATGTGCAGGCCAACAGACACTGTTTTGAGGAGTTCCCAGACTCAGGCACATGGTGCGCATGTGCACCCATGCGTAGAATACAGATAGGGACCGCACATCTCGCAGGACCTCCCATTACAGTAAGTAACCTCCATGTCTCTTTCTGGGCTAACCACAGAAGTTGTAGCCTCATGCTGTAATTTATACAAGCCAGAGCAGTTTAAGGGATCTGATCCCGTGACAGGGAGGCAGAACTCAGCAGTGTGTCAGAGGGAGAGCAGCAGGTTGTCGTGCAAACCTCAGCAGAGCGTTACCTGCTGGAGTTGGCATGGATGCCTACTTTAGGAGGAAGGTTAGGAGTGGGAGAAAGATAAGAGTCTGTCTAAGATTAGGAGAGGAAGAACCAGGTTGCTAAACTGGGAGGAAGAAAAGTAGTGAAGTTGGGCTTCATTAAGTTTTCATATCACCTTAAGTTAATTAGAGTATGAACCCACAGCAATGCTGTATTTCAGAACATGAAGGGAAATTGTTTCGCTGTCTATATAGTTTACAGTCAGCAAAGAGACTGGATTAATGCTTTAATAACTACAGCTGTCAACAACAGAAGTGTCTTGATAAGGAAACGTAGTAAACTGTAGGCTTTCCATCTGATGGTTTGAAATGCATACAGCCAAAGCCTTCTTGTATTAAAAATGATTAAGAGAATCTGAGCTGCACTCCTCCCTTCTCCAATTTAATGTAACACTGTTAGCAGCTCTAGCATTTCACTTTCTGAAGTTGCCATGTGGCCCGTTTCCAGACACCATTATACCTTTTTTGTTTATTTACTGAGTGTCTTTTAAATCCCAGAGGCAAAGCTATTAAAAAACCATTATCAAAAGACTTCTTCTGTGGGCTTCTCAGACAGTAATGTGACTGCCTCTCCTGCAACCAAGACCAGAATAAACTCCCAAGACTTTCCTTTTATTTTTGGCTAGGTTTTTGGTAAACAGAGCAGTGGAATACATCAGTGTGTGACTTGTGAGTTAGGTGTTACTGGGAAATGTGCCACAGAATTAAAATAATCTTGTGACAGATTTTCATCCAGCACAGATGTAATCATGAATCTCTTGGATTAATTTATATTTCTGTCAGACCACTTTCTTCTTGCTGTGGGTCACAATTTTGTGCGTAGCAGCTTCACAGCATATTAGTGTTCTTTATGTAATGTTCATTTGCTTTCCTTCACCGAAACAATTCCTTACTTTCCTTTTTATTTTTGTAACTTGATTTTTCACACACACACAACTTGTTTGATATTGCTACCAATAAAACATGGAGGGGGGGTTCATCACTGGGGGAATTCCTTTTAAATCAATGATATTTGCCCAGGTGGCATTTGGCCCATTATATTCAAGCCTCCTTCCCTGAGTTTTTGTTCTATAGAAAGCACTTGCTTTCAGAACTGCAAGCCCAAATTATCTCCCACCACCCACACCACAATCTCTTAAATTAAGCATCTCCTGTAATAAATTGGGGACGGGTGTGACTGCCTCCTGTACTGGCAAGCGGCATGCAAGTGAAGAATTAGAGTGTGGACGAGGTCCCTAGAGGCTGTCCACAGTCCTTTACTTAACACTTGCACCCAGCTTCTCTTTTCCCATGCTGATTGCCAAGCACAGATTCTGCTCCACATCAGACATAGGAGAATGGGGAAAAGATTTATCAGGCATTGCAGTAAGGGGAAGGGAAGCTTTGAGGGCTGTGCCTTAACTCAGTCCTATTAAAGTAAAGCATCCGTTTTCTACAAGAGGCCTGAGCTACTGAAATAGCAATAGCTTTCCATTGAAATAGGATCTGCTTCCTCTGGAATGTCTTTACTTTACTCCTAGCTCTAGAGCTGTTCTAGCAGATAGCAGAAGGCACAGTTTTGCAGATTTGGAAATGTGCCTGAGAAATAGCTTTACCTTTTCTCCATCTTCCAAGGTAGTTTTGCTCCCTTCATTCAGCGATGACCGGCATTGCAAATCAGATATGGATTTAGCCTGACAAGAGAAAAAGGTGTGAAGAGGAGGGGTACCTCGTTTGGTTAACCTACATGCCCAGCAAGTTCTTGCAGGCTTACAAAAATATTTTTGACTGAGGATGTTATACAAACAGCATCCAGGGCAGAATCTGTTCTGGAGTATAAGGAGCTCTTTTTGATTAGTACTATAATGTGGAGTTCTTGCCCACTCCAAACAGCATAGATCCTGGATTATAGTCCAGTGAGAGATTTGGTTTTATGGATAGCTCAAATAACAAAACAAATGTAGCCTAAACTTTCCTCCCCACACCTAGCTACTCCTGGGGCTTCCCTCTAGCATCTCCTTTAGCTCAATATCCCAGAGCTGCATTCAACACCTTTTAGCCTGTTTGAAGCTAACAAGATGCACCTCCTAGCATGAGTCAACAGTAATTACGCTGCATCTTTATGGAGGATTTTGCATCTGAGTTTATGATGACTCAGCAGTGGCTCCCTGTATTCCTATGTAGGGTCCTGTAATCCGTTACTTTGTTATATACTGCAGACACTGGTATTCTGGAAGGGTAGAGATCACTCCTTAGTGGTGTGGGTCACTTTCGCATAGTTTTATACTTACCAGATATTTCCCGTTGAGTCTCAAGTATGCATTAGTGTGATTAGAAATAGTAAAACAGCATTAGGAAATGGTTCATTCTGATAAGTCAGTAGCCAAACTAGTAGCCTAGAACAATAGTGTCATTAGCAATTAAACCCTCTTTTCCAGTTTCCATCACTGACAGCTATCACATGTGTTCTGTTATTACTTATCTCAGTGGATTTGTTTTTACACTTATTTGAACTGGGTGAGCTTGGAGCTGATGTCCAGTCAGGTACAATCTGTAAATTTCAAAGCACTTTACCAAGATGGTTAGTGTTATTATCCCCTTTTTGCAGATGGGAAAACTGAGGCACAAAGCAGTGACATGACTTGCCTAAGGCCACCCAGAAGAGCTAGGACTAGAACCCAGGTCTCCCAAATCCCAGGATAGCATTCTAGCCACTAGACCAAACTGCCTCCCTCAAATCACATACCATGCAGCCAAGCCATTCTCATCATTGCATGACTACAGCAGTGATATTTTTCATTGTGGTCCTTCTATAGTTTGTCCCTGAACAGGACAGAGGGAGGTGTTACACACTGACTTCACTGTTAGAAATTAAAATGATTTGGCTGTAGCATCCATAAATTAAACACAAAAAGAATTAGGTCTCAAGTTTTGTAGAAGGATGAGTTAACTCTGAAATATATAATCTCCTTGATTAACATTGAGGAGATATACAATATTCACAATACAAGTGTTAATAATGTAAACTGAAGTCCAATGCATTTCCTCCATTATTTAACATTATTTGTAATTTCTCTTTGTTTTTAAATTGTGTGGATGAGTTTAATGCTTTTGAGAGTGAGAGATTAATGCTGCTCAATTAAGATGGTTTACTATAGCTAGGTGCTATGCAATCTTTCCTTCACAGCTCTGTCAAAGCATCTCAGTCCTGACTTTAATTGTCTTCCCCATCTCCAACTGCCTTTCTGCAGCAATGATGCAATATCTTGAATGTGGACAAAGAGCAACAAAGGGATTAGGGTGAGACCAAGAAACTCATTTCAATTTATGGCCTGAACTGCATTTCTTAACCAGAGGTGCTAGGTTAGTGCTATAACTCATGGGACTATCTAACATTTTACAGCAATGACATACTGTCATTTGCATCCCTTTGTAAGTGAAAGCAATGGTCGGATGGATAATCTTTTATTATTTTTAAATATACTTTAGTTAACTATTTGCACAGCATTAACAACAGTGAATTTTTAATCTTAGACATTCTAATTTTAAGAAATCATATTTTATTTTTTTTAACTCAGTGTATCTGCATATAGTCCCTCAATACAGGCATCTCTGAATGCTGGAAATATTTTAAATGCATCTTAAAACTAACACTCTTGAACTTATGATGCAAACTCAGCAGACAACATCACCTGAATGCCAAACAGGAGGAAAGATAAGAACAATGGCCCAGATCCTCAAAGAAATTTAGGTGCCTAACTCCTATTGAGTTCAATGGGAGTTGGGCATCTAAATACATATGAGATCTGGGTCAAGATGACTATTGTACAGGAGTCTCTCTGTAGGCAGAGAAAGCTATATACAATAGGGCAAAGATAGTTAAAGGTGGAAGCCAAAAGGTACGCTCCTAAATCCATAGTTGTCCCCTGATCCTGCAAAGATTTACACGGGTGCTTAATTTTCCTGCCATGAGTAGTTTCATTGATTTCAGAGGGACTGCTCACAGCAGTAGAGTTAAGCATGGCATAAGTGTTTGCAGCCTTTGGAAACTGATAAGCGACCTGATTTTTAGAAGGGCCAAATATGCAGCAGCTCCCCTTGACTTCAGTTTGGAACTGTTGGCAAATATATGGACCTGTCTATCATTTTGCCTCCCATCCCTTCCATGGGAGAAGGGGTAGTAAGGCTACCAGACGTCCCAGAAAGCTTCAAAGAATAGCAGCCTACCAGCATCGCCTCAAGATGAAAACAGGAAATGGGTTCCAAGACCTAATGTGAGGAGGGGTATGTGCTCTGAAAGATTTGGTTTTATTTATCCTTAAGACAATGGTAAAAAACCCATAATAAATGTACACAGTCTTTGTGTATTTGAAAAGAGCTAATTTCCGTACACTTAATTTGAATAATGTTATCACAATATAATTTGTGTTTCAATTGTACAAGAAAGGACCATTTGTTGACAGATACATACCTTTACTCACTCTCTCACTCTTTCTCTAGCAGATCACAGAGCTCTTCAACATTCCCCCGAAGTATGACACATTTCACAAAGCAGAATGCGATCCTGCAAGTACAGACTGTATTATACATACCAGGGAGCACAGCTAACATTGCTGTGGAACTTCTAATTCTGAATTTCCTAACCTTTGGGAGTTGTAAATCTCAAACTTTCTCTATTTCTAAACTTCACTATTTCTATCCATCCTCCTATACTCCTTGTAAAATTGCTCACGTGGAAAAAACCCCACTCTTTTGCATTAACATTAAAACGCCCCTCTCAAGTTCATGAAAAAATCTGAGCCATGATCCACAATTAGAAGGCTCTAATTATAAAAAGCATTAGAAGGGAAAAGAATTCCGTTCTCTGAACCAGAGCAAATCTCCCTTTATAATGCACCAGGTTTCTCTGTAACTAAGATCACTTTCACTGCCCCGATTGGTGCAGTCATCTAATACATCAGTTTGTTTTGTTCCAAGTAGCTTGGGGAATTGGACAAGTCTTTTGCCATTGCCTGCTGCAGTAGGGGTGAAATGCTGCAGCCCAGCCCCTCTGCCACTGCAGAGGAGCCAAGTAATGATGGAACTGTTGCATGGAGAGTGGGGCCAAGAATGAGGAAACCTGTGCAGGACGACTCTGAAGCCCACTGCTCTCTCTTGGGGGCTGTTCCAGAGGAAAGCATAGGGCAGTTTAGGGGTAGCCCTGGGTAAGGAGAGTGGAGTGTCTGTGCACTGTACAGACCTACTGGCAATAAGCCCTGGGAAGAAGGCAGAAGTGCGATATGGAGAAGTGTTTGTTCCCCTGTCCTACCTCTGGACTGTCAACAAGGAAGCAAGAAAGCAGGAAAGAATCTATTCCCCTCCAGTTGTCCTTCCCTCTCTGTCCACCCTAACCCATTTATTCATTAACTCAGATTAGCTAACTTGGGTTAAAATAGCAGTGAAGACACAATAATTTGCCATTTAATTTGGGTTAGGAGTTTGAGTTAAAGTCTATAGAGAAGCCTGGAGTTGAATATGAGCTGCTAACCTGAGTTATGGCATCACAGCTATTTTAACCCAAATTAGCTACTCTGAGTTAAAAACACACTTTTTTGGCACTGCAGACACACCCAAAGACTAAAAAGCTGATTTAGGGTCATAATATGTTCTGACAGTAGTTTCACTGGCACTAGCTGTTTAATAGAAGTTGTTGAGGCTTTGCAGTAAAAATGCCAAATACACTCACTGCAGTATACATTTCTGGTATTGTGTGGCTAGAAAGGCAGGCAGCTTTGGTTTCAAGTGCCAAACTTTAAGATTTGTAGAATGCACTCATTAGTATTCATGTCAGTTAGTCCCAAGCCTGGGAGTATTCATGTTAAAGTTTAAAAGCCCATTAAGCTTTTGTCAGAGGTAAAATAAATGCATTGTTATGACCGTACGCAAATTACCACAAATATATTTCCCTAATATGGAACACTAGTCATGGGGCTATTCTGATCTCACTAATGCTTTTCTATCTCTGTACTTATAATTTATTTTACCTGGTACAACCCCTGGGACATAATTACCATGTTTCCAAGGGGATCCCGCAAAAAGAAAGTCTGCCAACAACATGAGCACTTTATAAAACACTGCTCCATTTCAATCTCATTTAACATCATCATTTTCTTTTAAATGCCTAGAAGTTTGATATACTTTTAAATCTTTTTAATGGTGCATACAGAAAAATTAAGTGCAATTATTCTGTGTCAGGAGAGAAGAAATGTGACATAAAGCAGAGGTTCTGATTTTGAGCTACCCTACCCTGGCGGACGGGGGGTAAATGTGACTTTAATTTGGCTAAGCACCTCTTGAATTCTGGGTCTGGCCCCTGGTATAAGTTAGAGCAAACCAGGGACTGCTGTATCTTGGGGCAGTTTCATCAGCCCCTGTGAGCTGCTGGTACAGACTAGTCAGAATTCAGTGTGCTCTGGACATACCTCCTCTTACAAACACATCTGGTCCCTAAGCATTCCTCCAGGCACACCCTTGCTCCAGCAAAGGGAAAAACATAAAACCATTGTGTCAGCCCTATGTCAACTATGGAATCTAGTTGCTTTCAGGTCCCTTTCCAGCACAAGAATCACACAGAGTGGCAGGAAAATAGCTCAGAATTGGAACCTACATGTTAAAACAGATGGGACCAGGTTGTGGGTGCACATCTGTATGAGAGGGAGCTACAATCCTAGTATTTGCACACTCAGAGCACAAGTGAGCAGGACTCACAGATCTGCTCCTAGTGCTACACCCTCCAAAAGGTTCTAGGCTCTGCTCCCTTCTTTGCAAGCTACTGAACAAGAGTCAATATAATGTAGAGTGCACAGTGCACCCTTCAGACAGGTGCATTAGGGATGCCCTGGCATGCGCTCAATCAGTGTAACCAGACACATTCTGCTATGTCTGTACTGAGGTATGCCTCTGGGAACTGCCCCTGTGGTTCCCAAAATCTCCTATAGGTGCTAAAGCTGGTGGTGGAAATGGGAGCAATTGAAGAGCCTGTAAGGAATGAACAGAAGTTTGGTCCACATGCTTGGGTCTGGCCATGGAAGTATTTGGAGTGCACGTCAGTCTTTGCACTTTTAACTACCTGTCATGATATTCTCAGCAAGAGTGTTTTCCTTGCCATAGCTGCTCATTAAGAAAAACCAAAACACAACATTCTGTGCTCTACATGTTCTAATGCTGAGGAGAAAGATTCAACTATTCAGAGATGTTGTCAACATTTAACTATGCATTCCTATCACTAGTGTGAAAAGATACAAAATGCTTTCTTTGTGCTGAATCAATACACTGATTTTAATCTACAAAGGTATCAGGACCAGCTACAATAGGGACCAAATCATTTCTATCCACATGACTCTTAGATACCTACACTCTTTGGGACAGAGCCATTAAGAAAGTCTAGCATGAAGGTCCTGACACGTTTGTGAGTGCCAACACACACAAGTAGTCCTGTATGCTCACCAATATGCCTTAGGGTTACACAGTTTAGATCTAAACATTTTCAATTAAGGGCACATGACTTTGAAACAAGCTATTGCCAGGGATAAGATTAAGTCAAAACCTGGCTGTCTTCAGAACACACCAGAAAGCCTTGCTGTCATAATAGAAGATGTGCCAACACACACATAGTGTTAGAAAAGTTTCCTAGAGCCTTGGAAAGCTGAAGAACAGAATTCACTAGAAAATCCATTTTAGATAATGCTTTGTGGAACTAAATGACCTGTTAGGAGTTTGACACCACAAGTGCTATAGGAAAGCCTGCCAGAGGTAGCAACTAAATAGTTGAGGAGATGAATTAAAATATTCTTTACAATTATTTATTAATATTGGATAATCAGATAAAACTCTTGTTGGAATGAGTAGAAATAATTACATTGAAACCTCATGATTTGGCCCTTTAATTTTATAGCATAGTAGATTTACTCTATCTATTTTCATTGATTTACTTTTGTCAACCTTCATTAATTCATATACAAACAATACTGCAATGAAACTTATAACAGAAACATCACCCAAGTCATATTAATCAGACAGGAAGTCTGATGATCATAATGATCCCTTCTGGCCTTAAAAACTGATGAAACAATATTGTGGATTTTTGTAAATTAAGGGAGAAGGGTCATAATGTAGATTTAACTGAAATCATGTTAATATTTTCTACCCAAGAGCTTGAAATACTCTCAGGACATTTGCTGCAGGACAGGAGGGAAAGTGTATGCAAAAGGGGATGGAAGAATTTAAAAGGATGAATTGATCTCAAGGTCAAATTCTGGGCTATGCTGCATCCTCATCTCCCTAGAGAAACCCAGGGAATGGCCAGGGAGGTAGGAAAATTCAGTGAGGTTCATTTTGTAGCACACTAACCTAACATCTCTTTGAGAAGCTTCCCTCTAGGCAGTTACCCAAAGAATTCACCATTTTACTCACGGACTCAAATGAACCCCAGGTAGAAAATTAATCCTCTTATGAAATACATTTAAGAAAACAATTACAAAGAAAAAGCATCTGTTGACCTCATTGTCCACAGAGTAACAGCAAATAGTGCAGCAGCAAAACTGACAGTAAAACAAAGGCCGAGTAAATGGGCAGAAAACCCCACACAAACAGCATTGCAATAAAAATACAAACAAAAAAATTCACCAAAGAGCAATAAATTCATGGGATGGGTGGGGGTATTAAATAAAAAGACTAATTAATTTAATGACTCCTCAAATATGAAAGCCGATCACCAGCTGTTGTAAATCAGCAAACTCCAGTGAAGAAAACACAGAGCATTGCAAATGCCTGTGTGACTTATCTAATAATATTGTAGCTCAGTCAGAGATGATTTGCCCCATCATGCAAATTTATAAAGCATTCTAGAATATCTGCCCTTTCCCACACTCTCAGTCACGAGTCCTAAATACAATATTTGGGCAACCGGAGCTTTCAGCAGCTACTGTTTATATTTAGGTTTGGCATTTTATATAAAATGCTTTCATTTCAGTAAATTGGACTTGGGCTTGAAAAAACAAAGTACTGTAATGCAACAGTGTATAAAGTTCTGCCATCCTAATATGACATGGCATCTTGGCAGAGTATCTTCTCATTAGCAATGTTTTGGTCAAGTCAGTTCTTGCTTTCAGCATCAAGGCAGGAAATGTCAGATAAATAATACTTTTGTTTTTGGAAGCTGGCCTCATTATCATTGGGAAGGTTGGTGCAATTATTACTAGCTACTAGTGTGCAGCTAGAGATCTTGAAACTCAGCCAACTGCCTGTTTCCCATAGACTGTTTTTGAATTTGCTCAGGGATGGAGAAAGTGTCTCTGATCAGAAAAGGACAGCCACTGGATACAGATGATCAGAAATAATTCTAAGGACCTACCCAGCACTTTTATTCAACCCCCTTGTAAATTGCAAATGAAATGGATGGATATTTTCAGCTAGATGGCTTTCTTGCACATATAGATAGCACTGTGTGTGGAGCTAATATTTAATTATACCTTTGGAGTAAAAACGTCTCAAAATAGTCTAAAACTGTAATTAGAATCCAGATATAGGAGAGTGTTTTTGGGATAATAATCTATTATGGGCTCAAAGGAGGTACACGAGGCCTACGCCCAAGAATAATTTTTTCCAAACAAAATTTGAGAAAAATCCATCTGGCCATTTCTAAGTTACAAAGTTGCTTTAATCTATACAGATAAAATACACTTTACTGTTATTATTATAAAATATATTTATATTCCAGTAGCACCTAAAGGCCCCAGTAAGGATTGGGAGCCAGTGCTCCAGGCAACATCACAATATATGATCCTATTCCATGAAGTTTACAATATAAGGCCTCCATCCTGTACCTGAGTCCTTACATCTGTGCACTTTAATTAAAAACAAAAATAAACCATTGTGCTAGTAGGGAAACTTTTGATCAACAGAAATTGTATAGAGTTTTTTTCCATATATAGCCTTACTACATTCTACAATCACAATCTATCAGGTCAGTGGTCCCTAAATGTATGAAGGCTTTACACAAACAGAATACAGCCCCTAAGGTGCCATTTATGGTCTGCCTGATAGATGATATTTACTGTCTTTCTAAAATGTGCATTACTAGCTCCTATGGCAAATATACATCAGCATTTTCCCTAAAAAATATGTCCTAAAAAATAAAAGATGATAGAGAAAACTTACTGGTAAGCAATGCTAACAATGGTGACCAATCAACAGAAGCTAGCACATTTTAATTTAAGGCTGAATTTTCTTCATTAATGCGGCCAATTATGCCTAGATCCATGACGAAGAGGAGATTATTTTAGGTACAATCAGTGCTCTAGTACTCCTGAAGAAAGGTGTAGCTTCATGTGGTATGTTACAGATGATGCCATGGAATGATGCCACGTATGTACACAAACAGTATGGTGCAACACAAACAAAATAAACTAAATGTAATAAGTCACATATTGGGGGTAATCAATGTCCAGTGCTATCCATAGGAATGATGCCCCTAAATTTAAACATCCTTTTCTTTAGACTTGTAGCTTGTCCCATAAATGTACAGTTTTTAATCTGGAAATTTCTGCAGTTTGTAATCTGATGGGCAAATGTGAGGATCTATGAGAAAGCTCATAACATCTCAGTTAGGGTCAAACTTGATTCAAAGAGAATGAGCGCTGGGGGGGCTTGCTGCTGTTCCCACTGCAGTCAATGGGAATTTGGCCACTGATTTTAGTGGGAGCAGAATCAGTCCTTCAGAAATGGAAGCTGAGAAGGGGAAGGCGAATTTAGTCACCAGGTCCTTGTGTTAGCCTTAAAAGAGTTAAAGGGTTTAGATCCAGCATTTCCCCTGAAATGGAAAAGCAACATAAGGTTTAGCCTCTGTACAATATGCTGTTGAAATTGATTCCCAGACTACAATGTAAGCTCTTCTTTTCCAACAGTATTTGGTTTCTAAGATCTCTTTCTTCACAGATTTTGCAATGCAATGAGAACTCTCATCAAAGGTTCCGTTTTTACTGTATTAAATTCTTACTACTGGTGAACTTTCCTTTTCTGGTGTTTTAGGACATGAATTGTTAATGTGTTTTAATTCTGGAAGTGCTCTCCTATGAAGCCAAGAGCGTGTTATTTTTAAAAATTAGGAAAAGCTTCCCATGGATTATTATACTATATTGCTGCAGGGCCAAATTCAAGGCAAGTCTCTGCTTAACTGGAAGCACTCAGTAGAATGTACAGTGTCATATACTATTATTTGATATAATTGAAAGTGCCCTTCTTCCCTGTATTTCAGAAGCTGCTTTCTCTTCACCAGTGAGAGTCCTTTGATTATCAGGAAAACAGAAGCTGCACAATGGCAAAGATGGCTTTGAAGAGGTTAAATCAGAGGTTTCAGGAATTATTTTACTGTAGTATGTGTCTAAGAGAGCCATAAGTTTTTCATTTCCTTCCTTCCTTCCTAAATTAAAGAACTACATGGCCAGCTGCTTGCTAAACAAAGGGTCAAATCTGAAAGACATCATCAACAGCTATGATGAAATAAAGTAGCAAAGTCCTAACTGGGGAAAAGGGAGCATAGGCTGGGCAGAAAAATCTTCCAAAAAAGAGAATATTGTTAGAAAGTCCTATTTCAAGGCACTAAGTAAGTAGTAATCACTGGTAAGCTAAATGTTCATATACTAAATCCAAATGCACACAGCACTCGAGTAGTATTACATGTAATTAGATAACTCTAATAATTACTTTTACACACTTACATTTAGTTTTTCCTTCTTTGTATTCATTTTGTTTGAATCCACAAATTGGAATTTGCCTGGTTAATTTCAATTTTTGTTGTTTCTCAGACTTGCACTCGCATTAGCATCTTCCTCTGCTTTTTGTAGTGTGACTTGGTTTTTGACTTACCATCTCCCTGTATAGCTAGATAGGAGCCGTGAGCAGGATGGTAACCTACAGTGCTGTGGCCACTGGCTGAACTGTTTTGTTATGAACAATGGACAGCAATGGGAACATGCAGAAACATCATAAATTACCTTTTTGCTAATTTGGCCCTAAATGACTAGTTAAGCATATATTTCAAATACTCTGGACATTAACATGTTTTCTGATTTGTGTCTATTTTCCAAAACATTCAAAACCCAGTGGCTGCCTTGAGTTTGTGCAAACACGCACAGACAAATGTGGGTACAAGTATCCATAAACACAGAAATGTGGTTTGCATGTGCAAATGCCACCAAATGCACTTCTTTGCACCTGCCTGTTGTACGCACTGGTATTTGCATATGCAAAATATTTATTTGTGCGTTCAGTTGAATTGCTCATTCAAATTGATAGTTTCAGCTACATGTGAATATACATGTTTCTGTGCATCTCATTCGGGTACAAGTTAGCTTCATTGTTTGAACATTTGGCCCTCGGTTATTAATTCTTAAGGTAGCTTATGTACATTCACTAACCGCTATTTGATTATTTAAAACCATACTTAATCCTTACCATTTTATATTTATGTAAGAGGTTTCCAGGTAACAAAAGACTTCACACAGCTTTGCGAATAAGTCAACCCCATGGTCTATACACTGTAGGACCAGGGTTTCCATTTAGTCACAGCAACATGCCTATCTTACCCACATTGTTCAGCCAAGTTTTAAGGGTTTAGCCTCTGGATGCAAGGTTGTTAAAACTAGCCTTACAAAATTATTCTTTCCTTGGCTGGTAGGGGTAGAGTGAATCCCTTTTTTTCTGAGACAAGTAACTTCTTGTCAGTCTCAGCCCCATCATGATAGGAATGGGTGAGTAGATTTTGTACCTGGGCTGGTAAATTTTCATGAAAGTTGTGTTAATGATCAGCACAACATTTTAATAGGACTATTTATTGATATAACTGTCCCATTATTTCCCAAGAAGCTGCAAATTCCTGTGTTTGGAAAGTGCTTATCACACTGTCAGCATTACCACAATCTACAAAGTATTACAGTAATATTTACATCTTTTGTGACACAACTGCAAAAAAACTAGTTGCTAGGAGTTTTGCTGCATTCATGAGAAAGAAAAATCAGTTCTCAGTTTCACCTCAAGCTTTCCAAGTCAAATGATGGGATGATAAATATTAAAATCAGCACCTACTAGGCAAGCTCTTCAATTCCCCCATCAGTTACTGACTCCCCTCTCTGCAAAGCCAGATATATTGCACAGGCTTCATGGAGTCTGGGCAATAACTGGGTTATTTTCTGGAGATAGGAACTCTTCGATCATACCACAGAGAAAGTTGCTGAGCTCATGAAACTTTAGATATAAAATGAGCTCCTGCTCACATCAGATTGTTTCCTATTTACAGTAACTGGATCTAGTTCAAATCCCTTAGGCACTATGCTGCTGCAATGCTATGCTAGATCCAATCTGGCTAGAAAGGACACTGCATTCCACCCTGCCCCCACACTCACAGACATTCACTGCTGACAACAGATTCAGGTCACTGTTTGTTAACACTCCTGGTTTTTTCCCCTTCCCTTTTTCTTTCCCTCCTGTTCTCTACATTTCCTAAAATCTGTCGAACTTTCAAGCACTGCTATTTATTTTTAAATCCACTCCCCTCATTTCTTTCACCTCAACTCTTGATCTGTTATGACTGTTTCCCTTCGAGTTTGCATTTTCACCTCACTTCCTCTCCTGTCTACTTTTCTCTTAGCTCATTTAGTATGGTTTTCCATCCACAATCTCCCCTCCCCCATATAGGACTTATTTGCTGCCCTTTCATTCCCTGATTACCTTTTCCCAGCTCTCTCCCTCCCTCCCTCCAGTAGCTTTTGGTTTTGCCATTCCCATTTTTTCCACTGCTCCAACAAGAACAAATCTCAGGCCTCTCCCCCTCAATCTTTACCCCCTCTGCCTTCTATTTTCAGTTTGCTACCCTCCTGCTCCAAATTAATTCCCATTCCCAGTTAATTTCCAAGTTTTCCCTTATTTCTTTTTTAGCATGATAACAGTTTCCTCCTGCCAGGCCTGCTGTTGCAAATAGTGTATACTCTCCTCTAGTGCTGCCCAGCTATCTCTGACCACATGGATATGATCCAACTCTGTCAAGAAGGGCTGTATTGTACTGCGGGAAACTCTGAGTGCTAACTAATTAAATAATGCTCCATTTTGCTTCTTTGTGGGACTAAATTCTCCTGGGGCAGCTAGCAGGGGACTCCAGGACTGGATGGCTCCAATCTAGATGCCACTGGAAAATATGGGAATTTCTGAATTTTCTATGCATATCAAGAGGTTCAGATTCTATTCTTAAATCAGAAGAAAAAGGCTCTTTAAACATGATACAAGGAAATATGAAAATACAGAGAATGGACTACTTGGAACTAACATAAAACAATAATTATTTGATTTCTTTAAGGAGTTATATGTACAGCGTCCAGAAAGATGGCAGAATTAGTAGAGTCTTGGAAATACAGTCCTTGTGGAAGCGCATGGAGGGGCAGTCAAGTGCAACTGGAGATTCAGGAAGACAGCAAAGAGGGGGAAGGTACTCAGCTGATCATGAACAAAATGATTGATTGTTTGCAAACCAGTCCTTGCTTTTTCAGAGGCATTTCTCATCCATGACCATGCTCAGATGTTACTGTATGGGTGACTTTGCAACTAAATTGAATGCTGCCATGTCACTTTGTTAATGACATCAGAAATTCTGCATCATGAAACAGAGTTGGATTATGCCGCATAACACTCCTGTGAATTTTCATTAGTCCATTTATAAATAGGATGTCATGACCAAGACATGGATGGTCTGACCCAGTGGTCAGAGCAGGGGTCAGGAGTCAGGCCAGGTCAGATACCAGGAGGTCAGAGTCAAGTCAGAGGACAAAACCAAGAACCAGGTGTCAGAAGGCAGGTAGGGGGTCAGGTTACCAGATCAGCAGTAGACAGTAGGAGCACTTATTATTGCAGGGGAAGCAGTCCTACGCAGGGAGAGCCCAGCTGCATGGACAACTTCCTGTTTCTGTGCTGGATTTAAATAGGAGCTGTGGACCAGTCAGGACACCCAGCGTTCCAGCAGTCAGATTCTCACACTGGAGTTGTCTGTCAGTGTTCAGCTCCTATTGTAACAACTGTTACCAGGATACTGGGTGTCAGGTTGGAACTGACTAGTGCTGAAGAACCCTGGGCACTATGGTTCAGGACCTATGGTCCCTGACACAAGAAAACTGATACAGAAAATATTAAGCAACTACCCCAATGTCAACAATCATGTCTGTGACAGCACATAGATTAGAACATAAAGTCTCCTGCTGTTAGCGTTGCCTATTTTGGTTGGACATATTCCTGGAGGTTTCAACACATGACAGTCTTTAATTAAAGATTAATCTTTAATTCTGGAGACTCCAGGGCAATCCTGGAGGTTGGCAACTGTATTTGCCTGAATACAGTCACTGAACCATCAGTCTTTCCTTTGAAGTTTCTTTCATTACTGTTACTCTTACGTCTTTCACTGTTTGAGTCTTTATCCCGCTATTGTCATGGCACCAGTAAGACTTTGTTCACTCATTTGGGTGCACCTATAGCTAGAAATCATGACCCTTGGCACAATAGGCTAAGAAAGAACAGACTTTATTGGTGATATGTTCCACTTCTAAATCAAACTTTTTTACAGCTGACCATAAGCATTTCTTAAGAGCTAGCTGGTTATATATGGAGATGAATGTAAATTATAGCACTCTCTATAGTAGTGCCTTCTAGTGACTTTCAGTAATGCTTCAGTCCTCTAATTTATTCAACAATGGAGTAGCAGTCTCAAACACAAGACTTTCCATCAGGGAGGAGAAAAAGCTCTTTTTCCTCCATTCAAATAGTGCTAGAGAATCACAAAAGCAAAACTTAGCAGGACTGCAAGGTTAGGAAATGTTCCTCTCTGCCACAAAACAAGTCATAGATGAAAGTAGCAGGCCCCCAGCCTGGGGAGCTGGGTCCACAGCCCCACTGATGTCTCAGTTAATTCAGCCATCAATAAACCTACAGTTCAGAGAGCTGCTGAAAATGAATCTTTTTTTTGCTTCATCAATACAGTATTCATGTGCATGAATAAGTCTTTCCTGCCTATGGAAATTGCACTTGATTTATAGCAAACATTTGGAGCAAGAGCATTTGATATTTTGGGGAACCAGTGTAGTTTTGTTGTCATTGCTTACACCCTAAAACATCTTGTTAAAGCTATGCAGTTTTTAAGATGACATTTGTAGGGTTTTTAAACTACAAAACTTTCTGGATTCTCTTATCTCTAGTGCTCTGTGGAATTATTTACTTTGGCAGATTCTCTTCACTAAATAGGACTATGTTCATAAATACGTTCTGTCACTATGTATCCGTAGTCTACAGTGGTCTGTTTGGGTATAGCAGCTCCTATGACGTACTACATGATATCTTAGGATATGGAAACATACAGTACAAAGGCATGAAGAGCCTTGTCTACTAATTCCTCCTGCAGTAGAAAGCATTTGATCATATGAGATGCATTCACTTACCAATATCCTGTGTCAGAAAAATAGATTTGTGTCTTCACTGTATAAGTGAAAATAAATAAGGCTGAGGCCAAGTTCAACAGTCTAAAGTTACAGATCAGGAAGCACACTGCCTAGGCAAAAGACATCTCACAGATACAACAGATATGTTATATGCAGATGCAAAACCACTGGCTCTTCCGCCAGTGTGAGGAGAACATTAAAGCAACTTTGAATCGCTAATGACTTTGTAAAGCCTGGGCCAAATCTGGTTTATCTTGCTCATGCAAATAGTTCCACCTAAATCAATGAGCAAGCTGACTAAGATTTGGTTCCTAGCTCTCCCTACCATCTCCATTATCCATTATTCCTCAATGGTAGTATAATATAGTTCCACAGAAAGTTACAAAGGGATTTCACAAAACTGGGTGACTGGACCAAAATATGGCAGATGAAATTCAGTGTCAGTAAATGCAAAGCAATGCACATGGGGAACATAATCCTAACTATATCTATAAAATGATGTGGTCTAAATTAGACATTACCATTCAAGAAAGAGATCTTGGAGTCATTGTGAATAGTTCTCTGAAAACATCCACTCAATGTGAAGGGGCAGTCAAAAAAAGCCAACAGAATGTTGAGAATCATTAGGAAAGGGATATATAATAAGACAAAATATCATATAGTCTCTTTATAAATCCTTGGTTTGGTCAGATCTTGAATACTGTGTGCAGAATCTGGTTGCCCCATCCAAAAAAAGATGTATTGGGATTGGAAAAGGTACAGAAAAGGGCAACAAAAATGATGAGGAGTATGGCACAGCTTCCATATGAGGAGAGATTAAAAAGACTGGGATTTTTCATTTTAGAAAAGCGATAACTAAGGGGAAATATGATAGAGGTCTATATAATCACGACTGGTGTTGATAAAGTAAATAAGGAAGTGTTATTTACTCCTTCTCATAACACAGAAACTAGGGATCACCAAATGAAATTAATGGGCAGCAGGCTTAAAACAAACAAAAGGAAGTTTTTCTTCACACAGTGCCCAGAGGATGTTGTGAAGACCAAGACCATAACAAGGTTAAAAAAAAAACTAGATAAATTCATGGAGGATAGGTTCAGGATGGGCAGGGATGCAAAACCATGCACTGAGGTATCCCTAGTCTCTGTTTGCCAGAATCTGGGAATGGGCAACAGGGTATGGATCACTTAATGATTACTTGTTTTGTTCGCTCCCTCGGAAGTACCTGGCATTGGCCACTGTTGGAAGACAGGATACTGGGCTAGAAGGACCATTGTCTGACCCAGTATGGCTGTTTTTATGAAGCAGAATAAACTTTAACATCTCACTATGGCCTTAATTTGAAGGTATTAAACACATGAATGTCTTTAAGTATGTGAATAGTCCTGTTGACTTCAGTGAGACTTAAGCATGTGTGTAAGGTTAAGTACCTGGCTGAGTGGGAGCCTAGTCAGGTAAACCTCAATATCATAATGTTAGTATTTTTGTTCATGTTTTTCATTACATATTTTTAGCTCAGAGACAGCCATTTATGCAGCTGAAACATGACATGAAATCTGGTCTCACAGTGTTATCATCATATAGGAACTGAAATATAGTGAAAAGATCAGTTCACTGGTTATTTTAACCCAATAAATGGATCCTTGAAGAACTGTAATGGTCTTTGAAAGACAAAATACAACAGAACCCTGCACAACCCCAATTGCTCCTCTGTGTGACCTGAAGCAAGTCAGGATGGATATTGGCAGGGAATGAAGCAGTAGGTTATATTTCTTTTAGTCTGCGGTTTTAGAAAGTTTTGAGACAGCAGGAAATATTTTGAGACCAATTTCTTCTAAAGTACGTATATAACTGAGATGCCAAATCTCAATAATATTTGTGAACCTATGGAAATTCTGGTCACTGTGGATGTTTAGGCCATCTGAGGCTTAGCAATGAAGTCTGTAATGATGCTTTCAAGATAGGTCTACAATCTCTGTTAGGCTGTGTGCCCAAATAGCATGTATATCCTAGTTCAGTTGTTCTCAACAAGGGGCAAATGTACCTCTGGAGGTATACAGAGGACTTCCAGGAGGTACATTAACTCATCTAGATATTTGCCTACTTTTACAACAGGCTGCATAAAAAGCACTAGCAAAGTCAGTGCAAACTAAAATGTCATGCAGACAATGACTTGTTTATACTTCTTTATAGACTATATCTGAAATGTAAATATAATATTTATATTCCTATTGATTTTTTAAATAATTATTTGGTAAAATTGAGAAAGTAAGCAATTTTCATTAATAGTGTCCTGTGAAACATCTGTATTTTTATGTCTGATTTTTTTAAACAAGTAGTTTTTAAATGAGGTATAAATTGGGGGTACACAAGACAAATCAGACTCCTGAAAGGGGTACAAGTACTCTGGAAAGGTTGAGAACCACTGCCCTAGTTCATTGTCCCACTAGGACAACAGCCAATGTGCATGACATATTACACATAAGCAGCATTTACAGCGGGGCCTATTTAAGGAGAAGCACTTATTTTGCTGCATATAAATCATTAGATGATTTTTAGATCACTGTGTTCTGCAAACTACTTTTTTTCATGCTGTAGAAAATTTTACCATCATAGAATGGAGTATCATAGGTTTGCCGTGTTTCTCACTTAGTTGAAAAGGAGGACGTCTTTCCTATTCCTTTCTCAGACTTGGCTAGTTTTATGCGCAGTAAGTAGGTCCATTGCCTTCTTGTTTACTATACTTGCTCAGTGACACGCTATCTTCAAAGTCACATCCTGGCTCATCTAGGACAGAATGAACATTTTGTGTATTTTCACAATTTCCAGTTATAGAGCCGCAGCAAAAACCCTTTAGCCACATGGAGCACATTTTCAGTCAGCGACAGACTAGACAAAATGGTAAGCTACAGGATATTACCGGTTTAGAGGAAAGAAGTGAGATGTTGGTGCAAGAGGATTTTTGGGTTTTCAAAGCTATGTTAACATGTTGCAAGAAGGAAAGGTAACATTTTATAAACCTGAGCCCTTGGCTTCCCTACGTACCTAAATTTTTTTCCTATAAGCAAATATTTTGATTTAAGTTATAATCTCCTTCAGGTGACAATATTAGGATAAAAAGTAGTTTGTCACTTCTATCTCCCACTATAGATACTATGAACTAGAAGAATAAAATATTTAAAAACAAATTTGACTCCAACCTTGCAGATAGAACCTTGTGTTCATACAGAGCCCAAATTTATTTCCGTGGGACTCCAGGGCATAGGTATGTTCTCTCATAAATCAGACTGGAGGATCGCAGCCTATGTTTGTAATTCTTTCGGTCACTTTAGGGCTGACCTTTTAATTTGCAAGTGTCAGACCTCAGAAGCAGCCACTACACACCCCTACGTTCTACTAGCGCCACTCTGAAGCTAGTATCTTGATCTCTAGAATCTCACTTTTTATTGCAAAATTTTTTTAAAAATGAACTCTCTAGCTGTTATGTTTGTGGCGAGAACTTCAAATGCAGGAAATAAGTGTAACCATTTATTTGCAGAGATGAGTCTGCAGGGAGCCTGAAACAGCAACAATGAGAGATGAGAACTGCTCGTTCATCTCAGGATGGGGTAAACTCAGCTACACAGTGATGGAACTGTACATGTCAGCATGAACTACTTCATTCCTCACATAAGAAAGGAGAGAGGGATCACACTGATCTACGCAATTTACTGCAGATCACATTTGGGAGATATGACCACTTACCTTTTTACCCGGATCAAGAAGGAGCGAAGCCCACGAAGCCTAGCAGACCCTATGGACATATTGAAGTCCCACCAAGAGAGAGCCATGCTCAGTGAGTTCAGTGCAGCCATGTAACACGTGATCATATTTAGAATATCTGTACAAATTATTGCAAAAAGTGTCTCATTTGGATGACTCATGGGCAAAAGTCAGTTTGTGGATGGAGCTGAGAAAACTACTACCTTCCTTTTTACTTCAGTCTGACCTCTGGCAAAGGTGTGGGGGACTTTCAACCTGAGAGTCCCTTTGACTACACAATTGTGAGTGTCATGGACATAACGCAGAATCAGAAAAATAGCTCATAACAAAGAGGGATTCAGCAAAAAGGATTTTTTCCCCTCACATCATATCACACACTTTTATGGGCAAATCCAAGAAAAAAATGAGAAAAAAGCAAAAATTAACTTCTTAATCAGTTCAACCCATTTAATTGATGAGCACTATAGAGCTTCATACTATGGGTAAAAAAGTGAATCAATTCTACTATTTGATTAAAATACATTCCATTTAAAAACACCAGGGCAATGGACATTTTCAGCTTAACCTTCAGTTGTTTGTTAACATTTGCAGAGCTAAAAATATATATTGACTTTTCATAGTTAACTTGAGTTTATACATCAGAAAGAAATGAAAAAGTCTATTAAAGTTCAGTTAAAATTTAACATATTGCTTTTTACTACATGATTGCAATCTCTGAATCAACGTCCAGAGTAAAGTAGGAGTTATCAGTGTAACTAACCTGATTTGAGAATGATAACCTTTGAAAAATTGCCAGTATAAATGGTCTTGTCTGATAAAAGTCTGCCTTGATCATGATGAAATATCTTGGAAAATTGCTTGGATATGATTCACAAACCATTTCTGCCTCTTTGAGCACCTGTTGGGCTGAAAATAAAAAATCCACATAATGTTAGCTAAAAAGTCAACATGTTTATCCAAATAGTAAGTGATGGACTGAAAATGTTTCATAACCATATTTTCAATGTTTTAGTTAAATAAAGAAGTTTACTCCAATATTAGGTTCATACACTTCATGTGTGAAGTGTATAAAAAAAGGAGCTCAGAATGGTTTTGAATAATTAGGATCAGAATATTTTTTCAGTAAGTCTGTACTTGCTGATGAAAACAGTTTTTGGATGATTACTTCAACTATCTTATGAGAAAATTTTGTACCCAAGACACAAAAATTGTTTGGAAAATTAATTAGACTGGTTTACTGGGATTGGAAAATGACTAGTTTTCACTTCACAAATATTTATAGGGAAAAGCAGATAATTTCAAATGTATTTACAAATTTGATCCAGAAAAAGATTTCCATAGAAACAAAATGCAACTATTTCTGAACGACTAGACTAAGTTTCCTTATTTTTTAGCTTCTATGTTTTATTTGGGAACTATATTTTCTATAAACATAATTACCACGTGAAGCGGTTCTTACTCTGACAGGCTAAGACATTCCGTTTCTCTAACCCAAAAAGTAAAGCAGTAAAATATTCAATATAGCCCTAATTCAGCAAGCACGTAAGCATGTCCTTAACTAAGTATATGCTGAAGTGCTTTACTGAATTCGGGCCTAATGGGTACCTTTCTTTAAGGATGAGAGAGGGGGAAAAAAAATTACTACAGTGGTGATAGTTTTCTGCGCTGGTCTCAAAGCCACATATAACCAAGTTACTGAAAATTTACAGAGCTTCTGTGTCAGTTTATGGATTTTTGGATCCCATATTTTTCTTCCCATCCTTTGTCAATACAGAGGAAGGGTTGAATAAACATTTTTCATCTAGGCCAATGTTTCCTAAACTTTGAAAAACTATGTGCCCTCCTCCCACACCTTTTCAGGAGAATGAAACTAATTGCATTCCTCCTTTTTTTCTTTTTTAATGAAAGCTGAGACTTTGCAGAGCAATTTAGAGCTGCCTGCACCCCCTCAGCTAATCTTTTGTATCCCACTAGTGGTGCTGTGCACACTTTGGGAAACACTGCTCCTGGGCATCTTCTTAAAAACGTAACCCTCAGTTGGGGTTCCGTTCTACTGCCAATGCTTTATCAGAGTATTTGTAGCCATTTTCAATATAGGTCTTCTCTTTATCCATATTCTTCTTTTTACAGGGGTTCTGTTTCTCTGATGATTCTATTAGTGAAATATCACTTCCACTCTTTTAGGTCTGATTATCACAATACTCCAAAAGCATCTGATTGTGAAATGCTTTTCTATCATTAGGGACTGGAAACTAAGGATAGGGATCACAGAATCAAAAGTATTTTTCTTCAACAGAACTAAAGGAGAGTCTGTAACAGGGTGTAGGAAGTCCTATGAGGCAACAGAGTATACCCTGTTGGAAAATGCTACTTCACTGCATAAAATTAACTCAAAAGAGACATATGGAAGGAAGAAGCTGGCTGATGGTGTATTTTTGCTCCAAAACACCTTTTGTTACTTTTTTTTTGCAGGTAAGGACTCAATTCATTCCAAGGTAATAGGGTGAAATTTACTCCAATGTAGAGGGTTTGTACATCGGTTTTCACCTCTTAAACACTACTTAGATCTTTGAAGTTGGGTTTAAGTAATGTATGGAACACTACAGCAAATCTCAGCCATAGATCTTAATTTGTAGAGCATGTTGGGGCACACAAAGCAAACTGTTGAAGAATCTGTAAAATGTTCTGTCCCAAGTGTGGTAGCAAACCTAAATTCGCTGCTTCTACCAAGTTCTGTAGTATGTATAAACTCTGATTTTGTAATATAAAATACATGGAACCGAGCAAAGGCATGTCAGAATGCAGTATCTGATGAATAATAAGTCTTTGTTATAGCTTCCTGCAGTATACATGCTATTTTGAGGAGGAAACATTGATTACTCTTGTGGGTCCCAGCACATTTCCCGCTATATTGGAAACACTGCTATATTATCAAGGATTGCTGTATGGCATACGATCAACACACAAGCTGCTATAAAACTAAATTATCTATAGATTTTGAATATTAGCCAACTTCCCTTTAGCTTCCGTCACTGATTCCCTGATTCTCTCTTATAACATATTAAAGAATCCCCTATCAAACACAATGCAATGGCTTGTTTCAGCATATTTTCCCAGATACCATTATAAGGCTACCATAGATATACTATTGTGCCATGGGAAATTAAATGGAAATGCATTGAATTATAACAAAAAATAAAAATTAAAATACATTCAAAATCCAAGGTTTTCTTTCAAGCATTCAGAATTGTTTAAATTCAAGTTTACAGAGAATCAATGTATAAGATGGCCTTTTCTTTTGTCACATCATGTATCAGCCACGGGCTACAGTAAAATACGGGGAACATTTGTTAATGAGAGCCCTATTCTCAGCTAATTCTTAGAAGGGTTTATTTTTCAAATCTCCATGCACATTTTTTAAGACATTAAAAATATTAAATGAAGTCATTTTGCAAATGTCCAGACACATTTCTAAAAACTGACTACACAATGCTTATAACATTTACCACCTTCCCAACATCAGAACAATTCACAGTAAGCTTGAATTAATTAATTAATTACTATTTTACTTTAGTGGATGCTAAATATAATGGTTAATGCTTTCCTAAATATTAGCACCCAAACAGTCATGCTCAATGAGGCAGAAGCAAACACTGAGTAGAGCACTCATTTGTGAACCCTCACACAAATATTATCAACCAATATTACAGTGGCATTACTGTTATGTTAGGTGCTCTACAAAGACATACAAAACATGGTTCCCGCCCAAGAAAATTCAAGGATTTGTCTTTTGTATCAGTGTAAATGTTCCAGATATAGAGCATAGACTATATAGGGTCTGATCCAACTCCCACAGATGTCAATGAGAATCTCTCTATTGACTTTAATGGGAGTTGGATAAGGGCTTTAAAATCTACTGAATAAAAGGAATAGAAGCAGCTGTTAGCAGCCCAATAGCAAATGCCTTTGAAATTCTTCTTGGAGCGTTAGGCGTGAGAAAACCGAGCGAATTACTTTTGGTTTGATGGCTGTGATTATCATTTCCTCATCTTGCTGATTTTTGTGCAGGTGTGACCCAGGGAGTCCTTCAGAGTCCACTGCCAGAGAGCATCTCCTGTGAAAAATCACATCAACCTGAAGACTCCTTGCCCTAACACACTGCTGTCATAATCTGCATCTAAAAGGTGTCATATAACGTATCATATCAGTAACCAGCAAACCAGTAACATGCTGGTCATTAATATCACTGTGTGATGTATGTACGGGTGGTGCATAAAGAATCATAGGTATGTGCTGGAAATATATTCATAAAAGGTGTTTTGCAAGCAGTGCATACATCCAGGCTGTCCAAGACATAGGAATGTTGTATTGCCTATTTTCCTGTGTCTCCTGTGTAAATTGGGCCACACAATATTTCAGAGAATGATGAAAAGTACATTTACATATAAGGTAAACAAAACCAGCAAGGTAAATGAGTGGGGAAAGGGAAAAGTTTGCTTAATGATCATACTGGGGGATGGAACCTGCACCCCCCAGGAAGGCTTCTTGGTTCTTGAAACAGAGACAATAGACTTTGGGAACTATAAGCAGAAACCATTTTGGCATCAATATTCTGGGGGACAAAAGAGGCCAGCTAATAAGAGGGTTGAAGTCTCTGGGAACTGACTATATATGAGAAACTTAGTCAAAGATTGTAACTTGCTGAAGTTAAGTTTTAGTCACTAGAAAGTTTTGTTTTGTTTTACTTGTATCCATGTCTGTGTTGTCTGTTCTTATTTACTATCACTTAAATGTCTGCTCTTTGTTAATAAACTTACTCTTGTTTTAATACAAAACTATCTCAGTGCTGTGTATTAATCTGAAGGTTGAAGTCCTCATCTAAACTAGCTGGCTACTGTGTATACTGTCTCTTTGGAGATGGCAAACTTAGTAAGTGCTGTAAGGATCCAGTGAAAGGAACTAGACACTGTGAGGGAAGGAGGGGCCAGGAAGGAGGAGGGACTCAAGACAAGAAGGGTTGTTGATGTCACCCTGCAAAGAGTAACCAGGCTGGTGGAAGCCAGAATGAGGCCACTGTGCTATGAGCAGGTTGGTAGTGGCAGGAATCTGAGCCAGATCTGCAAAGCACAGCAACACCCTGGGTTACAGGGCAGGTGGTGCTTAACTTCTTATCTGGGTGATCCCCAGACATTCACAACAGGATACATAGCTCAGAAAATACAGACACACAAGAATAACAGAAACCATAATTATTTAGTACACATGAAATATCAATGGAAGCTGGTCACAAGTCTCTAGCTTTCTTAAAACACATAAAGCTCGATTTAGAATAAAGTGGCATTCACAAGAGGCAAAAATCATCCCATTCAGAGATTCAACACAAAGTCTAAGCACCACTTACATTCCACTTAAGCCTTGGTTGGAGGCAGCTTTGCCCAATGTATAGTGAACAGGCCGAGGAGTCAGAAGATCTGGATTTTACTCCTGGCTCTGCCACTGACTCACTAAGTAATCTGGGGCAAGGCGTTTCACCTCTCTGTGCTACTGCTTCCCCCGGTCCAATATCTGTCTTGTCTATTTAGACTCTGGGGCAGGGACTGCCTCTAATTATGTTTGTACAGCACGTGGCACAATGAGGCCCAAATTTCAGTTAGGATCCCTGGGTGCTACTGTAATATGAATAAAGAGCAATCCTTGGTCAAAACATCAGAACATAAGAACAGCCATACTGGGTAAGACCAATAGTCCATCTAGCCCAATATTCTGTCTTCTGACAGTGGCCCAAGTCAGGTGCTTCAAAGGGAATGAACAGAAGAGAAAATGTTGCCATTCCTGCCAGGCAGTCACTGTATTAACCACCTGTATTTTCTAGTGCAGTTTTAGTTCTTTTTAGGAAATGAAATGCTTACCGAGTCTACTGTCCTGCCATCCTTGTGAGCCCACACAGGCAATCTCGGGTTCACTGATAACCCTAATGGCAATTGGCAGTAGAAGTTTAAATTGACTGGATCTCTGCAGTATTACTATATGGACAGTTTGGCCTCAAGAACGTCACCCTACATACTCCACACACAACTTCTAACCAGGGAGCAAAGAGAGGATCTTCAGAGACATACTAGCGCACAGCAGAACAGAACTTCTCTATGTCAAGCACAAAGCGTCTGGTGGAATATAACAAACAGAGCACTGCATTGCCATACAGACCCAGCAGTTGCTTGTCTGTAAAGCAAAGTGATGTAAGGTGAGGATGACCGATTAGTTTAGTATTTCCACAATGCAAAAAAATCCCTTCATTCTTAAGACTGTAACTTCTTCACATTTATTCAGAATTCTTTACCAATATCTTATTTTACTCTTGCCTCCTGAACAATCTTTCTTGAATTTTACAGAGGACTGTGTGCTACAGGGAGGTCCTTAGTATCTTTTGAGTGGACTTCAGGGTTAAACGGAGATTATGTATGAGAGCTGTAATAAGAGAAGTTGTTTCAATATTAACAAAGGTGCTTCCAAAACAATAACATTCTCAGTTAACTTCAGTAAAATATGAACAAAATGAAACCATCTACATTTTATTTTTTAAGAACTCCACAATATTTCATAAGCCTGATACAAAAAATACAAATACCACATGTATGCAAAGCAGTTAGTATTATGTAAAGGAATCTGTCCAATTTCTGGTATATTAGTATTGTCTAATCCAAAGCAATTTTAAAGCAGTAAGAGTCTATCCAATGATTTCATCAGGCAACACTGATCTTATCGGGAAGAGAAGAATAACGGAATCCACTATTATAGGCAGAACACACTGGTGGCATACATTAACAGTTCCTGCATTGTCCATCAGCTCCTGAGTTTTGTTTCCACAAGTGTCTGCCAGCTTTTCCTCCTTCCCACCACACTGTACCAACCAAGAAGAGAACCACAACTGTACTTTTAGTTTTTATTATCTTGAAGTATAATATTATGCTCCAGGGTACATATATCATTGCAGTATGATGAGAACGCAATGTTCTCAGAAGTTATACATGATTAAATAGTTACACATCACTTTGTAAATTGATTAATTTCTGCTTAAAATGAAACCAAGAATACAGATGCATGCACAGCTGGCTCAAGAATTGCTTTGCTAATACAATGAAAGAACTTCCTCCAGTGTGGGATTTGAACTCCCTTCTATATAAACTACATTTGGGGCAAAGATTTATTCTAAATTTCAGCAGTGCCTATTGATAATCTAAGAACAAACTTATGAGTCAAATATGAACCAAATGCTAGGGAAGCAGGATGAGTGAAAGTATATTTTCTCCTATCAGTGGGTGAACAAGGAAGTTATTTAGCATATTTACTAATTAAAATTTAATGTCAGCAGCAAAGAATGATATTTAAGAGCAGAGTAAAGGCCTGGGTTAGCACTTTAGCATAAATAGAAACGGCTATGTTCTATTTTAATACCAGAAAGAATGCCCAGAAACACAAGGCTTGTCATTTCCTAAACTATAAATATGTAATTGGGAGAGGGCTGAGCTAGCTCCAGTGGCATATGAAACAACCATATAAAGCCTACTGTAATCATGTAATGTAGAATTAGAGTGAGCTTGCAAGAAGACTTTTAACTGAGCCAACAGAAGTTGGCTGCTATGTATGTGCAGTTATTTTTCCAAGGGAAGGACCTAGAAAAAACTGGAATCTATTTATTGTGGCTTCAAGAAATTTTTGCTGTTGCTAATTACATAGCTATTTCAGTTCCAAACCACAAACCAAGAATTATCTTCATTCTCCTCTGTATTTTATCATCTATTCCAGATCTCTTTGTCTCTGAACCAGTTATATGTTACAGCAAGAGTAATTTTCTGAAGCAAGATTTAGTTACAGGAATGTAACTTCAAGATGTGTTGTGCATGTCCATTCCATTGTCGTTGTATGGGCGCCCTTATGCACGGTTACTGGACTTTTTTCTCTTTAGCAGAACCCATATGGCTGGCTCTGGCACCCCTTGGAGCTTCGCGCACGTCACGGTATATGAGGCACTGCTGGCCCTATGCCCCCTCAGTTCCTTCTTGTCGCAAATCCGGCAGCAGGGACTGGGGCTGGGTCATGGAATGGACATGAGCAACACATCTCAAAGAACAACAGTTACAGATAAGTAAACATCTTTTCTTCTTCAAGTGCTTGCTTGTGTCCATTCCGTTGTAGGTGACTCACAAGCAATACCTTGGAGATGGGCTGGAGGTACGGATGAACTACCTGCTGAAGCCCGTGTCATCCCACACCTCCTGGATGATGGCATAGGGGGATGTGAAGGTGGGAACAGAAGACCAGGTGGCAGCCCTGCAGATGTCTTGCACAGGCACTTTTGCTAGGAAGGCTGTAGATGAAGCTTGAGCTCTGGTTGAGCAGAATGTAATAATCCCCGGAAGTGGCACCCTCACTTGCTCGTAGCAGAACTTGGTGCAGGAAGTTATCCACGATGAGATATGCTGGGCCGAAACAGGTAAGCCTTTCATCCAATCAGCCACCATGACAAAGAGTCGTGTAGAACTCTGGAATGGTTCTGTGCGTTGGATGTAGAATGCCAACACCTGTCTGATGTCTAGCATGTGTCACCTCCTCTACTTCTCTGAGTTGTGTGGTTTGGGAAAAAACATGGGGAGAAAAATGTCTTGGTTATAATGAAATTGGGAAAATACCTTAGGCAGGAAGGCCGGGTGCGGCCTCAATTGAACCTTGTCTTTATAAAACACAGTATAAGGGGGCTCCAAGGTCAGTGCCCTAATCTCAGAGACCCTCCTTGCTGAGGTAATGGCCATCAGGAAGGCCACATTCCATGATAGCAGCAGTAAAGGGCATGCAGCCATGGGCTCAAATGGGGGCCCTGGGAGCCGCGAAAGAACCAGGTTGAAATCCCAGGGAGGCACTGGGTCATGGACCTGTGGACAGATCCTCTCTACCCCTTCAGGAATCTAATCATTATGGGGTGGAAGAAAACTGATTTCCCTTCCAAAAGCTGGTGGAACGCCGATATACAGCTACTAGATGGACCTTCAGGGAGGCCATGGCTAGCCCTTGGAGCTTTAGTTGTAACAAGTTCTCCAGGATCGCCTGTATCAGCGACAACCCTGGTGAGATCCCCTGGGACTCTGCCCAACAGGTAAATCGTTTTCATTTAGTACAATATAGGACCTGCGTGGAAGTTTTCTGCTACCCAGCAGAATTTGCTGGACTTGCGCTGAATAGGCTCGCTCGTCCATGCTCAGTCACGGAGTCTCCACGCTGTGAGGTGTAGGGAGTCCAGGTCCGGGTGCAGCAAGCGACAGCGGCCCGAGGACAGGAGATTGTGCCATCTCGGAAGCTCCAGCAGGGGGTGATTGATAGATCCAGCAGCATGCTAAACCAAAGCTGGTGCGGCTGGGCCGGCGCAACTAAAATAACATTTGCTTTGTCCTTCTTGTTCTTGAGCAGGACTTTGTGGAGGAGAGGAATGGGCAGGAATCCATATATGAGGCTCCCTGACCACTGCAGCAGGATGGTGTTGGAGAGCGACCTGGCCTTCAGACCATGGAGGGAGCAGAACTGCGGGTATTTCTTGTTCCACGCTGATGTAAACAGGTCTACCTGGGGATAGCCCCACCATTGGAAAATTGTAGAGACCACCTTCGGATGCAGTGACCAGTTGTGTTGGGTAAGAATGACATTCTGAGGTGGTCCACCTCATTGTTCCTCACTCCTGGGAGGTGAGAGGCTATTATGTGAAAATTGTGCCTCACGGCCAGGTCACACAAATAGCCTCCTTGCAGGTGGCTGAGGAGCGGGCTCCCCACATCTGTTGATGTAATACATTGCCACTGTATTCTGTCAGTACCTGCACCTCCTTGCCCACAATAAGGTGGAGAAACACTCCTTATGCTAGTTGAATAGCCCATAACTCTCTTACATTGATATGCATGCTCCTCTTCCTGTGTGCCGAGCCCCGCACCCTAAGTCCGAGACATCTGCTACCAGGGTAACTGAGGGGACCAGATCTTTGAACAGTACACCCCCCAGCACTGCCTGGCAGCTCCACCACCAATCTAGTGTGGCCAGAATGTGAGGGGGAACTGTGACCACCTGGTCCAAGGAATGTCTGATCGGGGCATAAACCATGGTTAACCATGACTGAAATGGCCTGAGTCTCAAATGAGCCAGCCTCACTACATAAATGCAGACCTCCATCTGGCCTAACAGCTGCAGACAATGTCTGGCTGTTGTCGTAGGGCAGAGGTGCAGGCGAGCAATAATGGCAGACATCACCTTGAATCGTGGCTGGGGCAGGGAAGCTCTGGCTTGGGAGGCGTCCAAAACCGCCCGATGAACTCTATTCATTGCACTGGGGTTAATGTGGATTTCTCTGTGTTTATCAGCAGGCCCAGCCAGCAGCATGTGTCAGATCTACATTACTCTGGACTAGAAATGTGGAAGTATGTGTCCTTCAGATCGAGGGCAGCGTACCAGTCTTCCGGATTCAGGGCAGGGGTGATGGAGGCAAGAGAGACCATGCAAAATTTCAACGTCTTGAGAAATTTGTTGAGACGATGCAGGTCTAGTATAGGCCTTAGACCCCCTTTTGCTTTGGGGATGAGGAAGTACCTAGAGTAAAATCCTTTTTCCTTCGCATCCAGTGGAACCCTCTCTACAGTCTCCAGGTTGAGAAATGTCTCTACCTCTTGAAAGAGTTGCTTGTGAAAGGGGTCCCTGCAGAAGGACTGGGCAGTAGGGTTGTAGAGAGAGATAGAAACAAACTGGAGGGCATATCCTGTTGAAATTATGCCAAGAACCCAACAGTCTGAAGTGACCTTGGCCCATTCAGACAGGAAAGGAGCTAGATGGTTCAAGAAGGGACAGGAGGGATCCAGGGAACATTGGGGCAGATATTCAGGCATACCTTATCCTGCATGCCTTAGCACAAGGGACCTTTCTGGAAAGAAGTTAACTCCTGAAGACCAAATAGGTAGAAATACAATGAGTAGGTAAACTGTTACACACGTTTAATAAAAATAAAGAAATACAGAAATGTTCCATGTTCTCCACATTGTCAAATTAAACAATAGAACTTAATTAAATATGACTGCAGTACTCAATGGGCTTAAGCAGAAAGAATGACATGGAAAGTATTGATAAATGTGCAATGACTGGTGTGTCTTTGCAAGATACACACCCCAAACTATCATTTAAAAATGCTCAATACATTTTACAAATGGTAGTTTATTAGACATGGCTTGCAGTTGTTCAAACAGGATTAATAGAAATTGTAGAATAATGTGAAGTACTATATGGAAGTAACTAGCTAAGAAACTATACACTGATATTCTAATATTGTTTATATCACAACAAAACAAAATTTGTTCTTTTGAGATAAAATAATAAAATAAAAGGAGAGCAATGCCATCTGCTGAATTCAACATATCCCATTGCTTTGAGGTTTTCAGACTAGTTTCTGTATTTTATCAACATGGCTGTTTTGGCTTGTTGATTTTGTGCATTGTTTAGCAACATTTGGTATTTTTTAAAAATACAGTGGTATTTTAGTTAGCATCTGCTTGTTCTCATATTTCATGGAATATTTTCCCAGCCCCAGGCTGCTTCCATTATCCTTACAGCTTCTTTCTAGAGTACTGGTTACTAGCATTGCTGATTAACTTTCAAGATATTAGGCCTATATATATAGTACAATAATAATTCTTAAGTGAAAGCTTACATTTCTCAATCACTCTACATGTCTGGACTATTAAGAATGACAATAAATAGTACTTGAAGATTGTAAAAGGCATTATTAATCTGAAAAGAATGTAGATTTAATGCTAAATGTAATGACAGCTAAGAGAAATTGCTTAGGGATATGTAGTGCTATGTAAGAAGTAATTCCTTTTTCATCACACACCTTTTAAGCATTAATGATAACTTAATGCATAATTAGACATGACTTCCATGCTTATGGCATATATAATTAGCAATCCATGGTAAAACTCCCTCCAAACCTCCTCTCTCTCCTGAAAACCACAAAGAAAAAGCCATCAAGTCAACTTTGAAAGGCAAAGAATATTGAAACTGGGAATACTGTCTCACCATAAAAGATTAAAAATTTAATGCATTACTCTTTTCAGGTTATGTCCTGAAAGGAAAGACGGAAAATGGGGCAGTACATTTAAACAACTATAATGTAACAGTCATTAATTCTTCAGATGCAGAGCTGCAAAAACATAGAGATGAGAGAATTGCAGTTTGTAAGGAATGCCTACAGAAAACTGTTAAAGAACAAATTTAAAAAAACTTTAATGCATGATAGGGTTGCACAATCAAGCAACGAGCTCAAGAAAATCCAAAAGTTCAGTTAATGTTAAACTCAGTCCTGTTGCATGTGGTGTATATTTTATGGAACGAGAGCAAAAACATTAAGGTTTACATAAAAAAGAGGAAGAGAATATACTGTATGCTCAACATAGTTAGTTTTGCCAAAGCAATTTTAATGTTAGGAATTTCCTGATTGTTGTTTGACCTCTCAATTTTAATTTTATAGAAGTGCTTTTTTAAAAATACATATAAGTTTAAAAAAAAAGGAAAATGTATTTGGGAAGTAATCAACTTGTAAAATCATTTTGCCAAGTGCAGCTTTGATAGTGGAGGCTTGTAAATTTAACTGTTGAGATTTTTAGACTTTCTGAAAGAAAAATAAAATTAAATTGTGATAAGAGACTAAGTTTGGGAAACTTCATTCCAAAAAGAAATGAAAGTTCTTTAGAAAGTTCAAAACGTGCAAAAAGAAGTGACTATGGAAACTATTGTGCAACCTTAATTTAGCAGATGCTTCTCGGTGGTCACTACAAGATTCATGCTGACTCATCCAAATACAGCTTGGGCAGTTAGAATATGATGTAGTACTACCTAATAGTAGAACTTCAGTTTTTAAAGAGTAATTCAATACAATAAATATTTAAGCAGCTAAGTTATTTCTACATTTTATTTCTGTCCTGCTCTGCTTTCTCATTTCTTTCTTAGCTCTCTGCTGACCTTTTCTTAGCTAAGGCTTTTTACTTACACTTTTCTATATTATGGTGTTCAGCTTTCCTTTCCTTTCTCAGCTCTTACTTTTTCTTGTCTCTCTTTTTCTTCATTTACCCATCAGAGGCATCATCTGGAGAATGGAGAGTCTCCTTTTCTGGATTCCCATTTCATTTCTATGAGGATTTAAATAACCTTAATCCCTATCAGCCATCTTCCATTACCTGTGTGCAGCTGTCAAATGTCACAGAATCCTCAAATATCATCCAGTTGGTGAGTTTTTTCTTTTAAAAATCTTCAGCACCAGTGATGGGCAGCAGAGAATTGAAGGAGAAAGCCAAGACCTGTTAAATGTCTTCTCCTTCCTGGAGAAAAGGCAAATGTTGAAGGGAGCATTATCAATCCCCCTCCAATTTTAAGTCTAAACAGAATATATGAAAATAGGAAGAGAGCAGATATGCTAATTGTGCTGTTGCTGGTCACAACAGAATTGTGAAAGATGAGGCTGAAGTTTTCAGTTTAACAGGAGTTTTAAAAAACTTCATTTTGTAAAAATCTCAAATATAAAAAAAATGAAATGTAAGCTGAGTGCTATTTGAGTCTTTCAAAGCAGTTTGTTGTAAATTCAATTGCTATAAAAAGAATGGGCTCTAAAATCATCTCTTTTTAACGTTTCTCACTGGATTGTCACTTCTTTATTTAAATCCTTTTAGCAAGAAATCTAAAATACTCTGGGATCAAGGCTTTGTGCCTCATGTGCTAATTAATGCAATATAAGTTATAAATATGTAGTGTTTGTCTGTACCATATATTACTCTTTCTCCATAACTGAAAATAAATGCATTGTGAATTTAATGCATTCACTGGTGATGATGCAACATGTCTAGTCAGGTAATAGCCCACTAGGAATGGAGGCAACGAGGGAGAGAGACAGGCCCTCCCCACAAACACCCCTTTAGCCATAGGTAAAAGTTCATGAGTTGGGAAGAGGCATTCCTGAGCTCAAGTTACAACTCTCTGTTGTTAATATGCCAATGCACCTTATCAACCAAGTTTATGAGCCCCAACCATAGATGGCAGTTATATGACCTGACTCATCACATTATACAAATAAGTTGAGAGGTTACACAATTTCACTACAGACACAATCAGGAATAGAAACCAGGACTCAGCACCACAGGCCAACTCTTAGCCTCATTGCCTTTCAGATAGGATTGATTATCTCTAATCCTCTAAACCTAAAGTATTTCCCCAGAGCCAGGGACAGAATTCAGGATTCCTGCTCTCCATTATGCTACTGATGCCTAGTAAACAATTATGTAACCCATCAGAAAAGTGTGTATCAAGTCATCTTTCAGTTGTTTTACTAAAAAATGGGTTAACAATTACTTCTTTAGCTCAGATGGTAGGAGTCTGAGGCTTGGAAAGTCCATGATGTTGACCCATGCGAGGACATGTCTCGGTAGCATTTGATTGTTTTTAAATAAACTGGTTTATTTATTTCACGCAATGATCATGCTGCAACATTTGTAACTGAAGAATAATTTTCTGTAAATTAAGCAACAACCAAGAAGGGGTGTGTTTCATTTCAGTCATTTTCAACTCCCCTCTGATCCAGAGAACCTACCAAGTGAGATACACCATCCCTATATATAAATAAAAAAACTAAGAAATTGATACAAAAGCTTAGTTTGGCGACATAAGAACCAACATACTGGGTCAGATCAGTGGTCCATATAGCCTGATATCCTGTCTTCTGACAGCTGCCAATGCCAGATGCTTCAGAGGGAATAAACAGAACAGGGCAATTTATTAAGTGATCCATCCCGTCATCCAGTACCCAGCTTCTGGCAGTCAGAAGTTTAGGGACAAGTGGAGCATGGGGCTGTGTTGCTGACCACTTTGACTAACAGTCATTGATGGACTTATCCTCCATGAACTTATTTAATTCTTTTTTGAACCCCATTATACTTTTGGCCTTCACAACATGCCCTGGCAATAAGTTCCACAGGTTGACCGTGAATTGTGTTAAACAGTACATCTTTATGTTTATTTTAAATCTGCTGCCTATTAATTTCATTGGGTGACCCGTGGTTCTTGTGTTATGTGAAGAGGTAAATGACACTTTCTTATTCACTTTCTCCACACCTCATAGGCCTCTATCATATCCTTCCTTAGTTCTCTTTTCTAAGATGAACATTCCTAATCTATTTAATTTCTCTTCATATGGATACTATTCCATACCACTAATAATTTTTATTGCCCTTCTCAGTACTTTTTCCAATTCTAACGGGTATTTCTTGAGATGAGGTCACCAGAACTGCATGCAGTATTCAAGGTGTGGGGATAGCATGGATTTATATAGGGGTATTATGATATTTTTCTGTCTTATTAACTCTCCCTTTCCTAAGGATTCTTAACATTCTGTTAGCTTTTTGGACTGCCGCTGCATATTGAACAGATGTTTTCAGACAACTATCCATGACTCCCAGATCTCTTTCCTGAGTGGTAATAGTTAATTTAGACCCCATCATTTTATATGTATAGTTGGGATTATGTTTTCCAATGTGCATTACTTTGATAGGTAGGGTTGCATCAGAATATCTCCCCTCCACTCAGAACCGTTAAAAGATAAGGGAAAACCTCCTGCATTCCTTGCTGCTTTCACACTGCCTACACCACCACCGATAACAGTGAAAAGTAATATCTACCCCAGCTTCATAAAATTTGTGCTCTAGCACCAAATCTTAATACTGACCTCATCAGTGTTAAGGCAAAATAACTTTTCACATGTATGATACACATGACAGAAGTGGCAATCAGCTGATAGAAGCACCTGTGAAACTGCTGTTAAGATTTTGTGCTAGAGCACAAGTTTGAATCTGGTGGGTGCATGGCTTTTAGGTATTTGGGATTATAGCCATAGTTTAAAGTCAAAGTACTATATACACAAGATGTCCTTAGACAAAGTCTGGTCACATAACTACGTGATCTGGCACAACCTTGTTAGGGAGGAAATATTTGGCAGGAAAACAGACTCCATTTGCTTATGCCACTCACTACAGATTTCTAAACATAGATGTCAGTGACACTAGAAACTAGCTATGTAAGCAAGTAGTGATTTATAATAATGCAGCATCTAAGCATCAAGAAATGCAACTGAACTATTAATTTGTGTATTTTTATACAATTTTGTTTTTCTTATTTGTATAAAGTTAGATACAATATACTCTGTAATTTTTATTTAAAATTAGTATTAGTAGTAGTTCCCAAAGCCTCTTTTTGCTAGGTGCTGCGCCAACACATAGTAAAGGGTTTGCTTGCAAAAACACACCATACTTCCATCTTCTCCACTTCGTTCCCTTGCATACATACATTGTAGAATGAGTTATTTTTTATCAAACATTTTCTATGGCTGTGAACACCTTAAATCTGGGAATTCAGCTATACTAATAACTATTATACTGTAACACAACCACCTTACCTCCTTTTATATTCTTTTAGATAAAGTCATTGTGGTTTAAGAAGTCAGACTAGAAGAGCCTGAGTTAGCAACTGGGGCTCTGTTGCTAGCCACTGTGGGGAGAAAAAAAAAACCTGACTGGGAAGTTGAACATCAGTAGGTAGTATCTGATCCCCTGCAGTGGGTGGTACAGATATCCATTCTATTACCATTGGCTTGGAGATTAAACATTTTAAAGATTTTAGAGTTTTCACCAAACAAACATTATGAAAAAGAGATCCAGGAGAGAGAATGCTGGTGGATCGGTCAGGTAGTTACTCAAAAGGTACCAAGAGAAAAGGAGAAACCATCTTGGAAAACAAATGTCTTAAGCCTGGTCTACATTTACACCGAAATTCGATGGCAGTTGACGGGAGATACGCAAGCTATGTAGAGTAGCTTGTGTATCTCCCATTGACTTCCTAAATTCTAATAAGTGAGGTGTCCCCACTACGCTGTGCCTGGTCAGAAGGTCAATTTTGAGAGTCAAGAACCCTCAGAACTTTTTCAGAAATTCAGAAGGAGATTCTGAGAGTGTATTTAGAACCACTCAGACAGAATGGCGACTCTGTCCTTCCTTAGCTTTAATGATAATCCAGCCAACCAAAAAATCTCACCACTTCTTGACAGAATCCATAGAAGAATGCTCCACTTTGCTTTTAAAGCCTCAATATCAGTCATTTGGACCTAATGAGAGCCCATGCTCAAGCAAGACTATTAAAAATATCACATTTTTAAAGGATTTAAATGTCCATCCTTGCATTATGCTCTTAAGGGGCCCAGACTAACATACAGGGAATATAGACTACTTATGTGCAAATAGCTGGTGAAGCTATCCTTCTATAAAATCCTCCTTCATGAGTCTTACTTCATAAACTAGGCCAACTAACATACTTGACCAAAGTACTCATGCTGGACTTGATCTTAGGCCAGAATGTCCTATCTGAGGGGAAGAATTAGAGAGTAATTTAGGAGAGATTCAGCCAGACTCATAATATTGTCAGCTATCAGAAAAACTCAACTAATTGTGCACTCATTTGATAGGGATGTAGAATAGAAAGTATCCTGGCTGAAACTTCCAAAAAGAAAGCACTCAATATGCCTAAAACTAACAGATCCTGGAGAAGAAGACATCTGTCTTCATGTTTGACCAGAAGGCCATCAGACTCATCTAAGGACTCTCTTTGTGTCAAATTAGGAGGAATGCTGATTGGTGTATTCCCTTGATTAGTTCTAGAAGTCTGTCTGCTCTGAAGTCCAGAACCCCTGGTAACATGGATGACCACAAGGAATACAAAAAACTCCTTTCTGCTGAAAAGAGGATTTGGCTCCTCTTACAGTGTGCTCCTTGTTTACTGGATAGGATACTGGGGAGGCCAGCGGTAGCCAAGGTAATATCTGTTATTGGACCAACTACACCCACTTTGTCTCTCTAAATTCCTGGACCCAATATGGTTATAACAACACTGCAACATCAATAGCTTGAATATTTCCTGTCTAGAACTTTGGATCCTAGCTGAAGTGGTAAATTGCCTGCCAGCTGCACCAATTTCTAGCCAACTGATCAGGAGAATCTTCTGTGTCAACAACCATCTCTCTAGATTACAGTGTGGCCTAAGTGTCTATTTCTACTAGGCTCATGTCCATTGTGAGTACAATCAATTGAGAAGATTTAAGAGTGACCATTAGTGAAGATTAACTTCTTGTATTCACCAGATGAAAGACACGATAAGGTCGAGAAGCCAGATTTGGCAAGGATGAAAATGAAAACAGATACAGGATACTAGAGCTAGGCAAGCCATCTGCCACCTCTCTCCTTACAGAGTGAAGTCAGAAGAGAATTGCTTACCTCCCTCCCCATCTCCATTTGCTGGAAGGAGGACTTGTATATACCAACTGAGCTGTCATAAAGAAAACAGCATAAAGAAACAGCATATTTAGAAAATAAAACATTTCTTAATTGACAATAGACCTGAAAAGTTGTCACAGTTAAAAAGGAACTTTGACGTTTATAATAAATAAACTATAATAAATAGTCCTTGATATCCCATGTGCCACTCAAGCAAAGGCAATGGAAAGATAGCTTTAACAGCTGGCTGGAGATTATGCCTGCATAGGGGAACCCTCAGCATTGCAAAGCCAGCCAACCTAGTTCTATCGTTCTTTCTCCCTACCCTTATCTCTCCCCTGGTTTAGGGGGTCATTGTGGAACTAAGAGGAAATATGGCTGGAGCATGCTGCCATCTGAGCCAGTTTCTGTCACCACAAATTGGAACAGCCCTGAGGCTGAGGGATCAGGATTGTTCCTAGAAATAAGGAGAAATAGGCTCAGAATCAACACTATTTTATATTTTTGTGTTTATAGAATGATATTCATTGAAACATTGGTAGTTCAAGATATAAAATGGAATATTAATTTAGGGTTTTTTGATGGACATATCTGTATTAGTAAGTCAGGATTTCTTATTCAGTGAAACATGCAGAGATTTAGGGAAGATGAATTGCTGGTGCAAAGAAAATGTTTCAATGAAAAAAAATACAGCACTTAAATAGGTAGGGCTTGGAAATTGAAAAATGTTTGATTTAATGACTACACAATTTCAATACATAAAAATAGATACCCAGTAATGAACAAATGTATATAAACCAAATTTCCTTAGGTAATGTACAAAACAATTGTAGAGAGACAAAAGGAAGAAAAAAAGGTTTTGTTGGATTTATGTACAAAAAAAACAAATGTAGATGAGTGAACAATGTTAAATGAGGAGAGCAGACAGAGACTTACTTCATAAATACTGTGCAATGCTTTCATTTAACAAATACAAATTTTACAATTATTTAACAATGTCAGGAAATATAAAATGTAATTGAATGACAGTTCTCTAGATTATTTAAAAATGAATGCAAATATAATAGCTTTTAAAATTTGAGGTAATATTACACAATAAACCAAAAAAGCTTTTAATAAATAAACTAAATGAAGGCAAAGTGCAATTTTGTGAAAAAATTAAAACATAAAGCTTTTATCTTAATAATAGCCAGAAACAATGCTTCAGTTATTAAATGTGGGCTTGAGTCATAAAAATATTGACTGATTTATGTGCATTTTTACATGAGAAACTGTATAGCTATTAATTCATAAACAAAAATGCATAAGACAACTTTCCATGAATCACCTCTCACAGAAACAAAAACATTGTTTCCAGTTTACTTAATAAAAATATACATATTTCTGATTTCTAAAATACACCCATGTTTTTGTGCTTAGTAGTATTTTACCCATTTTAAATGTCTTTCTAATTTCGGCAGCGCAATGGTGAAGCAGTCTGACTTGTGTAACTGATTCACTTTAAATTTCCAGATTAAAAATATAATTATAGAGTGGCATTTTTAAAAGCACCAGCTATTGGCTACATCTGCTCCTACTGAAGTCAATGGTAGCTTTACTACTGTTAGGCTGATGCTGAATTATTTAAAAAATCCCACCACTAATCTCTATTCCAAATAAAATAAAAATGGTAAAACACCATTATCTTTTTTAAGGATGAGAACAGAATGAAATGTGCACTTATTTACTAAAGGATTATTAGCATTAAGGTTAGAGAGTAGCCAGATTAGTTTATTAACCAATGTAGAAATCTGCTGGTTGTATGTAAGTATAGAAAGGAAGAAATAGCCAGAATAAGAAAAGTATCAGAAAAATTACTGTATATTTTGTTATTGCAAATAAGTTCAGTTGCAAAATCTATAGAACATACAGTAGATATTACCTGATGTAAAAAAAATACAATATACTATACAGTATACTTCTAAACTGTTTCCATTTGTGAATAAAATTGAACATGTAATTATACTTTCATTTTACAACCATTTTGTCCACCAGCTCCAAATTTGCTAAAACTTTCAGACAAGAATATCTTTACATTTACTTTATTCAGTGTGCAGTGAAAAAAAACATTGTCTAAATACTGGCCTTCAAGTTAAATAAAAGCTACAGCATTTTGATATGTTCTTATATTCACTTTTGTCATAGCTTACTCTAAAATAAAAGATTTCTAGCATAAAGTTGTTGATCAAATGACAGTATAATACACAAATTAAAATTTTAATATTTGTTCATGTGCCGTGAATAAGACTTATTTCTGAAGTGATTTAAAAAGATTTAGAATTTACCTCTCAACATTAAATTTTTTTAAGTAAGCCATGATTACAAAACTACAATATCTACAGCCAAACTGACTAGTTTGCTGCAGGTTGTTTAATACTTAGAGTTAGTCCTTGAGTCCAGTTATACTGAAAATAGTACTTTTAACATTCCTGTACAAATCAATTATGTTGATCTGTAAAAGCTGAATATATAACATCTAAAATCCTGTATTTTGTAAAAATAAATCTTTAGCAGTAGATGGCACTATCAAAATCCTATTTTTCCATAGGCAGCTATTTACATGCTCTTTAAATATCCTGATTAATTATTTGATAATGAAAGCCAGAACATTAAAACTGTATACACTTTACCCAGGCTAAAATTGCAATTTGTCTCAATATGAAAATATGGCCTCATGTTTCATATTAATGGCAGTTATATGCTTTGCTACTGTGTGTATTAATTGAAGACATTCTGCCACTGGGCTTAACTAATCAAGAAACCTTTTTGTGATTCCTTTCCCAGTGGAATATACATAATGATATAAATTATTATTAATTATAAAGTGCTTCAAGATTAACCAGAGACAAAACTGTTACCTGGAATTTGTCACCTCTGTCAGCTTTTTTCTGTCAAGTAATGCAGCATTCTGTATTTCATGAAAATTACTTTGTGAAAAAGCAAGCAGTAAACATATTGCCATACAGCAAAAACAAATGCACTCTGCATTTAATTAAAAAATTCATGTTCTAAATTGGATAAGACTAGCACAGTATCAAGAGACAGAAACGTGAAAAGCTTAAAGGCACAATTAATAGGAAAGTGAGTGCTACATAAAAATCCTGTACTTTAAATTTTTCATCTTATTCTAGACCAAAACCTTCTGCATTTGAAATTCCAATGATCAACTTCTGCTTAAGTTCTTTTTTGTTCTTGTAAGGAGGGAGGCAAAGCTGGTTGAAGCAGGTGTGGGCCACAGGTAACCTAAAAATATTTTTAAAATATTTAATATTTAAAAAGAATACATTTGTTTTTAAACAGAAATATAATAGAACTAGGATATTACCAGTTACCTGTGTACTTTTAATTTATGTGCATTACTTTTGCAAACCCATATGAAGAAAATGTTACTTACCTTACAGGAACTAGGGTTCAAAATGTGTTGCTCGTATGTATTCTACAGCTGGTACACATGTGCCCCATGCCCTCAAGTTTGATTTATTTTTGGCCAGCAGTGTCCTTGTGTCTCCCACCTCAGTGCACAAAGGATGAAGCAACCCCATATATACCTGAGGGATATCTTAGCCTTTTTGCCAATACAGAATCCAGATGTTGTTAGACTCTGTAATATCAAGAGGGGTGGGCTGTGGAATATAAATGGACAACACATCTTGAAGAACCAGTTCCTCTAAAATAGGTAACAGTTTTCTTCCTGTTTACATAGTTGCCCATATATATTCCATTGTTGGTGACTCACAATCAGCGACCTACATCACAAGATGTGGATGCTAGGAATCTTACAATAAGACAGCTTTGCCAAAAAGGAGCATCAGATTTTGATGCTTCAGCTATGGAGTAATGTTCGGTAAATGTATGCATGGAATTCCAAAGTTGCTTCCCTACGTATTTCCAGTATTGGAACACTTCTTAAAAAGCTGCAGAAGCTGCTTACGCCCTGATGCAATAAGCTGTAATTCTCAATAGTGAAGGTCGTCTTCTCGTGTGTGGTGTACAGCTCCACTTGAGCATTCATTCAACAATTGTATATGGCAGACCTCAGCCATTCCAGTGCTTTGTCGTTCAGGAGGTTGAGGGAAACCACCCTCCTTCGAGGCAGTGGATGGGGCATCCCCCCAGAAGATTCCTTGCTGTTTGTATTTCTCCACACTTGCAGGCTGCAGTACAAAGATTCCAGCTGTGCATGCAGGAATTAAAGTGCCCAACACGAGTCCTTAGGCTGTTTAAGCGGGTCCACGCCTTTAGTGGCAGGCTGCAGCCTATGGGTGAGGTGGAGATGGGAGGCAGTTGTTGCCGTCTACAAGGGCATTGTTCCTTCCTCTAGTGGCTCATGACCCACTCACTCCAGCTTTGGCCATTGCCTGTATGGAGGCCTGAGCCGCTCTTATGAAAGGTCTGCGGCTCCTGAGGCGTTGAGCTGGCAGAGGCTGGAAGATCCTTTCATGAAGGGAATGGAATAGGTTGTTAGTAGCTTTGAATGCTGCCTGCCTGGTTGCAGCCAGCTGTCTCAGGTGGTGGGATGGAACACCAGACAGAATGGATAATTTGTAAGATGGTGTGGGGCATAGGCATTCGCTGATTATGCAAAAGGCAGCATTGAGATGTATGTCCATCTTAGGTGTATGTGTACTCCTGCCCCAATCAGACACACAGAATTCTGCTGGAACATGCACAAGTGCCAACAGAGTAGAGTGCAGGGTTGTAAAATCTGCACCCCAGTCATAGCTTCACAGCCTCCGCAACAGGTTGATCTGGGCTGCCACTTTCGCTACCACTGCATTAATATGATGGTGGAAAGAAAGTGTTCTGTCCAGCTTTACCCCTAAATAGGTTGGGGTGCTCGAGAATGGCAGGGATGATCCATTGAGTTGGATGATGAGTCCTTTGTTTGCCTTCCTGTTCTTCAGGTGGAAGGCTGAGCAGGTTGTTTTTTGAATGTTAAAATGAAGCCACCACTAATGATAATAAGTATGCATTGCTTGGAAGTTCCTTTGTAAAATTTGTTGGGTGTCTTCAAAAGACTTGCTAGAATAGCGAATTACCATGTCATTGGCATATGTGAGCCTCATGCCTGAGGTGTGTGGAAGGTCAGCAGTATAGAGGTTGAAGATCGCAGGGGCCAAGACTGACTCTTGTGGAACACCATTTTTGAGAAGCCTTGTCTAGCTGGACTGTCCATGGATTGTAATGCAGAAGTAATGGTTGGTGACGATTTCTTGTATTACACGTGTCATATGATGGTCTTGGAGGCAATTATATAGCTTGAGGAGAAGGTCACTGAGACAGACAGTGTCGTAGGCTGAGGAGAGGTTGATGAACATGGCACTATACTTTTAGTTGGACTCAAAGGCTGCTTCAGTTTAGTCTGTGGCTGCAAGGACCTGCTCTTCTGTATTCTTGTTCTTCCTAAAGCCAGCCTACTCTTTAGGTAAAGTATGCTCAATCTGTGGCTCAATCTGTGGCTCAATCCTGTTTAATATTAAGGGTTTCATAAATTTAAAAGGAACTGACAGGAGGGAAATGAGATGGTAGCTCTTTGGATCATTGTTTGGTTTGTGTGGTTTCAGAATGGCAACAATGTTGGCTCTTTTCCACAGGCAGGGAAATTTTGCTCTGGATAGGCAATGTGACATGAAGTCCCTCAGCCACTCTAAGAGTAGAGGACCTCCATGGAGGAGCTGCTCAGGGTGTATGTTGTCACGGCCTGGTGTCTTCCTGGGCTTAAAGGTGTCCGATGCAGATTTGAATTCATATGAGGAAAATTCTCGTGACAGGCCAAGATCAGCAGATTTTGCCTCCTTAAGCTTGTTTTTGACCAGGCATGAGAAGGCTCTATCTGGGTGGGTATATTTCCCATTATTAATAAGGATGTGTGCAGGGTTCTCACTTCACCGACTTCCCTATGAGGCGGTTGATTGTCTGCTACTCTTTCCGGCTTGAGTGGGTGAGGTTGATTCCTTCACCTGTCTCTTTCCATCTTGTTTTCCTTGCTTTGTCCAGTCTAGCTTTTAGGTCGTGTGCAGCATTAGTTGCTTCCTCTTCATTTGGTGCCCTTTTGAAAGTTCGATGTAATTGCTCACATTCTGCATCCCAATATGGGATGAAAGTCCTGTGTCTCCTGCGAGGGATGCATGACTTGCACACAGTGACAATTCCATCACAGAAGGCAGAATAAGTGCTATTAATGTCTGCAGAGCCTGAATGGGATAGAGTATGAACTAAATCATCAGTTAAGTTGCTGAAACATTCCCAGTTGGCCTTGCAGAAGGTCTACCTTTTAATAGGGAGTGAAGACGACAGGGTAAGTAGTGGGGTGCCTTTGAGGAGAACCAGCCTGTGATAGGATAAGGAGAAATGGTCAAGGATTATTCTAGTTGGTATATCACATGTGCTTCCACTCCACTAGGTCAAGTCTGGGCTAGTTGATGCATTCCAGCAGCTTGATTAGAAAATGCCTGGTTGTTTATCATCAAGGAGTGGAGTCAGATCCAGTTTGGAGGCCCAGTTACTTAATGTCTCCCCATTTGCTGTGGAGTAATTATAGCCCCACTCGGTGTGCTGACAGTTGAAGTCTCCCATATACATGGCAGGTGACAGAACCAAGAGGAAGTCATTTGGTTGCAATATAGTGGATGGAGGTTTATATACCTTCACGATGTGCAGGTCTTGTACTTTGATGGTGTGCCATTGTAGCTCTATGCTTGGTGAAGACATAGCTATTGTTATGCAGTCATGTGCAGTAGACCTCACATAGGAAGCGATTCCATGATGTCTGTGAAGGAAAGAAGTTTGAAGTCTGGGATGCTAGCTCTACTCTTATCGCACAGGTGCATCTCTTGAAGCAATAAAACGAGCACATTGGTAGCGTTGGCAATGTGTAACAATGTCCTTCTTGGCAGGGGTGAAACCCTCAACATTCAGCTGTAGGATCCTCGGATGGCTGAGAGTTTAAACTTCATAATGAGGCAGAAGGTCAGTGCTGATCAATGCTCAATAGGAATCTTGGAACTGAATTTACAACTCATTGGCCACAGTAAGATGTTTTCAGGATGGACCACGAAGAGTTGGTGGGTTAAGTTATAGCATAGTTTAATTCAAGTAGAATTCAATTAGAAGTATATGCGTTGATATTGATCTGACCTTCCACCCTATCTGCATATGGTGCAACACATACCCCAGAGGACCCCTGAAAAGGCTTAGTCCGATCTGGATAGGATCATACCCTAAGCACGTCATAGGAATTTAACATTTTCCTTGTTGGCACATGGCCTGGGAATTAACACAGGTGGGCGTATTATTCAGTTGAACTAGAAGTCAGAGAGTACTTTTAGCAAAAGCTTCAGGTGATGCCTCATTTCCCTGTGAAATATTGTATATGAGAATTCTGCAGTGAGCAGTTGCATTCTTCCCACCCTGATAGCTGCTGTTATTCAAACCAGGAAAGCTGTTTTGATAGACAAGTGGAAGAGGGAATGTGTAGCTAGGGGCTCAAAGGGATGGGGGAGGGCAGACACATCAGACCTATCACCACTAGATTAAGACCCCAAGAAGGAGGAGGGTCCTTGATTGAGAGATGTATTCTTATAAGGCTCTTCAGGAATCTACTACTGTGAGGTGTGAGAATGAGAATGCTGTGAGAAGATGGAAAGCTGAAATGGCTGTAAGGTGGATCTTAAGGAATTCAAGACACTACAAGCTTTCTGAAGTGCAAGAGGTATTCTAGTATTATATGCAAGCAGGCTTCCTGAGAAGTACAGGGGCCTTGACTCTGAAGATTCTCTAGTTGGGCTCCCCAGCCTCAACTGGAGACATCTGTGACAAAAGACTTCAGTAGCAATGGTGGAGAAAAGGGTATTCCTTGGCATATCTTGCAGTTCCTTCCACCAGTTTAATGATGACAGGACTATCAGGGGAACTATACCTTCATGTCGAGAAGATGCCTGTTCGACCAATATATAGACTTCAACTACCCTTGCATGCATGAAAGATGAAGTCTGGCATGCTGAGTTACGTGTGTGCAGGAGGCCACGTGCCCCAGGAGTCTGAGACAAGTTCTTACAGGTGTCAGTGGATGAGCTTGTAGATGGCTGATCAGATGTGCTCCAGCTTGGAATCTTTCCTGGGACAGATAAGCCTTCACTGTAGTGGAGTCCAGAAGTACCCCATGATGGCATACACCCATGTTCACACCCTACACACTATTGTAATAATCTTTGTATAAGCTGTGGGCTTGTGAGGTATCATTTGAAAACTCATAAGTTGCTGATCAGTACTATCATGGAAAAGTGCATATAACAGTGGTTCTCAACCACTTGCGGCCTATTCAGCACACATGGATATAGCCCATGTTATATCCTTAGGGCCATACAGGTAGTATTAGGTGCAGCCCACAATGATAAAAAAGGTTGAGAACCACTTGCATATAACAACTTGGTATGTAAAATTATGAACCTAAGTTGAAATCATGACTGAAGTATGTTTCCCATATAAGACTGGGGAGTGGTTAAACCAGTTTCTCAAAGACAAAGGGCAAGCTGACACCTCAGCTAGGTGTCAGCAAAGCAGATGGGACATTACCTATCAAGTGGCAGTTCTTTGGCAAGAAAAGGGGCAGGGACAAAGAGATCTGAGACAAACAGCATGGAGTCTCCTTCCTCCAGCAGGCTGCATGTCTCCTGGTTCTCAGATAGAAATGCTTTTCAAAGAGGGATTAGAAATTATAAAAAGGAGAGGCAAACACCCCAAGACAACCCTCCCTCTCCTTGTCTCTCTCTGGCATCACACCTATGAAGAAAAAGGAAAACAACCATTGGACTTTGGGGGAAGGGATCCTGACCTAAAGAATTTGGTTAATATTGCAGCTGGAACTGAGCGGTGAGAAACTTTACTTTGAATCTAATAGAGTTTAAGTAGGCACTAGAAAGTGTTATTATCTTTATTTTTCTGGTAACCATTTCTGACATTTATGCCTCATTACTTGTACTTACTCAAAATCTCTCTCTTTGTAGTGTAACAGGGTAAGGGGGGGGGGAAGGTAGAGGTACTCTGCCCTCGTGGGTCCTGCGCTCTTCCAGCCCGGCCGGTGGTGCAGCTGGGGGAAGGTGAACTGGAGGGGTAGGGAGGAGACGGGGCCCGCTCTGTCCTGAGTTCTGCTACCTTCCCTTGGGTCAGTCCGTGGTCTGCTCCCTGCTTCCCCAGTTGGGTCCTCCGCCTCCGGTGTTGTGGCAGCAACCGTGGAAGCTCCAAGCTTCTGCAGATTGCAGGCTGCAGACTGCAGGCTGCCAGCTCCAAACTGCCAACTCCAAGCTGCAGGCTTTCAAACTGCAAACTCCAACCTGTAAACTGTAAACTCCGAACTATAAACTCCAACCTCTGCACTCCTCACTCCACACCTCCTCACTCCAAACTCCACAACCGCCTGCCTGAACTGAAGGCTTTTAACAGCTGGGGCAATCTCCTTGATAGGCCCCAGGTGGCCTAATTAGCTTAAAGCAGCCCCAGCTGGATCACCCAGGGAATAAGGCTTTGCTGAGCCTGGGGCTAATATACATGCCTTCTAGCACCCTTGCATAGCCATCTGGCCTGGTCCTGTCACAGTAGTGAAAATTTGTTTTATTGTTTTACCTAATCCAATGTGTTTAAATTAAAGTGTCTAGGTAACTGTTTTTAACACAATAATCTGGTGTATATTATTCCCTCAAAGGAATAAAGAATTTAATATTTCAGAACTGTATGGGAGAGGGCTGGAGAATGCAGTATTTCTGGGGGAAAGTCTGGAACTGGGAGTGTGATGGGGTCACCTTGTAGTAATAATCAAGGCTGGTGACAGCCAAGGTGTGGCTAGTAGGTTGCAGGACACAGAAGCATCTGGGAGTGACCAGTAAGCTGATAGCTGTTTGAGAGCAGTCCAGGTTCGAGGTTACAGCTGCAAAACATTACAAAGGCACCCCATGTTAAAGGCATGACCCAGCTGCTCACGGGTCTGGATTTTATTCTGGGATGTCACACACTCCTATAAATTCTATCCTTTGAATAGAACTAACCCTAACTTCTCTTCATTGACCTTGAATTCTAGGGATGTGAAAAGCTGAAGAGTTTGTTGTGTGGTGTCAGTCACCTATTGAAGAGACTTTCTTAGAATGAACCAGTCTAGCTATGGATAAACCTGGACTCCTTATTTCCACAGGTAAGACACTACTACTACAAGTCATTTGGTAAATACCCTGTGCACTGTTGATAGATCAAATGGCAGGACTCTGCATTGGCAGTGTGAATTGTCCACTTGAATTTGTAGGTGTTTCCTATGGGCAAGATAGACGGCAATATTAAAGCAAGCAAAGGTCAAGAGCTACCAATCAGTCCTGTGGCTCTAGAAAGAGGGAATTAGAGGTCAATGTTACCATCCTGAACTTGAATCTGTGGATGAAGATGTTTAGCTGTCTCAAGTTGTGCCAACCCTCTTTTTTCTTGGGTATCAGAAAGTAATAGGCATAAAAGGTATCTCTGTGTCTCCTTGAAGTACTTCCTCCATTGCTCCGAGACTTAAAAGAGTTTGCACTTCTTGTTGTAGCATGCTGTCATGAGAATGGGCCTTGAAGGGATGGGGAAAGTGGGCAGGAAGGATCTTGAACTGGACAGAGTATTCCAACTCTATGATTTCTAGGATCCAGTGGTTTATAGTATTGGTGTTCTAGACCCCATAAAAAGAAAACCACCAGATCCCAAACAGGAGTGAGTGTGTATGTAAGTAAGTACGTAAAAGAAAGATCCAACTGAGGTTCTACGCTGTTCCCAACCCAGGAGTCAAATTTTTGCCTTGATGAGGTCATTGCCGGATGAGATGATGTTGCTGCAGAAGCAGATGGTTTCCTCATTTGGATTCTCTGACACTTTTCAGATGGGCTGTGCTGTGCTCAAGGGATATTTGCCAGGAGTGCTGGTATGGATATTGAACAGGGAGCCATGGGGATGGGTATGACTGCCAACGTCCTGGTATGGATATTGAATGAGGGGGCCATGGGTGGGTACCAAGGCATAGTGTCTCTCCTAGAAATTCTGGGTCTTAGATGATAGAAGTGCACCTTAGAATCATCTTCTGGTGTGTAGAGATCAAAGGACTCCACGGAATGAGATGGTGACACCTCGCTGTTATTGTCTGAACAAGAGGAGGAGAAAGACTATTGCTCTTCTAACATAGAAGCAGTACTAGCTTGGGTGTTAGGCAAGTCTTCAGTATGTTGTCTATCTGGTACCACATATGTGCTCAGTACTGAACAGAGTAGTGGTTGGTACTGCAAGAGGAAGTTAGACCAACGACAAGGGTACTACAGAGACTGAGATGCTGTAAAGGGCCTTGGTACTTGGTACCAAGTGAAGGGAATAGATTGGTACCAGAAGCCTCAGTGACAAGTCAGAACTGGATTATGTATGATGCTCTATGGGAACTGGGACTAGGGTATGATGATCGGTGCAGACTGGGTGTCAGAGGGACCCACTCATTTGAACTACCCTTCTGAGTAGCAGAATCACAGGACCTGGTGAGAGGGAGACACACCGAGGTCCCTTTAGAGGTGCAGTGATCTTTCTCTCCCAATCTCAGATATTTTACCAGCCAGAAAGGAAGATCCTTAGACATATGTTTCAGAGCAGTAGGCTAAAGAGCTGACTGGAGTACTCTTGGAAATGGACTGCTCAAGAGTTTCATATCCAGTCATTTCAGTATCGCCAATAAAAGAAACTTCTGGAGAGCCAATCTTGCCTTTTGTTTTCACTTCAAGAACAATTTGCAAAATTGCACCTTTCAGGAACATCCCTCCTTGCTAAGGCATATAACACCCATATGCCCATCATTAAGTGGCATTACTGCCTCATAAGGATAATTCTTAAATCGAGGAAATATCTGTTTTGCTATAAGAACTAAATCTGGTTCCAGGTGAAGCTGCTCAGAGAAATTTTTTTGTTTTAAAAGAGAAAGGAAACACTAAGTAAAAAGCTAATCCTAACACTAAGGTATTTACAAAAAATACAAAGGGCATGGTGATCAAGGGACTCAGACACTGCCAAAGTTCCGACTCGTAGCGTTAGGTACTGAGAAGGAACTGAAGGATGGATAGGATTGCCCTGCCCTTTAACCCTTAAGTGGGACGCACAAGAACACTCAGAGCACAGGCACAGCCTATGGACGTTGGTAGCCAAAAGAACAAAAAAATCAAGTGTATGGGCTGCATGCGCATCAACAGTGGAATAGGTATGGAATTGACTGGACGTACTGGCAAATTTCCAAATCTAGATGTCTAAAGTTACATTTCTAAATTCATATTTGGGATGGGATTTTCAAATGCTCTCAGCATTGGCCTAACTTTGACTTCAGTGATAGCAGAGTTAGCCCAACACTGAATGCTTTTTTGAAAAAACACACCCATTCTCATAGACTCATAGGTCAGAAGGGACCAATATGATCATCTAGTCTGACCTCCCGCACAAGGCAGGCCGCAAAACCCTACCCATACACATTTATAACAACCCCGAACCCATGACTGAGTTATTGAAATCCTCAAAAATGAGATTTGAAGACCTCAAGCTGCAGGGAATCCACCAGCAAGCGACCCATGCTGCAGAGGAAGGCGAAAAACCTCCATGGCCCCTGCCAATCCGCCCCGGAGGAAAATTCCTTCCCGACCCCAAATATGGCGATCAGCTAAACCCTGAGCATGTGGGCAAGACTCACCAGCCAGCACCCAAAAAAGATTTCTCTGCAGTAACTCAGTTCCCATCCCATCCAGCATTCCCACAGACCATTGAGCAGACTTATCTGCCGATAATCCAAAATCAATTGCTCAAATTAAACTATCCCATCATAACATCCCCTCCATATACTTATCAAGCTTAGTCTTAAAGCCAGATAAGTCATTTGCCCCCACTACTTCCCTCGGAAGGCTATTCCAGAACTTCACTCCCCTAATGGTTAGAAACCTTCGTCTAATTTCTAGTCTAAATTTCCTAATATCCAATTTGTACCCATTCGTCCTCGTGCCTACAATAGTACTAAACTTAAATAATTCCTCTCCCTCCCTAACGTTAATCCCCCTGATATATTTATATAGAGCAAGCATATCCCCCCGGAGCCTTCTTTTGGCCAGGCTAAACAAGCCAAGCTCTTTGAGTCTCCTTTCATAAGGCAGATTTTCCATTCCTCGGATCATCCTAGTAGCCCGTCTCTGAACCGTCTCTGAACCAGGTTACATATGTCTACAAGCACTGAGCATCCACACATTTCACTAAAGTCAACAGGAGCTGCGGGTGCTCAGTGCTTTTAAAACTCAGACCAATATTAGGTACCTAGGCAATGGCTGCAGGACTTTAATACTGGGCATTCAGATTTGAAAATTTTGGCCATTACTACTGCCTGGATTCTGTAGTATGTTCCATACAGGATGATCGTTATGCTTATTAAGAGCCATATGGAAGTCAAAAGGGCTGTGCTTGGATGTAAGAATCTGACTGCAAAGATGACACTGTACGATCAGGTCCTACATTATTCTAACATTTATCTTTTATTTAAAAGCTAGTACTCCATTTTTATATTGTGCCACTGCACAAGACAGCTAGAAGATATGTGTTGCATGTACCCAAATATATGTATTATCATATACAATTTTGAGATTTTCAAATTGGGACCAAATTAAGAACAGATTAGCAGTCAGCTCTGAATTTTATTGCCTTGATTGTCCTTTAGGATATTATTGGATTCATGAGTCAGTTGATCTAAAAATCAACAGAAGCATTACAATATTATGTGAAAGCCAATTATGATAAATGGATTTTTGAAAAAAGTTCTCATGTACTATAATTAGTTATGATGCTGAAGACTTAACAACACAAACTGGGACCAGGAATTTCTGGTGATAATAAACTTCTCTATATAGCTATCCAAATTAATTGAGCTGAATTTCTCCTAATCTTCTGGTGAAAACAGCCATCCAAAAGCTAGCTTGATAGTAAGGAATGAGAAACTTCCTGCATGAGTTTAAAAGGATATAAAAGGTTCCAGCAGAGAACATAAATATTTATAATCTTCAACTGCAGGTTACAAGCTACCTTGTTTCACCTACAGAGGAGAACCTCTGGACCACACTGCTCAGAGAGCTGGCTCTATATTAGATGAACATCTGTTAAATTTGTGTAATCAATAATTGGTTTTAATAACATTTGTAAACCAAGCTAAGGTCTGACTACCACGGTTTGCTCGAATGAGGGATCATCTGCTAGGATAGGTTGTAGATCTTTAATGATGTGTTGGAGAGGTTTTAGCTGGGGGCTGTAGGTGATGGCCAATGGTGTTCTGTTGTTTTTTTTGTTGGATCTGTCTTGTAGTACGTGACTTCTGGGTACCCATCTGGTTCTGTTAATTTGTTTCTTCACCACTCCAGGTGGGTATTGTAGTTTTAAGAATGTTTTATGGAGATCCTGTAGGTATTTCTCTCTGTCTGAAGGATTGGAGCAAATCTGGTTGTATCTTAAGGCTTGGATATAGACAATGGATTGTGTAATGTGTTCAGAGTGGAAGCTGGAAGCATGAAGATATGTATTGCAGTCAGTTGGTTTTCGGTATAGGGTGGTATTAATGTGACCATCCTTTATTTGTAATGTAGTGTCCATGAAGTGGATTTCTTGTGTGGACTGGTCCAAGCTAAGGTTGATGGTGGGGTGGAAATTATTGAAATCTCGGTGGAATTTGAGGGACTCTTTCCTGTGGGTCCGAACTACTTCAGATTTGGAGCCAATCTATACCTTCAAGTCAGTGGCACAGCTACGGGCACCCGCATGGCCCCACAATATGCCAACATTTTTATGGCTGACCTAGAACATCACTTCCTCAAAACTTGTCCCCAAGCACCTCCTTTACCTATGCTACATTGATGACATTTTCATCATCTGGACCCACAGGAAAGAATCCCTCAATAAGTTTGCTTTTGTTTACAACACATGCAAAAATAGCAATAAGACTCTTCTGTGAAAAAAATATTTAAGAATACAACTAAAAATTATTTACCAGTCAGTGGATGTTTCACTCTTTGAAATCTTGAAATTCAAATCAGCCATACCTCCCACAGGTACTCTGTCACTTCCTGTAGCAAAATGTAGCAGTTTCTTTTGGAGATCAAGAGGAAATCCGAGTACTACCTCCCAAAAGTATCTATAATATTAATTGGGAAAGGGAAGAATTAATGTCTTGACAAAAGCAATGTAAAGTTTTCATTACACCGTAGGCTCAAATATTGCCACTTAATATAAAAATCCCCATAAATATATAGTTAACTGGTGAACTTAAAGCATAGAGTATTTATATACATTTTCAAACACTGTTATAAAATATGCTAGTGACACTTCTCTATTAAAAAGAAAAATCTATTATTTAGAGCCAGATTTTATAACTGGAGTAGTGAGGCAAAAGGAAGAGATGTTTTGGCTAAGATATAGATGACATCTTGGCTGTACCTAACAAACCCTTATTTTTCAAATGTTGGTTTAGTAAAAGATACACATTTACATTTCTGTCTGAAACTTTCTAAGAAACCTGTTAGTTACAAGAAATGCCTAGTGTTACTAGGTGTTACAGAAAGATCATAGGGAAATATTTTCTTCTCAATTTTTTATGCATTTTACATTATGTGTATAGACAGTTGCCCCAGTTTGTGTGGATCTCTCAAACATCATCAGAAAAGAGAGATAACATTTTAAAATATAGGAAAATATTGTAAAACCACAGAATGGCTTGGTGTAGCACCTGAAACTATTTTTTAACTAACTAGACTTAAACCAATTGTGTCCTTTTAAAGTTAGTTGGCAAGATAATAGTGAATAGCTAAGGAGGTTCAACTAATATAACTTTTCCTACTTAAGAATGTAACACTACATTATTTTTATCTCATTTTGAAATAATCTTTTTAAAACTTAACTCATATCTTAATACTTTGAGAGTATACTGAAAATCAGATTTTAGTTGTTCCCATTACTGCATCAGTCTATATTGTTCTTCTAAAGGAGTATAAAGAAGAATAAAAATTAAGTCTACCGTATAGTAAGATCAGTTTTCAGATAGCCATCATACTGGGTGTTTCTCTGTAGAGCATACATATCCAGTTCAGGGCTTCCACAAACAAGAATTTCAACCTCTTCTGGACGAAGTAACTGCAAAAAGTCATAATTTTTGCTGGCAGAACACTTTTGTTAAACATAAATAATGATGCTAATACAATTCAGACTAAGAACTGAAACATTACATTGCTGATGTTTTGTTATGTATTATAGACAAATTGTGTTGTTTTCTTAACATTTTTCATGGATAAAAGTTTATAGGTGAACTCTAGTATTTACTACTTTGCAGGAAGATCAATTCTGCAGCACTTCATTTTAAAATTGTTTATTAACAAGCAAAACAAATTTGTAAAATATCTATTAGTGTGTTATTACTATTACCCTCATACCTATTTCTTCCTAATATTTATTGCACTTACTTAGAGTCAGACATTTAGGCCATCGAGTCTGCACATCCACAGGCCCTAAACCCAACCTGGTTACACCTGCACTGAGTCCAATAATGTGGATTAGACTAATATATGATAGCCCTTAGAAGAGTAAATTATTGTATGCCACAGGCAGAGAACAGGAAGGAGTGAGGAACAGCAATACTAAAGGCATCTACAATGGCAGGGAATTGATTAGGTGAGATATACCCAGATGATTCTAACAAGCAACATGCAAGCCATGCTTCAGAGGAAGGCAAAAAAACCCACGGTTCCTGTCAATCTGACCTGGGGAAATTTATTCCTGATCCTGGAAATAGTGATCAGCATGACACTCAGCATGTGAACAAGACCCACCAACTACGCATCTGAGAAGATATTCTCTGTAGGCCTCAGAGCACTGGCCCACCCTGTCCAATGTCCTATCTCATGCTTCAGAGGAAGGAGGAAAAAAACTACAGAATACACCTAGGGAGAGATTCTTCCTAACCTCTACAGCTGAAGCATTTGATTTAGGACCATATGACTTATGACCAGAATAGATCCCCTAGGCCATTATGCCTGATGTCACTGCAAGCAACCACAGCATACAATCCCACTCATAAATGTATCAAGCTCTATCTTCAAATTAATTAGGTTGCTTGCCCCTTCTACTCTTATTGGGAGGCTCCCCTGACAGTTAGCAACCTTCTAATGTCTGAACCTAAATTTGTTCATGTCCAATTTATATCCATTTGTTCTTGTGACATTTTCCGTTAACTTAAATAGCTCTTCTCCCTCCCTGATGTTTATTTCATTGATATATTTGAGAGCACTCATTTAGTTTTGCTAAGCTAAACAAGATAAGCTCTTTCAGTCTCCTCTCACAAGATAGGCCCCACATTCTCCTGATTGCCCTAGTAACACTTCTCTTTACCTCTTCCAGTTTGAATACATCTTTCTTGAATATGGATGACCAGAAGTATATGCAGTATTCCAGATGACGTCTTACCACTGCCTTGTACAATAGCATTAATACTTCCCAATCTCTACCGGAAAGACTTCGCTTAAGGGCTGGTCTATACTTACCTCTGAGATTCGGCGGCAGTCGATGGGAGAAATGCAAGCAATGTGAAAAACCTGTAACTTATGTCGACTCCGCTGCTTCAGTTCTGTGCGCCATTCATACTGGGCTGTGCCACTTTTGGAGGTGGTTTTCGTAGGTCGATTTCTGGATTGACTGAGCGGGTCTTTACTGACCGCTCAGTCGATCCAGAGAAATCGATCTGATGGCGGCGAATTTGCCTGCTGTCAGTATAGACCTAGCCTAATACATCCTAGGATCACATTTGCCTTTTTCACAGCTGCATCTCATTCATGGTCCTAGTCATCCTGTGATCAACCCACCCAGCCAGGTCTCCCTCCTCCTGTTGCCTTCAACGGCTGAGCCACAGCTTGTAGCAGAAATTATTATTATTATTCCCCAAATGGATGACTTTGCACTTGATACTATTAAATTTCATCTAATTTCTATTAACCCAGTGCTCCAGGGCATTTAGTTCTTTCTGTGTAATATTCCTAGGCTCCATTTGCTGAGAAGTGAGAGCCTTCACTCTGTGAATGCTACTAGTTTTAAACTTCTCCCCCTTCTCCCTGAAGTACTAGTGAGGGGGCCTATGAATGTAGGGAGCACAGAAGTGGCATGTATGAACCTGTGGCCCCTTAATTTCAGGACCCGAAAAGCTCTCAATCAATCAGAAGCAAGACCCTGGACCAACTCATTGGCATGCTGTTGGTCACATTAGGACCCACACTAACATAAAGCTAATTCCAAGCAACCTTAATAGGCTCTTCCCTGTCCCGGAAGGAATTAACTGTCCCAGCAACCAATGGGACCTGCAGCCGCAGTCTCGCCAAATTCACTGTTCTCTGGTCAATAAGTGGCAAGGATATACTCCTTGATTGGTATTTCTGGTTGTAAGTCAGTATTCAATACCTGCTGAAAGCAGATTGTAAAACCATTTTAATTCTTTTATATGTTAACCAAAATCCTTTTTCTGTGCTTAAGTTTAACCTTAGTGAGTAAGAAACTAGAGGAAGGCATGTACTCAATAAGGAAATTTGTATAATCTTTTAACTCCTTTAACCTAGTCCAGACGTCCAGGAAGTGACTCCTGGCACTAACAAAGGGTGTTTATTACTATGAAAGTATATATGATATAATGAACAAGGTCAGATAATTGATAAGGAGTGCTTATAATCCAGTTATGTACTGTGATTAATAAGAGGTATTTGTGAACACAAACATTTTCTGTTATTTATAAAATAATGACACATTCAAGGACGTTTTTAATAACTGGGGTTAGAAATCTCTTTCATGTATCAATCTATCATGTAAATAAAAATACCAAAAAAATTCCATAAGTAATAAAATAAATTAAAATATTAAAGCAAAACACAAAGAATCAGCTGTGGGAAAGTAGTTTTTCCCTCCCGACATATAAACTTTCTTTGTCCTAAACCAGTATATAAAGGAATACATTTTGGAAAGTTAGTTGCAAGTGAACAAGCTGCCATCATTTCCCCAGTTATTTAAAAAAAAAAAAAAGAAAAGAAAACAAGCTGCCATCTCTTCACAATTTACAGAGGTTACTTCCTGTATTCTGTATTGTGCTGTATTCATCTTTAACTAATAATCTCTAATGAATAATTCCAATTTAGATAATTATCTACCATTCCGTATTATTATTATATTCAAACATGCAATACTGCCCTGGGGCTGCCACTGACATTGAGCTTGCAGCAGTGGTCAAAAGCAAATGGAGACTAAACTCCAGTGTCAGACCCTTTCCCTGACAGTTTCTGATTGGTCCCATAGTTATGAGAAGAGAAATGGATGTAGCAGCTGGAGAGGCCAGCAAAGACTGGAAGAGAGAAGCAGCGATGCTGGAGAAGTTGTCAGATTCCTGCCCCCACTGAAAAGGTGATCCATAGGTGGGGGGCTGAAACTGAGGGACACAGAATGGCTTTTAAAATGGCTCTGAGTTCTTCACGTTCTCTCTGAGTAACACTGAGTCCTCCAGCACCGATTATTTACTCCCTTGGAAGTACACAAGGACTGCGTGATCCTGACAAACTCCTCCCAATGATCCCACTGGAAATGGGGGGTGGGGACAGAGGAGAGAAGCCACCAGTATATCTGCCAATAATTCTCATTTGGCCAGAATAGGCCTGGCTTTAGAAAACCTGCCCAAGGTAACTCACATCTTGGTCAGCATCCCAGGGGTGTGAGACAGGCAGTCACTCTTTCCTCTGCTACCTACTGGGAGCCTTCTCACTGCACGTATTGGGCATCCAGTTCTGATCCTCTCTAATGGTCAAGAGATGTGTTCAGCTCACTCTAGGGGGCAAGGTCACTAGGCGGAGGCAAGCCATGGGGAGAAGTAAGGGAGAAGAGAAGTTGCAGGGGAAAAAGGTGGAACAATATTATTTTCAAGTTATGATTTTTGAAGTAAGCCAGCCAGTGGCGTGGGGGACACTGAAGGATTATATGCTCATTCTGCTGAGTCTTGGGCAACTTCTCGTTGCTTTTTCTCCCCTGTTACTTTCTAAGATGCAAATAACTTAAAATTCACCCCAAATGCCCACCAAACTGTTCATTAACAGATCCTAGTAGTCCTCCCCCTCCCCTTCCCCGATTATAAGGCTAGAATAAGAATAAGGATGCAGAGAGAAAAAGAACGGACTAAAGTAGATGACACCATCTGGGCTATATCAGGAAAGACAATGGGGGAAAAACTGCAAACTTGCCACAGAAGAGGGCTCTGCACAGCAAATTACTGGCTTAAAACTAACGACTGAAGTGAGGAAACAAAGGTTCCATTTGTGTTTTTTCTACAGATTTCCAGTTACTTAAGACAAGATTTTAAAAAATGGGTTACTTAAGTGAGGGTTCTGAGTTCACATTTAGGCATCTAAATAAATGGCCTGATTTTCAAAAGTTACGAACAGCCATTAAGTTTAGTGGAAATTGCTGGGTAATAAACACTTTTGAAAAATCAGCACACCTCAAATCCTAACCGTTAAAAATCCTACCCATTGGAAAAAAGAAAAAAAAATCATAGCCTTAGTCTGTTGCAATTATCTGTCTGTAAAATGGGGATCATACTCATTACTAACTAGCAGTAGTGTGAGAGGAAATACATTAAATATTTTTAAAGACCTTTAAGATTCTCCAGTGAAAACACTACTTTCCAATTCTGTAATATTGCAGAGTCCTAAATATTATTGTAATTATATACTGTTTTTCTCAAATAGTTTTCTGGTCATATTCAGCAAGGCTCATTGATCTCAAGGGGACTACTCATATGCTTAACATCAGGCATTTGCTTAAGTATTTTGCTGAATCAAGAACCTCTGTGAACACTGAAAAAAGTAAACTGAATTATTGAAGTTTATTTATATAATTCAGATCAATCATTTGCAATTTTTGTCACATATTTATAATAGAAGTGCACCAAACTTTATTAAGATAATATTAAATAAAATTTATTATAAGACTTTTCATCTTATTCTTACCATCAATGCATAAGAAGCACAGACACTATGGAAACCATAATAAAAAGCTGCAAACTGTTTGTAGATTGATTTGTTGAGAATGAAGTCAACATAAAGCTGCACATATTCTGAAAAAGAAAAAAAAAGCATTTGATTTCCTTTTTATTAGATATTAAAATACTTTCAGACTACCATTTATTTTATTGTCTTAAACTGAGCTGAAATAATTTGAAATATTTAAAATGCATTGTACTCTGTAGCATTATAAACAGGAAGTATATTAGCAAGTGTATTCTCAATTTTATTTTTTTCATTTAGCTCAGTGGTTCCCAACCTTTTTCGCTCGAGGGCCACAGACAATTTTGAAACTCTGAAGGGCCACTAGTCTCCATCAGCAGCCCTCCTGCCCCAACTGCAGCCAGACAGAAAGAGTTCAGCGAGGATGCTGCCTCCTCACTGATCTCCAGTCCCCCTGGCTGCAGCAGGGAAACCACATGCATCCTGTAGCTCGTGTGCTCCAGCTGAGTCCCTAGACAGTGGCTCCCTTCTGAATCCAGGGGGACTGGAGATCAGTGCTTTCTGGCTTCAGCAGGGACCCAGGGAGAGTGCTTTGCTCTCTGCTGAAGCTGAGGAAGCAGAGCACCAATCCTTCCTTCCTCTGGCTCCAGCAGGGACCCCAGTGCCTATGGACCCAGGCAGAGCGCTTTGCTGTGCTCCCTGCTGCAGCCAGGGGAGGGTAACACTGATCTCCTGTCCCCTTGGCTGCAGCAAGGAACCTGCACCATCTTGTGGCCCCATGGCAACGCACTCTGCCTGGGTCCTTAGGCAGTGGCTCCCTTCTGGAGCTAGCAGGAAGGGAGTGGCAGGCCACTTTGAAAGACGGGCCATGGGTTGGGAACCATTGACTTAGGTAAACAACAAAATCTATAGTTACAAGTGAAGTTTGGTGCATTTCAGTTGGCATATTTAGATCTTTAGTGTACCTTTTCTATTTTGATTCGTAACTGGAATTTTATCACCACCAGGCTTTAGGTTGTAAGATTTTATGACGCCAAATTCTTCTTGAAAAACCTGGTGAAAGAGAGAAGATAGTATAAGTATAGTACATGTAACTCTTTTGGTCCATTATGGTAAATAAATTATCAATAGTTTTGCCACATTTCTAAGAGATTTTTTAAAATATTATAGTTTTTAGTATTTTTCTTAATAAAAAAATACACTACCTAAAAAAAAGCAAAATGGACCCAAGCTCACAGCAGTCTAATGTGTGCAAGGTGTGTGGAAAGACTGAGATATCATGTAGAAGAAAGATTCAGAAAAAAAACTTAGGAGCATTAAATATATTAGAAGAAATAAACTCTCTTAATTATAGGTCCCACAAGAATGGAAATAATTCAGGTTATGAAGATTGTCATACCACTTGATGACACTATAATTCCTGGCTAAAGCAAAAAGGCCTTGAACTAGAACAAGCCTAACAACGGTTTTCAGGGTGGTGCAGGCCTAAATGCAAGCTTCCCTGGCTAGATTAAATCATTCTAGATTAGAGCAAGCCTCTGCCTAAATTAAAACTCCCAAGGCATACCAAGTCTTTCATAAGGGATCAGGACTCTCTTTATGTCAGTCTTCCAGGCTGGAGTATATCAAATAGTGCAAGTATATACCTAAAACTAGCCCCCAGATTAGATAGTCTTTAAGGGCTAGAACAAGTATTTCAAATTGGGCAGGCTTCTGCCTAAATCACATTTCCAGGCCAATTTCTGTCCCAAGCTGATTAGGTCCTCCAAACTACAGCAGGCCTCTGTCTGGGGCAACCTCCTAGGCTATATTGACTCTTTCAAAGCTTGGGCTAGCTTTATAGCTCTTTAACCCCAAACCACATTGAACTCTAAACAACCAGCAATCACTCTCTGTGATGGACCCTTTCCCATATAAATAAATCTCCTGAGCTGGATCAGTTATTACTATAAACTGTAGACTTTGTGTACCTACAGTACCTGGAAAGTTGAATAAAAGTCTTCTTCAACATTGTCTTCATAGGATAGAAGCTCACTTAATCCATGGGCCAACTCCTGGGGGTGCGAGAAATAACTAAATTTACTAAATTAGATACAATTCCACCTTGTCCTTTTAAAATACAATAACTTACTACTGAGAAACACTTTGGGCAAAATTGCACATTAAAGTATGCTATACTTAGAGCAACATGCTACTCGCCATGTACAGTGATGATTTTTCAATCATTTATAACTATATTTTGAATTTTTCCATTCACCAGGCAAAGGAACTTATTTCCAATATGTTCATCCTGAATTTTATCTTTCAAACATCAGTTACAAATGGATCTAAAATAAACCACGTTAGTTGTTTTTAAACATATGGAAAAACAGGAGATTATTTATCAATAATTGTTCTCTAGATATGTTACTTCTGAAAGAAAGGAGAATGGTGAGGAGAATGGGTGGGTTATGCATAAGTTCCATAGACATATGGCCTCTTGACAAAGGGACAGGGACTTGGCTCCCCTTTTGCATGTTTATATAAAACATTGTGGCCGGGTTGTCTGTCAACACCTGTACCACCCTGCTGGATAGCCAAGGCAGGAACAAAGCGCAAGCCAGCCGAATTGCTCTGAACTCTCGGACATTGATATGCAATGCCAACTTATCCTTGGACCAGAGGCCCTGAGTCTGCATGGTGTCTAGGTGGGCTCTCCACCCTAGATCTGAAGCGTCTGGCACTCACTTGCCATAGTGAGTGGGTGGATTTGACACTTGGGTTATAAGCTCTGACATGGTCCAGAACCTGTCTTCCAGCAACAGCGCTCTTGCCCTTGTGGAATCTAGGACTGCGCCTATGAACTCTATCCTTTGGATTGGGTTGAGAGTTGACTTTTGTCTGTTTATCAATATACCAAGTGCTTGACAAGTGAGCTGACAGCCTGGATGCTGTGATGCTCCTGCACCCTTAATCGACCACTGATGAGCCAATTGACCAGGTAAGGGAAAACCTGAATACTTCGCAATCAGAGATAGGCCACAACCACTGCTATACACTTGATGAACACGCAGGGTACAGCTGACAGGCCAAAGGCAAGCACCGTAAACTGATAGTGCTGGTCGCCAACTTTGAAACGCAGGAACCGCCTGTGGCACTGGAAAATGGAAACATGGAAGTAGGCATACTTTAAATTGAGGGTGGCATACCAGTCACCTGGATCCAGAGAGGAGATGACAGAGGCTAGGGAGACCATCTGGAACTTTAGTTTTTTGAAGTACTTGTTCAGGCCTTGCAGGTCCAGGATAGGCCTCAAGCCTCTCTTCACCTTTGGCATCAGAAAGTAAAATCAGGAATAAAAATCTGTCTCCCTCTGATCTTGAGGAGCTATTTCCATGTTTCCCACTTGTATGAGGGCTTGTACCTTCCTGCGAGAAGTTGCTTGTGAGTGGGGTTCCTTTGTGACTTTTTCTATAGGGGTCTCCCTGAGGCTGACTCCAGGATCTGTGAAGTTACTGGGGTTTAAAATGCCATTTAGATGGCGATGGAGTGTACAGCCCCAAGGAACGCAAAGTAACCCTTGAGTATTTCAGCCCATACAATCTGGAGTCTGTCTGGTCTGCAAACGAGGCTGCAACATCGAAGGTGAGGTCCTGGATGAACTGCTGGACCTCTGATGAGAGGCCAGATGACTGATGCCAAGATGCTTTTCTCACTGAGACTGCCAATGCCATGATTCTGGCTGCTGAATCTGCTGTGTCTGAAGCTGCCTGAAGGGAGACCTGGGCCACTGCCACATCCTCGGTTATGGCTGCCTGTCAGGAGGCCTGGGGCAGGCAGACTGTGAATTTTCCAACGACCGCCAGCTGTTGAAATCATATCTACCTAGCAAGGCTTGCTGATTAGATATGTGTAGTTATAAGCTAGCCGTGGAATAAACTTTATGCCCCAAAAGGTCAAGCTTTTTCACATACTTATTTTTTGGGGTACAGTTCGTGTCCTTGTCTGTCCTGTTCGTTGGCTGCCATCACTACCAGCAATCCCGGGAAGGGGTTGGTGTAGAGGTATTCAAAGCCCTTTGCAGGGACATAATACTTCTTTTCCATCCACTTTGATGCTGGTGGCAGGAAGGCTGGAGTCTGACAGGATCTTTGCCAGCTTCACCTTCAGCTTTTCAACATTGAGCCCTAGGTTGGAAGAGACTCGTTTGATTAGCACTTGTTGGGCTCTGAAATCATCTAGAGGGACAGCTACTGACGGTCCTGCTAAAGCCTCATCAGGGGATGAGGAAGAAGAGATTGGCAAAGCTTGAGGGTCTAGGTTTTCTTCCCTTACTGGGGTAACCCCTAGTGCTGATGTACTTCTCTCTTGGTTTGAATCAAAGTCCATGGATGGTACTGGGCCACCTGCCACTGATGCCCTCAGTTCTGAAATCCCCAACATGGAATGTCCTTGTCAACCCACAGGCGATGGAAGCCCCACGGGTTCCAAATTGCCATAGGATGGCTCATTGGCCTTGCAGCCATGCTCCCAAGTGGGGTACCATGGGGTAACCCACACCTGCAGCAGTGAACTCTCCTTTTGGCAGGGTCAACTCTCCCATCTCCGAGTTCAAGCTGCTCTGTGATGACCACAATGGAGCCAATGAGGATGGTTGTTTCACCCCATAAGGGAAGTGCATACACTTTGGTGTCGGGGTGCGGTGTTGGGAGCTCGAACAGGTCGCTTCCATGACTGGCTCTTGTTCTTTGGTTTTCTGTACAGGTTTGGAGATTGGGACTGTGAAACTGGGGATCCCTGTGGTACCTCAAAGGCTGGTGCCGGGTCTCGGGGTATGAACTGCCTTCCAGGGATTGGTGCCTTTCCTCCAAGCCCGGTGCTGGGAGACTGGAGACCGGCAGCTCGAGACTGATCACTCTTGATGCCATTCCTCACGTAGGTAACAAGGGTCTGGAGAGCACTCATGGGCTGGACAATGGTGCCTTGGCATCCAGGAATGCTGCAGCGGTGTCTTCGCTGGCTTCCCTCTGGAAGGCACTGCTGCTGTCAATGACAGTGCCTGGTCCTGGCTAGGGGTCTTCCCTTTCTGGGTGTCTGCGGCACCAGCAAAGTCAAGAGTTCTTTCATGGCCTGGAAGGCTTTCAGCATTGTGGGGACTGCCAGGTGGTGTGGCCCTTTGCTGCTTCCAGGAGTCGATGGGTGCAAGCCATGGCTCAGAACCCAGGAAGTTGACTCTCTGGGAGTCTTCGGGGACTGATGGCCTGACTCGAGTCTTATCTGGTCTCCGGTGCCCTTCTTGCCTCTCTTCAGCACTGGTGAATGCTCCTGTTCCGTTTGCGCCTTCTTCTGTTTCTTCCTGGGCACTGGGGATATTGGTTGGTGCCGAGAAGACGTCAGCACCAGCGAGGCACTCTGCACTGAGGCTGATGTGCTCGGATCTGAGTGCTGGACCTGGGTTCCAATGTTGGTCTAAGCGCTGACTCCATCAGGATAGCTTTCAGCCAAATATCCCAGTCCTTCTTGATATGTGGTCAGAATCCCTTAGAAAGCCTGTACTTTTCCTCCACGTGGGCCTCTCTTGGACACTTGAGACAGCTCTGGTGCAGGTCAGATTGGCATCAGCTTTTTACACAAAGTGCAGGGTTTGAAACCTGGAAATCAGGGTATGCCCCATTTCTGGGTGACTAAATTCACTCTAACAAACACTAAGAACTTATTTATAGCAAAAACTAGAACTATATACACATAGATGATTGAAAAACCACTAGGTCCAATGAGGGATCTTGTGGAGCAAGAGAGCAATTCAGCACCGTCACAGGCAGTAAGAAGGAACTGAGAGGGTGGGATGGTCGGTGGCACCTATATACCATGTATGTACTGCTGCAGGGGGCACCAGAGCCAGCCCTATGGATATCACTGGGAAAAAATTTCCAGCATTGGTGCATGTGGTGCACATAAACCCCTAATTTGAGAATGGATATGAGCAAACTCTCAGAGAAGAACCAATTATTATTTAAATAAACTATCCTTTAAAATACTGCTTTATACTTACTGGCATAATTTGACACAGGTCATCTAATGTAACACTACTGATGCCTACAGGTGTGTTCTGATCAGAGGGAACAATGGGAGGACTCAAAAGTTTCTTGTAACAGCAAGGTGGAAAGCGAATATCCAAGGTGATACTGTTATATACAGCAAGTCCCATAAGCTATACGTGTTAGATGTTAAGTAGGAAATAACATTCTTATTATAGTTAATATTCTTTTTATCACTTTAGAATATTTAACATTGTTACTGAGAGTATTCTATAAGTATTAAACAAAACGGAAAAGGAAAGAAAATACTTTTTTTTTTCAACATTGTCATAATTCTTTTAGGGGTCTGCTATCTAATGTAAGAATTAAACTAAAAACATTAACATGATCAAATACTGCATTTCTATTCAACACTTGAATTCCTTCATAATTAAGATTCTAAATGAGTACAGAATGAAACAATTTTTTAACTACTGGTAATATGAAAAAAAGTTTATACGAAACTATATATATGGGCATCTTTAATCTAAAAATTCTGCAGAGGTCTTAACATACCAATGTTTCCATAAAAATTAAACACATTAAGACAAACTTATGCTGGCACTATAGTTCAACACCTGGCACTTTCAGGCATATTTGGTGGGACTGCACAAAGATGCAGATTTTTTTGGGAACTATTAATGAGAAAGCAGTTGGTTGTAGGTGTTTTTGTACAAATCAATGACTATTGTTCTACTTGAGAAGTTAATTATCCATCAAGAGAAACTGCCCCTCTTTTGTGGTTGTTACTGGTTACTGCCAGATTTGTTATTACATCCCATTAGTTTAACCTTCCTCCTATGCCAGGCAGCTAATTGGGTAAAGCATGGGATATTCTCCTTATATAAAACTTAAATATAAGAAGTGGCTACTGGTACTATTTATTAAATATGCCAGTTCTAATAAACAAATATATAAACCATCCAATTTGCTGCCTTTTGCACCATGCTGATTTTCTTTTTACATTTAGCATCTTAAATCCTGTTTATTCGTTCTATTTGTAATGAATATACTGTTTAAAGATTTTTTAAAAATATTTCAGTTATTCTGGTGTTCATCATTTTGTTAACAAGTTATGTCATTTATAACAACAGCAGTGTGAGTAACCTATATAACATTATATATCAGTTGGTTTAACATTCAGCAAGAAAATTTTATTTTCAACATTTATACCAAAGATTCAATTTTAAGGATGAAACTTTATATTCAATAAACCATTACTATAAAATAGATTTTAAACTCATTACTAATAGGAGTTCCATACTTTAAAAAATATCTTAATTCTTAATTTCCTAACTGTGGAGTGTTTGATTTTGCAAACTTAACATTATTTTAATGTAGATTTTTGTATGTAATTTGTATGTATTGTGGTATAGCAAAGGCAGAGGGCAGTAGGAAAGTTCTGGAAGGGTGGTATGTAAGCTCTAGAATCATCCGGGCTTTATTCCCTGTAGACTAGCCAGAGGGTAATTAGGGTCAGCTGACACCAATTAAGGCCCCACCCAGGTGCTTGATAAAAACCCTCTACTCTTGAGAGGCAGTGTGGGAGTTGTAGGAGTAGGTGTGTGGTGAGCAGAAGAGCGTGTGGAGTCATGAAGAGGAGCAGAACGGAGTACAGTGGTGTGTGGAAGAGAGGTGGAGTCCTGAAGAAGGTACTGGGCTCAAGAAGCCAGAAGAACAGAGGGGGGAGAATAGCCCAGGGGAAATGTCTGCAGCTACAAGTACGGTGCCAGCAGCACATAGCTGCTACTCAGAGGGCCCCTGGGCTGGGACCCGGGTGGACCTGGGTCCCTACTCCCCTCCCTGGGAAGACGGGGTAACTGGTGACGCCCTGGCTCACTATGAGAGGCAAAAGTGCAAGACCCACTAGGGAGAAGGCAGCCGTTTGCCACAGTATACAATTTCCTTATTTTTATTTTATTTTTATTTTTTCTGGTCAGTTTCCTGGTCAGTTTATTCTGTTTAGCTCTTTAAAACACAAGAGATCTTTTAGTGAAAAAGGAAAGAAAAATAAAAAATAATTCTGATATTGTATATTTATACTTAATCAGAACTTCCTGGCCTTTTTTTTTTTTTACCACAAAGTAACAGATTAAACTACTATGCCCATAGCACCTTCAAATGGACAGCAAAGGATACAGCTCCAACCAATCGGAATTCAGAGTAGTTATCACATTTAAAACTGCTAAACCAATGACAGTGTGAATCCTTGTGATACGCAAACATACCTGTGGAATGTAAAAATTATTTCACAACACTGTTTATCTGCAATGAAACCCCTTCCCCTCCCAAACACATATTTGTCTCACACTTCCTTAATCCTTTTTTTAGCTAACATATCAGTGGGTGCTTTCATTCTAGAGATTTTCCTTCCTTTCCACAGCAGTAGTCATTTGACAATCTTGGAGGATGCTGGCACATATTCACTTACACAAATGTCACAAGCTCAGCCAGTTCCTCTGACATGTCTATAAGCCTGTGCAGCCCCCTAAACAGCAGTCTCAGCTACAGAACAGGGCAGGGTAAAGATGGAAAATGCAGAAAGAGGAAGGCAATAGCAAACATAGAAGAGGAGAGAAGCAGCAAGGATGATGGACAACGAGAGAACAAAACAGGTGAATTAGGGCTCCTCTACAGTTGGAAATTTACCAAAATAACTATTCTGGAATAGCAATTTCGATAAAGCTCTTGTGCTAGTATTTATTCCACAATAAGAGTGCCTTTTCCAGATATGCTGGAAATATACTGAAGAAGGGGTTTGTACTGAAATAAGTTATCTGCTATATAATTATTCTGGAATAGCTTTTGTGGTACATTTTTAAGTGTACACAAGGTCTTCATTGAATGACTGGTATAGATTTAGCTTATTCTGCCTAGTCTATTAGTAAACCAAGCAGTCAACTGAATTATTACTCAGGAACACTCACTCTGCAGTGAGACTAGATAGGTATGGTAAAAAGGAAGAGGTGTTGCATTGTACATTAAGAATGAATACACTTGCTCTGAGGTCCATGAGGAAGTGAGCAACAGACCTATTGAGAGTCTCTGGGTGAGGATAAAAAGAGAAAAGAACAGTAGTGATGTTATGATGGGGGTTTATTATAGACCACCAAATCAGGAATAGGAAGTGGATGAGACATTCTACAAGCAGGTAACAAGATTAGTTAACACACAAACTAGTATTAATGGGGATTTTTAATTTCCCTATGTGTTGGAAGACTATTACAGCAAAACATAATATGTCCTGCAAATTCTTAGCATGTTTAGGGGACAACTTTCTGATTCAGAAAGTCAAGGAAACAACTACATCCATTTTGGATATGGTTTTGACCAACAGGGATGAATTAGTTGTGAATGTGAAGACCCTATGGAAAGGAGGACATGAGAACAGCAAAACAAGGACAGTTGACTTCAGAAAGGCAGATTTCAACTGACTCAGAGAAATAATAGGCAAGGTCCCATGAAAAAAACAATTAGGAAGAAAAGGAGTTGAAGGGAGCTAGCAGTTCCTAAAAGATGAAATACTGGAGGCTCAAAATCAAGCTATTCTGATGCAGAGGAAGGATAAGAAAAGTGACAGGAAGCCAATGTGGCTGCACAAGGAGCTTTTTAGCTATCTAAAAACCAAAAGGGATACATACAGGAAGTGCAAGGAAGGACATGCTGCCAAGGAAGTATGCATTGGAATAGCGTAAGTGTGTAGGGATAAAATTAGGTAACCCAAGGCAAAGAATGAATTGCAACATACCATTTACAAATACTGGAGAATGAAGGGATAATCACTAGCAGCCACCATTAATTTTTTAAGAACAAATCATGCCAAACCACCTTGATTTCCTTCTCTAAAAGGGTAACTGGTTGGTGAATAGGGGGAAATGTGGTAGACTTAATATATCTGGACTTCAGTAAGGCTTTTGACACAGTCCCACATGACATTTTGATAGCTGAGCTGAAGAAATACAGGCTTCACAGAACTACCATTAAGTGGATACAGAATTGGTTAAAAAACCGCAAAACAAAAAGTAACTGCTAATGGAATGATGTCACATTGGAGAAAGGTCTCAAGTGGGGTTCCACAGAAATCTGTTCTGGGTCTGGTGTTTAACATCTTTATTAATGAGTTGGATGTAGGAATAGGGAGCATACTTATCACATCTGCAGAGGACACAAAGCAGGGGGCTTGCCAACACTTCGGAGGAGAGCTAAAATTCAGAGGGATAAAATCAGAGAACTGGGCTATAATAACAAAATGAAATTCAACAAAGACAAAGACAAATGTAAGGTGCTACACTAAGGGAAGAAGAAACAAATGCACAAATACAGAATGGGGGACAACGGGTTTGGCAGTAGCATTGCTGAGAAAGATCTGGGAGTTGTGGTAGATCACAACCTCAAAATAAGTCAACAGTACGATGCTGATGCAAAAAGAACCAATACAATTTTAGGGTGTATTAACAGAGGCACAACATACAAGTCACGGGAGACAATAGTACCGCTCTAGTCAGGACTGGTTAGGCCTCAGCTGGAGTACAGTGTCCAATTTTGGTCACCAATGTATAAAAAGGATGGAGAGAAACTGGAAAACATCCAGAGGTGAGGAACAAAGATGAGCAAAGAGACGGAATTTAAGACATATGAGCAAAGGCTAAAGGAACTGGATATGTTTAGTTTGGAATGGGGGAGATTAAAGGGGGGACATATTAGCCGTCTTCAACTACCTGAAAGGCTGCCATAAAAAAGATTGAGAAAAGTTGTTCTCTCTTGCCACAAAGGGCAGGACAAGAGGCAATGGGTTCAAACTACAGCATAGCAGATTTAGATTAAATCTTATGAAAAACTTTCTAACTGTAAGAATAGGACAATGGAACAGATTGCCTCGGGAGGTCGTAGATGCTTCTTCATTGGAGGTTTTCAAAAGGAGGCTGGATAGCCATCTGTCTTGGATGGTTTAGACAAAACAAATCCTGCATCTTGGCAGGAGGTTATATTAGATGACACTTGTGGTTCCTTCTAACCATATGATTCTATGACCCTTCCTAGAGACCTAGTTCCAACTGAGACATAAAGGTTTAATATATCCCACCCCTCTTTCCAAAGGAATCAGTGTCCTTGTCGCATCATCCTATAGCCTAGTATCCTGACCTCTGGAAAGGAAGTACAAAACTTTAAACCCCTGAACTGCAAACAAAGTGGAACTGCAGGTCAGTTGCAGGACCTAAAAAGAATTCCTGCCAGTTCGGAATCCCTCAGCTTTCTAACCAATGCCCTGAAAAGCAGGAGCCTCAGCAAGAGTTGTAAGAGGATATAATGAGTGAGTAAAAGAGCAGGAATGAGAGTAACCCTGGTCATATTGGAGGGGTAGATTTAGTGTGATCTAAGTCTTCAAGATCTCAGTTCTGCAAGAACACTGGGAACTGTCTTGGCAGAATGCCAGCTCTTCTCAGCTGGCTCAGCAACCTGCACTCTCTCCTCTATTCATTCTCTCATTAAGTTTTGTTTTCCACAGCTGCAGCTAGTAATTGCAGGTTGGTTTGTCTGCTACTGGTCTTCACCTCCCACCCCACAAATCTTTCACAAATGACCTGGCCCACCCATACTACTCCAGATAAGCTACATGCCCCAACAAGTAATATTAAAAAAAAGATTCAGGGTGTATGGGCTAACCATCTGAAAAATTAAAAATGCCTATCTGTGCTTTGATTAATCCTGTTTTAATTTTAATTTTGTTAATTTTACAATTTTTGTTAATTATGAGGACTCACCATAGTCTGGGTGAAAAATCTGGCGAATAAGGAGAAGAAACCATTCTTTTGTCAGGCCACCCATATCAAGACCGGCTTCCCCTACAAATGTAATTTTCAACTTTTTTTTCAAATCTGCCCTCTTCCGTGTCAGCTATTGAAAAGTAAGAATATCAATAAAAAGGAGACTCACAAAGTATTTAATACAGAAGTTCCCAACCTTCTTGGCTCAAGGGCCACAAATATAATTTTTACAACCCTGAAGGACCACGAGTCTCCACCAGCAATCCCCTTCACCTCGCACTGCAGCCAGAGGGAAGGAATTCAGTGAAGAGGATCTCTTGTCCCCCTGCCTGCAGCAGGGAAACCATGCATTCCACCTGGATTCCTAGGCAGTGGCTCCCTTCTGCAGCCAGGGGGACAGATCAGTGCTCCCCTCTGTGTCCAGCAGGAACCCAGAGCCTAGGGACCCAGGCGGAGCATTTTTCGGGCTCTCTGCTACAGCCAAGGGGAGGGGATCACTGATCTCCCATCCCTTTGGCTAAAGCAAGGAGCCTGCAACAGCAGTGCACTCTGCCTGGGTACTTAGGCAGTGCCTGCTTTCTACAGCCAGCAGGAGGGGAGCCACAGGCCACTATGAAAGACCCTGTGGGCCACTTTTGGCCTGCAGGCCACAGGTTGGAAACCACTGATTTAATATAACAGAACTTCTAGAGAACACAAATGTGCTTCTTTTATTTCTACAGGTATTATTTTGTGCGAAATATGAATCCATAAAGTTAGTGAATTCTAACTCATAGGTTAAATTTACATACAAACAACTGTCTGGACTGGAGGAAACAGCTAATCATAATTGGTTGACCACTTTCCCTCCTGGCTCATGAGGTCTCTGCCCAGACTTGGATGCCATCTTGGAAGCCAAGGCATCAAACAGCTCTCACCCATGCTCTCTGTGAGAAACTGGATCCTGGGTAAGGCAGAAGTGAGTTAAAAATTTGGGTTAGAAACTGGGATAAGAAAGCCTAAAGTATTTAATAATCTGGAAGCATGTGTAATTCTGTGGACAAGTTTATGACAAAAAAATAAGGGAATACTGTGAGTCATTAAAATCTACGGAATCATAATTTCAATGAAGTCACCTTTTTTACTGATGATGGCAATCAACTTCAAGCATTCCTTCCATTTATAGTAATCTGTAACATTAAAAAAATTAATCCAGGTATCATGTTCTAAGCATTACCTAATAACACAGTACTGTCACTCAAGGGCATCAATGGAACTTTGTGATGGCTGCCATGTTTGACATGTCTCTGTCGAAGTATAATTAAAAAATTGATTTTTAAATATTTTCTTGAATATACAGCTACATAGATGTTCCAGGCTTGTCACGTTTGGTGCCATTGGGTAGGTGAGATAAAAGGTTTTTGAATAATACCCTACTGGACCTATTTCCAACAACACACTTTACAATTAAAATTTCCACCAACCAGAGGACCTGGAGTAGGGAGCCAAGGGAAAGTGAGCCCACCCCACCATGCCACGAAAATTATGATTCTGTAGACTTTTACGAATCAAACAACACCCCTTTACCTTTCTAACACTAGTTTGCCCACAGAATGAGATTTCACTACATTGTGCTTCCAGATTATAAAATCTGAGGAAGTAAAGGAAGAAATCACATAGTATCTAAAGAATTAGTTAGAAGAAGTAGAAACGCCTATCTTGGAATATGATACAATATAATCTGATGTTTATGCATAGTGTTCTTAATGGGTTAACTTAATATTATTATTTTTTTAATTTATTTTTAGTTAGAATGGAAATACACAAAATCTACATAACTCCATCTGTGCAAGGTGGGTAAATGTGCAGGAAGACAATGACTGAAAAAGTGGTTAGAGTCCTTAGCTACCATCACAAACGTTTTAAATAGATTCACCATAGAAATAAGTCCTACAAGACTGAATTAAAAATGTTACAGATACTTTTCAACAAAAATTAATAAATTTACATTTTCTATACCTCATCAAGTGAATCACTAACAAGGTGCAGCCTTCTCACTTTCACGTTTAGGAATAACATATTCATGTCAGGTCTCTGCCTGCGAGAGACTTTGTCCACAAGGCTTTGCTATTTGGAATTAAAAAAAAATGTTTTTACATATACAACATTTTTCTTTAAGATCAGCCCTCAGTACTTAGCAGCAGCCATTTTCTCTCAACAGCCACTATTCCCTTATATCCAACACTCTGTCCAGTGACCTGTACAATTGTGTTCCGACCTTTTGTTGTCCACACTAGCACAATAAAATAGACAACCGATCAAGCTTTTCAGGGAAATGCGTCCCCTCAAAATTATCTGACTCATTAATCTGGTTTGCCTGTCACTCATGGGAGTGGTAAAGAAAGGTCTCTATATTGTAGAAGACTAAAGAGCAGCACCTTATACTGTAGAGACACATTTATGAAGGTACTACAGCCCTAAGCACACTAAAATAAAAACACTGTGTGAGCATCCTTAATGGCCTTTTGCAGATTAAAAGTTACAGTATGACCTAATTTATTTTTCTAGAGGTTAGCCCCAAATTTCAGAGATCGTAATGAATAATTCTACAGACTATTTAACAGATTAAAATGTTTAACATTAATTATTTTATATGAACATCATTTATCACAATGTGACTTACCCGTGCCATACTTATCATCTGTTGTTCTGAGTCCCTTTGAATAATAACTTTTTTAGCTGCTATAGAAATAATGAATGGATACTGACAGAAAGAAAACCTGTATGACAAAATAGACAGGAATTTAAACAAGGAGTAATTTTTATTAAAGTTATTAAAACAAGAATCAATATTGTATTACTGTTTAGTAACTCTTCCCTCTGTTAATATCTCATTTGTAAATAACTCTCCTTCTGAAATAGGTATTGTTCTTCCTGTATTGTGTACACATATTAATTTAATTTTGTGCAAACCATTTTAATGTTAACTAACAAGAACTCAGCAGTCACAGTATTTGGATCTACTTTTTCAAAATACGCCTTTTGTCTTTATTGCAGCATTTACCATCATTATACTTTCTAAAGAACAAAGCCATCCCATTATAGCACGCAAACAATATCTTTGATGTTAAATATTAAATTTGAATTGTTAAGCCGAGCTAATTAATATAAAACATCACTATTAAAAACATGCATAAACATGTCTCATGTCTACTATTTTCCAGTCAATTAAAACACATAATGGAAATACTTGTAAGTTTTGTTATTTGCTGGGGCCTGATTGACATCTGGAGCTGCAGGTGACCAGCACTTCTGAAAAAGCAGTCCATTAGTAACATTATGTTGCAATCGATCAGCAATAAGGATGATAAACACTCACTAGTCTCAAAGGTAACAATCACCAACGGTTCTTTTGTTAGTTTTCTTTGTTAAATTTAAACTATCATGAAAATGAGGAAATAGCAGCACTAGCTTGAGCAAAGCACATTGCATGTAGATACCATCCACAATTCCTCATGCATCTATGCTGGTATTCAGTCATGACATGCAATAATGTTATTTGTCTTTAGCTTATTCACAGACAACTGTGTAGAACATTATACATATCATAAAACTACCACAGTGAAGTATGACACTCCCTCCAAACACAAAATTTGCTTTGGAACTTGTACAGTAATTTGGACTTCAAACATGAAAGGATAACATATTAGCCCATTATACCATCTGTCAAACAACCAGTGTCATCTTTCATCTAACACCTAAGTTTCTTTCATCCTTCACCTTTGACAAAATTATATAGGCATATCTGAAATGCCACAAGTCAACAGTTAGTATTCTAAATCAGAAGAGGTATCATCCACTAAAGACAACAGCAGAAAAGTTGATTCATTATGTGAACTAAAAATTAACTTACTAAATATTCTACACAACTTATTTGAATCTAACTCTAAGATTGATGAGGTGGTCCCTAATTCTTATTATAATACAAGTATTTAAAGCTACGTTAACAACAAACAAAAATAAGAAAATGTATGTGAACAGCATCAGTACTTCTATCAATAATTTTCTTAAAACCTAACCAAAAAAAGATTACTTAACAATAACTTTAGATTGAGTGTATTACTTTTGTTCATGTTTATAGGACGTGTGCCCTGATATTGCTGATCTTCAGGAACTTTCTAGAAAGCACCTCACTGTTATTCTGAACATTGACACTCAAGCCTACACAAAGGATTATGAAGCCTACAACCATGAACTCTAGAATCTTGCGAGAACAAAGTTGTGAAGAAGAGAAAGATGGGAGCAGAGTGTGAATATGGAGAGGCAGCACTCCTAAAGAACTACATTCGCTGGTGAATAATCATTTTCTTATCCAAGACTTGCCTCTGTATATTCCTGAGTATGAGGTATAAAACAGGATGACGAGAAGTGATCTTATATCGTCCTTGTCTGGAGAATGTGACTGGCAGCTAACCAGTGTTGCAGTAGTTTCATTCACAGGCAGGGACCACTACATCCCATGACATAAATGTAGGAGGCCATGAGACCCAACCACCTTAGAAAGAAATTCACTGGCATTTGATAATTATTCTTGAATGGAATAGTTGTGTGGAAACCATCCTGAAATCTCTCTTCAGAAAGAAAAAAGTAATTAGCTTGTAAAGAGTCCAGGATTGCACCAATACAAGAAGATATCATCTGAGCAGGTACCAGAGAAACAAAGCAATGCCAATGTCACTTTCAGGACACAAAGGCAAGCCAGCCAGTTCTCCAAATACAGGTACGTTGGAATAGCTTGATGCAAGAAGTATGGTGCAGCTACAGCCAAACTAGTGTTCTCTGATTTACCAGTTATGGCTGTTGCTTGCACTTAAATATTTATGTTGCGTAGGTATGAATGAAATATGTAAGCATCTTTTTAAAAAGTTGATAGCTCTGTACAAGTCTCATAAAGAAAGGGTTAGAATGATGAAAGCCAATATCAGCATTTGTAATGTGAATTTCTTCATTAACTCTGTTCATTTTTTTTTTAGCCTTCATATCATTATGGATCTATCTTGATTTACATGTCCCTTCTGTGCTGATGAGGCATTTACTTCTGTAGTTTCAAACTTTACAGAGAATTCTCCTCTGCTCTGAGTAGTGTTTAGTAAGAAGGAACCCTTATAAGGATTGGAAGAAAGGCTGGGATGCCCCATGGAATTAGATGGTGTGGCCCAACCAAACTCTAACCACCAATGATCCCTGGTAATTTCACTCCATAGTGCAAGGAAATGGACCAAATGGTTCCCAACAAACAAGGAACACAGGAAACTAATGACTGGCACTGGGTTCTCAGGCAACTTGTTAAATAGGTTGCTTAGTGGAAGCCATATGAACATCAGCAGTCAACACTGACCTCTTACTACTTTCTTTCATCTCCAAGCCAGGCAGATTATCATAGATATTAGCTGAAGAGAGGGAAGCAATCATAGTTAGTGGAGCTGGTTGTGGTAGGAAGAATGGTGAAGACTGCACACAAAACACATGCCTTGAAACTGGGCCTCAGAACACAGGACACCGCAACCACTGGGGATTTAGACCAGGGGTGTCAAACTCATTTGCTATGGTAGTCCAGATTTGAATTAAACGTACTTCAGGTGGACATACATACCATAAATCGAAATACTAGGCACAACCATTTTTATATAGTATTGTATTTTATTTGCTAGATATCAGCGATATAAAAACTACAGTAAATTCACTTCTATAACTACTACTATTTTATGATTAAAAGAATCGATCAATGATTAAGAATTATAGTATTTTATTTACTGCTACTGCTGCTTCCTGATGCCTGACACCTCTTACTTTGGACCACTGCATTAAAATCTGGAGCAAGGGACTAGGCTGTGGCAAGTTGGAGTATTGTGTTCAGGTGTGCGTCAGTAAGTTGAAAACGAAATCTTGACTTGTTGATGTTCATTACAGAAAAGAGCTGTTCACAGACATACACTGTCCCAAACATGGACAGAATTTTTGACACAAAAGACTTCAGCCTGGGATAATTTGGTCCTACATACTGATAAAATGTTCCAACATCAACACTGGAAAACTTACCCCTCAAAACAGAATCATACTGCAGTTCGATTATTTCCATCTGAAGCTCCTCTGAGACCTCATGCACATTGACTGAAAATGGATTACGGAAAATTGCAAAGTCTTTCTCAAGGTATTTGAAGTCAGAAAACCTTGCTTGAAATTCATTTCTTAAGTTGGAAATTTTGCTGCTGTACTTTTTTGTGAGAGCATCACAATGAAACTTAGCTGTGTTGCATTGAGATTTTAAAGTTGGAAAGTGTGTGGGATTATTATCTGAAAGTTGTTTTTCTCAAAACTGATGCTTAATCTCAAAAGCACTAATGCTCTCAAAAACATCTGTCACCAATTTATTGCGCCCCTGCATCTTTGTGTTGAGACAGTTCAGGTGTTCCGTGATGTCCACCATAAAAGCAAGATTTTGAAGTGATTCATTACCCTGCAGTTCAGTCATAACCTTTTTTTCTGATTTAAAAACAATTGTATTTCACCATGCAATTCTTAAAAGCGTTTCAGTACAGCCCCTCTACTTAGTTAACGAACATCCGTGTGACATGGTAACCCATGGGGTTTCTCAGTTACTTTCAGAAGGCAGTTGAACTGCCTGTGGTTAAGGCCTCTTGCTCATATAAAATTAACCGTTTTTATAACCACATCCAAAACATTATCCAGTTTCAGTGTTTTACTGCACAGTGCTTCTTGGTGTAAAATGCAATGTAAATTACAAATTATTGTGGATTGATAGCAAGCAATTTTTCCTTTAACTGTGCAGCAACTCCAGCTTTTCTACCCACCATTTGTGGTGCTCTGTCTGTAGCCAGACTCACAGCTTGCATCCAGTCTACACCTAATTTGTCCAAAGTTTCCACCAAATTATTGAAGATACCGTCACTTGTTGTTATGTCTTTCATTGGAACCAATTCTACAAACTCTTCTGTTATGCGCATGTTTTTATCAACACCACGAATGAAAATTGCAAGCTGTGCCACATCAGTACTGTCATCAACTGCAATCGAAAATGTAATAAAGGACTTGACTCTGTCCTTTTGTTGATTGTTAAGGCTCTCTGACAAATCACTGATACTCTCAGCGACTGTGTTTCTCGAGAAGCTTATATTTGCAAAGGCTAGTTGTTTATTTGGACACATTAATTCTGGAGTCATTAACATACAGTTCTTTATAATTTCCCCATCTGAAAAAGGTTTTGATGACTGTGCTAGTTCATGCGCAATCATGTAGTTTAACTGTGGCTTCGCTTACTTGATGGGCATTTGTAAATAGCGATTGCTGCTTTTTCAAGAACTTCTCCAATTCAGAAACTTTATCCTCATGCAACTTCCCAGTATATTCATCATACTTCTCAGCATGTTTGTATCATAGTGCCTCCGAACATTGTACTCTTTAGCAACAGCTACATGTTGCGTACAAATAAAACATGTTGGCTTTCCATTCCGTTCAGCAAAGAAATACAAATTTCTCCACTTCTCTTGAACCACACGACATTCTTTATCTATTTTTCTTTTCTTCAATAACATAATTACAAGGTCCTACACAAGGCTGTGTATGTACATACAAGACCCTACACAAAGCTGTGTAAAGACACAAGGCTGTGTATATATGTACAAGGCCCGGCTTACACGAGGTTGTGTATGCAAGATATCACCATAACAAACTGGCATACACAGCGCTCTGCGATGCCACAAAGTATTCTTTGTCTCAATTACTTAGCTGTAAAACCCTCCTACAATGTGTGGAACTATCACAGTTTGATGGTATTTTACTTTGCAGGGCTACAGTGATATTCTGAAGACTTGTTGTTCTATAGGAGAATTGAGCAACCCCAAAATTAAGCAGTGGAAGAGATGTGCCTTTACTGGGCACCAGAGAGAGAAGGAGCATACATCTTTCAGTCCGAACAAATCTAATATAACAATTGGCTTCTGTCTTTCCTAAGCTATTTGCCAACGTATTTTTGGGACAGTTCTTCTGGAAAGATGTATGGGTGGCAATAGCAGCTGAAGTGGGAGAAAATGATAAACTGTGAGCAGCTGTAGGAAGGTTTTTCTGCAGCTGAAAGTAGCATGTGTTTTGAAGTGAGTGGTCTGTGAAGAAGCAGTTCTGCCCCCTGCTATGCCCCGAGACCACACACTCTCCTCTCCCCCTTTTGGAGAGCAGTCTCACATTGTCCCTCTCCTGCCTTTTGGAGAGCTGTGTCTCATGCACACAGAACTTCGCATGCCGCCACCAGAGTACACAGATCTTGTGGCAGTGCACAATGCTGCGAGATCTCATGGCATTGTACTCCCTGGTGGCAGCACATGACGTTGTACTCTCTGGCTGCAGTGCATGCTGCTGCAAAGTCTCGTGGCGTTGTACTCTCTGGCGGCAGTGTGTGACGCCGCAAGATCTCGTGGCAGCACACAACACTGCCAGAGAGTACAATGTCATGACATCTCGCAGCAGCACATGCTGCCGCCAGAAGCCAGACCAAAAAGGTTGGTGGGCCGTATCCGGCCCGCGGGCCAGATGTTTGATACCCCTGACTTAGACTATGTAATACTGCAGACACAAGGGGAAAGCCTCCCACAGTAAAACAGAATTGAAATTACACCAAGAATGATATAGCTAGACTAAACTACACTACAGCCAAAAGCCAAACAAAACCTTTTTTGGCAATTGATAGAAGGTCCGTCCACAGCTAACCAAAAATCAGAAAGAAATGAGGAGGGGTGGAGGCCACATGGCCCTACTAAAGGCTTGGTTCTGAATGTTCAGAACTATGAGAAGGCAGTCATGTGAACTCAAATGGCATTGTTTTCTAGAAAGTTCCTGAAGTTCAGTAGCACTGGGACATACAAGAGAATATGCAGATGCAATTCTGTTCTTTTCTCAAGTTATTTGTACCATAAGATTCCATGATACTAGAATTTTGTAAAATGCTTTGATGTTTCCAAATTCAAATATGAAATATCACACGGAAGCCTAATAAAAAATATCTATAACGGTGGGAACAAATTCTGCCCTTAAGGTTTTCCTTAACTCCTACTAAAGTCAATACAAATTGCTCATATATAAGCATAAAGCCACATTTGGTTGTTAATATCTTTAATTCATTGAGAACATTTCAGTGTACCCTGAAATAAAAAATAATAAAGAAAGATTAAATTCATCTCTCTGATTCAAGACATCAAGAGCCAGTCAAAAATCCTTAATAGGTTGCTAGATTGCCTAATCTGATAAAAAATTTTCATTTTGTAATTATAAACTTTTGTGAAATCAATGAAAAATGTTTTCATTAAAGATGTTTTTAAATTCAAAGTAAAGTTTTAATAAATATTCCTTTTCTGTTTTCATAACCCAAAGACTGTGATGTCTCATGAGAATCTAAAGTCTTAATTTCATTGCACAAGCTGAACAAAATGCAAAATATAAAACAATAGTGAAAAATAAATTGAATTTTACATTTTCTTCCACTTTAATAACCTAATGTATTACTTAGAACAAAAGACTTGTTGCCAAACATGATAATTAAAGAGCCAAAGAACTACAAAGACTTACACATATGCGATCTTCATGCACTGAAAATAGTCCTGTTGACCTCAAGAGAACCTGATCAGTGTGTAAAGTTAAGCATATGTTTAAGTCTAGACAGGATCAGACCCAAATTCTGGAAGGACACATACAGTATATGAATGTTTGATACGTTTTACATAGTAAAATGGTAAATACCACTTGATATTAATAGGTGAATATCTTATTGTGTGACAGACAAAAATAATTTGTATCATGATAAAGATCGTTCATATTAAAAATTTGTAATTAGACTTCACCAGCTGCCTTTTGTATTATGTCAGTATTAGCAAACAATGAATTTATGGTACTGTCTATAATTTTCACCTTTTATCTGATTTAAAAAAAGTGTGAAAACCTGGTCCCATTAAAGTCAATGGCAAAACTTCCAATGACTTCAATGGGGTCAGAATTTTACCCAAACTGTCAAATCTATCTATATGAAAAAGACAAGGTGGTGAACTTTAAAATAAATAGACAAATCTATAATCAACAAAAAGGTGTCATTTATTTTTATTCACTGTTTAGCAAGACCTGACTCTTGACAGTTTTTCTTTTACCTGTGAGAATTTCCATAACACTGCCAGTTATGATACTCTTCCATGAGATCAATGTGATCCAATGTGGAATTATAGAAATCCGTATATGGAATAATAGCAGGATTAGATAGGCTATTTGCAGCATCTGCAAAGAAAACACAAAGTCACTATCAGGAATTCTCTCAACTACTTTCCCAATGAGGCTCATCAATTTTCAAGATGTGACTGTTAAAGCATTTAGAAAAATCAGGTGTTAGTCAGTAATCTCTTTTGAAGCTTAGCTATAGCACTGCTATCACTCTGCTATTATGAATATTGTCATGATAGCACACCGATACTTAATGAGAATACTTTACAAATCAATATAAGTCAAAGCAGGTGGGCTGAGCACTCCTACCAGGGACTGGTTCTTTGCACAGCTCTGGGAGCAAGACATGGCCCGCTTAGGGTTTATGGAGGAGCAGTGAATATGCGGGGGCGAAGGGGCAAAATGGGGATGGGACAGTGACAGGGGGAGCTGGAGGAGGACTCTGCAAGAAAGGGAGCATGCAAAGGGCTGATGGGTGGGCAGCAGAGACGACACAAGGAGCGATCACATCCCCTCCACCTTTAAATTGTGCCCTCCCACTATTGACAGTTATGTGTTGCTGCTGATTCAGCATGCAGTGGCAAAAGCAGACGTGCCCTGGCAACATAATGGTCTGTTGATGAGACTGACTGCAGGATCTATTTTGGCAATTCCCATTTTATAGCTCTATGGTAAAAAGAAAAAGCATATATATCCTAGCAAAGACATGAACTAAGAATAATCAATTTTAGTTAGAAAAACTTACTGAATAAAGCCAAGACTTTGGTTGCTGATGGAATCCACCAGGTACATTTTATCATGGGTGGGAATTCTTCAGGTTTTGCAGGGAACAGACGTAAAGAAATAAATTGTAGCAGCCTGTCTACCAACTGCTTAAACCTCCTCTGCGAAATCCTAGAACAACAAACTGAAGTTATTCTTATGCTAGTACTGCCCCACACTGAAGCCCACTATAACAAATTACCATAGAATGGACAAAATTCCAAATATAAAGTTTAATGACATCTGCATACTTTTAAACATTGACATGTGGCAACATTTTTCTTTTAAAGGATTTAGCAATTCTATTGAATGCATCAGGCATACCCTAGATATGCCTTAATCTCGTACATCTTTTTAAGACTTCTGTATGAAAGTTACTTCTTTCCTAAATAGTTAATTGATTCTTTATTAAAGTGGTAAATAGAAATATAGAAATTATCTGCTCTCTGTGAAGTTTGTATTTTAATCCTGACAGCTTTTTGGAATTTTTTATTTAGAAATATTTTGCCTCATTGAACAGAGACACTGAAAAATAACTTCATGCACTCTCGAGTATGGATTAAGTACTCTAAAAACACTTTTTATATTGTATAATACATAGCTTTCATGTATGTAGTACGAAAAATGCAAAAACTTAACTGTGCAAAAGTTAACACAGCTTTGTAACTTCCATGAGTTTAGAAGGAAAACTATGCATCTACCTCCCAGCCTGCTCCTTCCTGACTCCATATGTTTTTTAAAAAATAAAACTTTGCAGTTAATATAATTAAAGTTTGTCAGAATACAAAAACATTCATTTTCAATGAAAGTACAGTAAAGATTGTAATCCTATATAATGGGAAGTTGTTGGTTTTTTTACTTTTTAAACCAGTGAGTTAGGAAATGATGGTCAGCTTCTGCCAAGGTTGCTATCTGTCTTAGCAAGTGGGCATAGATCACGTAAGTAGATGTGTTACTAAACTGAGGATTCTGCAGAAGATATTAAAAACATGTTGTTAGTACCAAAACTTGTAAAAAGAAAAAAGCCATTAGACTTTTCCAACCAATACAATCATGGATGAAAATATCATTCAGAAAATTGCTGTGATAAGAGTCAAGATTATAAAACAATAGATATTTTTCATTTACCTTTTCTGTTCAAAGTCAAAAGATATGTACATCTTTAATATCGCAACAGAAAAACTTAAGAATGCTCTTATGTTTTAAACAGAAATCAGAGGGTTTTTTATTTAACAAAGACTCTATAAGTGAATATCAATTAAAATATATTGGATAAGCAATTCTAATGGAAGTTTCAATATTCCTATGTCTGTAGTTAGCACAGATCCTACAGCTCAGTATTATAAATAACTATATATCTCCACACAGATACTAATGATTGATATCTTCCAGGATTAGAGCATTAGTATCTCCACCTCTGCACTGGACTGATCATGCTCCCACTATCACATCAGGTTGCATTTCATGCAGTTTACAGTTGCTTCCCCTCCCCAGTGCAGCTGAAAACTTTTACTCCTACATGAATTAGATTTCTAGCTGACTTTATCCCCAAATACTGGTGAACTGCTCTCTTGTGTACAATACACACCCATAGGTCTTGTCTATGTTAGTAAAATTCAGACTTATATTCATCACTAACGCAACTCCACCAGTAGCAGCAATGGTCAAATGCTAGCATAAATAAAACTCAGGCATCCTTACCTCTGTATCATGATGCATTTATCGATAATATTTGTATGTTTCTTTCAACATTACAGCCTTATTTAATTGTTGGAACAAAACACTGCTGAAAACATGCAGAATGTAGCCTGTTGGGAAAGTGGGCATGAGGGCAGATCAATGCAGGAGAGCTGGGGATGTGGAGGAAATAAAATAACCCACTTTGCTCTCTCATCCTGCAAGATAGCAGTTGTCAGGCAGTAAATTTTTATTGTTTTTTGCATGTTAATTAAAAAGACAGCCTCTATTTTTCATATACAACTAAAATTTTAAAAGAAAAAACTCATAGCAGTAGACTTTTCTGCTAATTAAGGTAGCTGTAAATATTTCAGTATATTTTCCATACAGAAGAAAATTAAATATAAATCCATATATTATAAAAGCCTCTCAACTTATATTTTAAATTTACAATACATTTGTTAGATTGTACAGCACTATATATCATGCATTATATCATGTGTTTTACTAAAAAGTTTCTATTTTTCTTACCTGTAGAAGTATACAGTATGCTCTAAGATCATCTTTTGTTCGTGGCCTAAAAACAAACACATTTATACCAAAATCATATGTAAGTGTATAAACAAACATTAACAGTCAAGAAAACATGTGTCTAACCTCTGTTTTGCTCTTCCAAAGATAACATACCTATTTATCTTCTACAATCTATACATATGCTGGGTCCCTTTCACTGATTGGTCAGGAGTAGCAAAAGCAGGCTATCATTGTAAGCCATAGGCTATAAAACCCACCATCCACCTAATTTCTGCCAAAAAGAATTCTTCCGAAGCTATTAGAAGCAAGAAGCATAATGTTACTGTTAATAACTATGTACATAAGGAAAACATCTGCTAACTGGATCTTACTATGATCATGAAGAACCCTTTGAATAAGTTGATTGACCCTACGTATTCCTGCAAAAATATAAAGAAGGACAAGCAGACATGCTCAGGTAAGAGAAATTGACAAGTAAGAACATTTCTCTTATTAGAGAGGCTTACCCATTGATCCTTTACACAGAAAGCATAGCTGCAGTGAAAAGTAGACAGGCTGGAAAGAACAAGATTAGGCCAGAAGCACTGGAAAGCATGAAAGAAATTGTTGAAGCACCACTTAGCTGAATACCCTCCTATGAAATACTGTATAAAGAGATACCCAGAACTCCACTTTGGAATCAAATGGTTACTTCATACATTTCTTTGACTGATGCTCAAGATTTCTCTGCCCATGAAAATGAAGCTGATTCAGAGAAGTGTGTCCGCAGTCCCTCCAAAGAGGAGTGATCTTTGGCCCTCCATGTTTTACTAACATAGCATTTGATTAAAAAACAGACTATGTTCTTTTTGGATCGTCTGACTCTATTGAAGACTATATATATAATCTTATATAAGGATAAGATAAAGGACAAGAGCTTGACCATCAATACTGTTCTGTTCTCAAGATTTATCTTAAGAGAATAAAACCAAAAATCCAGGATGTATCATTTTTCTTTTTGGGGTCATTTTAGATTTGGGTGAAATAACAGGATAATAAGGTATGAGATACACTTCTAAGTCTGAAATCATGAGGATTACTTTGTTCCTTATAGAGTATGCCATATTGAGGCTCAACTACTATGACTTTTGATACTGGCACACTCTGAGGAAGTGTTAGCCATGAGGTAAATCTCACAAGGTAAATCCATGTAAGAGTCTGCAAGCAGAAGTCTCTGATGAATCCCTCTCATGAGAGCAGAAAGCAGGAATCGTTCTCCAGTGTTGCTGGTACTACAAGCATAATCAGACTGCCCACTAATTTCTGACATAGGAAATGTTGCAGAAATCCCAGATTTCTTCTCTGCTTTGTAATCATTTGCTTTCATATTCTAGAAAAAGTGAATTCATTCTTGTAGCATCTGTTGGAGCTGTGTGGGGGTTATCAGTTGCATTGGTTAGCTTTCCACGAGCACAGCTATGTTTGTTTCCCGACAGTTGTGCTTAGAGTCAATGATCTTGAGAAGAATCAAACTGAACCAATGGTGACATCTACTATGAAAAACAAGATAAGTGGTCTTCAGGGCAGCCTGCATTATTGTGGTGTTTGGACACTGTAGTTTTTTAGGATGGAATTTTCAAAAGCTCTCACCATTGGCTTACTTCTGCTTTCATTTAGGTCAATGATGAATCTCCCACTGAATTTAATGGGAGCAGAGGAGGTCAATGCTGAGGATTTTTGAAAAGCCCACCTTATGTTTTCTGAACCTTAATACAGATGCTCCAGCAAAGCAGCTGGCAAAGACCGAGGGCTGGAAAAATAACACCGTGGCCTCAATTTCCTTGGAATGATGACCTTCCTGTCCAACGAAGTGCTTAAGTAAAAAAAAATCTTTTTAATGAAGAAGATGGTTTCCTTCATCATGTCTGTCAATATAGTATCACTCTTGGGCAAAATAGACAGTTACTTCCTCTGGAGCTTATACAAAAGATACTGATCTGCTGGTGTAGGCAATTGCTTTTTCATGGCTGCTCCCATTCTGAGTTTACTGTTCCTTAAACAATCACTTCAAAGGAAAGTCCATGTGCTAGCAGGAAAATATATTACCACCTAGGCTTAAGCTGATTCTTTCTTTTAGGTGAGGACTCCAAAGCCAAAATAATCCTTTTAATCATGGTGCTGCAGTATTCCATAGGGTAAAAAGTCTTTCTTGGGACCCTATTTCAGATTTTAAAGAATATTTTCAGGCAGAAGTTCTTTGAGAAAAGAGAGTGGGAGGAAGTGTTTGAGTTAGAGAAGGCATCAAGTAGCATGTCCAAGGCTTTTCAATTTTTCTTGTTTCTTTAATCTTGGCTCTTATGTCCATGACAGAAAAAGTGTCTAAGCATTCAGGAGGAGAGAGGAAGAATAAGCTCTTTTAGTGCTCATTACATATAGGATCCCATTGCTCTCCATGAAATCCACTGACTGAAAGAGACCTTTGGGAAGACCCTTACCAAATTCTGGCTACTTTCTAAGTGAGGGGGACCTAGAGCAACAGAAGCAATTTCAGCCAGCTATCTTAGCATCTTTTCTCTTTTCTGCATTATTCTATATTTTTATATTCTATATCTTTTCTAACACCCAGCACAAGAGATCTCAATCCTACTTAATATAAATATTTATTAACATGTCTTGGGGGGGGGGAATCTCATGGAATGGAATAATGTAGGAAAAGAAGGTGATTCTCTCTCTTTTTTCTGTTTGAGAGGAGCATGGATGCTCTGACCTCCCTTCATAGTAGAGGCTTTACCTGCTTGTCTCCCTTGTGCATCATGATAGGTGTAGGAGTCTGGTTTTGCTGCTTCTTGCTGTTCTTCTACTTTCCTGCTGCTGTTACTGTTACTATTTGGACCTGCCTCCCTCACTGAATTTTTTGTGTCTCTGTGCAGGCTCTTCTGTTTTAAGCTACAGCTGCTTGCTGAGCCACTTTGGCGGAAATTGGGAAATAGCCTATTCATCATACTCTTCTCTATCTGACAAAGAGATATCAACTAAAACTGCAAGAAATGACGACAAGTATAGTGGAGAAGAGAACTCTGTATATGGAACAATGGCAGCTCTCCTATGTGTTCACCATCGTAAACCACTAGCCGAAGCGCTGTCCTGGCAGAAGAAGAGCAATTTGCATTGTGGAGAGGCAGCAGACAGAAGAGATTCTGAAAGCAAAAAGCTGAAAAGAAAAAGTGGTTTTGCAGCTGGAAAATAAAGGGTTTTTTGGAGCATCCTGGGGGAGCTCCAGAGTTGCTTATCCATTTCCTAAGAAATTTCTAGCAGGAAGTTGGGGAGAGGCCCTCTTGAACCAGTGTCCGCCATGACTGAAGATACGTCTAGATTGTAAAAAACAAAAGAAGAAAAAGTGTATTCTTAACTTGGGTTTGCTAACCCACATTAGCTACCTTGGATTAAAACAGCAGCAAAGACATGGTTAACTTGGATTTCAACTTGGGTTAGCAGCTTGAGTTCAAACCTAGAGGGAAGCCTGTCATTGGACATGAATTGCTAAGTTGCGTTTGCCGTGTCTTCAGAACCTGAGTTAGCTAATGCAGAAGTTGGCTCAATAAAAGATAGGAGAGACAAGGAGGGTGACATGCTATCTAATTAAAGGGTTTTTTCAGTGTACCATGGGAGCTCCAGTTACTTCTGATCAATCGTTGAGAGGGATTTTACCAAAATTTAGATGAACAGTAGATGTGTCTCTCCAAAGGAGAAACTTCTATAAAACAAATAAGTTGTAACACAAATAATTTTTCCTTCTTGGTCTAAAAACATGCTAGACCCTTGTCATGTATAAAAGGAAGATAATATGCTAGTTACAATAAACCCTGATTTTTCACTAAATGCATGTAAACTTCATGTAAATGCATTTAAATGCTGGTTATAATTACCCTTTCCACTCCTGTAACAGACCATTAATTATTCCCTTTAGGACAGACTTCTGAATATCTTGAGGCTAGGAAGAATGGAAAGAAAAAAAAAAGAACAATATTATGTTAAAGAATACATTTCTTTTTTTACAGTTTATATAATACAATTCTTGAAGCATGACTGTAAGATAACATTCTTATTTAAAAGATTAGGAATAGTGTTTTTACTCTGCAATAAAACTCAATTTTTTATTTTGCCTACTTCACAGAAAATATATAACTAAAACAATCTAAAGTAATGATAATACAATTAACATTAACAGGAAATGTATACATGTACACTATTCTGCTACCGTCATTGTGAGAAATGCTCCACACTGGGACTACTCAGATGCATAAATTAACACACACGTAAATGTTTATTGGGTTTTGCCCTTCATTCACCATGAAGTAAAATTAATGGATTAATAGAAGAATTAGGGCTTTTACTGCTGAGCAAAGAAATCAGGAGAAAATGATAAACTTACCTTTGGTGCTTCTAACAATTTGACTTTACCACACCACTGTATTTAGGTTATCCTTATACTTAAAATGTGGAATATGACACATATACACCTATATTGAACAGTAAATTATAAGATTGTAATGCCACCCATTCTAAGGGAGAAACTGATTTGAAAGTAGTCTATGAAAAACCGTCAATGAAAACTCCATATATAAGTTTATTTTACTCTTTGCAACTCTCAGCTGAATATTTAGTTCCATTAGTTGAATTTTGAATACTAGGTCTATAGGTAAATTATATTTGATAAGGTTTATTAAATTAGTTATTAAAATTCTCCCATTTTAGGACATGATAACTAAGTATCTATGTATCAGATTTGATGCAGAAATAATAATATTCAATTTCTTAATGAGTCACTGAATATGTAATAAATACTATCTTCACACTCCCTCATTTCCAGTCTCCAAAGTTTCATTTTACTAATTTAGAATTAAATATTAATTTTCATATAATGGTAAATAGAATGGATGACCTTATACTGACTTTAGTATTAGGTTAATTGTGTAAGAAAGCTGACCTTCATGCAAATTACCTTCTCTATAAAAGTTAACTGTCCAAGGTCTACTGAATACTTCTTGATCATTCTAGTTCTAGTCAACAGAAGCTCTTATTTGATACCTTGATAACATTTGTAACATTTAGGAAGGGCAAATCCTATCAATTTCATCTGTCTAGAAAAAATCAATACATTGTTTTTCCTTTCCATATATAAACTTAAACTTTTTAGTTTCCAGACCTTTCAAAGCTTTTCTTGGTACTACAAGCAGAATTTGAAATAGAAAAACAAATCAGGGGAGAATTTGTTTTCACCACTGCCACACTTCCCAATCAAAACATTATCATTTTATTACATTTTCCCCAAATCTTTATTTAGATAATACCATAGGAGGATTGTTAAAGTAACACAAATTATCAAGGCTGGATGTGCAGAAAAACAAAAATAGAGACCACGCTAGACAAATCATTGGTACTAGGCTCTAAGTTTAGTTACAATAAAATATTATTTAAATTACCAGAAGACTTTATCTTATACTAAACGCTATTAAATAGATACCAAACATTCCAACTGGATGCAAACATGGAAAAAATTATGTTTAAAAAAAAGCTACTTCATCTCAAAGGCATATCATCCATACTTAGAGAGGTGGTTTTAGAGTATGAATCCAGTGAAAGTGACAAGATAAAGATTTTACCCAGTTCAGTGTATGGGCTGAGGGCAACTAATTTGCCTTGTTACCAGTATTCAGGAGGGAGAAGTAATTGTAACATCCTATCTTCCTGGGACTCTGTTGCTGTAATTATGTTTACATGTGTTTGGGAACATTCTGCTTATAGCATCTCGCAGTTCTGTTTGCATTTTGCCTGTAACATTTCATAGTTTAGTTTGCTGTTTAGAAATATTTTGAGGCCTTTTGTTTCACAAGTAACTGTCTGACCCACATCTAAGAAGATTTACTGTGAATGTGCTTTGTTATTCTATGTCAGTGGAATAATCCGTATTGATGGCTAGTTCCACTGTAGCATTTTTAGGGTTGTAATAACTTTTATTCCCCTCTTTTTTCTGAAAGTATGTATCATTTAGTTGGAATGAGTTTTAATTGGAAGTTGTAATTTTTGGTTTGCGTTTGGTTTTCTCTCTTTTTGAAGAAGAAGTTAGTTAGTGTGACTGAGGAAAGAATGATCTATGCAACAATGAAGTAAAAAGGTGGCAACTCAGTCTTCCTAATAACAAAAGGGGGTGAAGCAAGATTTGGTGGTAACAACCTTTACGGTCCAAATGGCCAAACAACACAAATCAAAATAACACCAAGTCCAGAGGAGTCCACCCCGAAAACAGAAACAAGACGAAGTGTGAGAGAGAACACAAAAACGGCCATGCTTGCAACGACAGATTCGTGACTGACAATCACACCAGAATGCGGACACAGCAAGACCATAGATCTGTTTGGAGATGGATCTCTATAAAAATGGGATGAAGACATGGAGACTTTGGGTTCGTTTTACAAACATTTAGGAGCACAGGATTCTGGACTGACAGAGCCCAGATCCATCCTTGTGTTCAGTCCACCTGGCCAGTGGCCTGGCTCGAGCAACTCATAGGCTAGTAATTATACTCTGCCTGCAGAACATTTGTGTGTGTGTGTGTGTGTGTATGTATGCAATTGCTTTTTGAAACTTTTGCATTCACAATAAATGCAGCATATTGCCTTCTCCCTAAATAAAATCCTGCTGTTTAGTTTCTTTATAAGTGTAATAAGTGCACTACTGTTTTGAAAGAATATACCATAAAGCAATATATTTTTCTGTTGCACACCTAAGTTTAACTTTTGATATCACTAGTGTCTCTTACATAGTGCATATTATCTTATAGTTTCTTTTTCTATTACTTTGTTTTCCTGACTATTTGTTAGTATATAAGAAAAGGCTCTTTCTTTCTACTGTCCGAGTCCCCAATCCTGCAATCTGATCATGAGGTCAGAGCTGTATATAGTGCAGGGCCCTTCTGAGTTCACTAAAATTCTGCATGGGAAGACCTTTATACATAATGTAGAACCTTGTTTGAAATCGGTGGTGTATTGCACCATCACAGGAATCTACCAGCAAAAGCCAATTTTGGGATCTTAGCCTAAGTATGAACCCGCAGGCTAATTGAGGGGAAAAAAACCCTCATTACCTTATTTTCTTTCATGATTCTCAAAAGAGAACATTTAGTACCATGCAAACAGATAGCCTATATTCAAACTAATGGTTATCCTTTACTGAACAGGAATATTAAGTTCACAACAGCAAATACAAATATTTTTGTCCAGCAAAACTCCAATGGTCACAGAGTACTGTGATACCAATACAAAAATCAATCAAATAAATAATAAAACATTGGTTAAATTAAGAAGTGGTTAAGAATAGCCTATATTATGTATTTATTTATTAAAGAAAAATAACTTTCAAATTATTTGGACCATCATTTGCACATTTAACTTGCCTGTTTAAAAAACATTCTTATGACTGTCAATTTTGTTCCATCTTCCCTGTTGCTTCCTGCACTCACTTCTGTATCTTGTTTCAATTCAGACAGTAAACTTTTGGGGGCAGGAACCATGCCTTGCTGTGTTTGTACAGCAAAGCTTAGTGGGGTACTGGGCCTGATTCAGGCCTCTAGGTTCTACCAAAATACAAACAATATTATTAACTAAAAGTTGCTCTGTCCATACAGTGCAGTTTTCAGGATTTTATGATGATCTCATGTAAGCTTGCACAGTTTACGCAAATACAGCAGATTTCTGAGCTTATAACTGCACCTTTCAAAACATTTTAACGGCTTTTATCTTTTTTACTTACAGTATTTAGTAAGGCATCATAGACAACATTCACAAATTTAGCATTGATTCCAGAGTCTTCAATGGTACTGAAGGGGAGACTGACATCTTTCTGCAAATTCAGATCATAATATATTAAGCATTTCTTTTTTATTTTACTCAAATTATTTCAGATGTCATTTTAAAATTCCCTTAAAAATAAAAGGTGTGCTAACATTTGTAACCTGTTTAGAAAACAACATGAACAAAGAAAAAAAAATTAAATTGATGTTTTGTAACTACAAATAAAAAAGAAAGCATGTCATACATGACATTCTCTCTTTACAGGAATACAAATTTTTATGTTAGCAAAGTTCACCTGGGTTCAATTTGTCAAAAGTCTAAAAGCTACATTAGATGTCAGTTGATAGATGATGGGTGACTTTGTCTATCACTTCAAGCCACTGGTTCAAATTCAGCAACAGTCAAGGGCAACAAAATTTCTATCATGCACAATATCTGTTGGATAGCCTATGTGAAATGAATTAATGGCCTCAATTCAGATCCTACTCTCCATGTCGAATACCGTAATCACATTTTGCACTGCAGTAGGCAGACTGAATAAATACCAAGGATTTTGGGCATGGAGACTGAAGTCCCCATCCACAGATGTGATCGTTTCAGAATCAGGACTGAAGCACATTAAGAAGGCAATGCAAGGAAGACTGCATTGCCACAAACCATACTGTACTTGATTTGGGGATTGTTAGAGGTTAACAATGTAGATACACTGCTTTCCTGTCTATTACTGTTGTTCTATTGATTAAGAGGTCAAAAGGGAATATTAACATCTAGACGGATCTTTGGTGTAATAATATCATTTGCTTGTATTGCTCTTTGAGATTTAAGTAAACTGTCTGTTAACTGTGCTAATGCAGCTAATTACCAATGTGTGCCTAGTTAATGAAGGTTTTACTTCAAAGGACAATATACATTACTATTCTCCACTCAAGGAAGTATCTGTGGACTGTCTTGATAGTTTAAATGGCTATTGCTGACTATATTGTCTGCGGAAGGACACACTGAGTAAAGATCAAACAGTTGGCTGGCTTTCATCAAAGTCCACAGGAGGGAGTTACCTGCAAGTGTCCACCTTGCTTCAACTATAAAGGAAGCTTCAGGCCTCATCCTTTTTATCTCAAATCTGTCCAAGTTTGTCAGGGAAAGTTTGGATCACAAGATTGGGATCCCAGCACCAGCCTGGAATCACCCTGCTAATCCTCATGGGAGAATTTGAACAAACTCTGTACATGGACTATTTAGTCTTCATTTCTCTGGACTAGATTTCTAACAAAGAAGCTCTCCACAAGGACTGATACCCCCAACCTGTTTGGGTAATTTCAGAGACTTTCCAATTTAAGAACTTTGCAATTCAGTGATCATCTCTACTTGGAAATCAACTTATAATTTTATTTTCCTGTGTGTATATACTGAGCTTTTAACCATTACTCTCTTTAATTTTTTAAATAAATATTAGCTTAGTTAATAAGCATTGCCTTTAAGTATGTATTTGGGTAAGATCTGAAATATTTATTGACCTATTTGGTAATGTGTCTGATCCTTTAGGATTGGTAGAACTTTTTTACATATGATGGATAAAGATTTTCAGTAATCCCCATCATATTTGACTTGGCTTTCTGGGTGCTAGCCAAAGGGCTGGATACTTTTAAGGAAACTGTGCTTTGTCTTCTGAATGACCAGAGAGGTGATCAGAAGCTGTTTGTTGCTGGCTTGAATATCTTACGGGAGAAAAAAATACTAGTGTTTAGGGCTTTGCAATCTGCCCTGTTTAAACTATCTAAGTATGGCTCCCTTGGAGATCAACATCACAAAGTTATTACAAAATTTAACAGAATAATATCTATATAATTTCATTTACTATAAAGCAAAGCTAATCTTTCGGAAACTGTACAGAGCCAGCTTTTATAAAGTCTTTTCATTTTCTTTAATTCTCAGGATCCCAATTTTTGTATTTCTTTTGTTTCAAACCCTACAAATGTGCTTGAAACATTAGTTTACTAATAAATAAATAATGGACAAATGGTTTACTAAAAGCAAATAATAAATGGAACCAGTAAATGAATCAATGAAATAATATAATTACAAAGTGTATGGGTAAGGTAAACAAGATAATACAATGAGTTTAATCTGTTTAAGTAAACAAAGATAAACATAAAATTTATCTGATGGATATATAGCATCTTGAATATATAAAAGCTATAAGAACTAAGAAGCATTCAGAATTGTTTTCTACCTTAAATGCAGCATTTAGCTCTAGGAAAGAATCAAATGTTGTTAAATAAAAATCATGTACAGCTTTCCAATCTCCTGATGACTTAGCTTTTTCCATATCCTCCCTAGAAAGAAAATTCACAATAAATATATCACGCAAGCTCATGTACAGATATTAAGCACTTTATAAGATAGACTTTGTACTTCATATTTCACTATTACTCTAGAGTCTTTCATTTCTAGACAATTTATGAGAAAGGTGAATTTAAGAACTGAAGTGTTAAAGTTATTTCTACTCTAATATTTTACCTGCAACTCTAGAAACTGACGCTTGAAGAGAATGGAGTCATTTTAAATTTGTTGTGAAAAATATATTTCAGCACTACCTGATCATAATATTTATTACTGCAGTGGATTATGATTTCAGTATTTTAAAACAAATTACTAATAGAATAATGTGATATTACCAATATAATACAAATTCTTAGGCAGTGTGTAGAAATAACTTAAAATAGTATGTAACCTCTTAAAGATGTTAATTTTAACATTAAAAGTACTGATCTTTGCCTCTATCACAAGCCTTAAAATTCCTATATTTTATGTATGAGATTTCGTTCATTGTTGCAATTATAAAATTCAGAGATTCACAGCTAGTTAAAAGCTGGGAAATTTTAAGGACCTCTTGGTGTTGAATCTGTTATGTGAACATTTTAAACACCCATATAGAACTAATATCTGAAATAATGGAAAATCCAAATACCCTGAAAATAAAATTAAAAACATTTATGCAAAGCCATGAGTTCAAAGCATAGAACTAAATGTGTACTCAAGAATCTACGACTTGTTTCCATATTAGTGGGGCCAGTGTTTTCCAGCAATGAAAACACAGTAATTTTGGATTTTCAAAGCTATATATTTTGGAAATTTTGGATATGCATTATATTACTACAAACAATACAGGTATTGACAAACATGAACAATATGTAATCGTTTACAGCAGTAGTGCTCAAACTTTTCCAGTTGCGCACCCCCCTTACCAGTAATGGAATCTATCTGTGCCTCCCAACTCCATTACTGCACAGCCAAGGCTTCCTCAGCAGTGGAGCTTGGGCTGAAGGCAGAGCTGGGGAAGGAGCTGGAGCTAGAGGCAGAGCTGGTTTAGGGGGGGAGTGGGGATCGGAGCTGATCCGTGGTGGAGCAGGGGGAGGAGTGGAGCTGTGGCTGGGTAGGAGCTAGTCTCGGGATAGAGAGGGAGTGAGGGCAGAACTGGGCCTGGAGGCAGAGCAAAACTGGGAGCTGAATGGGGTTGGAGGTGGAGCTGGACCAGGAAGTAAAGCAGGGCTGGAAGCATGGTGCTCCCTTCCCAGGCCCCATGGGGGCTGGCTCTGCCCCGTCACATGACCCCATGAACGTTCCTCCATGCCCTCTTAGCTCCACACTTTGAAAATCACTGCTTTGTAGCACAAAAATGCTGGGCACTGAGGGCCAGAGCCAGCTGTGCAGGAGAGGTGGGGGACAAATGCCAGGCACTAAGGGCTAGAGTCAGCTGTGTGCAGGGGAGGAGGGTCAGACACTGGGCACTAAGGACTAGAGACAGGCAAGCTGTGTGTGGGAAAAGGAGGCAGGATCCAGCTCTGTAGGGGAGGTGAGTGGGTGAGAGGCGCTGTGGACACTGCCAAGAACAGATGTGAGTGCCATCCGCTCTGCAGCATGGCAAGGGAGCCTGGTGCCCCACTGCCAAGTGCCCTACCCACCCAGGGGAAGTGGCGGTTTGCCAAGCCCAGGTCTGTGTGAGGAGGGATGAAATTGGCAGCGAGTCTCAGCAGCCAGCCCCCAGCCTACGCCCTGCCCTTTGGGGAGGAGTCAGGTGTTTATGGGTACAAATCTGGAAGGGCGGGACTCTGCATGTCCTGCCTACCCTCTGAATGGCAATTCCAGAATTTAAGGGTAATTCTGGAAATGAAGTGATTTCAGAAAAGAACACGATTATAACAGCAATTTCCAGAAAACACTGGCCCTATATATTAGTGATACAAATCACAATTTGTTTTTTTCCTCTACACTATAAAACTTGTTTTTATATATTAACTCATATGATGTTTATTTCAATGAAACACACTAAATGTTAAAATAAAGGTAACATTTTCAAAGTGCTTAAAGGATTTAGAAGCTTAAGTCTTGCTGCAAGTCAATGGAGCTTAAGTTTGTATGTCACAGACCTTGAAAATTTTACTCTAAATGAAAAAAATGTTTGGTAGATGGGTGTCTCACATTTCAATTTTTTGACCACTTAAGTTCTGGCCAAATATGGTCTTTTACCAAATCCTTTGTGGTACCTGACTCATAATTCTGCACCAAGTGAAGAAAAACCAAGTGATAAACCAAAACAGTCATTTAGGTTTGTGCTGACAGAGACAGTAAACATGGAAGTGGAACAAAGCCAAATTGATCTGGCAATGTGGTCTTATTGTCCTTTTGCTAAATTCTTAAATTCTTAAAATTAAATTTTAACCAACATTTAAATGAGATGTGGCACAGTTCATATTATTAAGTAGTGGCACAAGTCCTAAAATATACAATGTTACAAATTAAAGGCCTGGTATGCAATGTCTTCAATCAGAGTTGAGGATGCTCAGCACCTGATTGGACTGGACCCCAAATGAGTAGATGATAAACAGCAAAGCTTCAGAGACATAGCTGAAATACCTAAAGAGCTTTTGTACCCTGAGAATATCCCTGCCTGTTTTTTCTCTGATTAAAACTAAATATACAGTAAATATCAGTAGTTCTTTCCCCCCCAAAACAGTAATGATAGACAAAATGCATGTGGCACTGAGCTGCTGACAGTGCTATCTTTTAGATGATGCAAAAAGCTCCAGCTAACCAAGGTGTCACCACAACTTTCACAGTTATGGAGATACTAATTCCAACATCCTAGCCTATTAACTTACATAATTACATTGTATCAAGCATTCTGTTATCTTGTACTGATCCCATCACTAAAACTCAGCCAGAAAATAAACAAAAATACATGGAAAGTCAGTCAATAAAAACTAAAACAGAACATACAGTTAAAACGCCAATACAACTTACTGGAAGTCTTTCACGGTTTTGGTTCTGATGGGAAGGGAAGGTTCTGGAGGGACTGGAGCTTTCAGTTCCGGTGGCAGTGTATCTATAGAGATGCGCTGCTTTTGCCTAACGTCAAGGCAAATTGGTGGTAGATCTCTCACTTATTGAAAAAAATGTTTAGAAGTGTTAAATTTACTGTAATTATTTACATAATTTACAAAGGAAGATTCATTTATTTAGCTGGCAAAATACAAATGCATATGAACTCTGCAAAAGGTTAAAGTTTACATTGTAATCTATAAAGTGAACCTACAAATTATTTTGTAAAGTAGTAACTCATAGGTACACACATTACAAAGCAACATTTTCCTCCATGAAACTGACAGAAAATGCCTTTTCAATCAATATAAGACTTTAAAATTTTTCATATTGCTCAAAATTTCATTTTTTGACAAATATCAAAATATTTTGAAGTTGTTTCAGTATGAAAAAAACAAACATTCTCACTATTTTACTTTCCACCTCTGTGACCTTTTTGCAGTGAAAATAAGTTTAAAAAGTGAGAAAATGGTGTTTTCTTTGCCAAAACTTCAAAAAATGTATTTCAAAAAGTAAAAAAAAATTCACATTTCAAATTACAACAAAAATTTTCATTTCTTTCATTTAATTTATTTTTAGTAAAGTTTACTATTACCTGACCAGCTCTAATATTTATTATTCACAGACCAGATTTAAAATATAGTGGAATTAAGGCTGAGAGTATCTCTCAGCATATCAATATAATTTAGGGTAGGAAACATTGCAGGGATGTTGCAATTATTCCCAAAACAATCATTATAAACCCAGAAAATTCAGAATTAAGGTTCTGAAATCAAAACGTGCTAAGGATGGGTATGTACACTTAGGCATCCAAACAACTTTAAATCTACCCTGTAATTATTACAAACAATAACTATACACTTCTGACAGATGCATATTGGTGCTTCCAGTTTTAGATTAGTTTAAACTGATTTATTGTGCACATTTTAGGTTTTCTTCCCTGCCTTCCCACACCATTGTTTCATTACATTGTATGTGTTGGGATAACAGTAATATCCTTAAGTCTTTTAGCCCAAAGTTACTGGTATGTGCTACTAGCATTAACTCAATTTTAACATAGTATTTCCCTGAGAATTTCCTTGTTTTCTACAATTAAAATTTTCCTCCTCATTCCTGTGTCTCCTATTGAGTATACCTGGGCAAACGGTAATTGCAAATATAATTTAGTACTAGGAAAATTTTGTACATATTATCTATTATTCATAGCCATAAGAATAATTAAATGTGTTTTTATACAAGTCTTTACAAGAGACATTAACAGACCACATTTTTTTCCAACTGTGCTTATGGTGGAGTAGTAGAAAGACTGTATATAAGCTTAAATCAAGGTTTTCAGTTTCACAAGGTAATGATTTGGTAATGTGCTAAATCCTTTAATAATAAAGCCCCAAACAGATATTAGAATTTTGAAGGTTCTCTACTTTGCTGTATGTTTGTTATATAGAGTTGATTTTTGGTTTGTAAAGTATTTGTTTATAAAAAAAAATGGAAAATAGATTTAGGTCCTCAGTGTCTCATCTTTTCAGAAACCCTTTTACAGAACCCTTTTTTGTAAACATCCCATAGGGAGTGGGAGCCAAATTTCATTACTAATTAGTAGGTGTATGGAATGCTCAACAATGTGTATTTTGAGTTTGTATGTTTTTGTTTTTGTAAATTAAGGTCCGGTTTTTAGTGAAATGCAGGGAGATATGTCAGTTTCATGAAATTGTATTTATAACATATATCTACATCAGAAAGAAATTGTCATGGAGAAAATAGACACCATTTCAATGGATGATCAAAGGATGTCTATTAAATTATTATATGCAGTGTTGTTGTAGCCTTCGTAGTCACTCCCTGAAGAAAAGCTCTGTGTAAGTTCAAAAGCTTGTCTCTTTCACAAGAAGGTGGGTGGTCCAATGAAAGATATTACCTCACCCACCTTTTCTCTCTATTAAATTATTCATATTTTAGGAAACAGACAAATCCAAAATAAACAGATTATGTTTTTTAAGGAATAGATTACTCTTTTATTAAGAAATTGGAGGTATGCTTGGGGAAAGGAAGGAATATATACACAGTTTCATGCTGTCATGTTTATAAGCTATGACAACGTTTATAAGGAAATTTACAAATTTTAAAATGTAAAAAAGACACAAAAACCATTGTGATTTTAATCATAATTCACTTTATTCAAATACAAAATTATTTCTGTAATTATTATTAGAAGTTATATATTTCCCCTTTTAATGGCTTTTTTCCTCTACTTTTTTTTTCCATCATAAAACTGGGAGCATAATATAGTAAAATCTTTGTTCTGTGGGCAAATATTAGTCATAGAAAGGTGAAGGAGATGTAATTTGATTCCTACAAACCTACAGAATCACAATTTCAATTGTGCCACCTTCTGGGGCATGACAGGGGAGAGGAGTGGCTTGCTGCCATGTCTCTCAGCTTCAGGTGCTCCGGTTGGTGGAAATTTTGATAATACAGTGCTGTCAGAAATGACTCGAATTGGGTATCACTCGAAAGTCCTTTCTCCTATCAGCACAATGGCACCAAACAACAAACCTAGAATAGTTATGTAGATATATATTTGAAAAAATATGTTTAAAATCAATTTTTAAAAATTATTCCTTAACAAAGGGATGCACTGGTTACATTAAAAAAAAAAAAGAAGACATTTTTTAATCCTTAGGAAGTTAGCCTTGACATGGAGGACTGAAAAAATGTATTCATCAAAGTCATCATCAATGTCATCTCCATCTCGGGCATCATTGCTAAATATGTTGTCACACTGATCCTTGTCTGTGCTGCACCTGTATATCTTTGTGCAAGGCCAGCTGCTGGCCAAACATTTGAAGGGTGGTAAGTATCTGGTCTTTACACCTGAGCATTCGATTAGCTGAAGGACTGATCTGAGAATGCCTGGTATTTCACTCCATTCTCCAAATCCCAATCAGTCCCAGCAGGGGAAGGTAGATTTGGATATGCCCAATTATCCCAGATCTATTCCATTGCTTGATAGTTTGCCCATGTGAAACCAGTATAAATTCACCTCTTTGTTTGTGGCAATTTTTCTCAGTTTGTCTGCTTCTTAGAAAACATCTACCAACTTAGTTTTGCAAGTGTTGTAATGTTGGTCTTCAAATGGTAAACTTGGCATATGAATGCCTCCAGTTCATTTATGTCCTCATCAGTGACTGTCTCACTCATTCTGAGCACCTTCAGAGTGAGGAAAGAGTTTCTGAAAGCTGAATCAAATGCCTTCCAGTAAGATAATTTGGTTTTTCTGGCCAACTTTCCGGTAATGTCATATAGTGAAAGGGCATGTACACCTGACTGTGGTGGCTTTTAATTGTTCAAGTGATAGGAACAAATCTCTTAGGTTTACACAGCAATTCTGTTCCCCAGCAGTAGGCACAAAAATAGAATCTTGAAGAAGTCTTGAGTAGCATCACACAGAGAACATCTACATCTTCTGAAAAAAATCTAGATTTAGTAGCACCTCTCTCTGTGGCATTCATGGCATGCAAGATAATTTTAGTGTCAGCCTTCTCATGGGAACTACAAAGAAACTCCACTGAACAGTGCAAGGCAGTAGCTTCATTATGACATGCAGCAATGCAATTCTTTGAACAATTCTTCTCATACTGAAGTGTTTGTCCTGTAAGGTATATTGTTAACTCACCCTTCAAGGATGAGATGGTAACTTACCACAGAATCATGGACTATTAGGTTGGAAGGGACCTTAGGAGGTTATTTAATACAACTCCCTGCTCAAAGCAACCCCAACTAAATCATCCCAGCTAGGGCTTACTCAAACCAAAATAAAAAACCTCTAAGACTGGAGATCCCACCATCTCCCTAGGTAACCCATTCCAGTGATTCACCACCCTCCTAGGGAAAATGTTTTTCATAATATCCAACCTAGATCTCCCCCAATGCAACTTAAGATCATTGCTTCTTGTTCTGTCATCTGCCACCACTCAGAACAGCCTAGCTCCATCCTCCCTGTAACCCTCCTTCAGGCAGTTGAAGGCCACTATCAAATATCCTCTCACTCTTCTCTTCTATAGACTAAGCAAACCTTGTTCCCTCAGCCTCTGCTCATAAGTCATGTGCTCCAGCCCCCAAATCATTTTTGTTGCCATCCGCTGCCATCTCTCTAATTTGTCCACATCCTTTCTGTAGTGGGGGGCCTCAAAATTAGCCACAATACTCCAAATGCGGTCTCATCGGTGCCAAATACAGGGGAACAATCACTTTCCTTGATCTGCTGGCAATATTCCTACTAATGCAGCCCAATATGCCTTCTTGGTAATAAGGGCATACTGTTGACTCATATCCAGCTTTTTGTCCACTGTAACCCCCAGGTCCTTTTCTGCAGAACTGCTGCTTAGCCAGTCACGTAGATCAACATCACGTTGAAACCTAGACACAACCAGGATTCAAGCAAACAATGACCTCTATGCACTTAGCTCTGTAATAGCCCCTGCCACCTTCACTCTAGCTTTCTTCTTTGCATTCAAGCACAGCTTTAGTCTGTTCTTGTTTGGAGCTCACAGATTGATGGAGCATTGGATAATTCTTTGGGTTTTGAAGGCTTTGTACAAGCCATGATCCAAAGTTTTCATTCAACTATCTTTAACTATCTCATCACTGAAGACTGTTTTCACCATGGTATTAATGAGCTCTGGTCTGTCATATGCAAATAGGTTCCAAGAGCAAGTAAGCTCATTCTATAGCTTTAAAAATTGTCTGATCTTACCATTTAACAGCACCTAATGAGTCTAGATGGGGTTTAGTTACTACTGGAGAAGTCATCTCAGCCATGCTAAATATTTCTTCTGCAATTCCATGGAGTTTTGGGATTGTCAAGAAAAACTGGGAAAGCGCATGTGGATGCTGTGTTATGTCCATCAACCCTCTACAACATTCATTGCTCTGTTTTCATGTTCTAGAGGTTTGTCTGCACCAAGTGCACAAAAGGGAACTGTTAAGCTTCTAACAACTCCATATTTTGAAATTCCTTCCATCTGTCAAGGTCAGACTTTTTACACTGCTTATTTCAGAGAGGAACCAGAATAGTTGCTTAAATCTAAAGCAAAAACAGTATTTCATTAAGTCTAGTGTGAGATGCACATTACAATTAACAGGTCTGACAGACTGAATAAGAGGAGCAAAGACTCAACAATCTTTATATTTTATTGGACCAGCCCAAAAGTTGTCTTTGTCTCCAACTGAACCACATCAAATTTCGTGATCCATTCTGTGATACTGCAGCTCTCCATCATGTACAATAATGGTCACTGAACGTGGACTGTACACTGAATGTGTGGAACTGGTCTTGTAAGTTCTGTACCTTTTGAGAACTGACTTCAAACACATCAGTATGCTTTTCAAAGAAGACACCTTGATAGCATTTTTGAAGGGCAATGAGTGTTTGAGTATATGCTTCTATAGCATGTCACAACTTTTTCCCTGCAAAATTCTGGTTCACAATGCCAAGTGTTGTGTTCAACCAGGTCCTATATGGTGGTAGTCTCCAAAGATTCAGCTACAAGTTGGTAATCTTCGTCTCCCTGTTGATGCCTAAAAATGATTGAGAGCAAAGTAAAAACAAGGATGTAATAAACTACTTTGAGATTGTGTTGTTAAATAACGTATGTTATGTAACTACAGTATATACATACCCTTTGCGGATGGATTCTAGTTATTTCTGGCTTGATGCTGACATCGTAACTAGTGCCTCATTACAACTCTTTCAGCATAACAGACAAGGATAATGACAATACTACTGAACTGCTTCTTTTTTCTGATGATGGGGAATCAAGCTGAAGCACTTCTTCCAGTTGTAGTAATTTGTAACATTAAAAAAATTAATTGAGGTATCATCTGAATATTAACTGATAACACAGTAGTTGCCAGGATTCTAGGAGAAAGCAGGCAGAAGTAGTGGCAGGAGCTTGGGATTCTAGAACTGAAGCCAGGTATCAGAGCCAGTATCAGGGTCAAGAGTCAAGCTGAGGGTCAAGCCAGAGTCAAAGTCAGGAGGAAAGCAGGGTCAGCAACAGAGTCAGGTATCAGGCAGAGGATCAATATCAGGCATCAGGATCTGTGTTGTGGTTCCATGGTTCAATTGGGAGTCAGAATTCAAGTCAGAGCTGATGTAAATACTGAGCATTCAGGAACAGAGAAGTTGAGTAGTCGTGGCAGCTAGGTAGGGATACGTATTGAACCTATGTGGATTTTGGGTCACACGGAGTGGCCAGGTTACAGCTGCTCCTGGGTATGCAGTGTGGGGATGTTGGTTAGTTAGTAGCCCTGCAGAGCCCAGTTCAAGTCTGCTGATCCTTAAAGCACTGCAGGGGTTCCCAAACTTTTACTGGCCCAACTCTATTTTATTGAAGTCTTTCCTGCCAGAACCCCAAACAGCATGGAGGATGCCCTTTTGTAGAGGAAAATAGTGTCCTCCATGCATTGTGTCCTCACACACGCTGTACATGCACGGTCTTGCTGTGCAGAGCAAAATGGTGTCCTCCACACAATAGGGATCATCATAATTTCAACTGCTGATGGCATGACGCCATTTTGGGTCACGACCCACAGTTTAGGACAACTACAGTACCGTCAGTCAAGGGCCACAATTTAACTTTCTGAGGGTTGCATGTTTGACATACCTATGTTAAACTACAATTTAAAAAATGCTTGAGTTTTAAACATTTTCTTGAATATATATCTTTATACCTGTTCTAGGTTTGTCATGGTTAATACCAATGTGTTTATGGGAGAAATGGCTTTTGGACGATACCCAACTCAACACATTTCCAACATAACTGTATTATCAAAATTTCCACCACCTGCAGCTGGAGCTTAGGGGGAGGGGAGGGAGAGAATGTGGGATGGCGTTAGTGAGTCCCCCTTGCCACACCACAGATGGTGACACCATTAAAATTATGATTCTGTAGATTTTTAGGAACCAAATGATACTTTCCTTTCCTTTCTATCATTAACTTACCCATAGAATTACACGTTCCCTCACAAATTTTTACTGACACCATGCTTTTCCTGTACACCCATAAGTATTTACTTCTTTCATGAGCATTTTTTATAATAATCCAGATAGAGGACTAAGGGAATGTTTTAAATTATGAGCATATGCCCTGCTAAGGGAAGTATCCTTGTCACACTACATGTTTGGCATGACACCACTGTTGGAGGCCCAGTACAATTGGAGTTGATTGACCACTGTCCTTCAGCCTAGCATAGCTTCAGTTACTTGCTTGGATATTCTGATCCCTGTAGCATGACATCTTCTGGTTGGCAGAGATGAATAGGACTACTGAGTAATCTTGCAGATGTCTCAGTTTCTGCATACCACAGTACATAACAAGACAAAATACACAACATGTATGCTTGCAGCTGCACATAGATAACGGTGATGGGAAACAACAAATTATCCTTGAACATCTGGGGGTACACTTTTTCATTGCCAAGGGGCATAGTTTTACACCACCCTTCCTATTACCAGATGTTGTTTTGATGACCCCCATTATCATGGTGAGAATGGAATGTAGTTAAGAGTGAAAACCCAATGTAGGTAATTAGTATATATGAGAATGAGTAGAGAGGTAATTAGGTGAAAGTTGTTTATGGAAGGGTATAAGAAGTCACTATTCAGACAAAAGGGCACACTCCATCAACATCTGACTCTGCGGGAGGTGCTGCTGGTCAGACCAAAGAATCCACTAACCCCTGGTTGGGCCCCTGAAGAAAGCTGTTCCTGTATACAGCCTTAGCTCTTCAGGCTTAGCGAGTATGATATAGTTAATTTTAGACTTTGTATTTAGCTAGTATATCTATAGAAAACCATGCACATTAAATCTTATTGATCTGCAAATCGAGTGTGCCGTGTCTCACTGGTATTCACACTAATCACAAAGTGTCCAATATCAACAACCACCACTTCCTATCACTCCAGCCAACTCTCAAGCACTTGAAACTCTGCCAACTGAGTAAGAACAGAGATTCCCTTTCGAGAAGCAAGTAGGAGCTGCAATTATGAGTTATCGCTGCCCTCTAGTAAAATCATAAAAAATTATGAAATACAAAGTTAAGGACTAAACTTCAACTACAAGTTTATAATACAACATAAGAAATCAAGTTGATATAACTATTGCCAGTAAACTTACACCAAAATCATACAGCATACTTGAAAGTAAAATTTGGGCCCTGAATGCACAGGATAGACAGTATGTAAAGTGAGGAAAGGGGACACTCATTGACCAAGGATACACATAAATATTGTTCAGCTATACCCTTCACTACGTTCTGTCCAACTTGCTCATCGAAAGTTGGTTTCTCTTCTCACAACAGAGGACATCAGAAGTTGATTAGAGTCACAGAGTTTAAGGCCAGAAGTGACCACTAGGTCATTTAGATTGACCTCCTGTATAGTACAGATCACTAATACCCACCCAGCACTTGCACACTAAGTGCAACAACCAAAATGAGACCAAAGAAAGACCCACAGAAGACTAAACTATCATGTGCCACAGGCAGGGAATAGAAGGGACTAAGGTGCAGCAGTGCTTGAGGCCCTTGAAGTGGCAGGGCAATGATTAAATGAGATATACCCATATAATCCTGGTAAGTGACCTGTACCCACATGCTACAGAGGAAGGCAAAAAACCTTTAAGGTCACTGCCAGTCTGCCAGCAGAATTAGACTAGGATGAGAAAATAAAACTTTTGAGGCCCTGGGAAGAACAGAATATTTCTTATCCGCCTATTTATAAATTGGTAGGATGGTGGCAGGAGTTTGCCACACAGTTTTTGCTGGATCTAGGATTCCTTAATGGGTAGCACAGCCCAGGTAGTTGTCACTGACTGCAAAATGTCCAGGCGCTCACACTGAGAGCTTTTATCCTCAAGAAGTATGTGGAGGCTGTCAGCCACTCTCTTCACAAGGTCCTGGAATTGACAAATATTGTCTACCATCGATGGCGATGGCATTACTGCCTTGAGAGGTAGCCTCCTTGTCCACCCTAGCCTCCTGTTCCTCAAAGGTCTCTTTGTGGTGGGGGTTTGGAGTAGGGGACTGTATGGCCCTAATCTCCCTGTGGAATGAAGATGGAGGTCTGGCAAATTGCTATCAGAGAGGAGGTGTTACCTGGGGCTTATCCCGCCATTCCTGACATGGATGAGGATCCTTGTCTAAGTATGGGTTCCTCAAACAATGTGGAAGGGAATTCCATACTGATAAGGAGTCTGATTTAATGTCTCCTTCATCCTCTTCAATATCATCCAACGGAAGGGCCCTAGCAGAGAAGGGCAGAGAATCCTGAAATATTGGGAAATGATGGTAATCTGGAGACCAGGATCTTGGCACTGAGAGTCATTTGGCCCGCATACGCAGAGGGGTCTCCTGCTCATTTAACACTGACAAGTCCCTGCAGTAGTTGAATTTGTGAGGTACCGAGTGTGTCAGTACTGACCCAACAGTTGACATGGATGGTACTGTTGGTTTGGAGCTTGTAAGCACTGGCACCGAAGGCTTCAATTTTGTGGGTACTGATGGAGCCGAGCAGGAAAGCACTGTTGGTAAGTCCAATGAAGACAGTGTCATTCTGAAGGAGTGTTTGTCCTGTACCTCCCTGTCCTTCATGGACAGCACCAGGGTCCTGCTGAAGCCTTCTTTCTCTGAAGTGCTCTGGGCTCTCCCAACTTCACTGGTACCAGAGGGAGAGTCTTTTGCCTCCACATTACCACGTTGAGAGGTCGAGGTCTCCAACAACATAGATCTAATGGAAGATTAAGGCTTCTTGGGAGCTGACGCCTTGTGATGGGAGACAGAGCTCCCCTTCTCTGGAATCTTCCCTGAGTCCTCTGAGCTCTCTCCTTTCCTAGGGGAGATCTTAGCTGAAGATTAAGGAGCATTGGATCTGCCCAGAGACAAATGTTTGGGGACGGTCTCCTGATGACCTAGAGGCAGGTCAAAGGGAGCACTAAATCAGTAGCAGCTTCAACTTGATCTCCCAATTCTTTCATGTTCTAGATTTGACAGCCAGGCAAATAGTACATCCCAAGCAATGCACAGCATTGCCATCACTGATCAGGCTAGCCTTCCAAACTAGAGAGGCAACATTTGAAACCTGGTGAGCCAGGCATGCCAACCCAGGCCAGATAAATTCCCCAGAAAAAATGACACCTCTCACAATTATATAACTAATCCTATACTAATAACTAACACTCACTAAACAACAACTGTAAACACACTAACGTACACACAAGGTAGACATGCTAGAGCTCTGTCTCAGCCCCAGATGGTAGAAGAGGAAATGAGGGTGGTCCATGCAGCCCTATATATGCTCAGAGCCACTACTAATGGAAAAATCTCTGATCAAGGGCTCAAGAGGGACATGTGCACTTGAAGTGGAGCACCCACTGGGATACTACTCAAAGAATTTTAGAATGATGACGTGATCAAAACTTTCATTTTTGTTCTCTCTAAAAGATGGCATCTCAGCAGCTTAGTGATCTGGCATTCAGTCACTGGTTTACCATTGAGTTGGAGAGAACAATATCCTCTATTGAATCATCAACAGTACAGTGCCATGGTTCCGTTAGCCCTAAAATACCCAATCAAATAGAAGCACAAGGACAAAGGAAGGTTAACTTTCTTTAAGAATCCCTCTACTGAATTAAATACGACACAGAGATCCTGCAATGTCTACCAATTAAACTCTAACTTCTTTGCAGGTAATTTTTACTGGGTCTACTCAATCTTCCAAGTGACATTTGAACTTCAAGTAGAAGAAAAAGGGTTCCACTGAGATCTTTTCATCTAACTCCACACTTTACATTGATTTTTCAATCTGCCCTGCCTTTGCTAAGCTTAATCAGATCAAATACACTATAAGAGAGCATACTTAAAACACGTTTCATTAGCTCATTCTTTTCAAATATCTTGTTTCTCCTTATTTATGCTACTAAATTTGTACCGCTTTTTATTTTTTTAATTATGTACATGAATTTTGAGGTATTGTTTGGATGAAAGATGCTATACAAAATAAAGATATCATGTACAATAAATGCATATTTAAACCTAAGCTCATCTAAAACGTTTATCTGCAACCCCATAGATATCCATTTTCACTGCAACCCAATAGGTATCCATTTTCACTAAACCTTGTTTGCTAGTTTACATTTTTCAAATTAACCAAACACCAAAGTGTTATTGCTAGCCTGCTGCCAATTCCACTAACCCCAGTGGGAAGCTGCAAATGAAGAAAGAAGGTAGGTTCTTTTCACCCACGTTAATGACAGAGTAAAACTACTGATGTGACTTATTCAGCTACCACTCATGAGATGATAATAGATAAGACGTGTTCTCAGACCCCTGAGTATCAGTAGCATTGATTTTAGAGTGTGTTTCTTGCATGTTCTCACAGCTGGACTTCTAACAATCTGAAGGCAAAAGTAGTCATCAGCAACAAAGAAGACAGTGAGATATTAAATTAATCTCAAACTGATGTTCTAAAATGTCCCACCATGCATAACAAATGCAAAATCGCTTCACTATATACGATATCATAATGCTCTGAAAAGGTGCAAAAATATTCATAATTCAAAACCTAGTATTTGAGTTCCATCCAGCTAATACTTGGAACTTTATATGCTGAATTGATAAGGAGCAATAGCATTTTCTTTTCTTGTAATATTGTTACCATTTTTAGCTGGTTGCTTAGTTACATTAGGTAAAAACACTTAACCAATATGTAACAAGCAAAGTGAAAACTGTGGAACAAAACCTTAGAGGTATGAGGGGGGAAGTGATTATTTCAATGAAATTAAAAATGAATGGATCTAGAACATTAGCATTTCTGAAATGACTTGACAAAAATTGAGCAATCAGACTTTCCAACCAAAGTCAAAAAACCCATCCATATTTTAACTGTGTAGCATAACTAGAAAAACCACACTCATTAAAAAGACTTTTCAAAGATATTTATTGCCTCTCATATTGTTATACAAATTCAACCTTTGTAGCTGCTATTATAACAAATGTACTTAAACTTAAATTTGATGTTATCAACAGTTCTTGCCTTATCTCATCTTTTTCATGATAAATATTACTTTCCACTAACTTTAATTTATCAAGGCATTTTAATCTATTAATATACTTGGGTTTTTTTACACAAATGCTATAATTCGCATTAGAATAAAGAAATACCAAGCAAAAGCTCTTAAAATTTTGGGTTTGTTTTAATGAGCCATTTCCCAAAGCACAGTTATATATCAGTATCTGGTACAATCTATGAAAGACACACTCAAGTTTTGAAAAATTTTCCACTTTTCATAGCATTTCTGTTTTATGAGATTAGATTCTGATCCTGCAAATATGTGAGTTGCTCTAGCAAATTCTGAGACTACTCAAGATAAGCAGATACCTAAGTGTTTGAAGGACAGATTGTATAAGGAGAAAATAAAATCATGTCCAAAATAAGTGTTTTTTGAATGAATACATACAAGTTAATGAAGTCACTACTGCTGGGATAATAACTATAACCAGCCCCCTATGTTCTCTTCAATAAACTGGACCTAAATTCTTCTGGCACTCAAACGAAGGATAAAATATTCTCTGCCAACTACAGATAAATTCAAAATTTGAGATTTAAAAAAAAAATTAAATATGGATGTGATTTCTACAAAAGGTACAATATCCATTGTGTTATTTATTTTTATATTAAATTTATTTTATTATGCCAACTTCAAATGTGCTGAAGATTATTTGTACTGACAACACAAGATTGCATTGGACTGGCTTTTGGCACCAGCAAGACAAAGAAAGTGATTTGCGATTGTTGAGAATAAGCACATTAACTGTACATTTCTGTTAAAAATGATTAGCATTGAAGTTAATATTGACAATTAAATTGTCATCTTTAGCTTCCAGTGTTAACACTACACTGATTTGAATGGAGAATTTTTATTTTTTCAGAGCTCTTTCAGACTCTAAAAACACTGCATCAGTTTATACTCAGCTTACATTTAAATGGTTTTATTTACAATCATAAGGATGAGAGAGAGGGCCTCATGGAGCTGGTTGCAACTTATTGTTTCAGGACTCTGGGCCCTTGTTTAAGCTAGGGCTGCACAGAGGAAGCTCTACATTGACCTAATGTCAGTGGAGCAGAAGGCACATGCTTCATAAAATACCTCCCCACTCACCTTTACCCACATGCTGTCCCTGACATGCACACTCCCAACTCTGCACAGAGATAATCCTCCACTGGCCTTTTCTAACTACTGTACTTTCAAGCTACTTTGCTCTGTTTGCATTATGAAAAAAAACCTGAACAGACTGGAGAATCCTACCCAAACTATATAACTGAAGATGAACTACACTGTTTACAAGTCATAATTGCCTTGCCTTTTGCAGTTCAGTGATCTGTTCTTTGAGGTACCTGTCTACTCAAGAACAGTTACGAAGTTTAGTGTTACATTTATTTTAATACACCTAGCACTGTACTCTCAGCATAGCCAGAATGGATACAGATATAATCATGATTAAGTAAAATAGGGCATAATCCAGCAAGGAATAGTCCACTTCCTCCTGCAGAATATCTACATTATTCTTCAAGTACCTCCTTAAAAGCCATCTGTGCCATAATATCTACAATAATCTGCCATCTGACAATGGATAGAAAAGTGTCAAGATGTGATTAATGTGATTGCTACTACTGATTTGCTTAGTATCTACACAAATTGTGCATATACTGAGTCTATACTGAAACTGCTCATTATTATTGTTACTTTTGTCCTCTGCTCTCCATTCCTCGGCCCTCTTGTTTGTCTCACCCATCTGTTAGGTCTTGTCTTTTAGAACATAAGCTCTTCACGGCATGGACTTTCATTTACTATATGCTTGTACAGTGCCTACCACAGTAGAGACTCAACATAGCCAAGGTTTGAAGGCACTATGGTAATACGGATAATTAATTATAGCAACATACTGAACATCTCCTGGAGTAATTTAATAACTTAACTAAACAACAAAGCATTTTATTCTCTTACCATTTTTTATGTTGGGCATAACCAGTTGTGTAGGTGAGCTGCTGCTTCCTGCTGCTTCTTTCTTTTGGTTGATAGTGGAAATAAAAGTGCTGAAAGGAGAAAATTGGTTTTTGGCTCCTCTCTCCAATCCCTGTAATTAGGAAGGCAGTAATAATAATAAAGCACTAATATATATTACTGTAAAAGTAATTCTACTCATGAATTATTCTATGGAACACTTAAACAACTTGCTTCTTGAATGAGGAATAGATCCATGAGTAATATTTAAGTATTTTTAAACAAATTTGTTTCAAATTGAATAACAAAAGCCACTGTAAAACTCCTTTCCATTTTCCCTATGTTTTAAAACTCATACAGTAGTTTATAGTACTTAAGTACAGTAGTTTACAGTACTCTGCAGATAAATTGAGTAGCAGATATGACTAAAATGATTTCAATATATTATTCTAACTCTCTTTATAGTAATTAATAGTTTGTATTTCTTTTTTGCATGCAACTCAGTTCATATCCAACAGTGCATCTTACACACCTACATCAAAATATATTTATGTATTATGAATGTTAACCTACAGGTCAATCAGAAGGCCAATAATTTGAGTTTTCATTGTTGGCTGCCAATCAACTTACAAATAAAAGCTCAGATTTTGAGCATTCACTAATACAAGAGAAGATGCTTGAAGGTCTGATGCCAGTGAGGAACCTGCATAAACCACTGCCACCCATGTTGTATGCAAATATGCTTTAAAAATCAACATAAAGCCTATAAGAATATAAGAACACTGTCTTCCAACAGTGGCCAATGCCAGGTGCTTCAGAGGGAATGAACAGAACAGCTAATCATCAAGTGATCCATCCCATCACCCCTTCCCAGCTTCTGGCAAACAGAGGCTAGGGACACTTCATAGCATGGTTCTGCATCCCTGCCCATTCTGGCTAATAGCCATTGATGGACCGATTGTCCATGAATTTATCTAGGTTTTTTTTAGCCCTATAATAGTCGTGGCCTTCATAACATCCTCTGGCAAAGAATTCTACAGGTTGACTATGAGTTGTGTGAAGAAATACTTCCTTTTGTTTGTTTTAAACCTGCTGCCTATTAATTTCATTTGGTGACCTAGTTTGTTTTTTTTTCTGTGACCTAGTTTTTGTTATGAGAATGAGAAAATAATACTTCTTTATTTACTTTCTCCATACCAATCATGATTTTATAGATCTCTATCATATCCCCCCTTAGTTGTCTCTTTTCTAAGCTGAAAAGTCCCAGTCTTGTTAAGCTATTCTCATATGGAAGCTATTCCTTACTCCTAGTCATTTTTGTTGCCCTTTTTTGCACCTTCTTCAATTGCAATATATCTTTTTTGAGATGGGGTGAGCCCATGTGAACCAGTATGATGGAACATTCAAATGATTATTTATGTCAGCTTGTCTGAAGCGGGACAATATTAATTATTCTAGTCTCCTTGAAAAACATTTTGCACTTTTATAGAATTTTACAAAGATGATATTATCCCTATTTTACAAACAAATAAAGTGAGCTTTCCCAAGATCACACAGGAAGTCAGTAGCAGAGTGGAGATTATTACAACTCTAAAGGCTCCATTCACATCTAGCATAGGCAGATTCAGCTCTTCTCACTTCAACAGTTCAATCTTCTTTAATTTCTCATTTTGCCAGTGATAAATTTGATCCTCACACTAATCCAATGATGAATTTGACCCACAAACCTTGCCAATGCTCTCTCCACTACAAAAATTATTTGTATTGTGTATCTACATAAAATTATAACCTTTTATATAAATCCTCAAAACTCAAACTAATTCTAAAAAAAAATTTTGAACTGAAAAAAATTAATATATATAAATGGGTGGAATAATGCATTTTCAGTATTAATTTTTTTCATTTAAATTTCTCTCTCTCTCTACTGTAAAAAATCATATAGCTAGAGTTCTGAGAAAAGCTATACCTCCACACAGTCATTCTGAAATACTATAATAGGCTCAGCAGGGCCCAGAAAAATGCACACTGAAGCATAGCAAGAGTTGTAACATTGCCAGAAATTTTAAACAGTTCTGAAAATTCTACTATACTTGCACAAGTGGCCATCTTCCATGGCTTATAACTCAGCCAAATTTGAACAAATTTAGAGCAACAAGACAACAGCCACCTCTAGGACCGCTAGACTGCCAAATTTCCATTTCCTACTGCAAACCCAACATACTAAAGGTGCTGAAAAGTAGAGAACAAAAATGATGACATGCAATGTGCTAGGCTACCTTTCAACTATCATTATATCTTAAAGGCTAAAAAAGAAAAACGAAGATACTTATCAAAACTTATCATGTGTAACATACAAGATTGTAGAATAAATCCACAACCAGAGGGGAAAAACATGCAAGAATTGGTAGCTGAAAATAAGGACGCCTTTGAAAAGAAAAACCGTTTTGAGGGTGGCCATCTTGAACTCAAGTTCTGGAGCATGCAGAATACAAAGCCAAACAATCTCCTGGAGCGTGAGTTCAACCAATAATCAATTATGAATAACAGAGAACCATGAATCTGCTTTGTAGACAACTTCAGTGGGAACGTCTCTGAAGCAGGATGTGGTAGCAGCCTGGTCTCTGACTAAATGAAACCTTTCATGGCCTTCTCGATTTCAAGCTAGCAAAGGCAGAGCAACGTGAAACTCTAAGAAACATCCCTTTAGCCATTGTCTTCTGGACAACAGCATTGCCCAGAATTCTAGCATCAAATTAAACAAAAGTTAAGTGAACAGTCTTATGGCATTAGTCTGCTCCAAGCAGAATCTCAAGGACTTCTCAACATCCGGAAAAGGGTTTTATTAGGAAAGGCACTCGAAGAATACCAGTATAATAATAGGCTTATTAATGAGGAACTGACACCTCCTTGGAGAGTAATATTGGATAAGTCTTAACTCCATTCTTATAAAAACTTGTTAGGTGGTCAGTCAGTCAAAAGGGCCTGAAGCTCACTTACTGCCATCAGAAAAGTGAACTTCCATGAACAAGGCTTAAGCTCACAGGAACTAAGTGGTTCAAAAGGGCTATCATCATCTTTGTTAGGACCACAATTAACCCACAGTACCACGGACTTGTTAACAAAGAGTTTCAAAAGTGTTAAATCCTGCACAAATCTGATAAGAGGCTGGACAGACATCCATCTACCTTCAAGTAATTCATGACACACATAAGCAGTTACCAACCTGTGTATAAATTAGACTCAAGACAGGTGAAGGAGATAATCCAGCAGCTTGTGAGCAGCAAATAAAGACATCTTTTGGATCTAATTGTACCACACTATGGGAAGGAGAGGCAGATCTCAAGAATTTTCTGAAAACCTGATTCTGCAGATCCAAACAACGCTCAGGACTCACATATCTGTGAACAGGGGCCACTGAGGGTAAAATGCTCCCTATCTGCCTCCAATATGGAGGTCCTGGCAGACTACTAGTAAAGGCAGGTAGGCTCAACAGTCTTGAACCTTTAACATCTTTTTGGAGCCAGAGTAATATAAATAATAACATTTTCTGGAAAAGGACTTAGGACATTTCAGTTTCTACTGTCAAGGCTAAACTATCTGCACAGGTAGGGCACTCAACTCCTTAGAAGCCTTCCATCAGTGTAATACCTGTTTATGAAGCAGAGACTTTCCTTTTCCTCCCTGGAAGAAAAGAACATGAAAGTGAAATGGGTTCCAGAGAATGCAGAATGGCCTTTGTTTCCTTCGTTGCAGAGGCCACCATCTGCTCCTCAAACAAATTCTCTTTATTGAAAAGCAAATTCTTAACTTTCGCTGGACCTCTTGCTGGAATCTGGATACCTACAGCCAAACAGAACTATAGATATCCATCCCTAAGGTGGAAGCCCTGACACATGACGAAGGTCTGAAATGATTGCATGATCAGATCAATGCACTCATGTAAAAACACCATAAGCTCCCAGCATTTCTTAGAGGAGGCACAGGTCATGACAGAATCCTCCTTCCATAGTTCCACTTGACCTTTGGCTGTGGAGGATCACAATGCAAAGGGCTACAGCCATATACACATGAGTGCCACAGCTCAGATTCTGATGTACGTGCTGACAGCCTGTCCTTGAAGCCTCACAGCAGGACTGCCAGGCTATGTGGACTCTCTCCTCAGGCCCTATGACACCAGCACTCTTGGCTATCTTCGTAATACCACTGACTTCCTGAGAAAACTACAATCCATCGGTGATCTCCCAGAAAACACCATCCTAGCCACTATGGATGTAGAAGCTCTCTACACCAACATTCCACATGTAGATGGACTATAAGCCATCAGGAACATTTTCCCTGATGATGATATGGCACACCTTGTAGCTGAACTTTGCCCTTACCCACAACTATTTCAGATTTGGAGCCAATCTATACCTTCAAGTCAGTGGCACAGCTATAGGCACCCGCATGGCTCCACAGTATGCCAACATTATTATGTCTAACCTAGAACACCACTTCCTCAAAACTCATCCCCAAGCACCTCTCCTTTATGCTACATTGATTACATTTTCATCATCTGGACCCACGGAAAAGAATCTCTCAAAGAATTCCACCAAGATTTCAATAATTTCCACCCCATCATCAACCTCAGCCTGGACCAGTCCACACAAGAAATCCACTTCCTGGACACTACAATACAAATAAAGGATGGTCACATTAATACCACCCTATACTGAAAGCCAACTGACTGCAATACATATCTTCTTGCCTCCAGCTTCCACCCTGGACACATTACACAATCCATTGTCTACAGCCAAGCCTTAAGATACAACTGGATTTGCTCCGATCCCTCAGACAGAGACAAACACCAACATGATATCTACCAAACATTCTTTAAAACTACAATACCTACCTGGAGAGGTGAAGAAACAAATTGACAGAGCCAGACACATACCCAGAAGTCACCTACTACAGGACAGACCCAACAAAGAAAACAACAGAACACCACTGGCTATCACCTACAGCCCCCAGCTACAATATCTCCAACACATCATTAAGGATCTACAACCTATCCTAGCAGGTGATCCCTTACTCACTCAAGACATGGGAGGCAGACCTATCCTTGCTTACAGACAGCCTGTAGCAACCTGAAGCAAATACTCACCAGCAACCATACATCATACAACAAGAACAGTAACCTAGGAACCTATCCTTGCAACAAACCCCACTGCCAGAGACTCTAATGACACCATCACAGGTCCTAACCACATCAGCCACACCATAAGGAGCTCATTCACCTGGACATCTACTAATATAATATATGCCACCATGTGCCAGCAATACCCTTCTGCCATGTACATTGGCCAAATCGGACTATCACTATGCAAAAGAATAAATGGACACAAATCAGACATAAAAACTAGAACCATCCATAAACCAGTCGGAGAGCACTTCAACCTCCCAGAACACTTTGTAGCTGACTTGAAAGTTGCCATACTTCTACAAAAAAACTTCAAAAACAGACTTCAAAGAGAAACTGCAGAGCTCAAACTGATCTGCAAACTTGATACAATCAAACTGGGTCTGAATAGGGACTTGGAATGATTATCTCATGACAAGAAGTAATTGTCACTGTTCACACATTCTCACCTTCTAATCAATGGTTGTAAATAGGCCTCAGCTACTCTAACTGTATGGACTTTGCTATTACCTACCCCCCCAATTGTTGTTCCTTCCCCTTGGCTGTATATATATATATATATATATATATATATATATATACACCCCCTATCTGATTTCCATTCCCTGCATCTGACAAGGTGGGTTACAGCCCACGAAAGCTTTTGCTTGCAGAAATTAAATTTGTTAGTCTTTAAAGTGCTACAGGATTCTTTGTTTGTTTGTTTTTTTCCTCTCCTCCTAGTGGCAATGACTACTTGCAAGAATGAAGTCAGGGACTAGAGAGGTGATTTGGGTAGTAGGCCATGGTGGTAGCTGGCCTTTTGAGTCGCTCAGTGTATTAGGGAAGTGGAATTTGAGAGCTAGTGCTGGCGTCCAGTGAGAAGGCCATTCTGGTGCAGACCTCTGGATACTTAATTCTTGATTGACCAATTTTGTCTTAGTGCAACTTAAACCTTGATCCTTCAGGAGTACATTGAGGATATGGAGGAATTTACTTCCTTCTCTATCAGGCATTAAGAGGTTCACCAAAGAGAGAGCTAGATAGTTCTTGTGAATTTAGAGATCTTCAAAGGGAAGGAGAAGAAGCAAACTGATAGATCTGACACAATAAATTTCGAAGTGTCATATATCAATTAAAGGATGACAAGGTGAAACATAATACCTCAAGAATGTGGGGAAGCTGGGATTTACCCAGTTAAAGCACTACAGACTTGCTTAATAAGGATGCCATTCTTTCTTCACAGAGGAGTTAACTTGGGAAAGGATTTTTAGTTTATGGCAATGTCAAAGAGCGCATGTTGTTGTGGTTCCCCCTCGTAGTGGGATCCTATTCCTTCAGGATTGGATTGGTTACATCAACAGCAGAGCTGGCCAAATTTTTATGAACGAATAGCTTACTTTTTGTAAATGCCATTTTAGATGAATCCACATCTCCTATATCCCAGGTGAGTGATTTAATCAATAAGCTACAAAGTTGTTCTCACTCTCTTTCTGGCCCCATAAATAGTTATGTATTTATACAAAGGAAAATAGCTTTTAACAGGAGAGCCACAAGCGGCTCTATAATGTGTCACCTGCAACTCTTTGCAGCACATGATATTAAAACATTGTGTGATTTAATTATTAACCAATCAGTATGCTTTTTACTATGTTATTAACCAATTGTAGTTAATACTTGGTCAGTCATTTTGCTGTGAAAAAACCACCAAAGTATTTCCCATCATACTGTTTAAATACGAATATATAGTACTATAATAAATGAAACAATGAATTCACACTATTGTGGCTCTTTTGGGTAATGATGATCACTAATTTGGCTCTTCAAGCACTGAGGTCTGAGTATCACTGGCCTATAGCATGGTGGTTAAGGTGCTCACATGGGTGATCTGAGTGCAAGTCCTTGCTCCAGAGTAGGGATTCAAACCTAGGTCTCCCACACTCCAAACCCAAATCTAATCCACAGCACAATTTAGAATAGGAACCCAACAGATTACGTGGATACATAGTGGCATTCAAATGCATATAAGGATATGGAGGTTCCTGTGGTTTGTATGCTAAATCTTCAGGATCAAGTGACTGAGTCAGAGGAGTTGACAACTGGATGTGCAGACAAAACTGTGCATGTGGTGCACAGGCAGGTTGCTGGTTCCCCCTGGATATCAGTGGTGAGGCAACTCTTCAGTTAGTATGAAGGGAGGGGTGCTCTATAGGGACCTGGTTAATGGATCATGAGAGTCAATTACAGGATCTGTGGGCAAATGGACCTACAGGCAAGCAGCCAATTCCCCTGTGGGTTAACAGTTGGGTCTTGGTGGAGAGGAAAATCTGAGTTGGGCATGGCAAGAGGGACATGCTCCAGGGCCCAATTTATGACCCACTGACATTCTTTGATAGCAAAGAAGCAGCCACCTAAAATGATTATAGTATACCTGGATGAAAACAATTGGGGATTTCATTAGTTGATTGATTTACTAATCAGAGTCCAGAGAGATTTAGAGCAGATTCATCACTTTTGCCCAGGATGTGACTGGTCTAAAAATGTGCAGTAGGTATGGTGGGGAGCCACCAGGCCTGCACATCTTAACAAAAAACCAGTAAGCATATGAAGCATCTGGAATAGGAAGGATTGGTAATTAGCAACCCAAAATATATTTGGTACCTGAATTATTAAGATAATATGGTATACCTGCTCTCCTACTTGGCCACTGGGGAAGGAACTGTTCACTTTCAGGGAACCCAGCTTGGGATGTGTAAGGAGTCAGCCAAGCTAATTGCTGATGTCCCCTTATGGCTGATGTCCAGGACACGTACTAATTCCATATAGGGACCAGTCCCCTGAAAAATGGAATTGGAAGTTAATTTAGGAGAAAGACATTCGCTAAGGAAACTGGAGAATGGGGTTGGGGCAGTTAATGTCTAATCAAGCAAGGTGAGAACCCCCTTTTCTCAGCTCCATAACTGTTATATGAAGGGAAGTTAGTGGGGGGTCTAGCCACAAGCTGAAACTAGCTATGGAGAGGTGGGGGAGCTGATGGCAACCCTCTACCAGGTGGAAGTATCTTAAGGAATCATGACTTGCACTGTGAAAGTTTGTTCCCATATGAGTGAAGTAATAAAGTTGTGGCCTATACAAACCACATTCCTTGCACTGTCTTTCTTTCCATATGTCCAGGCCAAGTGGCAGGTGGGTGCTATTAGCCAAAATGATGAGGGACAATCCCATGCTCTGGGTATCCCTAACCAGAGGTAGCAAATTTTTTTCCCCCCGAGGTCCAAATTTCTTGGTCAAGGCCCACAGTCCAGAGAAAATAAATAATAATAATAAAAACCCAATAATGAGAATAAATGAAATGATTCTGGGATCCATTCAAAAGCATTTGGCTGTCTGGATTTGGCCCGCAGTCTGCCTATTGACTACCCCTGCCCTAAATCGCTAACGGCCAAAAACTGGGATTGGACGACAGGATGGATCACTTGATAAATTTAAAGTGGTCTGCATTAATCCATACAGCAGTAATTCTACCATCAAAAATATTTTGTCATTTTTGTTTTTATCAGACTGAAGAACAGAAGAGAACCTTCAAAATAAATTCTTTATGTGCGATATAATGGATTGAAAATAATTAGCATTACATCACTTTTAAGATTGTAATATACTTATGGTGAAATTACTGTGTTTTAAAAAACATTTGCAGTGGTGTATACCTCATCATAATATACCTCACTCATGTCCAACAAAAACAGAAGAGTCATTATAAAACGTTAAACAACCACATGTAAATTTAGAATTCACAGCTACGTCACTGATTATTGGCTTGCATTTTAAAACATGAAAACTAAAAACAAAAAACTTAAAAGCGAGTAATGTTAAAAAACACCCCTTTACTAAAACTAAAATAATAAATAGAGCAAAATTAAGAGAGACTTAAAAATTAATCATTTTCCCTTCAGGATTTCAGCCCTTCTAAAGAAAAAAAAAGAGAGTAAATCTCAGTTATTCTCCTTAATGAAAAGAAGTGACTGGTCACACAATCCCCTTCACAATGATTCATAAAGCATCTGTATCAAGAGCCTTATGGCATCAGGAAAAGGCGCTTGCTCTCCACATACCCCAGCAGCAGTACTAGATGCAGTCAGGATAGGAGGCAATTTCTCTCTCTCCTTTTCTTTCTCCCCGTCTTCCTCTTCCTCCTCCACTGACGGGGGAACAAAACTGTCCTCGCTCATTTTGCAACCCAGCAAGGCCCCTTTCTCGGTAACAGCGGGGAGATCTGAGCCGGCTGTGGCAGCCTGCGGGGTCTGTAGTGACATCGCTGCTTCGCCCAGCCAACACGCACTGGTCTGTGACACCTCCCCCGCCCCCGCCAACACCCCGAGTAGCCCCTACACCTCAATCAGCCCCAGGCGCATCACCCCAACAACCCACGGCCTCCCCTAAGGCACCTGCCCACCGGGTCACCCCAACCACCCCCGCAAAACCACCAAGGCACCGACCCCCCAGGGAAGAGAGCCGCTCACCTCCGAGCCCTCCCCGCTTCCCTAACGCCCCCTGCCCAGACAGCCCGCGCACTGCGGGCACAAGCGGCGACCCCGCAGCAGGCGCCCTACCCGGCTTCTCAGCGCCCCCCCGGCACGGCTGGACGGGGGAGCCGCGGCCCTACCGTCCCCGCCGCCCCGCCAACGGCCAGACCTATGCTGCTCCCCTCTCGCGGAACCCCGCCCGCCGCCCTCAGCGCTCCGGGCGGCCGCGGCTCCCCGCGCCCCTCAGCCGCCGCGCCGCCTACAGCCCGAGAGCAGGACGAGGGGCAGGCGCGGCCGCCATGTTGTTTACGGGCTGCTCCTAGAAACGCGCTCGGCTACACGGGCGAGCGCGGAGACAGCGGGGGACACGGCTACGGAAGCGGCACTCGGCAGCGTCAGAAGTGCCGCGGGGCCCCCGCTGCGTCACCGGGCGCTTGCAGGGGCTGCCCGCGCGCGGTGCGCAGCCGCGAGGCGCAAACCCCGGCGCTCCCGGAGCGCGGCCCCAAGGGCGCCAGGCACCGCACGGTTTCCTGTCAGGGGCGTGATTTTACATGGAAGGACCTTGGATTCTTGAGGGGTGGCAGTATAAAGCATTTTAGATAACTGGAGAAGGTAGTGAGGGAGAGAGGTGTCCACCAAAAATTGACTTTGTTTTAGCTTGCTACAATATTTTAATTCTTTTAGCACAATAAGCAGCAGGGGGATAGGTTTGCCCTCAATTTCCATACATTCCTCTCATGTCCCCAGCCTATTTATTTATTTCCAGGAGTTTCAATAATATGTCCTTATCAATCTACAATGTGTTACCAAATAGCTGCTGCATGATTGCCAGTTTTTCTTTTCTCATCAGAATGGACAACATTTTTAAAAACTAAAAACCAAGATTTTTCTTAATATTGTCAAATATTGGATAGTTTGAATAAGGGGGTGAACTGGGAACACCTGTCACTGTGAAAACAGTACCTAATTCTTTCCCTTGACAACAAATAGCTGTACTGTACCAGGTTCTCTGTTTTAATGTGGAACCTGCTTATTTATGTTCTAGGCCCACCCTGGCATGGCACTACCTCACTGATTCTTGAATGGTCCAGAAAACACAAGACCTGGATTTGGAGCACCATAGACTCAGTAGCACTCTAAAGCTCACAACAGTTCAATTGAGAGATTCCTATAGCCCATCATCAACACAGCTATCTCAGGTTCAGTTTGGAGATGGGAACTTGGAATAGAGCTGTGGACTGTCAAGTACAGAGTGGTCAGACAAATGGCTGATTGTACTAAAACCAACATAAAGCATTAGTTTAATTATAAGGAGCCCAAAAAAATTGGGAGGAGGGTGTTTCAGGGTACTAAGTAATCAATTTATGCCATATTTAAGCTTTCATTTAAGGTGAAAACTCCTAGCCCCTGTGATTGTAGAGCTTCTACTCCAGTTGTGAACAATGCTCTGTCCTCTGACTGCTTCAGCTGCACATAAATATTCCAGGAGTGTGAAGTTGACACAATTGGTCAGGTTCATTAATATTGAGAAAGGGAAACTGTGAAACAGTCAGTTTCACTGGCTGGTTGGGGAAACTATAAGCAGCAGCGGAGGCAAACAGAGGCTCAGTCTTCCTCCAGGCAGAGACAGAGTAGCAGTCCCTGCAGTTCTGGCACAGTGTTGGGAAGGTGTATAGTAGGACAACACTCTTAAAAGTCTGACAGCTGTTGTGGGGATAGAAGGCAAAAAAAGGGAGATGTTTGATGTTCTGGGCCCATTTATTATACCAAAATTAATATAGAGAGTAACCTCTTCCTGTCAGCAGCCAAAGAAGGGGAGGTGGAATAATTCAAATTTATATCAGACACCCTTTAGCTACAGGTTGATAGATTAAAAAATAAAATTCCAGAGTAGGATGCAGGGGAAGGTAGAAACTTCAGTTTTTAAAAAGCAGGATCTTATTTCCTTCACAAACTGATTGGACCTCAAAAAGAAGCATTGATACAATATCACTAATCTAAGCTCAGTCTTACTTATTGCTTGATATTATTCTGTATTATATAGTTAGCAGGAATTACAATTTTGTCTTTAGAGTGATGTATCTCAAAACTTATAAGTACATGTAAACTCTCCCTCTCCCCCCCACACAAAGAGCAAATGAAGTAAAAATAAAGCAGGCAGAAGCTGGGAGCTATTGAGTGTATTGCACTGAATGCAGCATGTATGATTGGGGGGGTGTATTCAGTGCAAGCAGCTCATGGCCCTCAGAGACAGAGTATAGGCTCTTGAGACCAGAGTGGTTGAAGGGAGAAACTAAGGGAGAGAGAGAGGTACATAGATGAGACGTTTCAGGACACAGCACAGCAGTCCCACCCCACATCTGACAGCCTCTGTGCTGTTAAGGAGTATGAAAGTCTTGGGGAAGGAAAGTGTCAAGTTGAAGTGAGAGAAATGATCCTGTTGTTGGGACACTTCTTCCAGATGATGTCCTGGTATCCTCTCACACTTGGAATACCTCTCCAAGAGAGGGAACATGTTATTATGAAGAGACAGGTAACAGTAATGGGGGATTTGATCATTAGAAATATAGATGGGTTTGTGATGGAACATAAACTCTGGCAAGTAAAGTGTAAAGTATACTTAGGTAGGCCAAAAAGGAATTTAAAGAACAACTAGCAAAGGACACAAAAACTAGCAATAAAACATTTTAAAGTGCATTAGAAGCAGGATGAATTGCTAAACAATCAGTGTGGCGACTGGACGATTGAGGTGCTAAAGCAGCACTCAAGGAAGAAAAGGCTGTTGTGGAGAAACTAAGGTTATGTCTACACTGCCGGCTCTGTGGGGATTGATGCAGCGGGATCTATTGAGCAGGCTGTTAAGATCCACTCAGTTGATCTGAAAAGCACTCTCTGGTCGATGAGATTAATCCACATCCCCAAAAGGAGTAAGGCTGCTTCGACTAGAGGGCGTCTCCTGTTGACGCAGCACAGTGAAGGGATTGCAGTACGGCAATGTAAGTAAGTTGACTGGAGATACGCAAGCTACACTATGTAGCTTATGTAAGTAAGTTGACTGGAGATACGCAAGCTATACTATGTAGCTTATGTATCTCCTGTCGACCACCAGTGGCAGTGTAGACCAGGTGTTAATGAATTCCTTGCCCCTGAAGCCAAGGGAGACTGCATCCATTCTTAGCCCACCACTAGCAGAGGCCACCATGGACTGGGATCAGCTGTGAGATGGTGGGTCAGGAACCAGTGATGACAGCAAGCTGCCATCTCCAGCAATGGCAAAAACTATTAAAATGACTGGGGGCACAAAGCCAGATTTGGGTCATGCGATACCAATCCCCTACTTTGAACATGGCTGTACAGCTGATGAAAGATTTCCTGGCAGCAAGAGGCTCCTGCAGTGCAATACCACTCTCTAGCCTTTGGCCGACTGTCGGGCAGGCCCCGCCTTGCAACGATGGCTGGTTTGGGCATTTACAGTGTCAACACCCTGAGGCGGTTGGTGCACTAAGCTGGTGTACACGAGCAAAACCCATGCTCGTCGACCCTGTGCTGCAAAGGTCATAGTCCCCATGAGCCTTGGGAACCCACTCTTACAAGTCCTAGTTGATTCAGGGTATGGGCAGACCTTAGTGTATCACTGGCTGATTCTGACCTACAGCCAGATCCGAGGTCAGATTCCCCTCCACTCCAGGCATGAGGACGTGGCCAAGACTGATAATGGCCAAGGTTTCACTGATAATGGATGGACTGATCTGGACAATGCCCATGGGGATTGTCCCAGAGTTGCCCTATCCCATCATTCTTGGCCAAGACTGGCCCAAGTTCCATTGAGTTCTATGAGCCATCAACCTCTGAGGAACACCCATCCAGATGGCTCTCAAGGGGGATCACCCCGACAATATGGAGGTAGAAACAGAATTCTAGGTGAACTCAAGGGGGACTGGCCAAACAACATTGAGCTGGAGAAAGAGGAACCTGACCCCTGCGATCAGCCCACCCCACCGGCAAAACAGGTCCCTGTGGATGATGAATTGCCTACTCCGCCAGAAGGGGAAGATGCCTGACTAGACATGGCCATGGACTTCTGCAGAGACTAATAAGATGACCTCACATTGAGCAGTTGGCCTGTGTGGATGGCCTTGCAGTAGACCCACGGCAGGTCACTCAGTGGCTCTGATTCGAGCTCATCAGCGATCGGCTGTATCAAGTTGAATGGGACCCTTGGACCCAGGAGCCCTGGTCCCTTGCTGCCATTGATGAGGTATGCAGTAATTGGCCCACGATGTCCTGGCCACCAGCCATCTGGGCCTGGAAAAAACCTAGCCTGAGTACTGGCTCAGTTTTACTGGCTCAGTGTCCGCTGGGACGTTAAAGACTACTGTGTCTTGTGCCTGGTGTGCCAGTTGTCGGCACAGGCAGGGGAACTGAAAGCCCCTGGGTCTCCCTTCCACTGGTGGGCATGCCATTTGAGAGGTTGCCATGGACTTGGTGGGGCCCCTCGCAAAGAGTGCCACGAGCTTCCAGTACATTCTTGTGGTTGTGACTATGCCATTCGCTTCCCCGAGGCCACGTCCTTGAGGAGTGCCACTGCCCAGACCATTGCGCTGGAACTTTTAAAGATCTTTGCCTAGGTGGGCTTGCCCTGAGCAGATCCTGATGGACGAGGGAACGAACTTCATGTCCTGACTTCTCCGAGAGATTTGTGACCTCCTGGGGATAAAAAGGCTCCAGATATTCATATATAATCCCCAGACAGCTGGACTGGTTAAGTGCTTCAACCGGACGCTAAAGAATATGCTCTGGAAGTTCCCTCTGGAGGAACTCCACTGCTGGGACCAGCTCATTCTTCCCCTGTTACTGGCAGTGCAGGAAGTTCCACAGGCCTCCACAAAATTCTCATCTTTCGAATTTCTATACAGCCGCTAACCACAGGGGTTGCTGGACCTCAGGCAGGAGATGTGGGAGCAGACCCCATCTCAGGCTGAGGATCTACTCCCGTAAGTGTTTCAGCTGCAGGAATGCCTCACTAAGGACAGGACTCTCACAAGGGATAATCTCCAAGTGGCCCAAGGGGCACAAGCGAGAGGCTATAATTGGGGAACATGGGATCAGATCTTCGAGCCGGGGGATTGAGTCCTCATCCTGCTCTCCTCCAATGAGTTTAAGCTGTTGGCCTGCTGGAAGGGTCCATACGAGGTAATCTGCTGGATAGGCCTAGTCAACTACAAGTTCCACTAGCCACACAGAAAGAAGCAGCATCGGGTATATAATATTAATCTTCTGAAGTCATGGTGCGAACAGGAAGGATTCCTGATCACCCTGTTCCCACCCCCCGATCCTGAACTAGGACCCCAGGCATCCATAGCAACCAAGCCTGCTTGGGGATACTCTCTCAGAAGAACAACTGAAGCAGGCCAGGTGTCTCATTGAGGTTTTCCCCAGGACTTTTATAGCTGTGCCCGGTCAAACTACCCAGATCCATCACACCATCTCCACCAATCCTGGAAAGGTCATTGAGGGGATGACCTGATCACTCCCGTGCCACATGTGGGAAATGGTGGAACAAGAGGTCCAAGCCATGTTGGAATTCTTAGTCATTGAGTGATCCTCCAGTGAGTGGCAGAGTCCTATCATGCTCATCTCCAAGCTGGAAAGGACTCATGGTTTCTGTATCGACTTCCAGAGGGTCAACAGAATATCAAGATTCGACACGTGCCCAACACTGCAGATAGACGAGTTCCTTCACCACCTGGGGGAGACTCAGTGTATTACCACCCTTGATTTAACAAAGGGATACTGGCAGATCCCACTGGAGCCTGGCTTGAAGGAAAAGACGGCCTTTGCCACCTCCAGTGGACTCTTGGATGCTCTTCAGCCTTCATGGAGCCCCTGTAACCTTCCAGCAACTCATGGACTGCATGCTGTATCCTCACTTACCCAGCTGGAAACAGAGGGGCGGGGAAGAAAGAGGAAGTATAAAGGGAGGGCCCTCTAGCTCAGTTGGTGGGGAAGCTCTCGGAGGAGAAGGAGGTCTTTCCCCCACTGCCAGAGCTGCCTGCTGTCTGGGATGCTAAGTGTGGTAACATTGTTTCATTTTATAATTAAAATGACCCAACTCCATTTTAAATTAGTAGAGGTGTAAACTCATTGGGCCGAGGTGTAAAATGTTAACTGCTTTGTAACAACCACCAGCCATGTATTACAACAAAATCGCTGTGAAACTTCATTTAAACAGTATCCATTCCTGTATTGTAACAAAATCTCTGTGACAAGCACCAGGAGAACCCCAGCAGGTGTTAAGTACTAAAGGCAACCAAAAATGCAATCAGTATGTAACCTGAAGGCTTTGGTAAACCTGTTACTCGAAATTCAGTAAATTTCATTTAAGTAGTATTCAAACATATATTGTAATGGGTGAGCCTTTGTCAACAGCAAACAGCAGCTGGACAATTAAGAAAAATAAAATCAAGTTTCGCTGTGTCAGGGTGCAGCCCCCAATCACCTCATCGCTCTTAGGAACTTCATAATTGGCTAAAAAGTGGGCATATGGCTGTGAGGAAGAGAAATATAAGGTGTTCACAAACAGGAAGTAAACTGGAGATGTCCCATATCTTGGAAGGGCACCAGAATAGCTCTACCTGCAGGCTTGATCTACCTACCATCTCTCCCCAGTTTGCCGCTCAAAACCTAAGTATAGAGCGTGTGGCTGTGTAACCTGAGTGTGACGGTATTTTCCACTCAGATGAAAACCCGGGAATCCTACTAATAGAATTGAAGTGCTGCTTTGCTGCTGACAAACCTCACTGTTGCAGTGTAAGTATAATAGCATAAGTATAATCCTATAGTGTAAACTAGCTTTGTAAGTATAATTGTATAGTTGTAATTGTGATTGTGTTTTAAGTAGTTAAGTTGCTGTATTAAATAAGAATTAATGGGGATCTTTTAAATTGTAATTGATGATGTATAGATTGTTGCAAGTAAAACGAAGTTGTATGCAAAGCAACCCTTGTTGCTCCTTATTTGAGGGATCCATATAAATCGAACCTGACAGCAAGCTGGTTCTTGTTGTCACCTCACTGAGGAGCTGCCGTAGCTGCCATTAACTGTTTACCCGAGGGAGACTGATGATCCCAAACCTCAGGTACCCCCACCGAAGACCTGAACCCTAGACTGCTTGGTGCTCAGCCCTTTACCTGGACCCCTAGACTGTGTTTGGTGCTTACCCTTGCTGGAGGACCTGGGGACACAGACTGCTTGGTGGCCCTGCCCTACCTGAGGGCCTGGGTGTCAGAGAGAGCTAATTCCCTGAGCCTGCCTGCACTGGCATGACAGCACACTGTGTGGCCTTCCTCTCGGACTGACAAGGAGGGATGGCCCTGCACCCGTACAATCAGACACACAGATGAACACAATATGTTGGGTAAGAATCAACGTGGCTTTTGTAATGGGAGGTCATGCCTCACCAATCTATTAGAATTCTTCGACAACAAGAACTTGTTGGACAAGGGTGATTCAAGGATATTGTGTACTTGGACTTTCAGAAAGCCTTTGACAAAGTCCATCATTAAAGGCTCTTAAGCAAAGTAAGGAGTCATAGGATATGCCCTCTCATGGATCAATAACTGGTTAAAAGATGAGGAAACAAAGGGTAGAAATAAATGATCAGTTTTCACAGTGGAGAGAGGTAAATTTCAGGGTGCCCAAATGATCTGCACTGGGACCGATGCTGTTCAACATATTCATAAATGATCTGGAAAAAGGGGTAAACAGTAAAGGGGGGAAAGTTTGCAGATGAAACAAAATTATTCAAGATAGAGAAGTCCAAAAGCGACTGCAAAGAGTCACAAAGGGATCTCACAAAACTAGGTGACTGGGAAACAAAATGGCAGATTAAATTCAATGTTGATAAATGCAATGTAATGCACATTGGAAAACACAGCCCCTACTATACATTTAAATGATAGGGTCTAAATTAGCTGTTATCACTCAAGAAAGAGATCTTGGAGTCATTGTGGATAGTTCTCTGTAAACAGCTGCTCAATGTGCAGCATCAGTCAAAAAAGCTAACAAAAGTTTAGGACCATCAGGAAAGGGATAAAATAAAACAGAAAATATCATAATGCCATGATATAAATCCATAGTACACCCATACCTTGAATGCAGCATGTAGTTCTGGTGGCCCCATCTCAAAAAAGATATTTTAGAATTAGAAAAAGTACAGAGAAGGACAACAAAATGATTAGGGGTATGGAACAGCTTCCAGATGAGGAGAGATTAAAAAGAGACTTTTCTGCTTGGAAAAGAGATGACTGAGGGGGGATATGATAGAGGTCTATAAAATCACGAATGGTGTGGAGAAAGTGAGTAAGGAAGTGTTATATACCCCTTCACAAAACACAAGAACCAGAGGTCACCCAGTGAAATTAATAGGCAGCAGGTTTAAAACAAACATAGGGAAATACTTCTTCATAAAAAGCAGTCAACTTGTGCAACTTGTTGCCAGGGGATGCTGTGAATGCCAAAAGCATAACTGGATTAAAAAAAGAATTGAATAAGTTCATGGAGGATAGGTCAATCAATGGCTATTAGCCAAGATAGTCAGGGACGCAACCCCATGCTCTGAGTGTTCCTAAACCTCTCTGACTGCCAGAAACTGGGAGTGGATGACAGAGATGGATAAATTGGACTTGATGGATAGACTTGATAAATTGCTATGTTCATTCTCTCTGAAGCATCTCACACTACCACTGTCAGAAGACAGAATACTGGGCAGGATGAACTATTGGTCTGACCAATATGGCCATTCTTATGTTCTTACATTATCTGAGGTATGATATTTTCTTCCCAATTTCAAATGATGCTCTTTAAACTTCTTCTGAATAGAAGAACTGACTCAGAATTCCAGCAACTGTCTCCAGTATTTAACTGCCAAATAAGAACATAATATTGCCTTTTGGCAGGCACTTTCTCATCTTCAGTCCATTTAGACAAAGCTCTGGAGAACTAGAAGTAAATTAGTAACTATTTCCACAGCTTTTGCACAGTTGCTTGCAAAGCTGTACTATAAAAAACAATGTGAATTCATCTTCATGAGACAGGACACACTGATTGTGCTAGAGCCTCTGATGCAACACAGCCACTTTTCACCACAGTGCTGGCAGATTCTGTCTGTAAAGGGGGTGGAAGCACAAGGGGTGGGAATCCTTCAGAGTAGGAATGGAACTATGGCTGCCATCTCATGCAGCTGCACAGATTGATTTTGACTCTTTGAAGCTACAGTATGAGCAGCCAGTTTTAATTAGAATTGTCCTGAGGCTACTATAGTTTATGCCTGGAAAATGACCCTATATAGCAGCCATATCAGGGGAATACAAAGTTGAGCTATTTTTTAAAAAACTTTCCAATGTGTTATTTTTCAGATGAAGACAAAGCATATACTTTATCTGAACATTGCCAATACTCAAATTACTCCATGGTGTGTGGGATGGGGTGATGAATGTAGAATTATATAGGTTCCACATAAGGATTCAGTGAGCAAAGACTCTGAATTAAATTTGCAATAATTAATTAAGTTTTTGCTTTCCTTTTTTGAGTGTAACTGAAAACTTAAGTTTATTAAATTTAATTAAGAATGTGATTTTTCCCTTCTCCTTCTTACTGAGTTAAATTTAAAATTCATTTAAAAGCTGGCTTTACTGAAAGATAACTTGTTTAACTTTCAGGTCAGATTTGTCACCATGTTTGGTTCCCAAATGCTTCCAGTAGCTGGTACAAATATAAATTATCAAGCACAGTTGCACAAACACCAGACATTCACTTACTTATCTTCTCCTTTTTGTTGTCAAGAAATCACATTACCATGGGCATTACAACAACTTCAGTACAGACCCTTAGCTGGAGTAAATTGGTTCAGATGCATTGTGAAGCTATCCCAATTTATATTAGCTGAGCTGTGCCCCTCCTCCCACCCAGGACTGCAAAGTATAGTAAATCCTAATAAAATGAAGCAAAAAGAAACAGAAATATAGAAAGGTGAGTATTCAAGTTAATTCACATTATTTACTTCAACTCTACTGAGAGATAAATATTCAAGTTTAGACTCCTTCAAAAGCACTGAAATCATTTTCTACCAACCTCATGTTCTCAAAAATCCAATGCAATATTAAGATGAGAATTCCTTTCTTATTGTCCATAAACATATTGATGCAGATCCTCAGCTGATGTAAACTGGCTTGGCTCCATTGATGTAAATAAAGCTACACTGATTTACACCAGCTGAAGATATGACCCATTATACCTGTGCTGATAGACACAAAACTTCATCCCAACTGTTGATTTTTCTGTTACCAGAAAAAAAAAGATGATCTTAAGGCAAAACAAAGACATTTCCCCCACTCCTAACAGACATAAAAATACTTTATAGATTGAAAATAATGTATATCTACAATCCAAGTATTTAAACTATAATTGTTCACAATACAATAAGTGTCCCAGAAAATGTTTTCCACTTTCATAACACAGCAATCTGACCTGACTTGGAGTGTTATTTCCAGTTCCTCTCAATTGGAAGGAGAGATTTCTGAATAATTCAAAAAATAATTCCCAAATATTTTTCTCCTGTTTAAAAAGTTTGTCATCCAATAAGGGAAAAGAAACCATTCCACATGATGTAGGTGACCAATGGGAAACTATGGAAATGAGCAGTTTGCAAACAACCCCTGCTCTGAAATATGCTCACAAAAGTATTTTGCAAATGTTTAAAAATAAATACATTAGTTAGTAGAAGTCACTGTGTGTTTAAGATTCATGAAGGGGGGGAAGAGGAAGCTAAATTCACTGGAAAATTTATTCACAATGAACAATTCACCCAATTCTGATTACAAGTTTCCTGACAAGCATAACATGAAAAACAAATAGGGTCCAATTTATCCCTGATTTTACTCCATTAATGCTGATTGGAAAAACTCTAAGGATGGATTTGTCTTATTGAGTACATTTCCTGTCCCTCACTTCTTTTGCTACTAGCTGTAGTGATGCTGTAGATCCTGATACAAACTGGAGCATCAACATGCTCCAGTTGATGTGGCCTCTGCCCTAAGAAGTGTTAGTTTGGGTTTTTCTGTTCCATTACTGATGTATACATATTCTTACTTTATTATTTGTATTACCATAGTGGCTTAAGCCCAGTCAAGGATCCAGATCCCATTGTGCTAAGTGCTGTACAAACACAGAACAAAAAGACAGTGCCTACCCTAAAGAGTTTATAATCGAAGTATAAGATAAAAGACAACAGATGGATACAGAGAGCCTGACAGAGTACAAAGAAAACAAGACGATGCTGGTCAGAATCATAGGCTGTAGTCATAGCACACAACCTGCCTAGTCATTGTCAAGTTTTTTCATAGGCATCATGGCAAAGGAGAGTTTTGAGGAGGGATCTGAAGGTGAACAATGAGGTAGCTTTGTTAATGTTTACAAGGAGCTTCTCCCAAGCTCCCATGGGGCAGGATGGCAGAAAACACAAAGGTACTTGTCTGAAAATTTAACAAGTGTATGATGGAGGCAGGCATCATGGGCCAGCTGAGGACAGTGGTTTGACTTTCTGATCTGATTATTTCCTGTGTTTCTCTCTCTCCAGGCTATTTTTTCCTCATATTTTTCTTGAATGTATGCCTAGGTCGCTCACAGTTCCCAGTACAGAAAATTGAGGCTTAAATAATAGGTATGAACTTAGTGGCCCCTGGGAGGAGTAGGGAAAAGGGAAGGTTGAAGTAGACTGGTTGAAACAGGAAAGAGATGCAGGCTTCAGACAGCTCTGTTCCTCTCTATTCTGCATAAAGTTATATATCACTTTGTAAATTATTTTCAAGGAATCTTATTGCTGCATGATTAATTGTGGCTTGGCTTTTTCTCCTTGGGGTTACAAGCTATCTTCAGTTCAAGCTTTCAAACCAATTTCTCCTTTTTTTGTTCTGGAGGTTTACATGCAGCTGCAAGATGGAAATATCCAATTAATTTCCTTCTTCACAATTAAGAATTTAATAATTACTTCCCCTTTCCTAGTAACAATGAAAGGGGTAAATGCTATTAATAAATAATTATCCATGTCCATCCCAGGATTATGCTTGATTCTGTTTATGTAGACCCTGAAGAAGGCCCAGGACAAGAGAAAGTCCATCAAGAAGAGACAGTGAGGTGGTAGAAGGTGTCCATAGTCTTTCCTCCAACAGAGGGCCCACAATAGGCTAACTATTCCCAGAAAGTTGATGCTGGTTAAGGATGGGGCATGACTCAACTATGTGCTAACTCATTAAATTCTCCATCAACCTTCAGCAATAAAAAGTCTCAAGGAGGGTGACAGCAGTATCACAGTCTACTTGCCCCTAAGGTACATCTCCCTCATAAAGTGTAGGAGGAAAGATGGTGCCAGCTTTGATGAATCTGACTTTGTATCTATTTTATTTCCAGATTTTATGCACCATCCTTCAGACCAATTCCTACTTGAAAAGCAAGTTTATCATGACGAGGCAGATAACAGAGAGCGCTTGTCTGTAATAGTCTGAGGCAGGACATCAAGTCACTTGCTTTGTATTCAGGGGTTTGCTTCAGTTTCCTAAATTCTCCCGGCAAAGAACTGTAAACGTGGATAAAGGCATATTAGGATACAGAGTCCCACCTAATATGCCTTTGCAGATCTTCACTTATTTACAGATTAATAAAATTGCCTGATTTTCTTTTAAGAAGCAAAAATGTTTGAATTGATGTTACTGTACAATAAAATGAGCAAGAAAGTCATATTAATAAACTATCCTTATTACTTTAAAGGAGTTCTACACTGCAATATTAGCACAATCCTAGTGATAGGAAATACAAATAAAATGTGCAAGTCATGGTGTCAAACACTATTTGTATTACAGTTGTTATATAATGTAACCATGCCTATAGCTCCCTCTTGTGGCTTTCCAGCAGTATATACTAATAGTAATAATGTCCAAATTACAATATAGCATCTTTCATAAAAATAGCATTATAAACTGCTATAGTTTCATTCCCTGACTATTTTTTTAATTCTTCATTACTTCATAGGTATGACAACAAATATAGGACTTCCCAAATGTTGGGCCCATTTTTAATACTTACTTATTTAGGGCCAGATCATGTATGTGTTTGTCTTTATTTGTATGAATATCTTTTAAATCAATGAGTGCTCATATGAATAATTTAAACACATAGGCATCTGACAAAGTGGGTTTCTGTCCATGAAAGCTTATGCCCAAATAAATGTGTTAGTCTTTAAGGTGCCACAGGACTCTCGCTGTTTTAAACACATGTAAATCTTTGCATGACTGGGGCCTTGACACTGTTAGAGTGTTGAGAATTTCATATCATTTACACACTATATGGTATTAATCTATAACATCTAAACATTAAAAGTACATGTCTCATCCTTCCATGTATCTTGGTTGACATTTAATGAAACATTCAGTAAATAATAAATAAATAAATACTTAGCTCTTGTATAGCACTTTTCAGCCATCAACCCTAAAGCAATTTACAAATGTGGATAAATATTATCCTGATTTTACCTATGGGGAAATATTTTTGGCACAGTTAATCCTTTTTTCATAATATGTATCAGGAATGACACATTTTAAAATGTTGGCAATTTCAAAGGACAATAAACAATGAATCATTATACTGCATATTAATTTTAGTATTTTAGAAGGAAAATCAATATTATCAATGTGTATAATGTCCTGTGCGGCTAACTAAGTTCTGAAAAAATTGTTTTCTTTTAGATAAATGTAGACACCATATGAGGGAAGCAAAAGCATTTTTCAGATCAGCCTTAGCTGAAGTGGTTCAGACACTATGGCAGCAGAAAGACACACTTTAGTGATCCCATACTGAGATGCTGAATTAGCTTATCACAAAGTGGTACTCACCTAGCCAAGTCAAGACTTCAACTATTATATCCTTCATTACTGACTGGGATGAAGGTAGGCAGCCTGGAAGCATTTAGGCTGGAACAGCATACAGTATATGGATCTGATCTAACACCTATTGAAGTCTATAGGAAGACTTGGATGGGAGCCTTTCCATTGACTTCAATGGCAGCTGGATTGGGCTTTGTGTATCCTTTCTTCAATCTACGGGCTTATTTTATATCCTTTTTGTGCAATTCCAGTGTGGCTGTGACGGCCAACCTTCAGGCATACTACTTTGGATTCTGTTAATGTTTAATCAAATCCTTCACATTTTACAGAGAGGGTTTACTACTAGAGCTGATTTGTTAAGACCAAATTGTTCTATATTTGTTTAGATAATTATTTAGGCCTGCTCTTAAATTATTTGCAAAATTATGAGGATTTTCTCAGGATTGATCCTTGTGTGTAATTGCTCAACAAACTCCAAAAAAAAAAATATATATATATATATATATATATAAATTTACATGGGGATTTGCCAACCCTGGGCTAAAGTTTTCCTTTTGATGTTCAGAATTTGGTATTGTGTGTGTATGATTGGTCACCTAGGTTATGTGGTATATCACCTATGTTTCCTGAACAGGTGGCCTCCTAAGCTATATAAAGAGGAGGGATGCCTGAACAAATAGGGGTTTTGAATACCTCAGGGAGTGAACACTTTATCTCTGACTTCCCTCCCTCTGACTGTTGCTACTTGCTGGCCTAACATTTCTCTCCAACAATGGCAACATGGGGACTCTGATTACCCTCATTTCAGTTTGCACACCTGTTAAGTTGCATGATGACCACAGGTCCATATACACATAAAATATAGGGCATTTGATCCCAGGTCCTGATCTATCTCCCACCCCTGTTTCTGCTTAGTCTGCAGACATCTTTCATGATGCACCGGGGCTAGACTATGTGCAAATTGGCTCTAGAAAATGACAGACTTTTCTGCTGCTCAAGCATCACCTCTTTTAGGCCTGTCCCTCTCCTCCTCCTCACTGAAGCTTGTGATAATGTATTTAGTTTGTTTGTTTGAAAAATACAATTATTTTAAAATCTGTTCCCAATCTCTTAACTGCCTCCTAACATCCACACTCAAACACACAGTGCCTATTTACACTAGACTTCTCAAGGTTCCCCACCTTTGGTATCAGCAGTGGCGCTCTACAGGGAGTATTACTGTAAACCCTCTGGTCATATTTAAAACAAATTGCTTAGAAGTGCTCGGAGCACCATTAGACTACACAAAGAGTAATCAACTGCTCCCACTGACAGAGCTGAACCAGTGCTGATTCTAGCTCACTGTGGGACCTAAGCAGGAGTATTTTTGACCCCCCCCACATACAAATAAGTAATAGTGGGCCCCCTTGAGCTGCTCGGGGCCCTAACCCATTGGTTAGTATACGTCTACACTGTGGAGTGAAATCGATTTAATTTCATTTGACCTTCAGCTGCTGAACTTTTAAAGTCAGAGGAGCGTGATCACACCACATTCATTGCTCCGGGGGATTGCGTCTCCACCAGCCACGCTTGCATCAACAGTTAAAGTAGTACACCATGGGTAGCTATCCCACAGTGCAACTAGCTGCAGGGGTATTTGGGAAAGTTGTCATCCTCCCAGAATGCAATGTCCTCCCTTCTCCCCCTTGTCCAAAACAAACAGAAAAACGCTTTTTCGTGCCATTTTTTGAAACCCTTCAGTCTCTGCCATGCGTACACCATAGCCAGACAGGTATCGAGCCCGTTCAGGTCTGCACTATCATTGTGAGCATCACAAACACCTCACAAATTACCCTGCAGTATTTTGAAGGTCGAGACAGCCGCAGCGTGAAAAATTGTGATGTTACTCAAGCCGCCCAGCTACAATCCATAGAACAAAACAATTCCCATTTGCTACAGGCTGTCACACACTAGCTGCAGTTGATGGATTGTCACTTCTGGTCCCGGAAAACAAGCACTGACTGGTGGGATTGCATCGTTATGAAGGTGTGGGATGATGAACAGTGGCGGCAGAACTTTTGTTTGCGAAAGGCTGTTTTCATGGAACTTTGTGCAGAACTGTCCCAGCCCGGAAATGCATCAATACTCAATTGAGACCTGCTTTCACAGTGAAGAAGTGAGTGACCATCAATCTGTGCAAGCTAGCAATGCCAAACTGCTATCGGTCAGCTTGGAGTCAGAAAATACACCATGGGAGCTGCTGTGATACAAGCATGCAGAGCAATTAATAGACATCTGCTAAGAAGGTTAGTGACTTTGGGAAACATGCAGGAAATAGTGGAAGGGTTTGCCGCAATGGGGTTCCCTCACTGTGGAGGGGGGGCAATAGATGGCACACATATCCCTATCATAGCACCAGACCACCTTGCCACAGAGTACATAAACTGAAAGGGATAATTTTCCATGGTGTTGCAGGCCCTTGTGGATCACAGAGGATGCTTCATCAACATCAATGTGGGGTGGGCTGGAAAGGTGCATGATGCATGCATCTTTAGGAACACAGGTGTGTTAAAAGAGATGCAAGCGGGTACTTTCTTCCCTGACCAAAAAATAAGTATTGGCAATGTTGAAATGCCAATAGTGATCCTTGGGGACCCTGCCTTCCCCTTGCTCCCCTGCCTAATGATGCCATACACTGGGCCCCTGGAAAGCAAGAAGGAGCATTTCAATAATAGGGTCAACAAGCGCAGAATGGTGGTGGAATGTGCCTTTGGACTTTTAAAGGTGCGCTGGTGCAGTTTGCTCACTAGGTTAGACCTCAGTGAAAACAACATCCCAACAGTTATCTCCACCTGCTGTGTAGTCCATAATGTCTGTGAGACAAAGGGAGAGAAGTTCCCATTGGGTTGGGTTGTGGAGGCAGATAGAGGAGCCGCAAATTTTGAGCAGCCAGATACCAGTGCAATGCTGAGAGCCAACTCATCAGGGAAGCATTGAAAAGTCATTTTTGTACTGAGACACAGTAATAGGCGTCCTCCCAGAGTCATTTTTAAAAAAAAATAATACAGTCTGAGTCCAGAACGGACCGCTAAATCATCTAGACTGACCTGTCCAGCACAGGCCACCACCATCGCACCCAGTACTCATGCACTAACCTAACAACAAAAATAAGATCAAAGCATTACAACCCACAGGTGACTAGACTATTATGTGCCACAGGCACAGTATAGGAAGGACTGAAGCACTCCAGGGCCCGAGATCACTGCAATGGCAAGAAAGTGATTAAGTGAGATACAACCAGATATCCTGGCAAGTGACCTAAACCTGCATGCTGTAGAGGAAGACACAAAACCCGCAAGGTCATTGCAAATCTGATCTGGGTGAAAATTCCTTCTCAACCTCACTTGTGGTGATCTGTTAGACCCAAGCATATGAGCATGAGCCAGCCAGCCAAGCACCTGAGAGAAAGCTCAGTGCCACTTCAGAGCACTGGCCCACCATTCCAGTGTCCAGTTCCAGTGTCCCACATCCAGCCATGGCCATCTCAGAGGAAGAAGATTTTTTAAAAAACAAAACCTCTTAGAATACATTGGGAGTGAGGGGGAGAGGGAGAGCAATCTCTTCCTGACCCCTGCTGGTGACCAACTGAAACCCTGAAGCATGAGCTTTAGGATCAAAAGATGTAAATCAGATTGAGTACCAGGGCTGTTGATCCCTGCCCCCCACTACCATAAACAACCCCATCATAGAATTACACTTATAAATTAGTTCAGCTCTCTCTTAGAACTAATTAAGTTGTTTGCCTCCCACAATTTTCCAATTGAGATGCTGCTCAAGAACCGTATCCCTCTAATGGTTAAAAACCTTCTAATTCCTTCCTGAATTTGTTCATGACTAGTTTATACCAGTTTGTCCTTGTGCCAATACTGTCCTTTAGCTTAAATAGATCATCACCCTTCCTGATATTTACCCCCCACGCTTTATTTATAGAAAGCAATCATATCCCCCAAAAGCCTTTGTTTTGCTAGACTAAATAATCTAAAATATTCCAGTCTCCTCTCATAAAATAGGCTCTCCATTCCCCTGATCATCTTAGTAGCTCTTCTCTGCACCTGTTCCAGTTTAAATTAATTTTTCTTGAAAATGGGTGACCTGAACAGTACACAGTATTCCATGCGAGGTCTTACCGGTGCCTTATACAAAGGCATTAAAATGTCTCAGCTAGTACATCCTGTAAAAAAGGCAAATCTGATTATAGTCTGTATTATAGGATGTCTATTGACCCACAGCTCTCTCCTCTTCTGTTACTTCCAACTGATGATTCTCCCCACTTGCATTTTAGAGCAGAAATTCTTGTTACTAGAACCTAAGTGACCTTGCATTTTGTACTATTGAATTTCATCCCATTTCTGTCACTTCAATCTTCAAGGTCATTCAGATCTTCCTGTATAATATTCTGATCCTCCCCTGTATTGACCATGCCTCCCAACTTAGTATCATCAGCAAATTTAGTTAGCACACTCCTACTTTTTGCACCAAGGTCATTAATAAAATATCAACAGATCCTTGAGAAACTCCATTAGTAAATTCACCTTTCACCCATATACTTTGATAATTCACCCATTGCCTTCCTCTCTCTAACCAATTCCTTATCCACCTTACAATGCTTGTATTGATCCCTACCTTCCCTAATTTAACTAATAACACTGGACAACAAATTTTTTTGAAAGTGTTGCTTCCTCAGAAATTTTTCTAGATTATGCTAGACCGCTTGAAGCTGAACACAAATATAATTTCAGACTACTTGTATCACATAGGAATTTGGAGAAACAAGAAGTTGACTTTTATTGAATGTAATGCATTTAATCGCATAATGCTGCTGATGCTTTGCAATAGTTCAACTGAGCTAAAAATGTTTTGTTGATGATTTTCATTTGTACTCATTGTCTGAGGCTTCTCGTTTAAGTGTCCAACAATAATTGGCCAGCATTGATGGATTCCAGTTGCCCTGATACCATTTTTCCATGATTGTAATGTCCTGGTGAAACCTTTCACCATGCTCGTCACTGACTGCACCAAGATTTGCAGGGAAGAAGTCTAAATGTGAATGCAGAAAATGAATCTTTAGTGACATGTTGCACTTCGTGGTTTTGTATGCTTGAAGCATGTTGTCAACCAGCTGCACATAGTTTGGTGCTCTGTAGTTGCGAGGAAACCTATCGTGGCTGTTGTGACATTGGCGAGACATTTTGCTATCATGAATCCTGATTTGCTATCTGAAAATACAATTGCTTTACTATTGTGAGTACACACAATATGCTATGCGCATAGAGCATGCACATCAACATGAATACAAACTGATATAAACGCAGTGCATAGAACGGTGTGTGCGAAATGCCTTTCTAAAACCTTTCCTTAGCCCTGCCTAAGCCTTAGCATTCCCACTGCATGTTGTGTGGCCTGCACTAGGTGCAGTGTCACTGCATACCCAGGCATGCTTGGACACAAGATAGAAAACTTTTCAGCTTACATTGTGGGCAACATTTTAATAGACTTAAATTATGAATTGAAATAACAAATATAGGCGATTTCAAAAAAATGGTACATGATAGGGAAATTTCATGGTGATTTTCGTAATCAGCAGCCCAAAATGCATAAATTACACCCAAATCTTTGTTGTCCAGTGTAATTTCTAACATGGCACAGAGTCAAATGCTTTACTGAAGTCCAAGTCTATTAGTTCTGCTGCAAAATTCTCTGTATTTCTCTTATCTTAAAAAAAATTATTTTCTTAAAGAAGGAAATTAAGTTAGTCTGGCATGATCTACCTTTGATAAACCCATGTTATAAACCCTCTTTACCATTTCATTACATTTTCTACCATTTGTCCTCACAGAATTCTTGTTTTTTAACAATTATATGTAACACCACTTACGAATACCTCTTTAGTGTAGAACTGGTGAATATTAAGTCTCTTTATCTAACTGATTTATTTCTGAGTAATTTCTCTTTAAAGGCAACATTCTCCTTCCCCCAAAAGTTCAATTTTTTTCCACAAAAATAATCTCCAGCCCTTTCAATCCTTAAAATAATATCTGACAATGATACACTTCCTGGATTTTTCCATTGTTTACCTAAATGAGGAATTCGGTTTGGGTTACAAAATACTTTTCATAATTGAAACCAGACATTGAAACTAATGGTTGTTCAAGGCCTCTGTCACAATTATTACCAATTCTGAAACAGAAAATTCCCTGATTCTAAAAAAACACAAAACCCAAACCCCCTCCCACACAAAAAAACCCAACCAAACCCACAACTTTTAGATTTAGTGAGCAAATTGCGCCAGCATGCCTTTAAACACCCAAATGCATATTCCACCATCATTCTGCACTTGTTGAGCCTATTACTGAAATGCTCCTTCTCGCTATCTAAATGCCCAGCGTATGGCTTCATTAGGCAATGGAGCAAGGGGTAGGCAGGGTCCCCCAGGATCACTATTGGCATTTCAACATCGCCAGTTTTATTTTTGGTCAGGGAAGAAAGTGCCCACCTGCATCTTTTTTAACAGACCTGAGTTCCTAAAAGATGCATGCATCATGCACCTTTCCAGACCATGCCACATTGATGCCAATGAAGCATCCCTTGTGATCCACAAGGGCCTGCAATGCCATTGAGAAGTATCCCTTTTGATTTATGTACTCTGTGGCAAGGTGGTCTGGTGATAAGATAGGGATGTGTGTGCCATCTATTGCCCCATCACCCCACAGTTAGGGAACCCCATTGCAGAAAAGCCTTCCATTATATCCTCCACATTTCCCAAAGTCACTACCTTTCTTACCAGTAGTCAATTAGTGGCTTGGCACACTTGTACCACAGCTGATCCCATGGTAGTTTTACTGACTCCGAATTGGTTCCCAACTGACTGGTAGCAGTCTGGCGTTGTTAGCTTCCACAGAGTGATGGCCACTCTCTTCTCCACTGTCAGAGCAGGTCTCAATTGAGTATTCAAGCGTTTCAGGGCTGAGGACAGCTCTCCGTAAAGTTCCATGGAAGTGGCCTTTTGCATACAAAAGTTCTGCAGCCACTGCTCATCATCCCACACCTTCATAACAATGTGATCCCACCAGTCAGTGCTTCTTTCCTGGGACCAGAAGCAGCGCTCCACCAACTGCAGATGGTGTGTGACAGCTTGCAGCAAATGGGAATTGTTTCATTCTACGGCTTACAGCCGGGCAGCTCAGTAACATTGCAATTTTCAGTGCTGTGGTTCCTGTCTTGCCCCTGAAAATACTGCAGAATAAGTCATGAGGTGTTCATGATACTCACAGTAATTGTGCAGAGTTGAGCGGACTCCATGACTCTCAGGCAATGGCATGTGTGTGGCAGAAACTGAAGGATTTGAAAAAATGGCATGAAAAGGCAATCGTCTGTTTGTTTGAACTGGGAGAAGAAGGGAGGAGGGGGAAGGAGGATGTTGCATAATGGGAGGACGAAAACCTTCCCAAACACCCCTGCAGGTAGTTGGACTGTGGGACAGCTATTCACGGTGCATTGCTTTGATTGCCGACATAAGCACGCTGGTAGGGATGCAATCCCTTAATGCAATGAGCGTGATGTGATCACACTCCTCCAAATTCTGCAGCTCAGTGGGTGGAGGTCGATTTAAATTAAATTGACTTCATTCTGCAATGTAGACATACCCTTAGTAATAGCTGTAGAGGGGACTCTACAGCAGGAAATAGTCATAGAGTTCAGGGAGGCTTCTGGACCGAAACTCAGTCCTTTTTGTGATACACCACTCATTATTTTCTCCATTAGCAGTTGGGCATTGTAAGAGTGCCATTGCAAAGTATTCAGATACTTTGAACTAATGAAGGACAAAATTTACAGCAGTGCAGAGGGTCAGCACAGGGCTATGCCCTAGTTAAATCCAACTTTACACATATTTTGCAAGCTTATGTGGGATTTAAATGGTGCATTGACTTTCTGCTAGCTTGCTGCAACATGGGCCATTATGCTTTAGAGTGTCAAAATAGCGTATTCAGATAATTAACCATGACAAACCCCCTAAGTCTGAGGTAAATATTATTTTTGTATATGTTAGAAATGGGGAAACTAGAGGTTCAAGACTGCAAGAGGCTGTTGGAGGGTCCTGGACCCCTCTTCTCTCCATTCCCTTTGTCCACCCATGAAGGGCTAACCACAATCTGGCAACCTGTATATATGTTACAAAGACTCCATTATTTTCAGCTGATAGTACAAAATACCCTGTTATTACATGTGCACCAGGAGGTATCTGAATTACTTAAGATCATTGTATGAATATAGCAATCAATGTTTTTCCAACTCCCTTCAAAGTCAGTGGTGTTGTCAAGTTATTATATAATTGTATTCAACCAAGTGAAGTAGTGCTACTTATAATAACCTTTCATGCGACTGAGGCACATTCTTGGTAAACCCATTCTAAAGAAGATTACTTTAGATCTTACAAATGTGTTATGTCTAGTATCATAGAAATACTGTAGCTTAACTACTCTATATTTTGAATATAACTTAAAATCAGGTAATGTTTTCATTATAAGCTTCCAATTTTTCAGCAGTTTTAATCATGGACATGCGTGCTCCAATCCGTGAGGGACTCATCTGTCACTACTGTAGTATCTGGTTCAGGTTGGTGGAACGGTATGCCCACCAAGACTTTGGTTGGGTCTTGCCACCATTTCAGGGAGGCCAGCACTTGTGGGTAGAGGGAAACCTGTTTGTTCAAGTGGTCCCTTTGGGGTTCGTAAATCATTTGTAGCCACTGTTGCAAACAGTGCATATGAAATCAAGCATGTGGGGTGACTGATGTGGATGCTGCCATGTGTCCAAGGAGTGAGACGCACAGATGAACACACGTGCGAGGATGGTGTTGTAGTCATGTAATGGTGTGTGTGAGGGCAGCATAGTGATTTTTTGAGAGAAACACCCATGCCACTTGAGAATCTAGAGTGGTTCCAATGAATGTGAGCTTTTTGGTAGGGATAAGGGTGTACTTTTCCTCATTGATACATAGACTGAGGTTGGTCAACAGATCTTGTAAAGTCTGAACGGTCAGTAGCAGATGCTCACGCGAGAGTGCCACTAGTAACCAGTCATCTAGGTAGGGGAACGAGTGACCTAGTCATCTCATGTAGACTGCCACTACTGTGAAAATCTTTGTGAATACCCATGGGATGGTGGCTATCCCAAAAGGGAGGATGCAGAACTGATAGTGTGAATGTCCTATTTGGAAATGGAGGAACTTGCGATGGGCAGGATGGATGTCGACATGATAATAAGCATCTTTCATATCGAGAGTCACGAACCAGGCCCCATGTTGAAGGGAAAGGATGATTTGAGGTGTCGTTATCATTCGGAAATGAAATTTGCGGATGAATTTGTTGATGCCCGATGGTCCAAACTGGGTCTGCAATCTCTGTCTTTCTTTGGAACAAGGAAGTAGGGGGAGTAGAATCTATGGTCCCAATATCTGGGCGGGACTTGCTCTGTGGCACCTTTTTGGAGCATAGACAATGTTTCCTTGTGCAGGAGCAGAGTTTGGTTTGCATCCACCTTGGTGGTGGGTGACGGGGCGGAAAGGTGTGAAATTCTATGGAATACCCTTGTCATACAATGTCTAGAACTGATCTGGCTCCAGTTGTTGTAACATGGTGCAAGACAACCTCCGAAGCGAGTGAGAAGGCATGAGGTTGGATAGGGGAGAGGTTCTTTGGTCTCTATGTGCAAGTCAAAAGTGCTGTCTTGGGCACTGATGAGGGCTAGAGGCTGCAGGGGTGGTAGCAGGGGAATGTCTAGGCTGAGAAGTGATTCTAGGTTGATACCGGGGTTGATATGCTTGTCTGTGTTGAAAACGTGTGAGGGCTGGATTATAGAGGCCCAAAGAGCGAAGGTCTCTTCAGTGAGTTGGTGGTAAAGCAGCAATGGTTCATCGGCTGGAGATAGCGGCCGTACAGTACTCTGTGTACCTTTGTGTGCTGAACCCTCCAAAGACTGTAATAATTCTGCCATGGGGGTTAGCAGTGACAGACAGCCGGGAGTGTGAGGTACTGGGTCCAGCAGGCTCAATGATGGTCTGTAGTCTGAGAGTGCCACAGAAGCAACTGGACTAGCAGTGTGCTTTGATTTTCTGTCTGCCTTTGCCCTCTTGGGTGCTGGAGCCACCACGTCCATTCGTGACTTCTCACTTGGCTGTTTGTGGCTAAGGGAGGAAACATGGCATTTAGCGGTGGTCTCTTTCAGGGATCCACCCTTGTGCCCATGACCATGTTTTTTCCTATGAGACTTGGCTGGTGCTCTTGGTGCCACCGGTGCCAATGCAGCTCCTGGCACTGGAGCTGTCGGTTCTGACGGATGATCAGTTGAGTCTCCTGGTGCCATCTCCTTGTGCGCACGCAGGTGTATAGATTCCTCCATCAGGAACTTGCAAAGTCTAAATTGTCTTGCTTCTTGGGTTCTCAAAGGGAAGGACCGACAAATAGAGCACCGTGAAACTCTGTGAGATTCCCCCAAACAGTACAAACAGCATTGGTGCTTGTCATTCTCTGAGAAGGACTGAGGGCACATGGCGCAGTTTTTAAAACCAGCTTGTTTTGGCATACTCCCCACACAAACGGAGTGGGGAAGAAACTTGGAGACTTATCTAATTCTAACTAACATTTAACTTTGAAAAACTTTCTCTCTCTCTTTTTTTTTTACATTGTAAAGACTAAAAGCTAACAACTATTTCTAATAAAAACATTACTTGCTACAGCAGTATCTACAAGGAGAAGACAGAGTTCTGACTCTAGCGATGTGGTGGTAAGAGGAAACTGAGAGGGTGTCAACCCACACAGACATATAAGACCTCGGATGTACCACATGGGCAACACAAGGTGTGCATGTAGGTCGATGGACACTGCTTTTAACAGTTCTGGCTCCGGCACATGGCGCGCATGCGCATCCATGGCAGAATCCATTTAGGGACCATCACTTGAAAAAGAGACTATATCATGTTTTTCCGCAAATACAGAACAGAAAAAAATTATTGAACACTTCCATCTTTTTTGCATCATTATTGATAATTCTACCATTTTCATCTGTTAATGGACCAATGCCATTGTCAGGATTTTTCTTTCTCTTAATAAACTGAAAAAACTCCTTATTGTCCTTCATTTTGCTGGCTCTAGATTTCTCCTTGTGTCCCTTGGTCGTCCCTTATCAATTTTCTACAATTCCTAACTTCTGATTTATATTAATTACTATTAACTTCCCCTCTCTCCCATTTGTTGCATGTTTTTGGTTTTTTGGGGGGTTTAAAAAATTTTTAACAGCTGCCCTCACTTCCCTCTAAACCAGGTCAATTTTTTAACCAGCACTGCCTTATTCCTTGATTGTGCCTTTTGGAGCATCTAGCAAGGGATTATTAATTGATTCCTAATTATCATTTACATTTTTCTGATTAAATTCTTCCTCCCAGTTAATTTGGCTCATAATTGTTTTCAGCTTCATGAAACTGGCCCAATTAAAGTACCAAATATATATAATACTGATCTGGATTTTATTCTGCGTGCACATTACAAATGTGATAAAGTCACAATCACTTGTACCCAAGCTAGCATTAATTTTTAGTTCTGTGAACAGTTCTTCTTTATCTGCTAAGACAAGGTCTAATAACAATTCTCCCATGTTGGCAGCAACACTTTTTGAGTTAGGAAATTGTCATCTATAACCTTTAGAAATTCCAAAGATGTTTTAGTACTGGCAGCAGAAGACCTCCAGCATATGTCACTCAAATTGAAGTCTCCCATGATCAGGCAGCTTTTTTCACTACACTTTATAAATAGGTGCATAAGTAGCCAGTCACCTTGTTTCCTGGTGTGATTTGGTAGTCCGTAGCAGACACAAACTAATATCCATCTATCACTGTGCCTCAGTGAGTCACAGCTGAAAACACCAGATTCAGGACAAACTGCTGAGAAATGGGGCAGACCTACCCCAGACTGATGGCTATTCTTCTGTAAGATATACCAAGTGTTATCCATTAGGACATTCATCTCTAAGCATTCAAGATAATTTTCTTCTGAGCTATCAGTGGCTCTGAAAAAGAAAATGCCATTTTTGACAGAGTGCCACTCCCCCCCTTTATCCTTACTAAATAGCTTATAATAATTGACTTTAACATTCCAATTGTGAGAATCATTCCACCAGTTTTCAGTAATATCAACTAGATCAAATTTATGCTTATAAATAAGTAATTCCAATTCCTCTTGTTTGTTACCCAGGCTCTTAGCATTGGTGTATAGGCAATCCAGTAATTTCTTCTCTTTGTGTCCTTTGGCTCCTTGATTAATTTTATTCTCAACATCTCAATTTTGTGCTGAGTGCTAATATCTTCCCTCTTTTTACCCTGCCCTTTTGATATTAATTCAGCTCTCTCCTGACTACTCTAGTAAGCCTATCCACAAGAAGATTGTTTTCCTTCTACTGAGGCGGAAGTCATCCAAACTATACAGATCACTCTCCTCATAGAAGGTGGACCAATATTCCACAAAACCAAAACTCAACAATTTATCAAGCCAGTGACCTTCTGCCTACTGTCTTCCTTCACTTGTGGGACATGAAGAATCTCAGAGAAGATCATGTGGACATTCTTCTTCAGTATGCTTCTGAGTTCCTCAAAGTCATCTACGATTTGCAAGATATCCCATAATCCACTGTCATTAGTGCCAATATGAACGATCACTAGTGGATCCTCACCCATCAACTTTGGAAGCCTATCCAGTCTTAGATTAACTGCTTGTGTCTTGGCTCCAGGAAGGCAGCATACTGTCCTATTGTCCATCGCTCCCTTGCAGAATGTTCTTTCAATTCTTCTGGGTATTGCATCTCCAAGTTCAATGGTTGGAGAACTCTTTGCAGACAAGCTGGATTTCCTTGGAGAAACATTTTTACTTCTTATTAAACCAAATGAGGCCTAATTATGGAAGTAGCACAGAAACAATCATTGAGACACATTAGACCCTTTGGATGTACATACATTCTACTTCTTATATTCACTTCTGCTATAGCATAGAGGTCCCCACTGCAGGTAACCTCAAAAAAGATCCCAAAGACAGTCCAGTGTGAGCACTGTCCAAGGGTGCTCCAACTCCTTTACAAGTTTCCCAATTACAATCCTTTACAAGAGGGGTGTGCAAACTTTTTGACTCACGGGCCACAATGCGTTCTAAAATTTGAAAGAGGGGCTGGGCAAGGATCAGATGGCTGGAGTGTATTAAATACATATTTATGTACACAGCACCCAACGCAGTGCACCCCAGCAGCCAGCACTTTAGACCACTCTCCGCCGTGAAATTGACTCGCCCTGGTCAATTTCGGCGGCAGCGGAGCTGGAATTGCAGGGTACAGTCTCCGCCGTGAAATTGACTCACCTTGGCAATTTCAGCAGCGGAGCTGGAGAGTGGGGCCCACAGACTGGCAGGCACGTTACCATTTTAAGAACCGCTGCGAACCAGTTGCATGTGCAGACTGCCTGGCTCGATTTCAAGAACCCTGGGACCTGTTCGGCGGGCCGGATTAAGAAGCATGAAGGGCCGTATCTGGCCCGCGGGCCTGACTTTGGACATGCCTGCTTTACAAGAACTGGGCCCTGGCACATGAATTCCCTCCTCCCCTGCAGATGGTCATGCCTCATCCTGCAGGTGTGAAACCTCTGCTCCTCCCAAACATGGGTGTGATTTTAAAGATGAAAAATCTACTTGAAGACCAAATTCTGCAGAAATTCTCCAAGCTTTAAAGTTTGATTAAAGTTATTGTATTAATGATTAGAAAAAGTATTGTGTAACTGAATGTGCAAGCAATAGGTCGCCTGCCCACTGACAAGAACAGAACTGGATATTGGGGCCCAGAGTCACTGGTACACTCTGATTATTTTGTGCCATTTTAGTTTAACCAGCTAGCTAAGCTATCTTTACAGCTGCTTTGCATTGCAACATAAAATATCCAAAGCCAATTGATGAATCTGGCCCTGGATAGTCACAGTGTATTGGTACTAATAAACATGGGTTTTTCTGTAGCTGTGGCACGTTAAGAAATATACCAGTCCTTACAAGTCACCAGAATGTCTTAATTCATAACTTTGTAAAAATTGTACCTTTGAGCAGTGATATAAACATTCAAGAACTTCTAAAGACATTTTCAAAAAGGTGGGGGAGATCAGGAACTAAACTAAAATAATGCCTTCTGCTGGACTGAATTTCAGACTTACCTACGTATTTATGATTATGTTGCCCTTCAGTCTGTGACCACAAAATTGTTGATAACTGACTGAGATTATGGGTTGCACAATTCTCGGTTTGTGGAGATTCTCTTTTAGTCTAATTCAGCCATCATTCCTTAATAAGTTTGCTCTTTTAAAAAAAAATCATGTCACAACACAACCTCTACATCTTTCACAATGGCCATTAAAAAAGGTGAGCTATTCTGATCTGCTCTAAGCTTTCATCATGCCCTTTATGATTTTTAGACTCTATCTCTATTTCAAATCCTAGAAATGTAAGGGTGATTTATCCTGTCTATCTCAGAGTCAGGTTACCTTCATATATGAAAAGCATGGTTGGATGTAGTAGATCAAGCAGTACACATGACCAGAAGGCATTTTTTAAGTAACATTACATATTATAATATGGTTCATAATATTATATATTAAAATTAGGTGACTAAGTGAAGGTTATTCTAAGTGGTTAATATCCAGCAGGAAATATCCAAAAAAGGAAAAGAAAATATTTTGTGCATGTGACTTGAGTTGACACATGACATATTGCAGTAACCTTCAAGGGTAAAGAATTCTAGCCCAGTATTCAACAGATATAATTAAGGATGTATGACTTAAGTATCAGCTGAATGGCAATGGTTAGACATGATACCATTGAAGTGAGATATAATGTTGTGGTTTTAATTCCCATCTAGGGAGTTTAATATGTTCCTAAAAATAATCTGTGCTGGGTACACAGAAATGAGTGTTATCACATGCAGAAAGGAAAGACAGAGTGTAAGTCATCATAGGAGAGGAGGGAACCATACGAGAGGGAAATCTTATAACTGAAAATTTAAAGTAAACCTTTTGAGTAGTTAACAAAACAAGTCAGTACTTGGTTCAAATTCCTATCCTCCAACCCCTCCCCCCTCTCCTGCAATGAACAATTATCTATAATTAGACATGAGTCATATGTAAGTAGAACAGTGTATAAAGGTTTGCACCATATAAAGTACATTCTACTGCTACACACAATGCATGCTTAACTATTGAGGATGTTGTGATGGGACCTCCCTTCCCCTCTTTTATATTGGAGAAGTCATTTATTACTATCTTAAATTTAAAGCAGCAGTTTAAAAAGGTTCAATATTTTTACAACACTTTTCAGAAAGCTCCCGTGGCTCTTTTTGTTAAGGGCAGCAGTGTTCTAAACTCATGAAATAAAAACTTTTATTTGGGATGCTGTTAAGCTACACAATGAAACATTCAAAGAAGAGGAATGATTTAGACACTTTTTCTAAGAAAATAGATTTGCAAAGGAGAAAAAAGTAGTAAACAGGATACTTTGGATAAGGGACACTGGAATAAATAAAATTAGATTACAGGAGTTAAATCCTTCCCATTTCATTCACATGACTATCTCAAACTACTATAGTTTTTTTTGCTTTTTAAGTCACAAGCTATATTACTGAAGAAAATTAACCTTTCTGTCCCAACGTTTCTACTGTTGAATGTTACTTTAATAATTCTATTAATGACATATTTGTTATTCTAGTTAGAATAACAGATCAGATAGATGTGGGGATGAGGGGCTGGGCAGACTATACCAAAGTGAATGCATGGATATAGGAATATAATTTAGACTCCCATGCTCTAACACTCTCTGAACATTACTCTGGTGAATCTCCCTTGTCTGTACTAATGTGAATTTAGTATCAATAGAATACACAGTGGAAAAGTAAATAAAAATGTATAACAGATGCACAAAATGAATGAAGCAACTGTCTATTCACTCTGCCCCTAGAAGTAGTATGGGATGTAACATTTTAGAGTCATGAGGGTGGATCCAGTAATCTGGTCTATGTAATTCTATGCCAAAATATTGACAACATCTGATATGTACAGTATGTATAACCAGAAAAAAAATGCTAGGCACATATAATTGGTTATCTTGCTAAACATAACAGCTGGCAAACACTAATGGGGTTAGATTTGCTCATAGTAATCATTTATTTGCCATAAATACAGTTGTAAAAGAGTTTCTTAGAGATGGATCTGAAAGGAATGGAAAGATGTGATGACATGTAAAAGAGTACAAAAGCTATATATGGATTAAACTTCAGAGATTTTAATAATGTATTTCTAGCAAATATTTTCCCCTTTAATAGACAATAAGCTTCTTATTTGAGTATAGTAAATATTTCAACTATTTCTTATGTGTCTTTTTAAAAAAAATAATTGCTTTATTCTCTCATTATGTTATCTGTAATATCTAAATAAACTGTAAAAAGAAAATGTAAATAATACAGTCTCATAAAAAATGATATTTATGTGAAAAAGATATTTTCTAGAGTTTATTTTCTTTTATACTATTCAAGGAACACATAACATAAATGTCTTAACAAAATTACTTACAAATGGGCTAAAACAATATGGATCTCAGTTGTAAGTTGGCATAATGCTTAAAGAACCTAGATGTAATCAGAAAAGACTCTAAAATGTTATCCCACGTCGGCCCACTCCATGAAGAATCATGGATGACATCACTACATCCAGAAAAAAACTTTGATAGGGTTTAATGGAACTACTGTAAACTGTGAAATTGGTTTAACACTTTTTATTCCATCCCATAAAAAGCACTATGGCAAAAGACTCTCAATCTGCCCATTGTATTTAAAAAAGGATTACAGGAAAGGGTGTCCTATCAATGGATCAGCAGCTATGTTAAGACAACAGAGTATAGTAAAGTATCAGATGATGTATTAAAAACAAAATACAAAATACTACAGATGCTGACAATGTTCTGCTGTTTATGACAGAATATCTAATTTCCACTCTCTCCTCCCTACTTGGGATATAAAATATAAGCTCTACGGCCAGAAGTTCCAGAGGGGAAAGAGCTTTCTACTCCCTCCATTGGTGAAAATGGAAAAGTACTGCCATAGAGAGCTTAATTGCCTTAGGCTACATAAGCACAGGAAGTCACCATAACAATACATGAAATTGAATATTATTATTTATTTGTATTATTGAAGCACCTAGGAGCCCTAGCGAGATAGGAGGGCCCCATCGATCTGTGTTTGTACAGTGCCTAGCATAAGAACAACAAAAGTTTTACATTGTAAGTGTAAGACAAGAGAAAACAGATGGATACAGACAGATGTGGGAGTACAAAGAAACAATGAGAAAATATTGGTCAGCATGATAGGCAGTAGTCTCAGCAGTGGACCAGAGAGCTTCAGAGACGGTAAAGAATTCTTACCTTGTGGCAAACAGCTCATTTCCTAGCAGCCAGGACTCTATTCAAAAGTCCTAAGTGCTCTTGACTCCCCTCCCATCAGGACTGCACTGCAAGAGATGACACAGACCAAGACCAGAACGAGATGACACAGAGCCAAGGCAGAACTGAACGGACTCAGGTGAGGTCTTGCCAACTCAGCTCCTTGACAAAGATGAGACTCTAATTAGATGACAGAATGAGCCCTAATGTGGGGACAGATTACCACTCAGCTGCCTACTGCAGGGGTCTTACTCCTACCTCTGAAGTAGCTGGTACTGGCCATGGTCAGAGACAGGGTACTGGATGAGATGAAACTTGTGTTTGATTCAGTCTGGCAATTCTCTTGTTCCAATCAGTCAAAGCTAGGTGGATTAATCATAAAACCGTGTCTTCACTCCACCACGGACATGCAACTAATTAATTTCAGACATAAATTCTACCACTCTTTCTTCAAAGCATAAAGAGTCTTAAGATTCATTTAAACTAAACTCCATAGGGCAGGAGCCAGGTGTGCCATGTGTTTGTACAGTGCCCAGCATAACAGCCATGATCTTGATTGGGGCCTCTGCGTGCTACCTCAATGTGACACTGGCAGACCACGTGCTAGCTTATGTCAAGGTCTCTAGGCCTCAAAGAACGTTGATGAACACATAGCTGGAAACCAGTCTGGCTCTCCTCTCCAACAAAGGCAGGCCCATACACAGGAGACAAACAATTGTGAACCATTAGTGGACAAAAGACTTTGTTGATTGCTCTTACCCCACCCATAAAGAGGAGATGTGCACAAACACTCATCCCATCAGATTGAACTCTGGGAGGCAGGGGAGGGAATAAAAATCCTTGTCAAGAAGACATTGTTATCCATATGCTGCTTGGACTTCAGGGAGACTTCTAAGCATAATCAAGGGATCTCTAGCTGTTTAATTTAGGTTAGCCCTAAAGGACATATAGAGCTTGAATATTACAGCAGCTTCTATTACTTTTTGAAATTGAAGACTAACTCATTTGTGTGTGCATATTTACCTGCTTTAACCATATAAATAACTCTCATATTTCTCTTTTCCTAGTTAATAAATCTTTAGTTAGTTTATTATTGGATTGGCTACAAGTGTTGTCTTTAGTGTGAGATCTGAGGTACAATTGACCGGGGGTAAGTGACTTGTCCTTTGGTACTGGGTGTAACCTGAATATTGTTGTGATTTTAATATAAAGCATCATCTATCACAAAAGCAAGCTTGCCTGGGTGGCAAGATAGATCAGAATACTCAAGGGGACTACCTGTGACCAAGATAAGGCTGTTCTAATGCTTGAGGAGTTCACACTTGATATTTGATTAGTGAAATCTAAGTATAGAACACACAGCCAAGTCGGGGCTTATGCCCTGATTTTTAGCAGTTTGTCCACAGGCTGGCACTCACGGTGGTGAGTCACTCCAGACAGCTTGACAATGACACCCATTAAGTATTATTAATGGTAAATGAGAGACTGCTATACAACTTACAACAGAGGCCAAGGGCATAAAACATCTGTGCCTGCAGGTATCTGTTTCATGCCACAAGTGTCTGCAATATCCATTCCATCCTTCTTGTGCTACCCTGCTCCAGTCTTGTGGGCAGACAGGGTATTAGCCTTTATAACTGTTACAAATTAAGGGCCTGATCTTGTAACATCATCTCATATAGTAAGTCTGATTCCTGATTCATGTGAGTAGTCCCATTGAAATCACTTACTTTTATGAGTGAGAATTGTATGATTGTGCCCTTTAATATCAGTTGTACAAGCCAGTTCCCATTGAAGTTCAGTTTAAAACTGATGGCACAATGAGGTTTCTGGTGAAAGGTAGCTTAGGAGGAGGGCAAGTGATATGAAGTAAGGCCATACTGTATAATATTTAACCTTAATTTTTTTTAAGAGAGCACAGTAATGTATGTGATCTCATCTGGAACTACAGTATCTTTCAACTTTTTTTTTTAAATTAAAGTGATGAAGCTGTCTATAAATGAAAAAAATGTTTCATGTTCCTGAAATAAAGTGTTGAAAATCTTTCTGCTACTGCAGCAGTCCTGTGGATGACATTGGTTGACAATTACTATACACTAGCACAAAGGGAAAGTTTTCAAGAATTTCCACAGTATGTAGGTTTTCAAATTGAGATCTCAGCACTGAAACATCAGTCAAACAAGAATAATTTCTCGTCTTTGGGGAGATAATAAACCTTCCGGAACAGTGTTAACTGATACCTTGGGACCCTTTTACTGGTTCATACTACTTTATATCCTACAGTACAAATTGCTGGAATAGAAGTACAAACTTAGGTATACATTTCAAACATTTCTTTCATAGTTCTGGTCAGTATCATATGACTGCATGAGAGGAATAGCCAAGAGGTCATTAATATAAACAGTTTGCACCATCTTGGGTGTTAAGATAAAAAATAAAAACCAATGGTTATTTCAATCTCACTTGCACACAGTCTCAGTGAAAAATCTTGGAAGATTTTCTCTTCCACTGCACTTCTAATTCAACAGACTTAATAAAAATAATATGTATCCCATGTTGTTGTAGCCATGTCGGTGTCAGGATATTAGAGAGACAAGATGGGTCAGGTAATATCTTTTATTGGACCAACTTCTGCTGGTGAGAGAGAGTTTCAAGTTTACACAAAACTCTTCTTTAGGTCAGGTGAAGCTTGCCTCTCTCACCAGAAGAAATTGGTCCAATAAAAGATACCACCTCACCCACGTTTATTTGTCTCTCTAAATAATAATATATCAGGGCATGTCACAGAGCTATGTGCATTAGACATATACCTCTTCAGCACAAATTATATCCAACAGCCAATATCATGGGCATATCCTGTCACTTTTCTGGACAGTTTGCATTAGTATTATAAAATGAACACCCTATGAGTTAAACTTCCTGATTCAGGTACTTCTCATTATGGTCCCACACAGAGCTGGGTGCATTTTTTTAAAGACCAACAGCTTATTTGTTAAAAAAATACAGTTTCAGTCTATCCAAAACTGTTCACAAATTTGACACAAGTTCATTGAATAGTTTTGTCCAAAAAGAGAGTGTCAGGCTAGATTCACAATATGGGAGAAGGAAGAGGTGGTAGCAACAGCCCCTGATAGCTTTTATCCCAATGGTCAGGCCACTTACCAGGGATGTAGGAGCTCAGTGTTCAATTCCCCTCCCCCAGCTTGATTTGAACTAGGGCCTCTAACCTCCAAACTGAGTGCCCACTGGGCTATGGGATGTTCATTTTTCTCAATCTCTCCACTTTGTATAATTAATTAAATTTATAAAAGATGGACACAACTGCCCGACCATAACCCTATGCACCCCAGCCCCATTTTGTGAAACTTTCAGGTGAAATGACATGTTTTGTTCAACCCTAAAATTGATTTTTTTCGATACAATGAAATTATTTTGAATTATTGGATTTGGTTTGACTGGACCAATTTTTTTCTCAGAATCACCAGCAACAAATAAATAAATCAGTTTTTCATGCAGCTCTAGTCCCATTTTTAAAGTCTCCAAAAAAGGAGTTTCACGGTTTGTCTTGAACAACAGTCATCCTAAAACTTGCTAGAGATAGCCTCATTAGAAGAAAGAAAATAAGAATAGTTCTCTACCAAAATTGAATATTTACTTTCTAGCTGCATAAGCCAAAGCCAACTTGGAAACTGCCAACAGCAATGTGCACAAATGGAGCAACGCTCAGAACTTCTAGGTCATTTGAAATACTGAATATCCCTTTCTTGCCCAAGCAATGGAGGAAAATAAACTTTAAAAATATCCAGTTCTCACCAGAGCCCTACTTCTTTTACCTCATAAAAAATAACTCACTTATACAGATTTTATAATCTAATGAGGGCATATTATGGTCAAAAAAATGATGTCTTCCAAAGCATCACACTACTGTATTTACACAAATTCAGATTATATCATTTGAGCAACTTGAAAAGGCGAGCAGTACAAAGCCAAAGCTCTCTCCTTTTTGTAAGGTTAAACATTGTTTTTGTATGGTAAAATAGGGGAAAATAAATACTGAACACACACATATTAATTAGATAAAGATAGTACTAAGAAAAATGATCCATCATATGAAAATCTAAACATAACAATGATGCAAAATTGTTCTAGAAAAAAGCCCATTAATGTTTATCACCTTTTATTAATACAATCATAGTTTAGGGTAAGCCTATCATAAAACTTTAAATGAACTGGAAAAGGGAACTTTTTGTTTTGTAACTTTTTAATTCTTTGTTGATTTTGGCAACAACCCTAAATCCTTTCAATTCCTAAGCATTCATGTTCTACCCTTCTGTAACACTATCTTTAAAATGCCATTAATTTGTCTTAGTTTCTGAATGAAATTATGTAATTTGGACAGTCTAGTGAGCAGTGTCTGAAAGAGGCTGGGTGTCAGCAGCTTTCAGATCTGTCAGGTGCCTAAGATATGAGCTCACACTATGAGATACATGAGAAAACATCAGTCATCCTACCAGATGATAAATCCAACCAGATTTAAAGTGGTTACAAATGCTTGCATAAGCCTGGCATATGGCCAAGCCTGTGGATGGACAAAGAATATGCCAGCTATGAGGTATCAGCAAATATGTCTACAAAGTGATATCAAATGAAAGGATCATTATTTGTTCATCAGCAATGCTTAGGAAATTTCCTTTAGCTATTTTTATATATATATAAAGAACTTTGAGTCATTGATAAAAAACTCTTGCTGCACTAAAATTGGAAAGTTTTAATAGGAATATGCCAATAGCTTCAACAACTAAGAACATAAGAACGGCCATACAGGGTCAGATAAATGGGCCATCAAACACAGTATCCCATCTTCTGTCAGTGGCCAATGCCAGGTGATTCAGAGAGAATTAATTGAACAGTAATCATAAAGTGATTCATGCCGTCAGTAATTTCCAGCTTCTGGTAAACAGCAATCCTTGTCTATCCGGGCTAACAGCCATTGATGGATCTATCCTCCAGAAACTTTTTTTTTTTTTGAACACTGTTATAGTCTTGGCCTTCACAACATCCTCTGGCAAGGAGTTCCAAATAGCACTGGGCCTTGTGTGAAGAAATACTTCCTTTTGTTTGTTTTAAACCTGCTGCCTATTAATTTCATTTGGTGACCCGTAGTTTTTGTCTCACGAAAAGTAAATAAAACTTCCTTATTTACTTTCTCCACACCAGCCATGATTTTATAGACCTCCATAATATCGCTTTTAGTTGTCTTTTTTCCAGGCTGAAATGTCCCAGTCTTATTAATCTCTCCTCATATGGAAGCTTTTTCATACCCCTAATAATTTTTGTTGCCCTTTTCTGTACTTCTTTCAATTCCAATATTTTTTTTTGAGATGGGGAGACCAGATCTGCATGCAGTATTCAAGATGTGGGTGTACAATGGATTTATAACGAGGCAATATGATATTTTCTGTCTTATTATCTATCCCTTTCCTAATGATTCCCAACATTCTGTTAGCTTTTTTGACTGCCACTGCACATTGAGTTGATGTTTTCAAAAAACTATCCACAATGACTCCAAGATCTCTTTCTTGAGTGATAATGGCTAATTTAGACCTCATCATTTTATATGCATAGCTGGGATTATGTTTTCCAATGTGCATTACTTTGCATTTATCAACATTGAATTTCATCTGCCATTTTGTTGCCCAGTCACCCAGTTTTGTGATATCACTTTAAATTCTTCGCATGCTGCTTTGGACTTACTCGTAAATATCTTGAGTAATTTTGTATCATCTGCAAATTTTGCCACCTCACTGTTTACCCTTTTTTCCAGATCATTTATGAATACGTTGAACAGTAGTGGTCCCAGTACAGACCCGCTGGGGACACCACTATTACCCCTCTCCATCCTGAAAACTGACCATTTATTCCTACCCTTTGTTTCTATCTTTTAACCAGTTACTGATCCAGGCGAGCACCTTCCCTCTTATCCCATGACTGTTTACTTTGCAAAAGAGCCTTTGGTGAGAGAATTTGTCAAAGGCTTTCTGAAAGTCCAAATACACTATATTCACTGGGTCATCCTTGTCCACATGCTTGCTGACCCTCTTAAAGAATTTTAGTAGATTGGTGAGGCATGATTTCCCTTTAGAGAAACCATGTTGACTCTTCTCCCAACAAATCGTATTCATCTATGTGTCTGATAATTCTGTTCTTTACTATAGTTTCAACGAATTTTCCTGGTACTGAAATTAGGCTTATCAGTCTGTATTTGCTGGGATTGCCTCTGGAACCTGTTTTAAAAACTGGAGTCACATTAGCTACTCTCCAGTCATCTGGTACAGAAGCTCAAAGATCATATACACAGTTAGTAGTTCTTCAATTTCACATTTGAATTCCTTCAAAACTCTTTGGTGGATCCATCTGGTCCTGGTGACTTACTACTGTTAAATTTGTCAGTTTGTTCCAAAACCTCTTTTAATGACACCTGAATCTGGAACAGTTCCTCAGATTTGTCATCTAAAAAGAATGGCTCTGGTTGGGGAATCTCCCTCACATCCTCAGCCGTGAAGACTGATGCAAAGAATTCATTTAGTTTATCAACAATAGCATTATCTTCCTTCAGTGCTACTCTAGCATCTCGATTGTCCAGTGGCCACACTGGTTATTTAGAGGCTTCCTGCTTCTGATGAACTTAAATTTTTTTTTGCTGTTATTTTCTGAGTCTTTGGCTAGCTGTTCTTAAAATTCTTTTTGGCCTTCCTAGTTATATTTTTACACTTCACTTGCCAGAGTTTATTCTCATTTCTATTTCCTAAATAGGATTTAACTTCCACTTTTAAGGGATGCCTTTTTGCCTATAACTGCTTCTTTTATTTTATTGTTTAGCCACTTTGGCACTTTTTTGGTCCTCTTACTATGTTTTTTAATTTGAGGTATACATTTATATTGAGCCTCTTATTATGGTGTCTTTAAAAAGTTTCCATGCAGCTTGCAGGGATTTCACTTTTGGTCCTGTACCTTTTAATTTCTGTTCAACTAAGTTCCTCATTTTTGTGTAGTTCCCCTTTCTGAAATTAAATGCCTCTGTGGTGGGTTGCTTTGGTTGTTTCCCCTCCCCAGGGATGTTAAATTTTATTATGTTATGGTCACTATTACCAAGCAATTCAGCTATATTCACCTTTTGGACCAGACTAAATTAAGAATTTGGACTAAATTAAGAATTTAGAACTCTCCTATCCACATAATTAAACCACCCCCAATGAGCAGTGATAGCTACGTTGCGGGAGACTGTCCCCCACTCAGATAGCTCTGTCCACACCGGCCCTTCTGTTGCTCAGGGGTTATGTTTTTTTCACACCCCTGAGAGACATAAGTTATACCAACAAAAGTGCTAGTGTAGATATAGTGTTAGAATAAATAGACTGAAGATTGTCAGTGGCTCAGATTCTATGGTAATGGGTGTTATCCAAATACCCTAGATAGGTAGAAGAAGGTACGAACTAGCACCGTTATAAAGGAACAATAATACAGATCAAAAGCTGATCACCATACTTAATCTAAAGAAATGGATATTGTTAAGGCTTTTGACATACATAACATTGGAGACAGAAGGCTGGAAGGAAACCCCCAGAACATAATGAGGAGATAGTAGTCATATGGTCTTCCCCCTACATGGGACTCTTGTATAAAGGTTAATGAAACATAACTTTGACGGGTTTTAATGGACTCTCCCATACAAGAGAGAAATGGATGGCCAGGAGAGGCATGCTAAACATGCAAGCTGATCCAGTTGAAGGGACTTTAAAAAAGTGGGTCCTGGACACAAAGTTTTGATTTTGTGGAAGCTACATTTTCCATGAAAAATCATTTTGGTGGAAAATGCTCCACCAGCTCTAAGCATGACCTTTGGTGCTAAGGCTAACGGATGTAGTGGTTACTCTACACTTTTCATTTTGGGTATAAAGAAAGAAAAGCATTTCCTCTTCTAAAATTAAAGAGGAATATTCTCATTCATCACTTGTGGTGAAGGTGATGAAAGATAGAGAGAAAACTGCCACACGCATCCACTTCCCCGCCCTTCAGAAATGCCTCCACAGGTACTGCATGTGGTATGAGTTCCACAGTGTAGGAATGGTGGGCGCTGGATGATGGTCATTCTCTACAACTTCATGCCCCCTCCACAGCAAAACCTGCATGACTTCTGATGTAACAGAATGCTGATCTTTACAACATGTTATCTTACATGTCCCCTGACACTGATGTCAATTCCTGTTTTAGGCATGTAAGTGCTGATTCATACCCCAAATGTGGGGTTTTATACCTAACCTTAGAGTCTGAATTTGAAAGGTGACCCCCTTCCTATTTCTTGGCCATAGAAAAGCACATCTTTCCTTCCAAACTCAGCAGCATAACAGGCAGAAAATGCTCAGACAAGGAGGAATTCTCAACTTTTTTCAGCAGTCTACACTTCTGAAGACTATCTGGAATCTCCAGTCCAGTCCGTCATTCAATAACAGAAGAAGTTGGACAGTATGGACACAAGCTAGCTTTTAGATGAGGTTTAGATCTATTTTTGTAACAGCAGCTATCCCCTGTAGGTACCAAAAGGAATACCAGATGTACAAAGCTGAAAACAATCTTAGAACTGTAGTCATAATTCAGTACAGAAATATAACTTTACCTAAATAATTCTGTGTCAATATTCTAAACAATAAATGGATTATGGCATTTGTTGTTTCAGAACTTTACCTATTTTTTGCATTTGTTTAAAGTTGCATTTACTATAATTATCATGTTCAGCTGATATTAACCAACTGTCTTGATATTATTTGAAAGATTCAGTAACATTCATTTGCTCTCTCTCAAGGCCACATGTTGAGGCCATGATGATCTTGCAGATTGCTTTTCGTGGCCATGATCCTGCTGGACTGCGAACAGAATGAGATTCCCTTTGGAGTCCATTAATACTGATACTTAATTGGACAGAGAAGTCAGTGCTGAGGAATACAAGACATTTTCTCTTTTCAGAGGATTCAAAGCAAATTGCGTCACTGTCTTGAAGAGGAGGAGAATGGCCCTGACAACTGAATGTGCATCTCCCATTACTACAGAGCATCGCTTCTAGGCAGGACCAAGGTGAAGATTCTTTAAAAAGAAACTCTCCAAGTACAAAATAAAGCAGGACGATTACTGAGTGTCTTACGTAACACTGAAACAATCCAAGACTTACAATCTTATTACAATTCCAACATTTGAAATATAACAACAGGCATGTCTACAGCAACTCCAAGGATTTCAAAATGTTTTACAGTCTTCAGTGAATCAAGTCTTATATCACCCATCAGACAGGCAAGTACTATTAACATCAACATTTGATAACTTCATCACACTGCCTCTTCTTAAGGTGAAGAACTACACACTACTACTGAAACTACTCATTCTGTTGTGCAGTCCAGGAAAAAAATTAATTAACTATCCACCATAGATACAAATAACGGTACAGAAAAACCTCATTGTTTCACTGACTCCCATACTGATGGCTCAGATATACCGTAAATGAGTTAGAAAAGTTCTAAGGTAAATTCTCAAGTTTAAAGTCAAATGGACCTGATTCTGGCCTCTGCTATACAGAGGTCTTCACCGGCACCAAGAAATATCTCCTGTATATGGGAGATTGCCTGGTTATGCAGGATCAGTGGAGGAGCCTTCAATCTTACTTGAAAAATCTGTTCAAATTGCACTGGATGGGAACATGCTCTGAAGAGAGTCTGAAAGACCTTAACAAAATGGAAGTGTCCTAAATTGAGGGGAGAAAGGGTGATAGTCCATAGGGTGTGGGTCTTACTCAACTGCTCCAATAATGACTACAAATGGGGTAAATAGTTTATTAATTAAATTAGCAGATAACATTAAATTGGCAGGTTTCACAAAAGCAACTGAAGACAATGAATTATCAAGAAGAGACTAGAGAGGTTAGGAGTGCTTTTCATCTCACTCTTTGCACTGTTTCACTTGGCAAGCCAGAGATGTTTGCTGGCTGCAGTAAGGAATAACTTATATTGCTGCATTTGAAAATGCTAAGGCTTTTTACACGAGTTGTTAGCTTGGATAAGCAATAGATTGCATGTAACTCTTACTTTTATAACTTGCCTTTTATAATTTTTTTTCTACTTTACAGAATCAAATGAACCATTAAGACGAAGTTTGTTATAAGGCAAGAGTGAATCAGCTTGCTTTTTAACTTTGGAGACCTAGAAGGACCTCTGCAGTCACTGACTGTAATTAAAAGTATATGGAGGGGATGTTATGATGGGATAGTTTAATTTGAGCAATTGATTTGGATTATCGGCAGATAAGTCTGCTCAATGGTCTGTGGGAATGTTGGATGGGATGGGAACTGAGTTACTGCAGAGAATTCTTTTTTGTGTGCTGGCTGGTGAGTCTTGCCCACAT
>ML675609.1:34264856-34322012 GCA_007922155.1 Mesoclemmys tuberculata | reverse complement strand
AACTACTTGATGAAGAAATCCATCCGCTATTCAGTTTTAAACTATTGGAAATTCCACACTGTGGCACCTCCTCACACATAAAAGGAAAGGTTGGGCAGCGGGGGCAGGGGCAGGGGGCAAGAGGACAGGAATCAGGGTGTGGGGAAGAGGAGGTGGGGTAGCAAGGGAAGGGGAGACCTTGCCCTGGGGCATGCCCCCTCCGGTGCCCAACACTGCCGGCCCTGGCTCCCTCCCCTCCGCGGGTCCCGCTAGACTGCTCCGGGCATCAGCGGGGCCCGTCAGCTCGCCCGGGCGAGCCGGGGGGGGCGCCCCTGGGGCCCGAGCGCAGGTGACAACTGCCGGCAGAGGGGGGCGGCCACAGGGACCGGCCGGCTGCTGGGGGCGCTGCCGATGGTCTGGCTGGCGCCCTCCTGGGTCCCGAGGGTCCCGGGCCTCCCTTCTTGCTGGGCCAGGGGGCAGTCCCTCCAAACACGACCCACCGCCCGGCAGAGGTAGCACCGGGCCTCCCCCAAGGTGTAATGGACCCAGTACTGGGCCCCTTGATGGGGCACCAGGAATGACCCCTCGAGCGCCTCTCCGCCACGCGCCACCGCCGGCAGCAGCTGCAGCTGTACTTGCCTGCGGAACGAGAGGACGTGGCGGAGGGCGGGGTCCTTGCAGCCGAGGGGAAGCGGGCTGATGGTGGAGAGGGGCTTCCCCAGGGAGGCAAGGAAAGGCAGAAGGGCGGCATTGGGGAGGAAGGGTGGAACAGAGGACAAAACCACCTGTACGCCCAGGTCCTCCAGGGGCTCCACAGGGACGTGGATGCCCCCCACCGCCAGGCCCGTCTCCACCGCCTCCTGGGCGGCGGCCTCTGAGGCAAGGAAGAAGACCACCTTGCCGTACATACGGGAGGCCGCCACCACGGCCGTGGGCCCCACCACCCGTGCCATCGCCCGCACGTAGGTTTCCACGTGGGGCGAGGCAGGCACCAGGAGGCACTGGACCCCATGCCTCCTGGTAAGGGTGGGGAAGGGGCCCCGGCCACCTGGGATGGTGCTGAAGGCGGTGGTCAGGGCAGGTGTCTTGGCAGCGGCAGGCGGGGGGCCCGCGGCCACCTGGGCGTACGTCCTGGGGGTGCTGCCGCCCCCAGAGCTGGTGGAAGAGACAGTGGGAGGGGATAGAGGGAGAGGAGGAGGGGCCCCAGCCAGGGGAGGTGTCTCCTTCCGGGCAGAGCCTTTGCCCTTCTTTTTACCCCCCTGATTTTTCCTCCCGACCGAGGGAGCACCCCCAGATTAGGGGGGGCAGGAGCCGTGGCAGCAGCAGGGTCCCTGGCGTCCCCACCAGAGTCGTCCTCCACCCGCACCTGGGGAATGACTCCTGGTGGCTCAGCGGGGGCAGCAGGACCGGTTGTTGAGGGCAGGGACGGGGCTTCGGGGTGGGAGAGTGGGGCGGGAGTGTTTATGGAGGGGGTCCCAGTCCCAGGCACACCCACCATCCTGGGAAGGAGTGGGAACGGTTCGATGGGGGGGGAGAAAGGAAAGGTAGGGAGAGTATGGGGGGAGGGGAGTGGAAAGGGGGGGAAGGAACGGTGTAAGAAGGGGAAGGGGGGGGCGTGACCGCTCCTCCCCGCTAGGCTGGAAGCAGGGGAGGAGGGCACCAACAGAGGGGAAAAGACAGGGGGTCAAGCCAGGCAGGGGGAGATGCACTCACCAGCCGAAGATGGAATGTCGGTGGCTCCTCCAGCTGCACTGGGGGGGCGAGGGGCCTGGGGTGTCAAATGAACTCAGGAGGAGGGGTGCAGTGTGTGAAGGGGGGGTTAACAAAATCAGGGGAGTCAATTAAGGGAGGGGAGGGCCATGGGTGCTGCCGGAGCACACGGGCCGGGGGGGGGAGGGAGCTACAGGGGTGGGGGAGGAGGAGGATAGGGTCAGGGTCCCCCAAATGTGGGGGCCAGGGCAGGGGGCAGCAATAGGGGAGGAGCAGGGGAAAAGAAGGGGCAGGGATGCCCCCAAACACAGGGGGCTGAGAAGGGGGCAGCAGCAACAGGGGAAGGGGGCTCGCGGCAGCAAAGGGGGAAGAGGCAGCCAGCCAAGGGAAGGGAAAGGGAAGGGGCCTTTCGGCAGCTGCAGGGGGAGGGTGGAGATAGTAGCTGGGGGGGGGGTGGAGGTGGAAGGGCCACACACTCACCCCCTCCCTCCTCTGGCCCCGAGTCTCTCCTTTGAAACATCTTTGTTGTTGTCCTGTTTGTGAACCTCTCTAGATGCCATGGGAGGAGCTTTGTTTTCTAACTTTGTAGCTTTCTAATTGACATTTTTGCTACTGTCTAGCTTTTAAAATTCAATTTGTGTTTTGGGAACATAGGAAAGTGATTGTTCTTTCAACCTTGGCAGAGAATAAGCCCTGTGCATTTACTCTGCTCTCAAAAAACAAGATCCATGAATTCTGGTGGGTTAAAGCTAGATGGGCCCAGACCCACCAGAATTTGGAGGAGCCTTGGAGGGATTTTCCTTCCCATCCTTTGTGATGGACCTGTCTTCCTCCCATTCTATAGACCTTGACCTTCATCCCAAGTGAGACCATCTAGCAGCAATCAGCTCTGTGCTGCTGCTCTGCTTCAGATTCACTTGTATGGCTCGGCACAGGACCCAAAGAAGATCCTGCATTAATTCATCCCTGGTTAACTATCAATACTGTACTGATTATGCGCATGCAAGTCAAAGAAAATCACCCTGTCATCTATTTTAGCATTTTCAATAGCATCCATGACTGGCATATCTAGGTGCTGCACAGGACAGGATAGGAACCTATTTTCTTTCTATAACTGTGGCATCCTTAATGCATCCTTCACAGTCACCACCTCATCCACATCTTTTTTTCTTCTTCTAATTATCAGTGATGCATAAAAAGATGGAGGTTCAGTTAAGCACCCAAAGTTGAGCTGCTTCACTTTGTATGGGAGCAATTTTGCGGCATGTTCTCTTGGCTGTAGGCTAAAAACCGTTAAGTTGCTGCTCACGCTAAATGATACCTTTTCTCTTTAGCAACTATTAATGATATGGAGCACTGCTTAGCATCCACTCACTTGTGCACATATTTTACATATAGCCATGCCTATGACATTCCTCACCACATTACCTGAGGACCTTTCTTTTTTTCTCATACATAGCTTCTTCTGGCGATGAATTCTTCTGGGGCTACGTGGCTGTCTTTCAGATGAAAAAGTCCTGATGCCGTAGCTGAATAATGTTACTGTCTGCAGTGAGGCACTTCCTCCCCACTGCCTGTGCTTCCTAAAATGATTGACAAGAAGAAATTAATAAAACCAGAGATTATGCAAGGTAACTGTGAGGCCACTTCTAATTCCATCGCCACCTATGACAAAGTTTCCAAGCTTCTGCATGCTCAGGCCAACACTTTGGCCCTTTCTCCTGCCCATGACATCTTGCCAAGACCATGATGTACCTTCCACTGCTTTCCAAATTCATGTAATTCTGTGTTCTCTAGTAATACACTTACATGGGCTGGGAAACCAGCAGCTGAAGAATTAACTTCCAATAGTGAGAGGAGGTGAATGTTTAATGAATTTAGTCATTGCAGTGGCCTCTTGGTACTTGAATTGGGGCTCATTCAGACTGGGAACATGCACTGTGTTAAAAATGTGTTAGCTGGTCAGTGTAAAACATATTTTTAAACATTACTGCATTGTTGACACTAAAGACTACATGGTATTTAACCTTGTGTTAGAATCTTTTCTAACAGGAAGCATTTTTTCAGTATAGACAGGCTTTAGACAGGATTGCAAATGGAGAATAACGCTCTGGCTGGAAAGTTATATGGTGCAAAGTCTTTGGAAATGCTAGGCCTTGTGCTGCTGCATAGTTTGTACACTGCTACTGATGAAGGAAATAATGCTATCTTCACTTCTTGTTTTTGTTTAAGTGGGCACTATCATGATGATAATCTCTCTCATGCCATTTCCTTCTAGTCCAAACCCAAACAGTACTAGCTAGCTAGAGAACTGAATTAAAGCTATAATCATTTGAAACAACAAAAGGTAAAGCAAGAACTGAGTTTTGTTTTGGCTCTGGTTTGAAATGTCTTGCCTAGCTATAGTTTAATTCTATTTTGCACTCGTTCTGTGGCAGGTGGTTGCATCCTATGTAAAACAGGGTGCTCTGTCTTGATGCCATATTACATAATAAACGGTCATATTCCTCCCCACTAGGTGTTTCCGGCAATGTAATTTTCCTTCATCTCACTTAGAGTAGCTGGGGCTAGAGTCACAAGGGGGACATAGGAGCCAAACTGCCCCTTTAAATGCCTAAGGCCCACATTCAGGCACCACTAGTATTCACAAAATCACCACTCAGCTGCCAGTACCACTTAACCCACTAGGCAATTAAGCTGCCACTGGTAAATTTCCTTAGGTACTTAAATTTCTGCCAGTGGCACAGCTGCCTAAGTCCTGACCCCCACTAGCTGCTCCGCACCCTGTCTCATACCTAGCTAAGACCCAGCAGGATTCACAAACTAGCGAGTCCCCTGCCTATCTCGGCTGCAAAGCCCAATCTGGCAGCCAAGTTCTGAGCATGTCTAACCTGCACAAAAGACATTGGGAAAGAAGAGATTCTGCCTTTATATCCAATAGCCTAGTGATTACGGCATGCAGCTAGGCAACTCAGCTCAAATACTCACTCTGCCTGATTCGGAGCAGGGACCTAAACCCAGGTTTCACCCTCCCATGTAAGCTCCCAAACTCCTGAGCTATTAGCAGTGCTTAATTTGTGCCAGGGCTGAGCCCCAGCAACTCTAGGCTTGGCAGTTCATAGCTTGCTACATCAGTTATGAATGTAAAAAAAAAAATGCTTGGGCCCCAGCAACAAATTGCTTGAACCCCAGCACTTCTTTCATTACCAATAAGCACTGGCTATTGGGTGTTCTGGGGTGGGAATCCCTCCTGTTGAAGCTAGTCTACTTTGTATGAATTACTTAACTAGCCACTGGAGCAGGGACTCAAGTCTCCTCCCTTCCAGGATAGTGCCCTAACAACTGGGCTATAGAGTCATTCTTACTTGCTCTCTGGCTCCCATGTAAAAAAACTGCCCTCACCTCCATCCAGTACTGTAGTAAAATTGATACTGGGTGCTAAATGCTAATTATATGGGAGACAAGTGGAACTAGGAGTACTGGACATTTAATTTCTCCTAGGCCTCAAGATTTTGCTTTAGCTGGTCTCCATTGACTGAAGAAAAGATAAACTAAGAACATCGGCCCCCAAAAGGGTACTGTAGTCACTTCTGTCACATCAATGACCTTTTCAAAGATGAGTGGACTGAGGAACTTAACAACTTAACATAGTTCATCCTCCAATTTTGTAGGCTGCGATTATTGTTGTAGCTTCACCACGTTAGCAACTGACTCTGTATTAAGGCTTACAGCCAGAAAGCATTTTACTCCATATTTCCTAATTAAAGGTTCTTTGCTCCTAAGAATGTTTGCTATGGAATTTATTGCAGAGCTTCTAAGGGGCTTGGCCAGCAGCTGCAAAAAGAAATAAAAAAAATAGCCTTTCAACAGGATGTTAAACCCCTTATCATTAAAGATCTTTTAGCACTTTTCTGAACAATATGGGTGTTAGACAATGTCAAATTCCTTTATTGGTGATTACTGCACATTAGTGCTACCTTAAAAATTTCCCTTCAGGTTGCAGTTGGGTTCGGTACCCGTTTACTGTCCTAACTTACCATGTTCTGCTTCTAGCAATGCCTGTAATTCAGCAGTATAGTGGCTGGGGTTGTGCGTGTGTGTGCAAAATTTATAGAGCACTTTGGATTCTTTTGAGATGAAACATTTATTTTTCTAGTTGATATGCTTTTCTTGCATAAATACGTTCTGTAAAACACACATCGCTCATTAACATAATAGACATTTTATGTCTTCCAAATTTCTAAGATACTGATACTTCAGTACTAAGGCTTCAATCCTGCAAATACGTGTGTGTGTGTGCATGCGCACGTGTGTTTGTGTGCACGCACAAACACACAAGGGCATGAGGGAGGGCGGGGGCAGGGGCATGAGGGGGGCGTGCGTGCAAGGGAGGGCGCGGGTGGGGGCGCGAGGGAGGGGGCGGGCGGGGGTGCACGTGGGCGGGGGCGGGCGGGCACAGACGCGCACGCGCGCGCACAGACGCGCACACGAACACAAACGCGCGCACGCTCACACAAGTGCACACAAGCGAGCGTGTGCACGCAAGACATCCATTTCACACCGTTTTAATGGTGCACTATTAAAATTGTTTACTTCTATTTATTTCTTATGTTGTTGGTGGAGGAAAAGAGTATTCAACTGTAATTTTTTTTGGTTGCAAGGTTTTTGTAAGTATCTAAAGTTGGATAATGTAGGATGCATAAAGAGATATTGAAGTTACTGTTGAACAATAGACAGGGCCACCTTTCCTTTGGGTGGGTTGTAATATATTTTTATTTATTTGTATTACAAAAACAATGAGGGGCCCTGATCAGGGCCTATTGTGGCAAATACTGTGCAAATACAGAATGAAAGATAGACCCTTCCTCCAAAAGCTTACAAGACAATCACATGACACACTAACCTACAGCAGTGTAGCATTCTCTATAAGAACCCATCATTTTGTATGTGTCTTACCAGGCAGAGTGGATTTCTAACCTGTAGACCTGAGAAAAATTTGAAATTTGCAGTATCCTTTTGTGAGAAAGGGCTGGTTGCCTTCTCTGAAAACTGAAACAAGAATAGACCAACTTGTTCTCCTTTAGGGCATAACTTGCTTCTTAAATAGACCCTGATACTAGTCAGTTTCTTTATTTTCATACTACTACATTTCAACTATATCAACACAACCAAGTGGTATCTACCTTATGTATATGTATGCATGAATGAAGACAAATTTAGCGGAGTTAGATAAAGAATGTGACTTTATTTTCTAATCATTTCTCAAAACATGGAACCATACATCCGCTCTACTGAAATATGGTGCCACTAAATCACAAGAAACAGCATGTGGAGTTCCTTTCCTCACAGAGGTTCGCAGGGCCAGGCCTCCACTTGCCAGGTGTCACTTAAAGACCAAAGAAAGGCGCTGACGATAGGAAGAATCCAGAAGAGAGGGCAAGAGTTACGTTCAGAGAGCCCTAGTTCCTGGTAAGGAGCCTTTCGTTCCCGTCGCTTGTCCCACACGCTCCTAGGACACAGCCGCAGCCCGGCCTCGGAGGCAGCGGGGAACTCTGCACACATGGCAGCAGCTGCCGCCGCCCCAGCTCACGACTCCGCCTGGCGCAGAGCGGGAGCGGGCGAGGACCGGGCTCGGCTCACGAGCGCGCTGCAGGCGCGGTTCTGGGCCGCGGCGGAGTCTGCTGGAAGCAGGCCGCGGCCGCGGCTCTTTTTGAACGAACCCCGCAAGGCAGCAGAGGCCGCCCCAGCCAGCCGCCGGTGACGGGACAGAGCGCAGCCCCAGCCGGGGCTGACTGACCCGCGCGACGGGAACGGTCTGAGGGGGCAGCGAGGCTCCCCCCGGCACCAAGCCACCTGAGCTGAGGGCGCGGACCCTTCACGCTGGGGGGCGGCTCTTCCCCCTGGACAGAGTGTGGGGGGTCTCCCGCCTCGGCCCCGCACCCGCCTCCCCGCACCCGCCAGCCGGGCCCGCTCCCCGCACCTTTCCGGGGAGCTCAGCGCTGGCAGCAGGCGCGCAGCGTCGGCGCCTCCACAGCCCGCGCCGCCGGCAGGGGCCGGGTCTCGCGCGGGGCGGCAGCGGTTGGCTTCCCGTGGGGGAGGGGCGGGGCAGCCGCAGCCCGCGCCAGCCCGCGCCCCTCAGCCCGGGCATCTGCCGCCTTCGGCTGCGCCGAGTCCGCCCGGAGCTGGCGGGGCCCCGCCGGCGGCGCTCGGCAGCAGCGACGAGGCGAACGTGAAGGCGGCGGCCGGAGTCTGGCTAGGGAGGGCAGCGGGGCTGGTCGCTTCCCCGCCCCAGGGCGACCCTGGGCGGTCCCGCAGAGGGCGGGCGGCCCGGGCTCGGCCGCTTTGCGGGACTGTGCGGGCGGCAGGAACGCGGTTGTTCCCTAGGGTGACGCTTCCTGGCCTCGGCGGCCAAGCTTCGCCCCTTCCCCGCTCCCCGGGGTTCGGCGCCTGCAGCCAGGCTCGCGCAGCTGGCCCAGCTCTCCGCGCACGCCCATGCGCTCGGAGTTAAATGAACCCCCCTTCTCCGGAGGACTTCCATGCCCTGCTTTTTGGGGGGATGCATTGGCCCTGTTCAGCCCGTAGCACATCAACGTGCTTTGCACGATGCTCCTCCAAGTGAGGGCCGCCCTGATCAATTCTGCACACGCAAGACCGCGGTTGAATCCCGCTTTCAGTACACAATTAAAATCGATCTGAATTACGGAGCAGCCCGCACCGCCGCCGTAATTTCGGGTGATGAAACTACGGCGGGGGCTACTTTATTTTGGGCAGCCAAAAAGGGGTACTTTGATAAGAGACACAGCGCATAGGGTTAGCAGCATGGTTAGCGCTTGAGCAAATCCTGACCCTGTGCTACTGCGGAGGGAATCTGCGAGTCACTTATGCAACCAGAGCTGCAGTAGACGGATGAACTGCAAATTTGGGAGAGAACTGGTAAATGTTTCACAGATTTGCTATCATACAATAATTCACTGGACATCAGGAGTTCAACATATAAATCTCCCTGATGGTAGAATTATGCTTTGAATTTTTATACCATGTCATTTTTTCTTATTGCACCCTATAGGAGAATTTGCTGTGCATTAGCGCTATGGCTTATAGCAATTTCTTGTCTAAAATTTTTCCTTCAAAGGAAAAGTGATTTAATAATCCACTTTTCATTAAAGAAACAGAAATCTGCTGCCAATCTGTAATGTGAGTGCCTCATTCCAAGGGCAGAGTTCCAACAACTTCATTTGGAAAAAAGTCTGCTGCTTCAATAATTCATAAAAGCATTGGCATCTATCCCATTAAACTAACAGAAGAAGAGAAATAGTCCTATGCTCAGAACAGTCCCTCGTTTCTGAACTATTTATATGTGAAGGGCTATCATTTTCCCAAGCTCAAATGTAATCCCCCTGTGTATGTGTAGATATGCAGGTTAACCCAAAAGAATAAGACACCGATTTTGAAAAAGAAATAAGCTTTGCTTATTTTGCTTAAGAACTCAGATTTGATTTTCAGAGCCCTTCAAAAAAAATTTTTGTTTTAAATACATACACAGCCACACCTTTACCCTCATTCCTCCACCCGACCTTCTTAAAAGGCTTCTAAGGATTTTTTTAAGTAGCACTGGTATTTTCATTAAAAGGTTTAAACAGCAATGGTAGTGTCAAAATTCCATCCGAATCAATTTCCTTCCTTCCTTTTTTTCACCCACCTACGTCTTTCTCAAAGTGATATGATTTTGAATGACTGCATATTAAAAGATGTCTTAAGCCCTTGCTCATCCAGTTGATATACCAAACAAAATGCTGCAGACTGATCTGGACCCAGCAATTTCTGCCATTATCTGGATTCTTACACAGCACCCTTAGAAAATGTATTAAAGGGGACTCCACTAATTAGGTATAGCTCCTGCACATTGCTAGCTCATGATGCTGATTGTTAAAATTGTTTTATTATCCAGGAAGGGAATGTTTTCAAGCAGCAGAGCTAATGGTCCATTCTAAAAGAGACAATACATGATTTGTTTTAAGAAAATGATGAGCTACTTGTGATGTCAAGTGCTACTCAACATGAGTAAGGGTGGTGCAATCTGGTCCTGTGTTATGTGCTTAAATACCAAGAGTGCTTTAAAAATGCCTGAGATAGCTGCATTGTACTAAATCCAATGAGAAATGCAACACATTCGGTGAGGGAATGAATCCAGTTAGATAAGCAGATGCAAATCGCTTCCAAAAGTCTATAAGAAATTTCACAAGCTGATGCCAAATGCTCTTAAGGGCTCTCTTCCTACTTGACTGTTGCAGTCAGTAATCCAGTCTATGATTGATTAATCTGAACCAAGGCAGGTTTTCACTTTTTGAGCCGTCTCCCCATTTGAGCTACAATTTTTGGTTGTGCCCTCCCCCAACAAAAATAGACAATTACTCTTCCCTCACCCCTCGGATTTTCAGGATGTGGGAAGGCATGTGCGATGGTCTCTGCGGGCTGAACCAGTGCTGGGTTCGGAGGCTGCCGGGAGCAGAAATCAGCATGGCCACAGCAGATGCTGACACTGACCCACAGGCTGGGTGGCCCCCTGAGGTGACTCAGGCTGGAGGTGGTGTTCCTACCCTGCCATGCGGGGCTGGCCCAAGTCTCACCTGGGATTGCTGCTCATCCCCGAGCATTCTTCTCCATCCCCTGTAGGGAGGCACGCCCCCCCAGTTTGAAAATCGCTGGTTTAGACTATATGTGGTGGAATCATGCAATAGAGGCTACATTGCAGCATCCTAAACAAAGTATTCTTTTTGGTCCTATAGCCAAGTCTTGTATCTTCTGTATCATGAGGCACATCATTGTCGCCAAGGTAAGCAGGTGGCTTGTGACAGAGAAAATGGGAAAGAACTGTTCCAGCTGTTACAGGGCCTGGTGAATCCAGACCATCTCCATTAGCTTGCAGAGTGGAGCACTTCCCCTTGTGGAATTATTACTTGCATAAAATCAGTCCAATTTGGATGGCAGAACCATAGACAGAGAGGAATGGGGCAGGGTGCAAATACACTGTCTTCTCTGATTTAGTTTCAGTCAGTGACAATTACAAGGTTTTTGGAAGTGCTTGAAGAGTTCTGGGCTATGAGCTGTGGATACACGTTCTTGATGACTTGTGGCCAGTAGAGAGGCACAGGGAGTCCATTACTGGAAAAGATCACCAATGCCTCCATTCAGAAGGACTAGTGCTAGAAAGGGGATTTGTTAGGTTCTGGCTCAAAAAATTCTCTTGATGATAAGAATCTCATCAACTATTGACCTTTCTCCAATTCTCCTCTTTAGTGAATATTGAGAAGGTTGTGGTGAAGCAATTCTGTAAAGTCCTTAGATTTCCTGGATATCCTGAAAATATTTTGAGCTTGGAAACTGTATGGATCTTGTTGATTGATGATCATCTTCTGGCAAAGGATGAAGACTAAGTATCCCTACTGATTTCTTTAGGTTCATGAGCAGCCTTTAAGATTACTGACCACGAGGTATTGTTGATATGACTTTGACTTTAGCTGTGAGTTTAGCTTAGAGTTCCTCTGGAGTGGCTTCCCTCTTTTGTGTCTGAGATGACTCAGAATGTAATAAATTGATTGCTCATCTGCCTCAAGGGCTCTCTTTCCTGTGGTGTATTTGCTGGATTATAATTAGTATGTATATTTATTTTTTAATATATTTTTCAGTTTCTTGATAATCCTAATAAACAGAAATTAGAAAATATACATCCAATCAAAATGAACAATATTGAAATCATGTTAACTCAAGCAAACACTGAAACAGAATAAAAAGGAAAATGTAAAAGGGAAATTAAATGTTGGTGAAAAAGATACAGTAGTATTGTTACATTTAAAAAGATTGCTTTGGACATTACAAGTGACTATAAAATACTACATTGTACTATAAAACACCCCCCCCCACACACACACTTTATAATCTGATTTTAAAAATACACTTCAGATAACTTTGTATTTTAAAGATGGATATTCCAAAACCATTCAATATTTGTTAACCTGATTCTGTTTTTATTGAAGTTAATGGTAAAGCTCCCAATGACTTCAATAGGAGCAAAATTAGGCCAACACTAAGCACTTTTGAAATTTCCATCCCAAATGTTTTACCATTACAAGTACAAAGTTTCATGACTGCAGAACAATAAAGTATGAAATCAAAATAGAAAGACTCATCAAATCAATCTTTCTGATCTGGAAGTTAACAAAAAACCATTAGAGCCAAGCCCTATTCCCAAGGCACGTGAATTTCTGTGTAATTTTCCGTTATTTAGACTTGCACCAAGAGGCTCAGATAGGAACACTTTAAAATTATCTAAATAAATTAAAAATATATGTATTTTGAAATTTATTTAGCATAATGGCTATATGATTTGGAGATATCAGAATGCAGGTCTGTGAAAAATAAAGTAAATAGTTTCTTCTTCAGTAGCATGAAACACATAAGGGCAGGACTGTGCATAGCACATGATTATTTATGGTAGTTATGGAACCCAAACCCTCTAAGGAGTGTCCAGAAATTAGCATTAGGTTCTTTAGTTCAGAAATGTTAACTTTAGATTTATACATACAAAACACATAGGAACATTTCAATCAATCAGTCTCTCATCAACTAAAGCGGGATGGTGGGATTTATTTCACCTAAAGGGGGGAATAGCTGGCACTCTTGAGATTAACCTTTTAAGCAAATTTCTAACAGAAATTAAGTGAGGAGTGCTGACATTATCTGGTTTGGAACTCTACCATCTGAAACATGATTTGGAGTTAAGCAGATTTGAGAGCATGTGAGAATATCAAAAAGCACCTATTAATTGTTACATCCCTCAGACCCAATTTGCCACTTTTCTAAGGTTAGGATGTGTGAATCTGACAATTTTTTCTTTATACTGCATATAATTGGTGAAGGTTGTGCTCTAATGGCTATTGCACATCCTGTCTTCTACTGTAGGGGAGAAAGCAGTGTAATACCAAACTTCCATACAGCTTTTTAAAAACTTCATAAAAATTCAAGTATGTATATCATTATCTAGAGTAATATTTTTCAACGACCTGTCTGTGTACAGGCGCTGGTCCCAGAGATCTCCCTGACAGAATTTAGCAAGGCAGCAACCTGGTTCTTGGTATCAAAAATGTTTAGAAACACTGATCTAGAAGAAGTTTAACATACAGCAGTATACTTTCACAGTTAAAATGTTGCTGGTGCTGACTCTAAATCCTTTAAAGAACACACAATCTTCCACATAAAACAAGTGCATGCTCATCTTTAGACCTAGCAAAATATATTGCATTCCATTTCCAACTGCTTTGGGCATTGGTATTACATACCTTTAAAATAGATTTTTACAAAGGTACATTTAGAATGAAGTTTTCATTTCTGGACACTCCAAAAAAGAGCTAACAATGTAATAAGAAGTCCTGATCTTTCATTGCTCTAACACTGTCACGTCCCATCTCTTCCCCTATTGTTTATAGTCACCTCTTGTGTTATTCTTTATTTAAAGCCTGATCCTGTGGGTAACTGTGTGCCATCAATGACCAGGACACTCCACACCTCTAAGCACCTTAGAGCAGTGGTTCCCAACCTTTCTGGCTGTAAAAATATAATTTTTACAACCCTGAAGGGCCACCAGTCTCCGTCAGCATCGTGCCCATCCGCACTGCAGCCAGAAGCAAGGAGTTCAGCAAGGGTCTCCCCTCCCCCTGGCTGCAGCAAGGAAACCATCTGCTCCACCTGGGTCCATAGGCGGTGGCACCCTTCTGCAACCAGGGGGATATGCGATCAGTGCTCCCCTCTCTCCCTCCAGCAGGGACCAGCACCTAGAGACCCAGGCAGAGCGCTTTGCTCTCTGCTGGAGCTAGGGGAGGAGAACGCCAATCTCCCGTGCAGCCTGCTGCAGCAGGGAAACCGTGCACTCCACCTGGGTCCCTAGGCAGCAGTTCCCTTCTGCAGCTAGGGGGATGGGAGATCAGTGCACCCCTCCCTCTGTTGCTAGCAGGGACTCAGTTCCTAGGGACCCAGATGGTGCATTTTGCCTAGCTTCCTGCTACATCCAAGGGGAGGGGAGCACTGAACTGCAGTCCCCTTGGCTTGCAGCAGGGACCCTGCACCAGAAACGCACTGTGCCTGGGTACTTAGATAGTGGCTGCAGCTCCCTTCTGCAGCCAGGAGAATGGGAGATGAATGCTCCCCTCCTACTCCAGCAGGGATTCAGGCAGAGCGCTTTGCCGTGCTCCCTTTTGGGAGTGATGAGGGCAGGGGTGGTGGTGGGGGGGTGATTTCCCGTCTCCTTGGCTGCAGCCAGAGAAAGGGGAACCGTAGGCCATGAGTTGGGAACCACTCACTAACTGCCTTATAGGATTGAGAGTTAAATCAAGTGCCACAACAAGAGACTCCTTGGACCGAGGCACCAGCCATTTAATTGATCTATAAAACCTGCATAATTAGATTTGAAACTAGGAAACATGAATTTTTTACAATCTAGAGAAAAGTCAGCTAAACCAGAGAAATTTTTTATTGCACAAAATAAATTATATAGAAAACAAAATGCAACAAAACAAGTTGTATTTGTAGGCTGCACAACAGATGTTACAACATGGATATATTTATTGCTTTCAGAAAGGAGCAATTCAGTGCTAGTAAGCAGATTAGTTATACTTCTTGCTCATCTAGATTTTTCATAGGATTAATTCAACTGGGCTAGAGGCATCTTGCAGCATATGCACCATACATAAATGTAATTTACTATAGCAATAATGAAGGTGCTGTAGACATTCTTGACATTAACATGAAGCACTCAATATAACCTCACTGGTACTGAAGCATACATACAGTGACAAACACAGAAACAGTTACATATCAAATATATTTAGTAGGTAAGTTCTTAAAATGTCCATTTAAAGAGTTTGCATGAGCTACTTCACTAAAATTTACCCTTTTTACAAATGTAGATAACTCCAAACAAACTCACTTCACTCTGCATCAAAATACAACAAAGATCAGATTTTGCCAAAATGAAGTCTAGTACCAACTCAGTACCTAATTATAGAAGTGTTCTCTACTTCTAGTGTAGTTACAGGCTTATCATCCTTTTTCAGGACAACCCTATGTTTTTTAAGGGTTATGACTCAGCTGAAAAGAATACTTCAGACTGACCTTTGGCATTGCTGGGGGAAACTACAGTGCTTGTTTTACACACTTTTAACAAAAATACGCATTTGGTTGTTTAAAAATATATATATAGGACTGCAATATATATTCTACATATCTATTACATTTATAACTCAAACTGGTTTGAGCTCCTAAAATGCTACTTTGTACACCCTGAGATGGTGAGATCCCATTGATTTAATATGGACATAGCTATTAATGGTATTTAACAAGAAATTTAAGAAGTGTAAAATATTCAAATTGTAATATGTTTTAAAAATACTGACCACTTTAGGAACTTAAGAAAAGCATAAGTGTATTAATATGGTAAAGGTTTTACCAAGTATTTATCTATTGAATGAAATCCTCCCACTATGTAATTAAGTAAATACTTACTATGTAATTTACTCTGGACTCCTGGGCTTACAGCTACAATACATTACAAACTTCTGGAAGCCTAACATAAAAAGATTAAGTGTAACTCATGTTAGAAATCTGACAGACTCCACAAAAGTAAGGAAATTCAGAGGTATGGTGAGAACTCTTGGCCATATTCAAATCTGTTACATGAAAGAGAAAGCAAAGAAATACCATTAAAATCAAACCTTGAGCTCTGACCCAGCCGCGAGATCTGTTAGTGTGAACCCATGCAAAGTCCCATTATGTGAAGAGTTTGGATTTACATGCATGGAATTGAAATCAGAATCTGGCCATCTGTCTTTAACAACCATGTGGTAGAATTAATTTGGAATGGTTTGTATGCTGCTGGGTTCTTTTAGAAGTTACATACACTACAGAACAAGCTGGTACAACAAAATGGGTTAAGAATGGCATTTCAGCCATCATTTCAATTTCCATGGTTCTGTGAGATTAAGTCCTAATGTTATTTTAATGTGTTTTTTTGTGTTTTCATAAAAGCATTTTTAAAAGTACAGTTGGTATAAATGACTATTGTACTAGTAACTCAAAAGGTGCAATAGTAACATGCATATGTTCCAGCAGCAGTTTCCTAAAATTAAAAAATACTGAGTATCAGATATGTCCCACTGCACTAGGAAAATACTAATTGCATCACATATCTGGTATGTCATTTTCATTCAGGGGGAATTTGCTATTAAATAGTGTAACTACTGCTGTCTAGCAAATCTGTTGTAATTTTAGACATTTTACAGATTGCATAAACTGTAAATGGACTGCGTAAATAATGTATACCTTAAAACATCCATTGAAATGTGACCCTCACAATGAAATTATTAAAAAAACTTTGCTGTAAGACAACAAATACAATAAAGTAGGAATGTAATAAGGTAGGAAGAAACTAATATCAAAAATGAAAAAACAGCACCGTCATTTGTTATGCAATCAAGTTGTTGAGAATGTAGACATTTTTTGTAGCATGATCAGATATACTCGGCTAAGTTCAGGTATAAAATGCATTTAGCCCAGCTGTAACAACTATACAGCTTTATACAGAATAAACATTCCATAAATCAACTGAAAATGCATTTAAGCACAAAAATAAAAATATTTAAGTGATTCTCTAAGCAGCATTTTGTTTTTTCAAAACATAAACATAGATATTGGACTGATTAAATATCTACAAGTGCTTTTCCTTTACAAAAATACATATATTTTTATTAGTAGGCTAGACTAAGTCATTAACAATGACCTGGTATTTTTTTTTTCACTTCAATTTGAATGATTTATAAGCTAAATTTTACAACCACAAAAAGGTTTATTTGTAATAAGGTGTTACCACTTTTGACAAAAAGCTTAAAATATTTTATATTTTAAAAGAAACTTAGCAACATAACATTACAATATGTTCAATGATCTCTTAAGTATTGTGAGGGCTGTTGTATTAAACTGATGACAAGATGCAAGGAAGAATTAAAACGTTACTGCCCACCACAAGCTCCTTTCTTATCATTAATTACTTGGATCACAGCTTATATAAGGACACTTAGGCCCCCATCCAAAACATGCTATTTAGAGTACTCTGTACAGACTATTCAGTAGCCTGGACCATCGAACAAATCAGGCTTTGCATTGATTTTAAAAAAATGCAAAATGTTTTCTTTGAGTTTGCATTAGGCAAAAAAAATTATAAATTATGCATTGCTTAATGTTTGTTCCAGGAAGTTTCCATTCCAGAAAAAAAATAAAATTAAGAGCCACTGCAATTTTTTAAAGAGACAGATTAAAAAATTTCTTTAAATAGTTGTTCTGTTATTTTCCAGTTTAGTTAAGGACTATCCTGGAAAAGAAATGCAAGAACTTTATCAATTTTTTAAATTTTATACTGCACAACACATAAAATAATCTTGACTTCTTTGCTAATCAATAGTCTGATATTACTGAAAGCAAGGTCATTTGCTAAAAAAATAGCTATAAAATCTGTAAAATGTACTTTAACATCTTTTTCATGTTTAACATCTTTTCAAAGTCTGTCCTTTTCACCCTCCAAAAATTCACTGAACTACAGATAGAAAACCCAAAAGTAGGTTGGTGAATATTTTGTGCTTTGGAAGGTTTATGAGATTGACAGCGCACTGAAGTATTTTATTCGTTCACAGGCCAGGTATAGCACAGACATTAGTAATGCAAGCCTTTATGCTTCTTTTTGTTAACAGACATTAGCCATGACCTAGAGGGACCACTCTTTCTGCCCATGACTGGTAAACCCAATTCTTATGCTAATTTCCATAATGTATGTTATTCAGAAATTGACAGGTATGCCAAACTCTAGTTTAGCAATAAACAGCTACCACCAGTAACACACATTTGTTTGATACCAGATGCACTACACTTACTAGATGTCCACTCCACTCCTCAAAGGAAAATGACAATGTTTTATTCCAAGTCAATTTCTGGATGATTGACCTTTGGTATTAAAAAATCCCTTACAACTATTAGGCAAGCAGATTATTCATAAAAATATAGCTGTTTTTTTTTTTAAACAAACTTTGTGAATAAATTAAAAATCTGACAGGCAGATACACGGAATAATTTAAGTCAATCAGAATTTAGTTTTCTAGTAAAAAGGTACAGTAGGCAACTTTGACTGTACTGCGCCAAAATCCCGCAGACACATCAGCAACATTTACATTACTAACCACCTGTTATAATACAAAAGTTATAGGAACAGATCACCACCACAGAGTAAATGCATCTCACTTTGACAGTAAACATCTGTGCTTCACCTTTGTTTGCAATAGAAAACTCAGACTATAGCCAGCAGCCCAAAAATGTTTTACCCTTTTAAGAATTTTATATATTACACCATTCTCTCCTAATCCTAACCCTTCCTGCTGTACATCACTTTAAGGGGAAAAAAAAATCAAATCAGACTACTTATGTTCATCCCATCCATCCTTTTATGTCACATATTGTTAAGCCTCTTTAAAAGTATCTGCTAGAAAATATATATAACATTTACTGTAAGAAAAACTACATATCATAGCAATATGCAAATTTAATCTAGTGCCTCCCTTTGGTTCTTTCTCAACATAATCATGGAATCTTTATCTTCTGGGATTGGCCTCTCCTACAGTCTGAGACATTAGAGCTGCACTATTCTTTCTACAAGTACATGAGGCAGCTCAGGTTTACAGGGCTTTTCCACACCCATACCACCACTCTTGAAGTGCTTCCAGAGCTGTATGGAAACACTAAATTGATCATTAGTAAATGAAACAAACTTCTTAATGGTAATGACTGGATTCAGAAGTGGCCGTTGTGAAGACACCAGCAGAATGCCTTGTGTTGAAGGAAATCCTACTTAGAAATCCCATCTTAGAGATCCTGAAGTCTCTTTCTCCCCCTCTCTCACCCATCTGAAACATTTGGAATGTACTGAGCAGTAAGAAAAAAAATTAGCAGGGAAGTAAAGATGAGTAAGACAAAGAAAATGTTCCCATTCTCTAAAATTAATAGCATTAATCTATTTTGGGATCACTGTTTGGATCACATTACCACAGAAGGTTGCTTCAACTGAGAAGTGAAGATCAAGCCAACAGTGTTTTATGAAAATGTTGACAGATGACCAGGTAAAACCTTTTCAGATTTTCTCTGTGGTTGTTCAAGATCTTTCTGCCCTGAAAGCCATTGTGGAATGTTAAGTAGGCTCTGATACCTTTGAGACTCCGTTTGTCTACAGGTGAATATGCTTTGGTAAAGCAGGACTTGATCCACCTGGCTGTGGAGGATTTACCTGGTTTAGGCCCTGGCATTAAGGGCCACCCCCAAAAAAAGTGTTCAGGTATTGCACTAATGAATGAATGATCTCCTGTGAAGTACCGGTTGGTTAACCTTGTTTATGAATGCCTCGAGTAGAAAGAGCATTGCTTCTCCTCCTGGAAAATTTACTAAGGCTTTGTGTCTTCTAAGAGCAATGTTTTCTGAGCCTCTTCTGGATGACATGATTTATATTATAAGAAAATACAGGGAATTATATACCATTGATTCAAAGGGCTGGATTGTGAAAGCTTGTAGCATTATGGACAGCTCCTATGTGGCCTGCTTCATTGGAAAATAGATTAACTTATTCTCAGAAGGGAATCTGGCTTACTTTGGCATTTAGACTTCAGCTTCTCATGTCCTAATGTCAATTTATATATGCCATGGTCATGATTCCTTGCTCTTTCCTAAGGCAAACAGTGAAGTCTAAATAAACCAGCCAGAAGGCTCCTGAATCTAGGAAACTGATGCTTTGGAGCTTTTTTTACTTTGTTTATTGTGGTGCTCCAGGTGTGCTCCCCATACTGACAGGCTGACATCAGCGGTCTGGATTTTGGGATCTGGATTGCAGAAGGAGGTTTCTATCATCTTATGGGCTTGCCATCACCACCAAATGAGGGACTGAAATACTCTAGATAGTATCTGCTTTCCTTTGCCTCTCTTGTTGTGATAATTCCAGATTAAGAGAAATCCTTGATGTTTTATCATGTGCAGTCTTGTCCAGGGTGTAATCTCTATGTACAAGACCAGAAGACCAAGGGGCTGCAAGTACAGATACCTTAGAGATTAGTGCCTGGGCCATGTTGAATCTTTCCTATGTTGGTAAGGCTGCATTCAACTCCTAGGTGAATGAAATTCAAAAACTTCAGGAAATTCTCCTATCTGAATATTTTCTTTTTTGTCAGTCAGTTTATTTTCTTTGTCTAAGACTGCTTGGGCTGTCCTGATCTTTTTCTTACTATGAAGTAGTCCCGAGCACTTGAGGGACAAGGGCCATTGCTCCTCACTCCAGGTTGTTGTCTGACTGAAGAAGGATATTCTCCTTCAGGTGTCAGTTCTTCAGGATGGTTTGATGTTTCTAGTTGTCTTTCAAGGTTGGAGGGATGAAAAAGGGATTGGAGGAGTCTGGAACTCCAGAGTGCATCTCTGCTTCACTCTGTTATGAACTCTCCTGTCTGAAAGCAATTAGAATGAGATATCTGGGAAGGACCTATTTTGGATGTAAGCAAACTGTTGCAATCAAACTGAATGAGCTGGAATGGGTTGGACTCATTTCCTGAATTGGGCTTTCTTCTTATGTTCTTACCCTTTTGAGGGTATGAATAAAAGGACCTTTATGCCCTTCAATTTGACTGGAGCAGGAGTGAACACTTTGGCTAGTCCACGTAATTGACTAGCACTTTAACAAGCTTTTCTCCAAACAGGATTCCACTTGTGTGTTTTGAGACTCAGATGACTGACACTGAATAATTATGCAGACTAGGATTTAAATCAGTTAGGGCTTGTCTAATTTGTGGCAAGCCAGGACATGAATATACCCCACCTTATTTTGCCATAGACTAACTGACATGCATTAACATTAATGCAGCTTGATCTAGTTCTATATCATGTCAGCAAAATCCATGTGGACAGTTACTCGACAGTAGGCTATTGCAGTGCAGATTCACACTACAACTTGCAGCCAACTAAATGTTTGTGTAGACAACACATTAGTGTCTGGTTGAACTGGCTGTTGTGGTTTTGCTGTCACCACATGGAATCCCCTTCTCGGACCTTATCACAAATAGATTGCCTCTTGACCTCTGTGGTGATAAGGAAATGGAGAACAATTAGAGCTACGAGCTCAGTGCTATCCCATTTAGAGAGAAAAGCCTGACAAATTTTGGTTCTACAGGCGAGTAGAGACCAAAAGATTCTGGTTGCTGCTGTCCCAAAATCAGCTTTAACAGGTAGGATCACAATGGATAATGTGGGAGCCGTGTCCACCACTCTGTGCTGGAGAAAGTGAATTTAAGTCTTAAAGGAGTGTGACCAAACCCTAAACCCCTATAGAGAAGTCTGAATTGTTTATGGTATTTGCAAGAAGAGAAGTACAGCCAAAATATCTCAGACTAGGGAAAAAGATCAGGATGCAGAATACAAGATTATTGCTTAGGGGAAAATAAAACTGATTCAAGACTCATTCTTTTAAAAAGTTTTTTGTTTGTGAGATACAATATCTGCCAATATTTAAACTGCTTAATTAACAGGAAGTATTTCTTTGATGTCTGCTTGTTTCACTTGAAAGAAGGTTCCATTATGTATAGTTTTATTAAGAAATACTATTACTGAAAATATTGAGACCATTTATAATGCACAGAAAAATATTCTCACTTAAATAGTATGAAGTTGGTCTAAAAATATTCTATATTAGTAATCCATCACTTTCCTTTAAATAACATTTTCAGTAAAACCGGAAGAGTCAAAATAATTTACAATATAAAATTTCATTAAAAAGAAGAATATAGTCACATTTTAGTGACACATTATCTATTTCCTATCTGAGCATACCATACACGGTTAGGGTATGATCCTGAAAACATTAATTTGAGTAATCCTTATTGTAGTGATGAATTCCACTAACTATAGTGGGACTATTCAAATAAATATTCATGTGTTTGCAGGATTGGGCCCTCAGTCAAGGTATTTAATAGTACACAATGTAATGCACATTTCATGCTAATTTAATAAATTTGTATTTTATATGCTTTTGAGATTTTTACAAGATCATAGAATCAGAGAAGATTAGGATGGGAAGGGATCTCAGGAGGTCATTTAGTCCAACACCCTCCTCAAAACAAGATCCCACTCTGTAAACTTTTAATTTACGGTGTTACATAAGATATATACTGCATATAGATTTCTAGTCTAACAAACTGGGGGAAAGGAGGTGGACGTAACTTCTGGGATCTCATTTTAGAAAACACCTGAAACTTGTTGGATAGAGTTAAAGGTGTACAATTAGGGAAAGGGTCTCTTTTTAGCTCTGATCACCCCCACTTGCAGTTGGGTGCCACCAATATGGAAAATTGCATAGTAACTATTGTAAGCTCAGTTATTTTCTTCCTTTGACTGACACTATGCAGTGTCAGTCTATGCAGCCTATGTGACACTATGCACTGTCCGCTATTAAAAGGTTCACATGAAACATGCCTGTATGTAGTAGTATTTATTTTATTTGGACACGTGATTTTCATCAAATACCCATGTGCCCATTGCATTATAATCTGACTTTGGCACTCAAAAGTCTCTGTACGTGCATTCGACTATTCTTACACTTTTCATATTTTTTTAATTGGCACCATGTATCAACAGGGGTAATCACATGTACATATGTGTAGACATGTCACATCTATGCAGCATAAGAAAAGAGGAATTTGCTGCAGGAGAGACAGCACTTGTGTTATTCAAGATACCCATGCAGATATCAGTTTGGTTGGCATCTAACCCCTAAGACAAGCATTCAGTCAAACCACAGGCAGGCACTATGCTGTCATATAAGAAATGCACAATTCTAGGTAGCTAGATCGTATGTTTATAAAAGCATTGACAGCCAGGATTCTCAGCTGGGTACATTGAAAACATATCTGTCCTTAGTTTCCGTACTTATAGTGAAGATTTGACTTCCCTAATCCAGTTAGGAGCTGGATTTAAAACAAAAACAAAATACCCACCATGAAATAACACAGTTGTCAATTCTAAGCAAGACACATTTTTGGCTCTCTGAACTGATAATGCAGAAAATCTTATGAAACATTCAACCCCCCCTAATTGGCCCTCATAATATGGAAAAAAGAATGTTCAGTGGCCATGCTAAATCCAATATAATTTGTTGGTTGGGTGCAATATTTTGTCTCAAAGTGATAAATTTTGTGTTAGAGAAGGTAGGTGAGGTAACATCTTTTATTGGACCAACTTCTGTTGGTGAAAGACGTTTTTGAGCTTATGTAGAGCTCTTCAGGTTCTGGGAAAGGTACTCAGATTGTCATTGCTGAAGTAGAAGATGAAACAGACTGTTAAGCAGAAGGAGTTAACAGGTTTCAAGAGTTCACTCAAGATAAAGTGGACAGTTAACATCTTTGCAGTCCTAAGACAAAGGAGGGTTAGTGAGTTACAGAATGTTGCATTGAGCCATAAATCCAGGGTCACTATTGAGTCCATGTTTTCTCGTGTCTAGCAACGTTATGAATTTAACTTCCCAAGCTCATCTTTTGAAGGTGTTGGGCAGGTTTCCTTTGAGGACTAGCACTGACTGGTCAGAAATTGAGTGATCATTTTATGAAAAATGTTCACCTATATGTAATACGTTTTCCACATTTAAATACATATGGCGAATCATTACATAATTATAACCCATAATCAATGGGCCACATCCTGAAATAAATCTTTTTGAAGCCCCTCTTCTGGCCTTCAAACAACCCTGCAACCTTGCCAAGGTCATCATCGGAAGGAAGCTCCCCACAGACCATGACATACCGACTCAAAGTGGCACCAGACCCTGCCAGAACAGAAGATGCAAAACCTGCAGACATATCTCCACTTCTACAATGATAAATACCTGCCACAACACACTTTTCAAGATCCAGGGGTCCTACATGCATAACACAACGTGGTACACCTCACCCAGTGCACTAAATGCCCCAATAACAAGTGTGGGTGAAACCAGACAATCACTACACTCTGAAATGAACTCTCTCAGAAAAATGATAAAAGACAAAAACCCAATCACTCCCGGCCCAAACACCTTTCACAAAGCAATCACTCCATATCTGACCTATCCTTGTCCTCATAGGAAGCCTGCAACATACCTTCAAAACCTGGGAAATACTCATAACTCTGCTAGAGACTAAAAATTGTAGACTCAAAAGAGACACTGGATTTATGACTCATTATAACAATGTGCACCCCACTAGCCCTCCTTTGTCCCTTGACTGCAGTAGCATTAATTGCCCACTTCATCTTGAATGGTCTCTTGCAACATGTTAACACATTATGTTTTGCAATTTGTTCCATCTTGTATCTAGCTGTGACACTATGAGTAGTCTACCCATACCTGGAGAAGGGCTCTGTGAGCTTGAAAGCTTGTCTTTCACCAACAGAAGTTGGTCAAAGTGTTATCTGACCTACCTTGTCTCTCAAATATCCTGGGACCACAATGGCTACAACACTGCAAACAAATTTTGTGTTTCCTTCTGGTTGTTGAAAACACCTCATCCAAATTTGCCAAACCAGAAAACGTACAGCTAAAGAAATACATTGAGTTTCCCAAACCAACTAAAAATATAAGCTTGAAATATTGCTATTAATTTTATGACACACTGAAACCAAAAGCTTTGAAATATACCTTTCAACATGAAGCCACTTTGAAAATACTCCTGGCATAAAAACAATACTTCTACATTGTGAAGGATATAAAAATGTTAAGGTGTCATTTGTATGTACATGTAAATATTTACAAATAACATCCTATTGCTCTGTTAGAGGAATTTAGTATAATGCAGATAACGTTGATATGCAATAGAAATTTGGACCCCACTCCTGAAAGCTGATCCATATGGGCAGACCTCTGTGTCTGTGAAGAGTCCCATTGCACTTGTAAAAGCTCTGTGTAAGAGCTGAGGTTTACCCACATGGAGCAGCTTCTTAGATCTGCCAAAGAGCATACCATGTACTGGGAAGAAGCGTGCCATGGACTGATAGAGCAAGAGGTGACTAGCCTCTGTAACAAGCGCTTCTGTTGCTATCAACACTATGGGCAAACTAGCCCCAACAGCAGTCAGCACATAGTGCTGCAGAATGGAGTTGCAGAGGGTTTGCCATGCCACTCTGTGTCAGCACATTGTTTGCAATCTTGATCTGCAATGGCAGGATTCCTTAACAGAATGCTGCTGTCAATGTCTCTACCCCCTCTTGTTATGTGGCATTTGGAACACAAATGTAGCATTTGACTCAGTGTGTACAAATAGGATGAAATCCTGTTCTCGCTGAAGTTGATGGCAGTACTCCTATTGACTTAAATGGGGCCAGCATTTCACACGACATGCATGTTTGTTTGTATGTCCTACGCAAACTGTAATAACATCAAATTTCTATAGGAGCTATTTCCCTTTGCCTATCTTTTATGCTGTGATTTCCTTTTCTACTTAGATTTTTTTTTGATTTTCCAAGCACAACTAGTTCATTCTATAGTAGCTTCTGAAAGTCAATTTGTTTCCTTTTTGTTGTATACATAAAGTCATATAAAAGTAAGTAGGAATGTTGGTAGATGTGTATTAAGTAAAAATTATATGAAGTATTGAACTGTAAGCATCTCTGCAAAGTTTGAAGTAAAAAAACCCATTGTGACTTGTAAACTGAGTAAAGACACTGGAAGAATACAGAAAAGCATGAAATATAATATTCCATGCAATATTACCTGAAACCTGCACTAGAACCATTACATTTGTGATTCCGAAAGCAAAAATCACTGTTTCAGCACTATCAGGTCTCAGAAAAGAATGTGCTGAACAACCTATTATTTTCATCAGACTGCTTATGTGCCATATTGCATTACCTCTAATGTTATGGAACTAGCTTTAAGATAGTAACTAATTAAGTTAATCTGCAATAGCTTCTCAATGCCAAATAAACATAAAAGAAATGTAATACCATTAAAACTATGTATTTTGAAATATGTTAATGTGTATTATTTTACTCTATTATATGCCAAACTTGGGCACATCTAAACCCAATTTTAAAAAGAAATCTTTAATTTGAATGGAAACAGAGTGACAAAAGGGGTATAAATTTTGCCATATTATGTAATTTTAGACAGGAATTTCTGCTTTTTAATTAGACATTTAAATGATTTTAACCTTACTTTTATACTGACTTTATTAAAACAAACATAATTTGACCAGCTGCTATTATCCTAAATAGTTGTATATCAAATTCCAATCTTTAGGAAAGTCATACAGTTTTGCTTTCATGGAGGCTATGAAACTGGTAAGTGATATTAGTAGAACCTATTTAGATCATTTAAAATGACTGTTGGATTACTGTGTTCTAGTATTGTTGTAAGGATAATCTTTGTTCATTGCACAATGATTGCTGCACACTCATGAGAGAGCTATACCTGGACCCATGAGAAATTTAACAAGAAAAATGTAGTGGCACAATCACCACTTCTCTAAATATATTTTCTATACAAAATATTTTCAAGGTATAATCCTTAACTTTTTGTACACTTCTCTATCATTTAAACAACAATAATCAGTAAAATAGTAAATATGTGACAATTGCACACCACATGGAATGAGCACTCTGCCATTTTGCTAGTGTAATCAACATTAGGACCAGAAAACTTTTCTAATAGGCAGGCAAAATATTCCGTAGTTTCTGAATCTTGACTGTACATGTCATGATCCTGGCTATGACTTGCAGCACACTTTTAAAATACCACAAATATCTTATGTACATTTCAGTAGCAGAATGGCACTTGGCTTGCTCTAATAGAAACAACATAGATTCAATTGACAATTTTAAGAAAGACAATGTCCTTATTTGCATGCTGAAAATCTGGTTGTGTCCCCTTAATCCAGGCACATCCATTCATTGTGCAATCTGTCGATGGGTAAACAAATAGTGCAGGATTCATCTCAGTGGGATCCGGCCCTTTGGTCTAACCAAAGTCAATTCTGGGTCGATACTGCAGTACCATAGGGTAAGACTAAAAACAAAAACAAAAGAACAACAAACATACAAACAAAAAAAGACAAACAAGGATAACATGAAGGCATGGTTATATGAAATACAAACAAGATACAAATAAACGCTACCTTAAGGAAAGTTAATAACTTACCTCTAGACCCTAAACATATTAGGGTTAACATCAGACTTATGTGGTTCTATACATTTCAATAAAATTTACAACCAATTTTCAAAAAATATAATTAAAAGTCTCTTATACCTTGGGGAGTTCAGTAGTCAGATTATAATTGAATCATCCACTCACAATACATATGCTGCTACATAATTTAAATTGTATATTGACATACTCTAATCACTCTTGGCCTGACATTTCAAAAGTACAGAGAGCCACAGCTCCCATTATAACCAATTCTAACCAACACAAGCTGCTGGTTACTCAGCAATTTTAAAAGTCAAGTTAACTAGAGTCACTTGATTTCATGAGAATGGAGGACTGAAATCTGAAAATAATTCCTTTTCTTCATATTCACTCAAGGCTACATTTTCAATAGATCTCAATATAGCATTTACAAAAATGCAACACATCCATTTGGATACATAAACTGAGCAGCACTGTGATTCGGAAAGGAAGGTGGAACTTCTGGTCACTTGCTGCTGACAGTTCCATTTTTTTCAGTCTATCAGTTTTTTGTCTAACTCTGATGTTTTCTCCACATAACTTTACTAGAATGTTGTAGCTTCTCTAACACAAAATCAGTAATGGCCTATTATGTCATAAGTAGCAGAGGGTTCAAATAGCCTCTGACTTCACTGGCAGCTCGGACCACAGTTGAGGTACAGATTTTTTTAAATTGTGTGTGTGAGAAACTACTGAGAGATTTTACAAATTATCATTAGCAACAAAAATATTGCATTCTTTTTTCATTTGTCAAGTACAACAACAGATGAATCTCAGAGATCAAAAGAAGAAAAACCGTTGAATTTGAGACTTTTGAAAGAAGTTAATGAACTTTTCTCACTATGGTAGAAAAAGGGTCAGAAACTGGGGTGATCACAATTGCTGTGGGCTTGTAGGTGTGGAATTCTGAAAAATCAGACAATTAGAGCATTAGGTATTTATAATAACCAGGGTGTTTGGGTGAGAAGACAGAAAGCACCTTAAATGAGTTCTTGTTATAAGTAATAACTATATGCTCAAATAAACTAAATCTCAGTTTATTTAGCCTAGGATATGATTACTACATGAGAAAAAGGAAACCATCCCATTTAACATTTAAGAGTCTTTCACACTTCAAACTAATACTTGGTCTGCAGATTAGGTATCTGCTTCTGAACGCAAGCACCTAACTTCTGTTAACACTAATGGGAATTACACACAACCATTGAGGATAATTACACCCTTAAAACTTCATACAAAACTATACTGTACTCAGAACTCTTATGCACAAAGTCTGCATACCACTAAAAAAAGTTGAACTAACTGCACAAATACAAACCGTGATGAGTGAACAGCAATGTTTTCCTAGAACACCCTTTTCCTTTGGACTCAATTCAGCCCTCAGTTATCCCCAAGTTTCTCTAATGAAGTCAGTACAGTTGCAAAGTGTAGTTTGCATCCTTCTATCATTGATTTTGGTTTTCCATGTAAGAAAAATATTAGTTTATATTGGGGGGTCATTTTTTTAAAATAACCATTTTTAATAGAGATGGGCTCAAATAAAATTACTGGAACCAGGTTCAGATCCTAATTTGCAGCTTGAAACCTTTAAAATAGGCCAAATTAGACCACCCATTGTGAACAATATCAACATTTGAGAAAGTTTTGATCAGATTTCAATGTCAAGATTCTGGAGTATTTAGATTTGGAGCTTTGGTTTGCTCTGTTAGAAGGATATGAAGCTGGGATGTCAGCCCATCTCCCAAGTTTAAAGCAATACAAAGGAACACAACATTACAAAATCTAACATTTTTTTCTCTCTTAAAAAGAATATAGGAATTGTCATCCTGAAACAGACCAATGGTCCATTCATTCCCATATCCTTTGTGTGTCATTAGCCAATTTTGGATGCTTTAGAGGTATAAACTTCCATTATGTCCCTAAGAATGCAGTGCTACACATCATGAGAGGATAAGGGGAGAAAGGGAAAAGTGGGAGAGGTCTTTTAGTACGCTGCTGATGATCATCTTATGCACTGAATCATGAAGGTAAAGAGCCCTTATTATAAAAATCATAAGCCTTATAACTCCTGAGGGTACTTCATTCATTCAATACAAGCTTTATTGAATGAATAAACAGAATGCTTAGACTTTATATGTTCAAGTTTTAGCTCAGAGAAACAGATTTATAAAACCTCCACAACGATGAGTTACAATTCAAGTGTTGACAGGACCTGTAATATGTACAGTCGTGAGTGCCTCTTACCTGATAAAAAGTGCCATCCTGTGAGCAGACTTGCGAAGATGAGCAGTTCTGACACCGAAACTGCGGAGGAGATGATTTTCTGATCAGATAAGAGGCATCCACAACTGGACACATACATTTATCATCAATCATTTTTTTGTTTCAAATGAGAGAATTAAAATTAATTATTTTTAAAGCAGGAAAACATTTTCTAAGGAATAAAGGTTATTATTTCTTATATTACATTTAGCTATCCTGGTGTCCACAGGTGTGTCAACAAAAGCTCTCAGTGAACAGTGTCATATAAACACAGATAATGGATTTACCTGATCTTCATCCATCAAAGGAAGAGATTATCAGCTAAGAACCAGTACAGCTTCTGTACTACATTTGGGCCTAAAACCAACGTGACCAGTGGCTAGTCAACCACAGAAGAGCAGATACCACTGGAACTGCCTTACTATAATCTTGATAATTTCCCCCCCTCAAAAAGGAGTTTCCAAACAGGTTAATAATTGGAGTTTGTCACCAAAAACAATTTCTTAAATACTTTACTCAGGCAGGTATAGCACCCTGAAGAGACTTAAGTTACTTCAAAGAAGATAATATTATATATTTTATAATTTCCATTGTTTTTGGTTTGCAATCACTGGCTATTAAGATTAATTTATAATCATCTAATGGAAAAGATGATTCTGGAGACACCTGGAGATTTTGTATGTCCATAAATGTTCCCCAATGTTTTACCGAGTTTTCAGTATCATCACATATATCCATACACATACACATTTAAAAACATTTTTCTTTTAAATTTCTTGAAAAATTTAAGTTGGCGCATATATGACCATTTGGCCAAATAGGATACATTTTGCCTTTTACCAATGCAATTGTCAAGAATCTGTGTGTTGATAGGAAGCAGTAGTTTCAGCCATCATGTATGCATTCCATTGTTATTATTGCCTCATTTCTCCTCAATATTTCCTTAGAGCACAGGCAATGTTAACAAAATTCGGAAGGTTGGCAAAACAAATGCCAACTGGATTCAAGGGGAATATCAATGAAATACTAATCTGAGATTAAAACACTCTTTGATGGTGCAATATTTCATTCCTGATAGCCATTTTAATCTCAGTAATATTCTGTCCTCAAACCCAGTCAATATTTGCTATGCACAAATTTTTAAAAAATTAAGTTCTTTCTAGATTTAAAAGTAAAATTGTTAAAGAAGTTTGCAAGTTGTTTGATCAACATTACTCTTAATTCCCTCTCTTCTCTGCCCACGTCACAGTGAATACATGTAAATCAGAAAAACAGGGTAGTGGGGCTCTGGAATTTACTACCGCTCAGCATGTAAAACTATACCCAGTACTTAACCTTAATTGCACTCACGTGCAACTTCCACTTGCACTGAAATGCAATCACTTTGCACACAATGCAAAGCTTTGCAAGGTAAAACAAAATATAGAACCATATATACATGATGAATATATAAACAAAAGAGAAAATAAATACAAACAGACAACAAGATTATTTCTGACAATTAGTGACCAAATGGGAGTAGTTAATGATGGAAAACAAAACTAAAGGCTATTTATTCAATCTGATCATTGATCCCTCAGAAATGTCCTTCAGCAAGATAGTTATTGCTTTTCTCTATATTATTAGAGAAAAAAATTAGCTGTCCTATCTTTTGTGGACATTATTATATGTTAACTGTACAAGACATGAATGCAGAATTAAGCAATGTCAAAACAAGTAGATGGCTCAGATGATTTCTCAATATCCCATCATATTATAGATAGAACATTTTGCATATAGAATGATTGGACACAAACTCCTAGACTTTTGCAAGTTAGGGGATCATAATATTTTAACTGAAAATCCTAGGATGTTTCAATAACTAATCTCAGAATTTTTTAATATAAATAATCTGGAGAATATTTGAGATTAATTTTTAAATACAGATTTTTGTGAAGACCCCAGAACGCCTTTTGGACCAAGCCATGAAGCCATACAAACTCGATAAAGAAACCTATATACAAGCACCCATAAATACATGTAAAAATCATAAATGTACTTACATTTTCGCCTCTTAGTCTCCATCTTGTCATATAGATGAATTCCATAGTATGATCCTTCCCCATAATTTCACCATTGCATAGTACATCCAGCTTAAAAAAAAAAAAGAGTCCAATTGATACCCAATTGTTACTTTTAAATGAAATTGCAAGTGAATATTTTAGCTATTTAATAATCCCACTAGAGATTCAGTGCATGAACCATACACTGACTTGACTTAAGTAACATGTTGATAAATGAATTCAGACAAATTCCCCCTAAAATATTGATTCCATTAATCTCATACAGTTACCTGAGTAAAGAGAAAGGCTTTACAGTGTGCCTTGCAGGTACTCTGAACGCTGCAATACTCTTTCAGTCCTAAGGATACACACACAACTATCACACTTTCCTGCTTATTAAAAAGTTTAAGAACAACCCTAAAAATGCAAATACCATTCTTCATTAATTAGAGGACTTAGGGCAGGAGAAGGAAACAATGAGATGTAGTGAGATTCTACTGAGAGAAGCACCTCTACAAAAATGGCATTGTGGGGTCCCATGTTTATTGTCTTTTAGGTCTTATTTCCACTGAGACGTTTTAGAAATTTTCCTATTGCTGTTTAGCACAGGAGCCGCTCCATTAGCCAGCTGAATATTATTTCACCTCACAATGGTGTTGTGAGGAAAAATACAAATTAAAGATTGTGAGGTGTTCAAATACTATAGTAATGGAAGCCATGCAAGTACATAGACATAGGTTGGTTTGTAGGAACTGGTCTGCTTTTTACATTACACTGTGAAAATGAAGGATCACTAATGAAACTGTAGAACGTTTTGGTGGTATCTAGTCACCACTCCTTCTTTCCCAGCAGTTATAGTTATAGGCTCACTTTTGTTATTAGCCATATAAAAGGAGGCAAGAAGATAAAACATATACCTGTATATCAAAACACAGAAAAGGTAATAAAATAAAATGACAATCACTCCAAAGCTGACCAACAAGCTGGTGTCCTGGTAGCAACTGCAGTAGGGTGGTCCATTGGCTAAGTGCCCTTCAGGGGGTATGGCTTATTCCAGGTCTGGGAAATCTTGTACCAGATACTGAAAACTGCCTTGTACCCACTGAATGAGTTATTTAAAAAATCCTCTGTTTAGCTGAAAGTTAAATTTAATATTTTGCAGGTGGGGAAGGGGGATCTTACCTCATAAGAACTTGGAAGCTTTAATTTTAAACTGAGAAACTTTTTGATGGTTCCCACAGTCACTCGTGTAGAACAGCGGATGAATTTCTTCATTAAACCCTAAGAAAGAGATCAGAGAAGGCGTGTTACATATTGTGAAATGAAGCACCCTCACAGTTAAATAGCATGTAAGCAACTTTTGGTACAAGAATACTTATTAGAGTGTGCCTTTTTACAGTTTACTACTTTTATTGTATTGCTTGAATTTATTTTTATTTATTTATGAAGTATTAATTAGGTTACAAATCCTTGCCATAGCAATATCAGAAATAAAACAATAATTATTAGAAAGGCACACTTCTGTTTTAAAAGACATTATACAGGAATACATCATCAGATCTCTCTAACAGGATGTTACCGTTGAACAGCATGAGCAACATTACAACACCCATGACATGCCATTTTTTGGGATTTTATTAAATTGAATGAAATCTCTGATTGCACATATTTAACAGAAAAGGCATATCTATCAGATGTTAATATTAAAAAAAAACTGAACAGGTATGCTAGTTTTTTCCGAGGTGAATACACTTTGTCTGAGTACTGAATAAATGGTAATCAAATATCTAAGATTCTACTTGTCCTTGCTCTGTTTTGCTGGGTACATAACTGGTATATTAACTTTTCCATAACAGCCTGCCATATTTTTGAACCAGTCACTTATGGCTGAGCTATTTTTCTTTTTCCCATGAGAAGCTAGCAGTAGCCAAGAAGCTACTAGCTGATGAAAAATTAATTCTTCATTTCCTTTTGTGTGACAATTTCTGCAAGGCAGCCACAGGAGGATTACCAAAGATCATTTGGTAATAAATATCCAACAATTTGTGATATTTGGTTATGGATTGCATCCCAATGCTCTCTAATGACTGGATGTATCCACCATATAGGCACAAAATCTCCTTTTTTCTACCACAATTTCTCCAACATTTATCCTCATTCAATCTGTGTATTTTTTAACCGGATTCGCATGAGGTACCATTGAAACAGTATAGTAAAGAAGTTTTCTTTTATTGTGAGACAGACTGAGGTTGCTGGCCTACTTTTTCAGATGAAACCCTGAGGTAATTTTTTTATCCAGATCCTTTTCCCAGTGGGTCATATATCGATATTTTATGTAAGGAAATTTATCTGCAAAGATTGATAATTAGTTAATGTTTTGTTTCCTAATTCACTAGACACCATTGCTTCTATTAAAGTTAGCTTTCTGTATAAAAGTTTTGCTAGAAAGCTGAGAAACCTAATGACTTGAAAGTATTGGTACCATGGGACACTGAGCCAATTAAAATTAATTTTGAGATTTTTAAATAAGTTATAAAAGTTTCTTTACTTAATAGGTGGCCAGTCATACGTATCCTACGGATCTCCCAATCTTTCAAGCTCTTTGGTTTGTGATTTGGGTTAAGATCTAGATTATATACAATGGGTATCTTTAGTGAGGGAAAATATTGTATTTTATCTCTAGTTTTAGCCTACACCCACATATTAACTTTTGCTAAGGATGTGCATAAATTTTTGGAAGGCATGATTTTTTATTAATCTAAGGTAACCTGGTGACATTTACATGGCCACAAATTTCTTGTTCAATAAAGACCAAGTGTTTAGCTGGGTTAGAGCACTGCTACTGCTTTGTACTAACAAGCTTTATAGTACCATAGAATATTTGGAACATCTAGTCCACCTTGTTCAATGGGTTGCTAAAAGAATCTGCACTCACTTGTGATCTTTTTCTTATTCCATATAAATTCTAACATTTCTGCAAGGGTTTTATCTGGGATAATCACAGAAAGATTTTGAAACTCAGACTATCAGGTCAGAAGGGACCATTATGATCATCTAGTCTGACCTCCTGCACAACGCAGGCCACAGAACCTCACCCACCCGCTCCTGTAATAGATCCTTAACCTATGACTGAATTATTAAAGTCCCCAAATAATTATTTGAAGACTTCAAAGTATAGAGAATACACCAGCAAGTGACCCATGCCCCATGCTGCAGCGGAAGGCGAAAAAACCCCAGGGCCTACGCCAATCAGGGAAAATTCCTTCCCAACCACAAATATGGCGATCAGTTAAACCCTGAACATGTGGGTGAGACTCATCAGCCAAATACCCAGAAAGAATTCTCTGTAGTAACTCAGAACCCACCCCATCTAATGTCCCATCACAGGCCACTGGGCATATTTACCGCTGGTAGTCAAAGATCAGTCAATTGCCAAATTAGGCTGTCCCACCAAACCATCCCCTCCATAAACTTATCAAGCTCAGTCTTGAAGCCAGCTAGGTTTCTTGCTCCCACTGCTCCACTTGGAAGGCTGTTCCAGAACTTGACTCCCCTGGTGGTTAGAAACCTTTGTCTAATTTCAAGTCTAAACTTCCTGATCTTTAGGACCTATCTCAGCTATCAAATACTACTTTCAGTGATGATCTGATCCTATAATGGTGCCATTTTGTGCAGATCCTGTCTGCTTCATTAAGGATTTAGATATTAACATTAAATCTAATCCAGTGTGGGTGTGAATAAAGTGTCTGGTCTCTTTCCCATGGGTGCAGTTCTTTCTAGCAATCCAAGACTGAATTGTTGGCACAGAGAAGTCAAAACTGCTCCTGCTTCCATACCTCTCTTGACTTTTTTCTTGGTCAGATATGTCCCTCTAAAGAATCAGTGTGCTACAGAAGTCTCCTCTTAAAGTGTATAATTTCTCTTTCTAAAGCACTGCAGAATTTTAAAGAAATCCTTTAAAATATTTATTTGCTTTTGACTGGGAGGCACACACTGACCCCACTGTTAGTGATAAGCCAGCAATGTTGCACTTCAAAAAGATAAACTGGTCTTTAATCTGAAACCATGCATATATAGCAAATATATTCACACCTCTTTTCTTTGGCTGAAGCAAAATATATCTGCTGAAACCAATCACCTTTCATGCCCATAATTTGCCGCTCCTAAGAATGAGTTTCTTGTTACTTTAAAAAGGAAGCCATTGAAGATAAATATTTGGCTTACTGAAAAACTTGAAACTATTGTGATATTTTAGCTGCTTGATGGCATGAACTTGTTTATCCAATGTCTCTTTGTTTCTAATTGTGTTGCATTCATGATAGTTTGCCTGAATATGGCTTGGTTTCTGTTTGTAAACTTCCTTAGCTATTTTCTGTAATACTTCCCCTCTGCTTCCCTTGTTCCTCCCCAATCCTGCCTTCCCCCTAGTTTAAATCCAAAACCAAAATGCCAACATAGCATATAAATCATGCCCCAAACAATTGTTTTGCTGAACCCTAAACCTCAGTACTCTCCCCATGAATGCAGTAGAACCTCAAAGATACGAACACCAGAGTTACGAACTGACTGGTCAACGGAACACTATGTGAAACTGGATGTAAGCAGTCAGGCAGCAGCAGGGGAAAAAAAACAATAAAACCAAATACCAGTACTATTCTGTGCCTGTATTGCCATCTTAGGCACGCAGAGCAGAAGCAGCTGGGGGTCTGTGCTGTTTCCTGTAAGCCAAGGGTGCTGTTTCCTGTAAGCCAAGGGTGCTGTTTCCCCCCACCCCTCCACCACCTCACCCCACTGGGAAGGGGAAGTTGTTTTCATCACCACCCTCTGTGAGGAGGGTCAGTCTGGAGCCTGAGAAACAAGCTGCCACAGGGAGCTTGCACTTGCCACTGATCTGCTGATCAGTGCAAAAATCTGGCCTGGAGCTGGAGTGAAGGAGATGCGCTCTGGAGGAGTTTTAAAGAGCCACAGCCTGTGCACCAATGTGGCCCAAGCTTTGACCGTGGCTGCACTCTTGGACCTTCCAGCACCACTGGGAGTGCAAGAGGCAGGGGAGGAATGGACACTGGCAGTGGGCTGGCACCAACCCCGACAAGTGCTGCCTCTGGAACCTGGCTAGCATGCACAGAGCAGAGCAAGCCCTGCGAAGAGGTGGCTAAGGGCTAGGGCTTGTAGTGCCAAGGGTGCAGGGCAGGGTCCCCCAGTTCAGCCCAAAGGCAAGAAAGAAGAATAGGGCAGGGAGCTGCTTGCAAACCAGGCAGTGCTACCAGGTGCCACCTTTGCAGAGATTTCTCCCAGCCTCAGCTGGGAGACACTGACTGCAGGTACTGTGCCATAATGTTTTGTTCAGAGTTACAAACGTTTCAGAATTACAATCAACCTCCATTCCAAGGTGTTTGTATCTTTGAGATTCTACTGTATTTGAACTGCTTCCCTTGTAATTCAAAGGTGGTACATTCTCCACCTATGGGACCTTGATAATGGATCTGAGGGTGAGGATCATCTATCACTTGAGTTATATTTGAGCCTAAGGGCTTCTAATTCCTTCTCTATTTTCTCCAATCTCCTACCCATTCCCTAGTATTGTCCCTTATTTTCTCTTTTTAAAATACAGCGATCACAAAGTTATGATCTTCTCACTTAAAGTAAACACCATATACTTTCCATTCTAACAGTCACATAGTTACTTCCCAATTGCTCATTCTTGATGACTTCAGGAAGTCCCTTTTGGATAATCTTTAGATTTTTCCTCAGATACAGGAGTACTTCTGTTCAGGTTCACTTCTGCCACTGACAGTGCATCATCTAGAGGATCTGTCTTGTCTTTTCCTATCCTCTTTTTCTTGGGTTTCACCATCTACCGGATTTTTCTAGCATTTTATCCTTGGTTTCTACCTCTGGAGTATTCTCTGTCTGTTTGAAATTTTGAGTCCTATTCCAAGTGACTAGAGTATAGTTTTTCCTTGTTTAAAGTCTCTTACTGCAATACCAACTTTGGAAGCTGAATGACAGTCCAAATTGGAAACCACATCTGTATTGATTTTTGCCCTCCTGACTGTTGCTGTAATTTCCCTGTAAGTCTTTTCTCTTTCATTAAGGTTAATGAAAAGAGGTCATGGAAAAGTTGCAACTTGTGGCCTCTGAGTATGAGCTCTGAATGCTCTATGGCTTTCTGCTAATAGCGGTGAAATTAAAATAATAGATCCAGAGATCTATTGTATTATTCAGCCCAGGTGGGGGAAGCAGCGCCGTATATGCTCTCTCCACTTTCACACCTTCCAGAGAGCTCAGAATTAACAATTCAGCAATTAAAGTTTTTACATATTAGTTGGGTTTCTCCTTCAGTGTTTTCAGGCAGTCCCTTAATTAATTCTCTTGGTCCTTCTCACTCTGTTTTCTATTTCATCCAATTTAAGATGCATCAATGCCATGTGGCTCTGCAGCTCTGTCTCTCACTTGCTTCACAGGCATGTCTTTAGCACAGTGACTCAATCTTCCAAGTCAGTTATTTCTTTCTTTACTGTCAGAAGCTTGGTTGGCAGATAATTTCTTATGGCCTTAATCTCAGAAACCAACTCCCAAGTGTTCATCTTGATAGCCATTTGATTTTCTTCAGTCTTGGCATTTCTTCTTTATTTGGCTGCCATGTGCAGCTCATTTGGAATTTGAGAGGTCTTGCCACACTGCAAACTGGAAACACTCTTTTTAGTGAAGTATCTTTTAATATGTTTTTTTTTTCTTGGAGAATCGGTTTTCTGAAACCCTATGCTTTGCTTTTTGGAAGGCATTAGTAGGTTTGGGAAGTCAATGGAGGCAATTTACTTTGCTAATCCCTTAGATCTCAGGCTTCGGACAGCCATTTCTGTCCAGCACCTTGCTGGTGCTCTATTGCATTTCTTTTAACTTTCTTTTAGGAGAATCCACAAATATTACAAAGCAAGTTACAATAAATAAATAAATAAAATATAAAAGGGACACAGGCTAATGTGAAAAGGACACAGTCACATGATTGCTGAACAGATGGAACACAGTAATCTGCAAGGATTCCTAAGTACCTTACTGCAGGTTGGATACCCATAGCTGATCTTAGGAAGGGCTCAGACATGAGAGAAAGAAAATACCCCTAAGTGCTGGAAGACTGGTAAGCAAGCATTATCACCTCCATTTTTCAAATAGGAAAAGTGACTTGCCCAAGGCCACAGAATAAATTAGTGCTGAAACCTGGTTTATAGCTCAAGAGATTTGACTCTCTGTTGCTCAGTACTCAAGCAACCCTTGGGTTAAAAAATATTAAAATCCTTTTTTTTTTTGTGAAAGTGGTGAGAAGATATTTAAGCCTGTTCCTGTAAGTAGAAAAATCAAAACAGAAGAAGATGAAATGTACTGTAATATTATGGTATACTTCTATTTGGGATTCCAATTCTCGTAATGTTTTACCATGACATGTGCTAGTCCTATACCTTATTGAAAAGGTTAATCACAACTGAGTCATTTCATAGGCAGCTAATTGTGAAAATTGCAATATTCTTTATAATGCTCCAACCAAGAGAGGATCTTATTATTGTGACAATGAAGATGGCGATAGGTCACGAATACTGTAATATTCTCTTCCACAGAAATTTATCTGAAATTGTTAGGCAATAACAAGCAGCATAGATTGTTTGCAACAACTCACTTTTACTATGTTATCCCCTGACTGCCCATTGTTGCGTAAACAATCAAGACAAATAGCAATTTGTGGATCACTCCTATGATAGTCTTTATCTTCTTGATTTTCATCACCCTCTTCATCTACTTTGAGCTTCTCAGCTTTTGGACTTTCATCTGCAAAATATAAAGATCAGATTATTCAGGTACCATGCAATTAAAAGGAATGGTCTGCAATGCCCAGGAATGAATGAATACACTCACGCAAGCAGAGAGAGATACAGATATGAAATCAAAGATGTATTTAAAGCTAAATTCTCCCAAATGCATTAAAATGCTTTGGTTCAATTATTTTAAATCTGGCATGGTTTTCTAAAAATGTGACTGAATTTCAGTTCAATGCATTCATTAAAAACTGCTCAATTTACAATCCCTGAAAATTGAAGTTTATTGCTGAAATTGCAATTTAACATGTGCACAAAGGACTTCTACTTTACAGACAATGTTTAGGCAGGTGCCAGTAGTGATTATAGAAGTCTATTTTTTGTGTTTACTTCCTGTAATTAGAAAAGCCCACATCTCTGAATAAGTCAAGACCATTTAACTGTGCAAAACTAGTCTATGACTTTGTTTTCACTGTGGGATAAGTAACATGCATTATTACTATCCTGCAGTAAAATCCTAGAGGAAACAAGTCACTGTATTTTTACCGTGAACTATACAAAGTGAGATCAACCACAGCTGGAAATACAGTACTGACTTTGCAGTAAAAACGACGACAGGTGCCTTGTCTCCAAAACGATTTTATAGCTAATGTGATAAATATCCAGCTGTAAAAAACCCCACCTTTTTTTTTCCAGTGATGACACAGCCTGTGTAACTATGTATTCCTATACTGTTACCTTTTATCCTCCTTCACCCATTCCCTCCATTTATTTGTTACACCCATTTGTTGCATCTTAATTTACACTGTACACTCTTCAGGTCAGAGTGTTTCCTACCATGTATTGTATGGTCTCTAGCACAACATGGCCCCAATCCTAAAAGGGACCCTTTGGATGTTGTTGTAATACAAACAACAGTAATCATACAGCAAAATAAAATGGAGTGTTTCTAACTGGGTTGGCTTTTAACCCATTTGGAAGACAATATAAAAACACACCTGTCATACATAACTAATAGTGGCGATCTCAAACTCAAAATCTCTATTTTATTTATGTGGTCACTAGAAAAGGTTGCTCATTGAAAGCACAAAACACTAATTGAAGATACCAAGACTGCTAAAGTGCTGACATGAGTTACAGAAAAATGAGTAGCTGATTAAAAAAACCTGAGAAATAAGAATGAAACTAGGACAAAAGAACAATTCAAATAATCTTGAGCTATCAACTCTGATTCATGTGCATGCAAAAACTGGTTTATGGGATAAACAAGTGACTTGAATGGATTAGTTTTTGACTATTCTGATACTCTGTCAAATCAAGTTGTTATGTTTTTGTATTTCTACCTCAAATGAACCTTACATGAGTAAAAACAGTTAAAAGGGGAAAACAGAGTCAAACCTGTATGGAAAACACTCTCTCATGCCTAAATAATTATGCACACATTTCATTAACTTATTCACCTGGTCCAGCCCTACATACCAAATTCCATGTTAAGGTAATATTTGTGTTACTTTTCCTTTAAAAAATTTAGAGTATCTTAGACAAACCAGAAACAAGATGACTTAATGTCTGAAATAATCTCCAACCACTAGCATGTTTCCTAGCTGAAAAAAAAACACATTTTTTTTATCCTTGCTGCCTTTTACAGTCTATAAAAAGGATGTACTGTATCAAACTACCAAAGAAAGTTCTGTGAAATTCCAGGAATTAAACACTTTTCCTCAAACAGGCAAAGTACATATGACGAGCAACTGTCTGTGAAGAATTATCAGTGCTTCATGGCTTCTGCAGCAAATACAAAACCTTGCTTCACTTTAATTTTCAGCAGTTACCAATGTTTAATAATAGAGGAAGTTTTAATTTCGGAACTGTGTTTCCTGCTAAGGCTTTTCAATAACAGAAACTAGGGAATAACCTAACTTCTAATATTTTAAAGTCAGAAACAAAGGACAGAGGCAGAGTAGAAAGTAACAGTGGAGTGGACAGGAAAGAAAAAGAGAAGACATTAATCCGTTCACACACAGCTTCCTATATTCCCTCATACTTTTGCCACAGAAAAACTGTCATGGCTTCTGGGTGTAAGAGAGACCCTATCTGGGAATATTTTGAATACATTCCTTCCCTAGGTAAAAAAGGAAAACATGTCAAGTGTAAGCAGTGCAAGAAGGAGATGAAGGGCCTAGCTGCAAGAATGAAACAATGAAAACAGCTTATTGAGAGAAAATGATGTGGATGAAGATGCGGATATGTATGAAGAACAATGTGGATTAACTGGTTAGTAACTTAAATGATTCACTTTGCAATGCATCATTCTTCAAGACTCTCTCTATGCCTTTTAATACAAGTGTGATTTAACCAGTAAATTCCCAAGGTGTTTGCTATGTTGGATGTTGCTAGAAAAAAAATTTAGCTTAGCTAATCCTTATGTCTTGTTTAATTAGTATACTAGGTTTACAATCTATCACCCAAGTACACGGTACAGAAAGTACACGGTGCAGTAAGAGAAATCTAGAGTTGCCAGTTGCCTTGGGAATCATTTTTTTTATTTTATATTACATAATACATGCCCCTTATTTTGGAACATCATGGCCACAGACTACAATGGTGATGCCATAAGACTATTCCCTATTTTACTTCAGCATAACTCAGTGTTCCCAAGGGAACCCCACCCTATACTTGTTTTCTCAAAACACATAAAAGTGCCAGTGAGTCCTATGAGTCTTACTCCAAAATTAAGTGCACTCTAAGTGCAGTCACTCTGAGCTTTTTGGGTAATCTAGAATCAGATCTGCATCCTTGCTGAAAAAAATGTAGATAATTAACTGAATAATAGAGTAAGAAAAACTGAGAAGTAGGACTAGCCTAAATCATTTCTGAATTTTGTTTCTGGATCCCATTTAAGCATAAGAAACTGACTGTGACTGTCTGTCTGCAACAACTGCAGAGTCATCCGTTGGTTCTTTTAGCTGCACTGCTGCAACTAGACGCATTTTAGACAACAAAGTATCAGTAGCAAGCAAAAGATTTCTATCATCCAGTAAAACCACCACCATGGATGGGTTTGTAGTAACGACTAACAAATACCAAGACGACACTATAGATGAAAGATTGCTCGGTTCATTTATGCCACAAAGTCTCCTTTTCACATTGTTAACAATCAACTCTTCATTGACATGGTTGAGTCCTTATGACCAGGCTAAACTGCACATGCTAGAGCAGACATTGGTGGAAGGTTGCTAGATACAGTGCATGAGAAGGAATTTGAATGGTGTGCAAGAAATACTGAGGGGAAAATTGCCAGTTTAAGCCTTGATGGGTGGAGCAAAGTACACAATGATCCAGAAGACAGGGTTGCATATCTTTCAGAAACAACAGATCCATAGGGAAATGCCCACACAACAGAGTATTTAAAAGAAGTGGCAGTGACAGCTGTAATAAACTGCACAAAAGTTCAACTGTCACATATGCAGTTTTGTCACAGACAATGCTTCAAATGTGGCAAAGACGAGAAGATACTTAGAAGAAGAAATGGAAGGATACTCCTTAATAACATGATTGCAGTGCCCATATAATGCATCTTTTAGCCAAAGACTTAAGTATGTCTTCTCCATGAATAAAAAAAAAAATGTTGAAGTCGCAAAATACTTCCATTAACAACCATTTTGCTTCAGCATCACTGAAGAGAGCAGGAAGCGCCAAACTAATTATCCTTCAAGATGATCAATGGAATTCTGTGGTTGATTGTTTTGAACAATTTATGAAGAACTGGCTTCTCATAAAACTTTGAGAAGAAAACGGTGATAAAATAGATGGAAGTACCTCATCCAAAGTATCTAAGATTGGATTAAAGAGGAATGTAGAGGATATGCTCAGTATACTGAAGACTATATCCACAGCCTTAAACAAACTTCATAGAAATTGTTGCTGCATTGCTGATGCTATCTAAATTTGGAAGGCACTTCAAGACACATTGAAGAAAGAAATACCTCACCAGAAAGTTAAACTGTAGTCAATAAGGAAGCGAATTTATCAAGCACTAACTCCATCTCATTTTCTTGCGAACATTCTTGACCCCCAGACATAAAGGTAGATGCCTAACTTCTGAAGAAGATGATGCTGCAATGGCATGGGCATCTTTTATGCCACTCAAAAATTTCAGGGCTGGAGTGGAACCATTTAAACAGTACACGTTTACTGATAATATTTGAACAAAGTCACTCCCCTGAACTGGTGGAAATCATTAGCCAGGCACCTTGAAACAGAGTTCCTTCAGTTGCTAAGCCAACTTTTCATAGCAGTAGCTTCCTCTGCAGGCACAGAAAGAATATTTTCATCGTTTGGTATTATTCACTAAGCTAAGAAATCAACTGGGAGTTAAAAACACAGGAAAACTCATATTTCTGTTTCAGTCTATGAATAAAAATGACAGTGGGAGTGAGGAAGATGAGAGCTAGTTGTAGAAGTTTTAAGGACAGTATACGTTTATTATTGTGATGTCTGTTAGAGTTAATAAAATTTGAAAATTAAAAATAAAAGAGTTTAAGGTCAGCCGTCAGCGAGCAACTCAGGAGACTGCTGCAACTGCAAATGTGAAACATCCATGTAACATTTAAGATTTAGTTTAATAAAATAAAATGTGTTTATGTGTGTGAGATTTAGTTCTTATCATTCCTAATGTACTGCTGCTACATCTGCAGCTTGACACAAGTAATAAGTATTATATACTATTTTCTATATTAATAAAAATCAAGTTATCTAAAAAGTTACACAAAGTATACCCTCCTAGATGTTGTGAAATGCTGTACTGAGCTGTAAATTAACATTTTAGTGATCAGATTTGCACCACTGTTTAAGAAATATGTGAAGAAGTATCAGTGGGAAACTTGATTTAAATCAGTGATTTTCGCTTGGTGATTTAAATCGCTTTGATTTAAATCAATCCACCTTGTTTTGAAGTATGACTTGGTGCGATTGAAAAAAAATATTTTTTAGACTTATAATACGGAATCAATACACAAATTTCTTCAAGTCAAAAGAAGTCGAGTCAAACCACACATGGCAGAAAAATCCTTCAGACATTACAGAATTAAGCTGCTGTAACACAAGGCAACACTAGTGAAATTATTCAGTAAGAAATCCATACACTTAATTTCTTTTCAGAACAGATTTCTAAGCACTTTCTGGATGTCGAACTTATTCCAAATGCTTCTGTTATGTAAACATGTCTATCTAACCTATTATCTGGACTTAGAACTTAGAAGTGTCTTGCAGATCCCTCAGCCCAAGGTCACCCTTGCACTACCAAGAATACCTGTATCTGTGGCTCTATAGAAGCATATTTTGGTAGTTTGATACTTGCTCTTGTGGTGGACAGACCTCAATACTGATATTAATAAAATTATAACATTCTTAAAACATTCGGTTATTACAAACCTGTTTGTGCCTTTATACTAAATATTAACATTTAGCTTCAAATTAGTTACAGCCAAGGTGCTTGGTGAAGATGACAAACATATTATGTTTTTAGTTATTTATGTTATTAGGTGTTCAAGCTAATCAAAGGAATTCCAGGAGGTTTCTGCTTCCTGTCACCCCAGGGAGAAGTCCTTAAGTATCAAGGGAAATAACTTATGACTCCTAAGAGTGTTTACAAAAACTAGGAAATGCTGCATTTTTAACTTTTATCTAGCTTTAATCTTCTATGCAAATTTCTTTTATGCCATGTTTTGGAAACTTGCTTATTCCGATTGATATTGTGCATACAATATTTTATTGGAGTTTTAATTGTAAACACTGCAACTGTTAAACATAATTTAGTCAAAAGGACTTTAAAAAACCCAGTTACTAACCTTCTGTAACTATTGTTCTTCAAGATGTGTTGTTCATGTCCATTCCAAGTAGGTGTGCGCGTGCCATGTGCACAGTTCACCGGAAGCTTTTCCCTTATGGTACCCACAGGGTCGGCTCTAGTACCCCCTGAAATCGAAACCCCACCTTCATGGCGCTCTATATAGGACTCTGCCGACCCTGTGCTTCTTCAGTTCCTTCTTGTAGGCAGGCTCCAACAGGGCTAGGCAGATGGGTCCTGGAATGGACATGAGCAACACAACTTGAAGAACAACAGTTACAGAAGGTTAATAACCGTTTTTCTTCTTCGAGTGCTTACTCATGTTGATTCCAAGTAGACGGCTCCCTAGCTAGATCACAGGAGATGAGTCGGAGCTCAGAGTCCCACAGATTCAAGCACAGCTCTGCCAAATGTGGCATCATCTCTGACATCTCTAATATCGTGGTGGGAGGTGAAGGTGTGGTAAGAAGGAACTGAAGATGCAGAGCGTCGGCAGGGCCCTATATAGAGCACCATGAAGGCGCGACTCCATGGGGCACTACAGCCAACCCTACAGGTACTACTAGGGGAAAACTTTCTGGTGAACTGTGCACACAGCGTGCACACACTTACTTGGAATCTACTTGAGCAAGGCTATCCAAAACTGAGAGCCAGCATCTAAACTGGATGCTATTCATGAAACATGGGATGCCCTCTAGGACACAGAGTATGCCAGGAAACTGTTCAGAGGCAATAGGTAACTGATATTAGAAAAGGGAATGTAACCAATATAGAAGTGTAAAGCCTAAGATCGCATCTTTATCTTTATTTTCTGTGTAACTTGTGTTTTCTTTTCCTCCCTATTCCATCTCTGAATCTATGAGTTTTCTATAAAACAAAACTTTTGTTTATTTCTACCGCAAGAAAGAATTTATTGTTCAAACTGTGTGGAGTATGCGTGCCAAAGCGAACTGGTAACTCAGGGGGCAGGTTTCACTCTTTCAGGGGTGACGAACCTGAGAAGAAAAGTCCAAGTGTCTGGCAGTTAAGAACTCGTGGTGTCATCCTGCAAGGAATAACTAAGCAGGTGGAAGCCAGAGTCGAAACCTTTATACTTGTAGGTTGGCTACTGGTGTCAGAGCTCTGAGCAATTAAAAGTATAGCAGTAAGGCACCCACAATTACAAGACAGGGGGTGTCAGAACCCCATACAGATCTGAGTGATCCCCAAAATGTCACAACAAACACATTGCAGCAGCAAAGGCAGGCAACCTTCCTATCTAGAGGACAACCAAGACTTCATTACCCCTTTATATTCTACACACTGATTAATAGAACAATGAAGTCATTAGATTATCAATTGAACTGTATTGGGTTAACAACTGAATTATTTGAGGAAGGTCTAGAAGGATGAACTGGTAAAAAATCCCAATTGTACAATCCTTATAACAGTGTATAAATGTATAGTAATGTATTTGATTCTGCTATATTCCTTTAAAATATAACACCCCTCTTTGACTGGATCATTATGATGAGTAAATAACACTATCAATAATTCTGTTTATCTTTAATAAAATTTAGTAAATAAAAATATTTTTCCTGAAGTTTATTTTACTTAATATGTACTTTTAATTATATCTGTACTTTGTAGTGGACTAGTATAATTTTGTCTAAACAATACTATAGGATAGCATTTAAATAACTGTACTAATAATTCAAGAAAAAAATTAAAGTTTCCTCTATAATGTTTGCCAAATGTAAAAGGACAAAACTAGTGAGGAAGGACATGTTATTTTTTCAAACTGCAAAGAGGATATTATAAACAACAGAAAGTTTAAAAAACCTATAAAAAGAGTACTTGACAATACCTCTTTGAAATAGATTATTTTATACAGTATAGTAAATCTGTTTTTGAATTGACAGAGCATCTTTAAATGGTTTATAAAAAGCCACACATGCTGTGGCATCCAAATCATGAAGCGAATTCAAAGAATACAAAAACCCTGGATTTTCTTCACTCATCATCTGAATAAAGGACTCTCAAAGGTTTTTAAGACTACTAGTGAAAGACAACCATTCTGGAACTATGTAATGCAGCTGTTTAGCACTTATGGAAAAACATTTTTATTACTTGTCAAACCTAATTCTTGACAACCTACCACTTAACAGCTGGTCAAATTTGGTAACAGAAATTAATCAGTACATAAAGACTCACATAGTTCTATGTCTTACTGCTGGTGGATTATAACTAGGATCAAAGTAGAAAATATCAAGTATGCAAGATATTAAGAATTCAAAGCAGAAAGTGGTCTGAATCTAAAATATGGGAATATTATTGGGAAATGCAAGTAAAAATGATGAAATTGTTAGATTTAAAATTTACAGATGCCGAATAGATAAACATCAGGGTACTGTGGTCCTGGATTCTGTAAACACTTATGCAAAGATGTAATTTTATGCACTTGTGTAGTTCCAATCATAGAATTCCATGGAAGTATAAACAAGCACAAGTATTTGCAGAGGACTGGGGCCTCTGGATGGAGCCATTACATTATTTATCGGATACATTATTGAATTTATAGATAGAAGAACAAAAAAAAGAAATCACCTTGTCCATTTTCTTGAGGTTTGTTTTTCTTCCAAAATTCAATCTCACGCTGAAGTTCTTCTAGTCAACATCAAACAAAAGCAATGTGATGTTTCAGATCAACAACACAGAAATATCACGAGAAATACTGCTTCCAGCAATACAAAAAAGATAGCAAAACTAATCAAACTTACGTTCTCGAAGTCCAGGCACCAGCTTAAATATAATTTCTTCTAATGTGTTATCCAGCCTTTCAAGGGAAAAGAAAAATTCCTTTCAGAGAAAGAAGATGCTTGTGTAGCATTTTAGTCACACATAATAAGTCTTCAAAAACAAATGTAAAAAGCCTCCTGAACAAATAGTTCAGTTACTTACATAACAATACTCCAGTTAAGTAATACATCATTCACAATCCAGTAGATTTCAAAATGAACAGAAAGAAAAAACTGAGTAAAATATATTCACATTTATCTCCTCTCAGCCACCCCTTGCACGGATTTGTTTCAGATTCAGGCATAACTTCAGGTGTCAGTATTAAAAAAAAAAATACAGAGAATAAAGAGGGAAAGAAGGAGAAACATCTCACTATATAAAACATTCATAGTAGTTTTCAAATTTTAATCACATGCAACTGATTGTATATCACTGTGGAGTGACTTACTTGATATTTGAAAAGTACAATTAGAAAAATAGTAAAATGTAACAAAAAAACCCTCAGCACCGTCGCAAACTTTATATAATAAATTAATAGACCATAACATTTCTCTGGTAATTTTCTGGTTATGACTGGTTTTTTTTTCCTGGACTAAAGAACATTGCAATAAACTATTACAATCATACGCATTTTTAAGATATCCATCGCCAAAATATCAAGGTACCATCCAATATAGCAATGGCACACCATCTCTTAAAGATAATTAAAAACAACTAGCCCTATAGAAAAACAACAGAAGGGTTAATATACAGTACTAGCACACAAAATATTATGTTACATAAGGTTATAGTTGTGGCACAAACTAACTAAAGGAAGACTACTTATTGATAAAGCTAATATATATTTTTATTTTGATGTGTGTAAGCAGACACAGGTAATTATCTAGAACTGAAATTGTTTGCTTAAACTTTATGAAACAAGGCAGAATATGCTTCTACTATCACTGCCACCAGCCTGGCCAGGAACTCAGTTCTATGATACTGTTTTTTATATATTAACAAAACATACAGTTTTCTACAGTAAAAAATGTATATATTTTGGGTATGAACAATATAGACTTGATAAAATAATCTAACAGCCCCATCCAAAATATAACTATCTATTACAGAATAGTAAAACTATAGGATCAATTTCAGTGGTGATATAAACTGAGGAGCTAGAGTAGTATAACTCATATGGATATTGTGTTTATTGGGTGTGTAAAATTAATGTAATTTACACATCAAAGGGCAGGACAAAAATGAAAAAAAAGTAAACTGAAAAATAAAGCCAAGATTATTCCATTCCACTTTATTGTAAAGCAGCTAGCAAATAGGTGTAAATAAAGTGGTGCGGTAGGGTGGGCTTGTTTTTATATCCTTCTGTTAGTTTCTTTTTCTGCTCACCCCGCCTTATGCATCCACAATTTGGACACTCATTATACTAAACCCTTGGTCCTTGTTCTGGCTGCTTTACTGGGGACTCACCCCTGGACTCCTCCTACTGAGGATCCCACAAGTGGCACAAAGCTAGAGTAGCTGGCTCAATGCAATGTGTTCCACCTCTGCATACAGAGGGTGTGATGGAGGTGGAACACGCTAAGAGCAGGTCTGAGCACACAGGGCTCTGCCAGATCCTCAGCTAAGACACTGATTGGCTACTGCCTGCATAAATTAGAGGCTGCTCTAAATTATGCTGGGAATCCTTTTGGCCAGCACAAGATCAAGGAAGTAAAAAGGTAGCTTTGAGCCATCTCCCACCTTTCTCTATGCTGCAACGAGTATAACCTTGGCACAGATGAGAAATGAGGCTACTGGATGCCAAAAAGATGCAAGTTATGCTACTTTTCCATTTACACTAGTTTTGTTATCCAGTTACACCCAATGCTTACATCATCCAGAGACAGGAGTTGCACCCATTTAATTCAGGTCTAAATTTGATAAATAGATGGTTGCTCTACTAGGTTTTAAAGTCTTCAGTTCAGCTACAGTCTCTCACTAAAAAAAAAAAACACATACTGTATTTGTGGTTAGACACTATGTATTTTAAAATGTGGGGTTTTGATATGAATTCTCTCTTAATTTTCTGATCCCTAAAATGACATGAACCATTTTTTCAATACAGCCAAAAACAGATATAATCTTTTCCAGAAAATATCATGTATCTTTGTTTTTATTGCTAACGCTAAGAATGTTCTTTTACCTCTCTTAATCTCACCCACTCTCCTGTTCACTTAGTCTATCTTCTTCTTTCTACCTCTTCACCTCTCCTTTTTGGTCTCCTCTCCCTCTCTGTTTCCTCTTCTCTCCTCTCCTCCCTCTGTTTCATCTCCTCTCACCAACAGTAAAGTACGCTGTTCAGAACCTGGACAACAAACAGGACTCTAAAGCAAACAAATACGGTACAATGCAATACTACTAGGGAAACAAAATTCTAGAATCACTCAGAGGTCACATCACAAATGCAGTGCTTGCTGTTAGATTATGAGAGTTGTCTGTAGCACACACTAACTGCCCACACAATAATCAGTTATGAAGAAGAAAAAAGTCACTCATACATACACCTCCTTTAATACTGAGGGTCAAAATTCAATGAAAAGAGCATGTTATTTTCTGGAAATCATGGTAAATCTCCTCGTTAAAAATACTAAAGCATTAATGAACATTTTACTAACATCACTATTAATATTTTTTAAACAAAAAACCCTTAAATTTCCCATTACTGACTCCTTATCACGTGTGTTAAACATTATTAACTTGCAAAATGGCAATGTAGAAAAGAAAGCTGTCTGAAGTTTTGTGTGCGCTTCAACTGAAATTCCTAACTTCAGTTTGTTGATTTTGACTCTCAGACTTTAAGGCCATAAGGGACAATCGTGATCACCTAGTCTGATTCTCTGCACATCACAGAAACACATCTACCCACTCCTGTAACAGACCCAGACCCTCTGGCTGAGTTACTGAAGTCCTCAAATTGTGATTTAAAGCAGTGATATTCTGTCTGAGTCTCACGAGCTGCAAGTGGCTCTGTAATGTCTCTCATTTGGCTCTTTGCAGCAGACTATAATATTAAAACACTGCGATTTAATTATTAACCAATCTAAGTTATTAACCAATCAGGATGCTTTTATTATGTTATTAACCAGTTGTAGTTGATAAAATAATAATACTTGCTTAGTCATTTTGCTGTGGGAATAATATGAGTAAATAAAACAATGAATTCACACTACTGTGGCTCTTTTGGGTAACGTTGATTGCTAATCTCGCTCCTGAACCATGGAGGTCTGAGTATCACTGATTTAAAGACATCACGTTACAGAGAATCCACCGTTTACTCTAGTTGAAACCAGCAAGTGACCCATGCCCCATGCTGCAGAGGAAGGCAAAAAGAACATAGGGTGTCTGCCAATCTGACCTGGGGGAAAACCCCTTCCTGACTCCAAACATGGTGATCAGTCAGACACTGAGCATGATGGCAAGACTCACTGTATGAAATGCAGATTGAAGTTATTGCATTTCCTTTGTTTAAAAAAATCAGTTATCTTGTCAATAAAGAGATCATGTTGGTCTGGCACAATCTACCTTTGTAAACGATGTTGTATTTCATCCCAATTACTGTTTACCTCTTTGTCCTTAACTACTCTCTCTTTCAAAATTTGTTCCAAGACCTTTCATATAACTGAAGTCAAACTAACAGGTCTATAGTATCCTAGATCGCTTTTTTCTTCTCTCTTAAAAATAGGTACTATATTAGCAATTCTCCAGTCATAGGGTATGATTCCCAAATTTATGCAGTCATTAAAAATCCCTGTGGCCTTGCAATTTCATGTGCCAGTTCCTTTAATATTCATGGATGGAGATTATCTGTGCTCCCCAGTTTGGTCCCATTAAGCTGTTTGAGTTTGACTTCCACCTCAGATGAGCTAATTTCTACTTCCATATCCTCCCTTCCACTATCCATCCTGCCACTAACCCTAAGCACCTCATTACCTTATTAAAAACTGAGGCAATGTATTTAGGTGTGGGGTCATGCCTAGACTATCTTTAATCTCCAGCCTATCCTCAGTGCTTAGCAGTCCTACTTCTTTCCTTGCTTTCTTTGTATTTATATGGCTAAAGAACATTTTACTATTAGTTTTAATTTCCTGTGCAAGATCCAACTCTGCTTGGCTTTTGGCACTTCTCATTTTTCTGTACACTTTTTGATCTCCAAGAGGCAGCTTTCTTTACTGATCCATCACATTTTCTATGCAGCCTCTCTTTTCCCTTAATAACCTGTTTAGGCCCTCTCTTTTCTCTTAATAACCTGTTTGTATGCTTGTTCACACAGTTTGGCCTACACCCTTCTCTACAAATTTTTCCTCTGGCTTGGGATGCAGGCTTCAATAGTTCCTGCAACTTTGACATAAAGTAATTCCAAGCCTCCCTCACATTTAAATTGAATTATTCAGTCAGTTCTCTTCCCTAACTACTTCCCTTACATTTTTTTAAAGTTTGTCCTTTTGAAATCAAAGACCCTAGTTGTGGACCTATTTTCATTTATCCATCCATTTAGTTTAAACTAAATTAGATCACAATCACTCAACCAGGGTTGCCCTCTACAACCAGTTCTTTTATGAGGTCTTTGCTACCAACACTAAATCTAAAATGGCATCACTTTTTGATGGTTCAGTGACTATTTGGTGAAGAAATCTGCCAGATATCATATCCTGGAATATCTGAGCCATACCATTATTAAGAGCACTCATCCTTCAAACTCTATCTGGAAAAATTAAAGTTGTCCCAATCACACAATTCCTAGTAAAAAAAATATTAAAAGAGGTCTCCTATCCATATCCAAATCGGATCCTGGTGGTCTGTAGCATACCCTAAGCACTATCCCACTGGAGCCTCTGTTACCTTTCTTCCACCCAATGATTTTGACATAAACAAATTCCATTTAATCCATTCTTCAACTGTACAAGATACCATTTTCAAATTTCACAGAAAAAGAAAACCAAGGTACACAATCTTATTTTCTGACTGAAACATGCGTGCCAAGTTTCAGCCAAAACATAATTTATAATATATGCCTCCTATAGAGTGCGCGCTTGTTCACTACCTTTTCCTATGAGGGGCAAAAAGTTAAGGAGGGGACAGACGTGATCTTACAATTGGGGAATGGATAAAGGCCATTTCTACAGATAATTATCTTCTTGTAGTAAATATATGAGAATTCCATATGTTCTCTTTCTAGAAAGTGTGTCTAATTAAAAAAGATCAAATTAGATCTGTCACCAAAGCATTTTGGCAGGAGATAACCACACTACCTTTTGAACTTTAGTCCTAGACTATTGTGTCACATTGTGAAGAAAACCCTACCATGACATTTTTCATTTTTTAGGCACTTTTACAAATCATTTACTTATTATTTCTCAACTTCCTGACATACTAGAAATGACACTCCACCAACTGAAAGGGGTTGTCTCAACAGGCCATGGAAGCTGAGAAAGCAATCCTGCTAGGCTGGAGGGAAAACAAGAGTCCCAGGATGTTGATACACTCCTGCTCTGATAGTTATCCTAGCCCAGGTGGCACTGAGGCCCTTTTAAAGCCTCAGTCAGCTCTGAATGTTCAGTGCAGCTAAGTGGACACTGCTTTCCATAAGGTTCCAAAGCTTAGTGGTGCAGGGGTAGGGGCATATCACACAAGTGGGAATATGCACAGGTCACCTAGAACCAACTCCATATTCTCAAGCGGCTCCAGCTGACTACAACTCCCCCCAAACACACACTCTCACACTCTCTCTCCTCTCCCCGCCCCTCCCGCTTTTCATTTACAGAATGGAACTCCCCACCTGGTGTTTTTTATTTTATCTTCTAACCATGGTGCCAAAGATGTCAGTACTGCTTATATAGTCAGATATGCAGCACACTTGGTAAGTTTTGAAAATAGCACTGAGAACTGGTTTTGAGTTCTACAATGATTTTGTTTTCTTTCAATAAGCAAACAAACCAAACTCAGCCATTTTGACACTTGCTCTCTCAGAAACTTAAGTATTACACAAATCAATATACGTCTGAAATGAGAAAGCAAAAAATAGCAGAAAAAGGAATGTTAGTTTCTGACCACAAACTATAGGGAATAAAAAAAACTAGAAACCTATAAAAAGTACTTGTCACTTTCAGGTGTGCCTGTCAGAGTAGTTCCATCATTCTAAGGTTTTGAAAACCACAAGGAAATGTCTTTAATGCTGCACCAAACCAATTCCAAAATGAAACCTGAACAACTACTTTGGATAATCCCAAAGTCAATCTTTTCTGCCATTTAACATAATAGTTCCTGTAAAAGCTGAAGCAAATATTTTAATAGAGTAATTATAGCCACCTTTCCCTGCATCCAAAAATAAATAAATAAAAACCAAAAAAGCATATGTCATGTATAGAAGAGTATAAGGCATCAAATATAAATACCAGCTTTTGAATGGCTCCTGACATTTTTATTTTTAAAAGACAGGATGATTTACATGAGCAAAGCAATTCCCCACTACTAATTGTGTGTCACAAGACAAACTGAAAACTCATTTCAGTTTCACTGGTGTCCATAGAGCAGGATACCAAAAGATCCTGCCTTCTTGGTGCATCCAAGGCACCCATCAATTTTTGGAGCATAAATAATTTTGGTTAGACGTGAAATGCAGGAAAGGCCCAAAGTGATTTTAACAATGTAACATCTTTGCTCAGAAAGTGAATCTCCATTTTCAAAATGGACATAGAATTTCACAGTTAATTTAACTTTGCAGTTTAGACAGGCCCGGAACACTAATAACTGAAAGATACATTTTAAAAAAATTAACACTTATGGTAATTACTCAGAAGTTAGTTTATAATGATATAGTACCTATATTTCAAAGATCTAACTGTAATGTGTAATAACCTAGTTCATTCACATATCACTGAGAATTTTAAGTGTAATAAACTAGTGTCATTCATTTTTAGTTAAAAACTTCATACAGTACTTAATGCCACTGCACATAAAATATTCTTCCATTCTCAAACAATAAGTTCTCTGAAAACTCACAGTATATAGTATACACAGAAAGCTAGACAGACAACATTAGAAAATCCAATTTGATATCTTTGCTCACCTGCTCTTCCCATTACTTTGAACATATTTTTAAAACTATTTTTATAAATTGTAATTAGCAAACTACCTGTTTTATGAAGTTTCTTGTCAGACAAACCCAGTTACCCTAAAAGGGATTTAAGGAAATTTTCCACAGAAAATTCCTCTTTCTGCAGTTCTAGCTTGCAGCTTAGTTTTTCCTCACCCTCATAATTCCTGCCCAGAGCACAAAATTAGTTTTACAAATCAGATTGCTACATATTTCAGAAAACGTATTTTTCAGATAAAGTGAAATTTACACAGGTCAGCATAAACTATTTCTATTATATTTTTGTTTTCAGCATGTAAGTAGCATTGTTTGTGCTACACACTATCTTCCCAGAGGACACAGTTGAAAATGCATTAATTTAGAGAAAGAGAGCCTTTCACCCCTACTCACCCCAAAAGCTTAGAATGACAATTTTCAAGATATTTATTAACCAAACTGGTCAGATGCTGCTGAATATCTTCCTGTCTTTTCTGTATATAATTTAAACATGTCATTCTCCCATGAACTGCTCTATACACAAACATCTAACCATAAACTCACAGCCAGCTGTAGCTGTCACAAGGGAATAAGCAAATAAACAACTCTAACATTAAAACTGGAATATTTGTTCTGATATTGACACTGGTATGGATATTTTCTTCATTTGTAATTATAAGCTCTAGTGGCAAAATATCTGTTACAAAATAAGCAAAACCTCAGGCTACATTAGTGGTGTACAAGTTTTTTTTTTTACCCTTACAGAAAGCAAGAGATAGTTGCTAGGCAGAAAGAGATTGTAGGTACTCCATCATGCTTCCTCAAAAATGATCATTAACATTAAACTAACTTTTCAAGAATGTGAGTCAGACATCTACTACAGCTTTTCCCATGTGATATTAGACAATTACAGTCAGTTTCGCCATGTGCACTGTACCTCAGAGAACAGTTAATTTCTTATCTGTTCATTTGGTTTGTTCAGATCCTTCTGAAAGCCCAGACAACAGCTAAATGTCCTTCTAGCAGCACAGAGAAATAGTACCAAACCAAACCCACCAACTTAGCACCTATGACTCACTTAAGGGCCTCTATAAAGCCATCTGGCTGTCTGCCTTATATACTTAAGATAGGAGCTACCTGAACAATACAAATCCTACCAATGTAAAGGAACTCCATAGAAGATTAGTCAAAGAAAAACACAACACCAATTCAAACAGCACCACAAAAACTGTGGGTTATATACTTTATGGTATAGAGGAATATGGAGCAACAAAATTACTTATGCTTATTACACCTTTATTCCAGTCATCAAGAAACTCCAGAGTAGGCACCTATAAAAAGCCCAGAGACTAACAGACTACAGTGTGCACAACTGGGCACACTGGAAGACCTTGGAGGAGGTGAAAAACTGTCAGGACATTGCATTCCCAAATCTGATACCCCTTTGGTGAAAACAGCTGACCCAAGGGGGAAGGCAACATTCAGATTCTTCTTTAACAATTTTAAATTTGAGTTTCTCTTGTTGGACAGAATTATCTAAGTGATTTTTGCCCCCTAAATTTGTAGCTTTAAAGCTTCTTGAACTATACTCCAGGCATCCACAACAAAGATGGAAGTCCTGATGGTCTAACAGATGAAACTGCAGAGAAAAGTCTCAAACGGGGGCTCTACCTAAAAGAAAAAGTGCTCATCAGTCTGCCTTGGAAACCTGCATTGTAGACAGCTGTGATAAGTTGGGGCAGCACTATCTGGTCTTTAGTGGACAGGGGATTAACTTCAGTTCAACTTCACCCTCCTCTTGGCCCCTGTATTCTAGGCAGAAACATAAAATAGTTGTTTGGGGGACACAGAGGGAAGAATGCCTGTGGAAAGACAGGGCTCCCTACCCAGGGTCACAGAACTGAGTTGAACTCTAGGCCAGGGTTCTCACCTGTTAATTTTTTTTTGCCTATGTCAACTCAGCTTTGTGGAAAAGTTTTATAAAAACTAAGTATTTTTTGTGAAAATGTTCAAATTAAAATATTTTCACTTTGAAACATTTCACTGAATTTTTTTGAACAATGAAATTAAAATGGTCTTGTTTTGAATCATTTTGTTTCAGTTACCAGAGGGTTACTGGTATTCCCCCTCTAGTGGAGAAAAACCTGATAAAATAACAATTTTTAATTCAAAACAAAACAGTTTTCATTTTGATCATGCCACTGAAAATTTTTAAGAAAAGAAAAAATTTCATTTACTTCAAAAAGCCCTTTTTCAGCTGTAGCAGGGTGGGGGGGGGGGGAAGGTAGATGTACTCCGCCCCCCGTGGGTCCTGTGCT
>ML675609.1:34212625-34264846 GCA_007922155.1 Mesoclemmys tuberculata | reverse complement strand
ATGCCCTCCAGTACTCTGGCATAGCCGTCAGGCCTGACCCTGTCACACAGCTTAACATTTTTTGATGAAAAATTTTCAGCAGCTCTATTGATTTTATTTCTGTATATATCAACCCTTGAGGAAAAAACCTTGCAGACTATACTGGTGTTTTGTTATATATCATATATATATATATCATTCTACCAGATTATACCACATTACTAAAGGCAGGACTGTATAGGTCACACAGGTCACAAACTGCACAGAAACTCTGCAAAAGTCATGAGCTCTCTTAGGTGCTCTATCTATGATTTCCAGCCCATTTAAACCTTTGGACCCTCCCCTCCAACCAGTCACTAGGAAAGTGGCATTCTTATGCATCTCTAGATGCACTTTAGGGTCTGTCTACACTGCAGCTGGGAACCAGCTTCCCAGTACTGGTATACAAACTTGTGCTAGGTTGGCTTGAGTGACTGCACTAAAAATAGCAATGCAGATGTTCCACCTGGGCTTTGACCAAGAGGGTCAGCTGGGTTCAGAGCCTGAGCTACTGCTCAAGCTGCAACGTCCACAATGGTAGTTTTAATGTGCTAGCTCGAGCCCCATAAGTGTGAGTCTATCTACCCAAGCTGAAATTAGATCTATTCTTTGAGAGTTGCTTAAAAGGTATCTATGGGAATATGTAATAGTGGGTTTTTTCCCATTATAGTCCATCCTCTATCAAAAATGCTGTGGCTAATGTACTGAACTGGGAAATGTTTAGATTATTTTATTGCCTAGCCAACTCTGAAGCTCTCTTCTTTGACTCCAGGGAGTTCACTTGTGGATTAAAAATGCAGCTCATTTGTTTAATTGACATAACTATATTCTCTTTTTAAAAAATTGTGACATTGAAGATGTCCAACTCACCCCCGTAGGAATGTCTTCCCTTCAGGGTTACTAGTTTTCCTAGCTTTATCCATAATAATTATATCCGCAGAGGAATGCTAATCCACTCATGAAAAAACTGAGACTGAAGCTTCTTTCTACTTTGGGTCAAAGGCTGAAACTGTGAGCTGTCTTGAGATTTGAACAGAGACTGTGACCATGACTGCTGATATACTTCATACATGAACATCTTATGGGAGGACCTGCATTTCTCCCAATTATCACTTGGCCTAGTATGTAGTCACCAGAGAGAACAGTTGATCTCCCAAATCTAGAGAGTCATCGAAGGATGGCGCTTTAACTACCACTGCAGAACTCAGGTAAAAGGTTTTGGAACAACCACCCTAAGAAGGACCATCACACAAACATTTGATTAGGAAGTTCGTATTTCCTCATCTGGCAAGGCCATGGCTCCCTCCATGATGAACACATTTGAATGATTTGAGCAAATGGGTACTAATTTTTACCCTAAAACTTCCCTTCAGAAGTCACAGACTTATGGAGACTGGACATTGATAGGCATCTAGTCCAGCCCTCTGCACTGAGACAAGACTAAGTATTAACTAAAGCATCCCTGACAGGTGTCTGTCTAACCAATTCTTAAAAACCTCCAGTGATGGAGGTTCCACAACCTCCCTAGGTAATTTATTCCAGTGCTTAACTACTCTTACAGTTAGGAAATTTTTCCTAATGTCTAACCTAAATCTTCCTTGTTGCAATTTAAGCCCATTAATTCTTGTCCTGTCTTCAGTGGATAAGGAGTACAATTTATCACCCTCCTCTTTATAATAATCTTTTATGTACTTGACAACTGTTATGTCCCCCCTCAGTCTTCTCTTCTCTAGATTATGATTCTCAACTAAGGCAGAGGTCTTCCAGGGGGTACTCAGCTCATCCAGATCAGTGTTTCTCAACCTGGAAGTTGCAGCCTTGAGGGGGATCACAGGATGGGTTTAGGGGAATTGCAAGAGCAGGGCCAATGTTAGGGGGCGGAAAGCAGGGCAACTGACTGGGACTCCCGCCAGATGGGACACCGTGAAGCAAAGTTACATGCTTCAGCCGTGAACTTGGGCTTCAGACAAGGCGCACAAGTGGAAAAGCACCCTTCGCTAAACAATCTGATCCTGACAGAAAGGTGAGAAAGAGAGAGAAGAAAAGTAAAAACATACAGAAAAGTTCTTAGTTTAGCCATTCAAGAGAACTATCATAATGGGCGGGACACAAATAGACACAGACAGAGCCCTGTATAGCAGGAGTGATGTCAGCAGAGTTTTGCTTTTCTCTTACTCCCTCTGCTGGTAACAGAACTTAGAGTCCACCCATCTATCTGGGCTGACAAAGGACCTTGGAGAAACTGTTCTGGATGCAGCTCCTGTTAATCTCTGAAGCTGCGAGTAGATTGGTGACATGATCAGAGACAGAAAAGAAAGGAAATGGGGAACAGAGCTAGGGCAGTTGCAAAAAATAAAATGTGTTTTTAAAAAAGTAATAGATATCCCACATTCTCTCCATAAGGATTATAGCAGTGAACTATTTTTGCCTTTCAAACAAGCTACAGGATTCCATATTTCATATTAAAAAAATTTATCTCCATAATTATGTACGTAAGTGTGAACATTTTCTAGAGGTAGCCTTCTTAGTCTAAACTCGATCAAGGAAAAGCTGTTCAACAGGGCAGACAGGATAGAGAAATTAGGTATTGGAGGTTTATGCCTTTAAATGTATGAAATATATTTTCACATCATGACAGTTCAAAACTCTCTTAAGCAATTGTTTTTCTTGAAACTTTGAATTCTTCTGAAGCAATCTTATGTTGAAATGATGGTGATAGGCAACTTATAAATATGATAGAAAGAAACGTGCCATTGGGAATGGAAACACAAACTAATTTTCCCATGCTCACGAAGACCAAAAATGTGACAGTAATTAATTCTGCTGTTTCTATTTCATAGAACATTCACAATGGGTTCTTTTAAGAATGGAAAGTACCATGTCTACTTTTCTCATGTCTGCTAAAGAGGTGATTTCTGTCTAACTTGTGCCTACTGTCTTGAATAAATCAAAGTATACTACGGATATTTAATCCGAAATTTTAATGATGCTTGCATCCAGGTGGGGGGTATATAAAATTATAATGCCAGTTTACAGGCCTACATCAAGCAATCATCTACATAAGTAAACAATGTAATTCTTGGTGAGGCTGTTATCTGGAAGAGGGAAACCTATTAGAGATTGGGTTTGAAATGGTACCCAGCAACTGTACAAGTGCATTCTCGAATGTTTGAATTATGAATGAACAACACATTGAAAGGATGCACAAGCCATACTAGAAACAACAGTAAATTTAAATATAAACATTAGGCTACAGAGCAATGGGGAAGTGAATGACTGTTAAAATACAGTAACAATACATTTAAAATAAACCTATTAAAAGACAACGCTTAGAAGGCAAAACTGGCAGTTTTGGAAGTGCCTTCTATGGAATACATAGAGTTCGGACCACTGCTCCTTTCTCAGTTGCAAAATAGGCTTATAGTATCTAATGCAGATGTCAGAAGTATTTTTAAAGCACTTTTGCCTTTTAAGTGAATTTATTCTAAATGGAGGTTAGTCAAACTACAATGGTCATCTTTCATTCAAATGCATTCATTCCATGCATTCATTCAAATGCATTCATTCCATGCATTCATTTCATTTCCATGCATTTGAAGGCAGGCAATAATTTAAAGGAGGGGGAACTGAAACTTTTTTGTTAAGCAGTTTGTTGCTGGTGAGCTGTGCTGCATTATACTGCCGTACTGTAGTTATATTTGATACTCATTTGACTTTATTTTCAGGTAATATCAAGGGTGCCTAGAGCATACGCACAGGAGCACGTTTCAGCATTTGTACAAATTAAAAAAAATAAAATAAGAAATTATGGCATTTCCTTAGAACAATGAAGTTATTAAAAAGACTGTTAAAAACTTACAGTTGCATTTACTTAGTCACATTTTGTTTAATGTCATCTTACCTTAACATTTCTAATGGATTGGTCTCATGCACCTGATTGCCACACCTGGGGCAGTCATTGCTGTCTTCAAAGTGCTGAACAATACACGTTTTACAAACTGTAACAAAGAAAATATTGTGTATTGGTAAGGCCCTATTTGCAATATTGTGGAAATTACGGAATCTGCAATGTTAGACTTTCACCACAGTTTTGACAGCAGAAGCCCCACTGTGCCCGTTTTCAGCACTGGGCCCCTTCTCTCAACCCAAGGCAGCCAACAGTGAGAGCCCCTGCTCCCATCCCCCCATGCTCCTGCTGTCAGCCCCAGGCCTCTGCTTTCAACCCCATGCGGCCAACAGGAAGAGCTGCGGCTCTCAGCCCTGGCTGGCCGGCAGTGGAAAAATCACAGAAAAGTAATAATGGACTTTATTACCACAAATAATAAGGTCCATTATTACTTTTCCCCAATTTTCCATGGCTTGTCCGCAACGCAGTTGCATATTTTTTACAATCATCCCACAATTCAAGTAAGGCCTTATGCATCAGGTAAAAATATACATTGTGACAGTGTAACTTTTAGATCAAGAAAATATTATTTCTCACATATGGTTTTCAATTAAAAAAACCATACTAATGTTCAATGTTTCTTGTAGCAGAAACAATAGGGGTATTTTTAACATAAGTAATTACAATGCACCATTAACTTATCTGTTTCTTTTTCCCCAAAATGATGACTAGCCTCTGACCTGCTAACATATTACAGAATTGAGCCAATACAGGTTAGGAAAGTACTGTTCATAAGTATGCAAAATTTTTATTATTGTTTTATATTCTTCACAACTTTGCACAATGCAAAATCATGACACATAAAGGACATGAAAAGCCAGTTCAGAGAAAATGCATGCTGTGGAGTCCCAGAAAAGCAGAAGACAGCCATGATTTTGGAGGACCAGAAATGAAAGTAAGTTTGCATTCAGTTATGATACAGAATTCCTCTATTATTCTTGTTATGCTGGTGACTGAAAAATTTGTCATGTGCTATTTTCTACAAGGGTAAAAAGAAAATTATAAAAAATTGTTCCACAAGTTGTGGCTAGCTATTTTCCCCTCCAGATATATGGCCTTTAACAACAGTGATGGTAGAAGCACTGGTGAACATTCAATACTTGAACCGTAACATCAAAATCATCAGAGGGGCATGTAATTTGCATTAAAGATCAACATAAGAGCCTGCAAATTTATATTAACCCAAGCACTGGTATAGTTTTTAATCAGAAAGTATCGCACTCTGGTTGCTTCCAAATATGATTAATTGCAGATTTTAGCTTCATTAATACAAAAAATAGAACATAAGTTGGCAAGAATTAATAGATGTGCTATTATTCATTTGTTAAAATGTTCTAGATGCAAATTAACTCTCCTCTGTTTGTTATTGTTTCTCCTGAACTGAAATGAGAACTGCAAATACTTTAATAAGTTAAAAACCATCTTTTGAAATTCTGTTATAGCGACTACTGCAATACTATTTTGTAATTTCATTCAACAGTTCACCAAAGAACTAAGACCACTTCTGAAACAAAAACAGTGAACTCTAACAATATGGGGATCTTTAAGGGACCCCTGAAATCTTCAGAAAACAAGCATTTTAATAATGTGGAAAGCCAACCCAGGAGGCTCTAAAGTTTGCATTCACATCTCCCTGAGTCAGGGATGCAGACTTTCGTGCCCATTGGCTGGCTCTCTTAATTATAAAGATTGGTGGCTGGCTTCCCAAGGCTGGATAGATCTAACAGCCAGGCTGCACTGCAGGTCCCCCATAACTGTAATGAAGTAAGGAGGATCTCTTACTGGCAAGTCCAGCAACAGGGCACACCTGCTGCACTCCAGGCTTGTGATACACAGAGTGAGAGGGGAGAGCAGATGCCATCAGGGGGTACAGTACAACCCTCAGGACACAAATGAACTTTCATTATCTCAGGATGCATGGTATAAACTGTTAATATGGAACAGCAACAAACAGTAACCACACAAACTCACTACACAGAACTCTTTACATCAATCAACAATAAAATATTTTAATACTTCTGAATGTTTAAATATTGAATTTGATTTTCATTTGTATGAAAATACATGCACAAAACAAAACTATCTTACAGAGCAAAAATTCTTCAAAAGACAACTTGATATTCTGGTCTTGTATGCTCTGATATAAACTTTTTTATATCCAAAACTCAAACATGAATACTTCACTACTATCATTTTTAGGGTCATATGAATATATTTACAAACTACGGTATTATCATAGAAAACTCTATGCAATAAGTCATCAATACTCTAAACTCTCCAAATAAAAAACAGCTATAAAATCTACATAAGAACGTTAAAACCCTGATCCAGAAAAGCACTTAAACATGTTTTAAGTACATGAGTCGTCTCAATGACTTCTTACAGATCTGCTGTTAAGATCTTTGTAATTTGGTTTTATAAAAGTGACTGATAATGACCTCTGCATGCAGCTGAGAATAAGCAAAAATATTCTCATCCTCCAGAAAGGACAGATATCAAGATGTCTTGTGTTAGAACTAGAAAAATTCCCCTTTCCCTAATCCCAGTTAAAGAAATAAGTGCATAGTTTAACCAAAATTGAATGTAGCCAGCCCAAACTCAAGGTCATCATCAGAAAAAGGAAAAACTGATCTGCAAATGAATACTGATATTATCTAAAATAACTTGTGCTCTTTATTATGTACAACTGTGCTGTCATTAGGGAGATGTCTACCAGTAGCTGTATACAATTCTTACATATCTGTTAGTAAATTGGAAATCAAAATGCAAATTCTAGCACTCAAAATCTTTGCATGGATTTGTGATATCCCTGTAGGAGTAGGTCCATCGATCAATATTTTCATCTGTTACAAGTATGATCTTATTCTATTATTCATAATATGCAAAACACTGCACATTTTCCTGGGTCTATCACTTAGAAATTTAAAGAGTAGAGGGGAGAATCCCTAAGCATGAAATTAAGTGTCGACTATATTTAAAACCTTTTAAAAAAACATTTACACTTACAGTATGAAATAGCTAAAATTGAACCATTTTGGGGTATCTTAATTGTTTTACTATGCAAAGTGACAGCCAACACAATGGAGAAAAAATAAACAAAATGTGAGATGGATTGCAGAATTTTGAGACATGTGCCATGCATGTCAGTGAAGTGAAAGAACTATCATATACACTTGCTTTCTGGCTGTGCTACGATACTTAGGGCAAGCCATTATACACGTGTCACGACTCATTCTAGGTGACTTACCACAGATTAAAGGCACCAACGTGACATACCTCTAATTCACTAAAACAACATACAATACAGTACTCTAGTTTCCCTCTATATAGGACAATGGTTAATACTGACGGTCCACTTTCCGCCTTCAAACCCTTGCACTGAACGAAACAGTTATACGTATATATACACGTGTCAGTGCCGCTGCATACGTCAAAACTGAAGGAACATCACGATTGATACTGTATTTACAAAGACAAAGTGGGTAAGGTAATATCTTTTATTCAATCAACTTCTTTTGGAGGAAGAGACAAGCTTTTGAACTTACACAAAGCTCTTCTTCAGCTCTGTGCAAGCATGAAAGGTTGTCTCTTTTAAGAACTTATGTTGGTCCAATAAAAGATATTACCTCACCCACCTTGCATTTCTAATATCCTAGATCAACACAGCCACAAGACTGCAAAGAACTGTATTTACATACCATTCTAGTTTCTTTATGCCAAAGACAGCTCAAGGGGAAGAGCCTCTCTAAGGCCAGGTCTAACACTACGGCTTAAGCAGATCTAAGTTATGTTACTCAGGGGTGTGAAAAAGACATCCCCCTGAGCGATGCAAGTTACAGCGACCTAAGCACTGCCCACCAGCAGTATGTCAGCAGGAGATGTTCTCCCGTTGGCATATAATGTCTTCACCAGACTCATGTAGCATTTCTAGTGTAGACCTTGCCCTTAGATATTTTTAAATGATAATCACAAAGGAATCTAAGTTCTGATTGCAACTAACTAGAAGTCTCATGCTGGAACAAGAGATTTGCTTATATTTTACATATTGCATTTTTATACTGAATAACTGTTCTATTTGTAAGATAAAATTTTCAAAAAAAGTACTCATAGGGCCAAATCTCTCTCGAAATCAGCCAAATCAGGGGAGTGAAAGCCTAAAACTCAAAGACAAATTGGAGTCACTGCTCAGAGGCTATTCCAGATTCCAATCCATTGGAGCAAAGGAGGGGAAACCAGAAAGAACTAGAGGATCCGCATAGCATGTGGTCCTCCAGCCCTGACTCATCTCTCCTTTGACCCTCAACTAAACAACAAGAAAGACAACACACAGAAAAGCTTCTCTGTAGATCAACTACTTTATTAAACTAAATGTTTACTTCTTTATATACTAGCTTTAAAAATAAACTACCTTTTAGAGCAATGTCCTTGTCAGAGAGCTTAACATTATAATTAAAAATAGTTCACTTGTTCAAGGGCACAAATAGTTGACGGTTAATCAGTTACCCACTTACACACAATGCAGAATTCCATTAAAGGCCGAACTATTCCCCAAAATCTAATGCAGATTTACATGCATTTAATCACACTTCTGAAAATTGCATAGGTACTTATCTTCCACTTACACGCTCCATTAAGTGCCTATCTGCCTATTTAGGTACATGGTCAAGAGATGACTAAGGTTAGAATTACAAGCAGCAGAGGCACTCAAACTGGAGTTCTCTCTATTTACAAATGAAAAGGTCTTGGTGGTAGGGTATCCTTCTTGAGGGACTCACCTTGTTCCAAAACTGGATGGGTTTACTAACCTTCAGGACACACTGTAAATCATATGTATTTACTTAGGCTTCAGAGGAGGGAGAATCACAAAAGGGACTGAGGTTTGTTTCTGGGCGGGCTGGGATGTTCTGTAGGAATTCTGATGCAGGTACAGCGCTATTGGAAGGTGACTGTAGGATGAGCTGGTAGTTTCAGCAGACAGATTTTTTTTGTAATTTATGTCAAAAATACTTGGATTGCTAGATAGACATTAAATGATGATGATGAAATGTGTAACAATCAATTTTGACAAATCTGGCCCAGGTAATTTTTCCACATGAACTGGCATTCCTAAAGCATGATAAAGCTACTATTCCCTTCTTCCTCAACTTCACTGAGAGGACATAACATGCTCACATGATGAGGATGCTACTCTTTGAGCCTGACCTGCAAGGATTATACTCTGTGTGTAAAATATCCCAGAGAGCTCTCCCTATCACTATCATTCACAAGGCACAGATTAGGCAGTGTGCTAGGTGGGAATATAAAATACACAGCTCTTATGTCAGAAAAGCTGTTGTGTGTCCAAAAACCAAACCATGCTACTTATAACTGTGCCTTTAATCAGTTACAGATCAGTTGTAGTCATAGCATGGATGGGCCTGATACATCTTAGGACTGCAAAAAACTTTTTAAAAAGAAAGATTCTTTAAATAGAATTTTAAACAAACATAGTGCTGGAAAACCGAGTGACACAAGCAACTGGCAATGGGTTATCCAACTTGCCTCATCTGGGCCACACATCCATTCACTTGAGCCAGTAGTGACTGAAAATGCTTGCCATTTGATGAGTGTTTAAGTGGCCTCTATATTAGTTTGGTAGTCTTGGTTCACTTCACAAAATCATCTTGATGGCAACATTAAAAGACAAGCCCAGACTGAATGGATATGGAAAATAAACTACTATCTCACCAGTAAAAGTGGTCCTGGCAGAATAGGGAGGGGAAGTTTGGGGAAGCTTACATTGCTGCAGCCTAAGTTGCACTTGCTCTGAATGGTAAATGGTAGATTTTATTCATTGGCCTGTCAATTCAAGACTTTCAAAAGCCATAGCTCCACTTAAAAGTTAATGCTGCTTAAATGAAGAACTCACAGCACTCATTTTACTGTTTTTTCCCCAGTAAACAATTAAAACACAAGATATGAAATTAATAATAAACAACACAGTTATTTGAGAGCATTATGTCAATTCACATTTTTCTTCTTGTCCAGAGCCAAATTAAAATGAAAAAATATAGCTCCAAGGGTATAAACTGTGTGCCCATCTAGAAGTGTTGATATCACCTAATTAATCTGTCCTGTTTACTAGATTGTTAACATCTGCAAATTTAGATCATATATGATAAATAATGCTTTGAAATCTGGTAGTTAGTTGCTCAAGGCAAATACAATGGACATTTTCAGTTCTTTTTAAGCGTGGAGATAATGATTTGGATCTGACTGAGACTGTTATTAGCATTATAAAACATGGGAATTTAAATCTCTTCCAAATGTAGCCAAAAGTTCCACAAGTAATTATTAGAACGGTTTCCAGAATTCTGTTATGTGAAAATTGTCTTTTCTGTGTAGAGATGATGGTTTAATGTCATATGAACTTAAATGTTTCACTGTCGTTTCAGTCATTAAAAGTTCCATGTTCTGTCTACTAAAAATGTCTTTAATGGCAGAATATTTGCAAACTTACCTTCTATACAGTGTATTCGCTAACAGCCTGCTCCTGCTCTGTAGGGGCAAACATATGTAACTGTATAGAATCCCAATGAAGTTCAGGGCCTGGGGCTAAGTGATGATGGGAAAGGTCATTTTAAGGGCTACTGGGATCCCAAATGAAAAATTTACAATGCGAAAAACTGAAAAAAGAAAGCAAATTTTTGCTACGGAAAACAAAGCACTCCAGCCATAATTGTATTATAACAAGTGCAAAAATACATTTTTAAATAATAAAACTAAAAACCTAACAGAAGTATACTGTGCAAAATTGCAAAATAATTTAAAAACTATTTTCTGATTTAATTGGTCTTATTTTTTGTTTAAATTTACCAGACAGACAGTCTTTCCTCAGTCAGCTCTAGCCACACACAAAGTTTTACATTTTAAAGTGCTACCATTTTGAATTATTGGTTGCAGATGGAAAAGATTTTTAAGACAAGAAAATATTTTTGCCCTTATACCTTATTTTAAAATGGTTAAAACAAACCTATTTTGCAACTTCCTCATCCAAAAAGAACCAACCTCTATCAACAAAAATAACCTGATATCCCTTTCTTGAGCTCAGGCATGGAAAAAATTAGTCACAGCGAGTACTTGTGTAAAAATTATGCTGAAAATAAAATAAAGAGGTTAAATTAAAAGTTGGACTATGATGTTCACAGTACAAGATCTTTTCTTTGAATTGCACATTTTAATTTTCTTTGTCATTCCATGTTTTATTTGTCATGGATATAGCCACATATTCTGCAAATTAATAAAGATCACCACAAAAAGAACAACCCTGCACAGAAAACAATGGAAAAATATCAGTGCAAGGACCCAAGAAGTTTGATTAGCTCTCTTAAACAAGGCAGACATATAGAAAATCTATCACTCATGTATTTTAGGATGATTCTAATTTTATCTGAAAAGGTCTAAAATTCTCTAACCTAAACAAGGTCTAACTAAACTGTTTTCTATTCAATACATAAAGTATTCTTACTGTTTTAGAGCCAATCTTGCACGTATGCACAAAAGCAAGTTTACTCATGCAAGTAGTTCCATTGACTTCAACAGAACTATTCATGTGTTTAAAATTACTTACATGTGTAACTACCTGCAGGATTAGGTCTGGACAGGGATTGAAAATTGACATAACACAATCCATATAATTTCCCACCAGTCTTCATTTAAAAAAAAAGACATCTAGTCAAGTGAAATATGTTTGTTGATACACTTTCTATTTGTCAGCTGATGTACAAGGGAACCTTTTTGATATGATGGGTGTTACATATAAGAACACTTTAAACATAGAAACGAAGTTAAGACAAGGCACTTCACCCATGGGATTGGCTGTTTCCCTTAACTCAAGGTAAAGATATATAATAATTCCAAATCCAATTGATGACATACAATAACATTGCCATCAAAAACAATACCTGCAGAAACTGGAAAAGGATTACTGTTAGAAAGTCACCCAATGTTTCCAGCTCCTTAGTTTCATAGTGATGGATACTATCCCTATCTAGACGAAAATAAAGACTGGAGACAAAATTTAAAAAGGTCTCAAGATCACAAGTTATATGACTAATTTAATTAGTTGTGAAGGCCCTACTGATTTTGCCACAATGTCCTATTTAAAACACTATCTTGCTTTTGGTTCGTTAAAGGTGCCTGTGATTGAATAAGGATTCTCATGAATGCTCTACAGAGGATGAAGACCATAAAAGTTCAATAGTTCTCATGTTACTAGAAATGTACATTGTATAAGCTATACTTTAATTTTAAGTGTAGTACACTGTCAGAACCATAACAAATTCCTTTGAAATATTTATGATTTCTCTCTTCCCCAATTAACTCTAAACTTAAAAAGGCCCAAAGTACTTCACACTGAGATTTTTCAATGTACATGCAAGTTGAGCACAGTGAACATCCTTAAATACTTTATAATCTTTTGTGTTACACATTTTAAAAAATGATATCTGGAGAAAGCATGACTTGTGAAGGCTGGATACCTTGCAAAGTGCTACTTACAGGTATGGAGGCACTCAGTTACTGTGGTTGGCTTGATAAGATATCCTTTACAGATGTAACAGGTGATATGAGGATTGAAATCTTTCACCAAGTGCTTCCGCTGGGTAGCCATTCGTGGGACAGGTGATGCTGGCAGATTGCTTTAGGCCAGAGGTGCAAGTGTGACAACTGGGGTTGATGTGGTTCACAGGAGCTGCTCTGTGCAACTGCACCTCTCCAGGCATTTGATGGACATTCCAGATCTCTCACGGGGACATCATTCATAACTCCTGCTCCTTTTTTGGACTAGGCATTTTCATACCTGCAACACAGGTGAAAAGAGGCATAATGATGGTGGCGGCGCCCCAAGAGACAAGCGTCACGGGCCTTGCACGAGACAACACACTGATACCGTGCTAGGTGTCCTTTACCGACGGGACTTGTGCCAGGCCCCACCATGAGTTTACTACGAGGCTCTGGCTGGAGCCAGGCGCTCAGAGCGGGGGGCAGAGGGAGGCGGCAGGTGCAGGGGCTGCCTTCAAACTGCCGCCACGCTGGGAGACTGCCGAGGAGCCCTGGAGGAGCCAGGGAACGTCCCGTTTTGAGCCGCACACGGGGCTCGCCCCGCCTTCCTCAGCGGCACAGCCGTAAACAGGCCGCACAGCGAGTCCCGCTGGAGGGCGGCTTCCCCGGCTCCGGGTTCGCCCCCCGGCCTGAGGAGAACCGAGCGGCTCTCCCCGAGCGCCGGCCAGTGGCCGGGGCCCCGCGGCCCAGCCTCAGGGCTGCGGCTGAGGCGCTCCCTCGCTCTCCAACAACTCCTGTCCCTCCCGCCGTGCACCTGCGGCACCGCCTGCCCCGAGTCCGCCCCGGCCCTCCGCTCCCAGCCGTACCTGGCCTCGGCCGGCAGCAGCCCCGGCCGCGCAGCTCAGCGAAAGAGAAAGGGAAACAGCGTGCGCCTCCCGCCCCTTCGAGCCCGCCCCCCTTCCCGCCGGGCCGCCGCGGCCGGTCCCAGCGCTGGGCCACAGCGAGCAGGCGGGACAGGCGCGCAGGCGCTGCTCCCGCTCCGAGCCCTCCCGCGCTGCAGCCCCGGCGGCCTCTCAGGGCAGGGCGCGGCGCGGCGCCTCCCAGAGCCCGAGCCCGCCGCCGCTGCACGGGCGGGAGGGTGGCGTTTGGGGGGCCGGGTGGCTTTGGAGATGAGGCAGAGGGCAGGTGGGTGGGGAGAGGCGGGGTGCCTGGGAGAAGTGGGGCTGGCATGCAGGGGAGAGGGAGCTGGCTGTGGGAGATGGCTGTAGAGAGAAGGGGTTGCAGCAGGGCAGACAGATGTGGAGAGGGCGGGGGCTGGGGAGAGCTGTGAGCAGTATGTTATGGTGGCATGAGGTGAGGAGAAGGGTACTTAGTACAAGACCACCAGGGCCCCACCCCTCTGCAGTCACCTCGTTTTCTCTTCCTGGGATAGAGTTTTTACAAAACTCTCTAAGGGCCCTTAAATCACACCTCTCAAGGTGCTTTTTAAAAAAAAAATACTCAATTTTTTCTTCCTATAATGACCATCAAACTTGTGGAAGGTTGAAAACTAATTTTCAAAACTTTTATCCTTTCTACATAGCACTGGGAGTTTAAGGCGAGAACACTTACTATCAGTAAAATACTGAAATAAATTAGGCCCAGATCCAGAAAATAATTACACACATGCTTACCTTTAAAGGGACTATTCCTAGATGTAAAATTAAGTGTGACTGATAGCATTCCACATTGTCAGATGCTTACTGGTTTGTTCCCTGATTTACAGAAACACATGATTGTTGTTAAAGCTGTTTGTAAGGAGGAGGCTGCTGGTGATCTTTAAAAAAAACAGTGATGCATGATTGGGGGAGACAAATTAGGTAGAATTTGCTAAAGATAAAAACAGAACAAAGTACTTCCTATGCTGTGATTTGGTTGTAGAATTCTGACTGCTGTGCTGTGCCATGCCATGTCTGCCAGCTGTAGCAAGCAGCTGTAGTGACTTTCTGCTTTGTCTAGGCCCATTTCAGTCTCATCTTTCATACTTTAGCTATTCTGCAACAATAGAAAGCTTTCCTAAGGCTGAGTCCTGCCATCAGCTCCAGATGTGTGGAAACTTTACACCCAAGTGAAGCCCCATTACTTCAATCTGATAGCAGGATAGGGGCAAGTATTGTTCAAAAGAAATTTTATTTATAATTAAAGTTACAGTACAAGGGGAAAAGTATTGGAATTTTTTTTAAAGTATGAGAAGGTTTTACAATATAAATGAAAGTTTGCTGAACTAAAATCAATTTTGACCTAGTAAAAAACAGTATCTACTGTTGACTCACAAGTTACGTTTTGGTGGCTTTGGCCTTGTGCTGTTCCTATTGTTTGTCATCATTAGCCCATAATACACACACCGGCAAGTTTTATTAAGATTAGAAAATACCAGCTTGTAAGAGGGAAAACATGCAACATAAGAAAATATTTGTTGGATGAAGAAATTGTTTAAAGGAAATATAAAGAAACAGGTAAAAGAGTCCCAAATACTTTCATAAGTTTCAATTAATGAAACCCTGCAAGTTAACGAAAAAAACATGGTTTCCCCTAATTTAAACAACTTTTACCCCAGCATATGTAAAAAGGAAGATTTTAATACCTGTTTTCTAAAGCTGTTCTTTTATATCTAGACAGGCATTGACTCAGATTGGGGAAATATGGTGGGGAAAAGGGGGAGAGGAAATCAGTAATTTTTACAGACTACCTTGTTAGAGTCACATAACAGTTTTTAAACATAATTAAAAACAAAATTATTAATATACAGAGAAGTTCAGCTATTTGAAATGAACTTGGAAAAGATGTGGATGTCTGAAGGAAGTATATTTTTAAAAAAACGTTGAATTATTACTTTTTTTAAATCATAATGATCTTCAACAAACTTATTCCTATGATACTAAACAAGTCCCTTTCGACAGCAATCAGCTTTCAAGCTTTTATTGGCAAATTGAATATTTCCATTCATGATTGTTTTGTCAAATTTAACAGTTGATATTTTTCAGAATCATCACTGGGGTGGCCTGCTGAACATGAAATAAAGTCTGTAAGCATCAGAGTGCAGTATGAAACCCCTCTGTGTGTAAAATAAGCAGCTGCTGACATTCTCTTGGCCATTTCAAAATGATTGAAGTTGGGAGGGTTGCTTTAAAAAGAAATTCTTTCTGGCTCCTAATTTTGTGGACTTCAAAACTTCCTCAGTTTATAAAATCTCTTGCTTGTTAAAAAAGGTCTTTTCTAAGTTAATTTGTTTATACAGCAGACTCAGTTTCAAATAGTAATTGATGCACAACATTCCATTCAAGCACAGCTATAAAGGTGGAATGATATTATTGTAATAATGTCTAGCTCATAATATCTTAGAGCCAAACTGCAGTTGTGCTAATTACCTATACAGATGTGCCTGGTTCAGACACTCATGAAATTCAATAAGGACAAATGCAAAGTACTCCACTTAGGAAGGAAGAATCAATTGCACACATACAAAAAGGGAAATGACTGCTTAGGAAGGCATACTGTGCAAAAGGATCTGGGGAGCACAGTAAATCAAGCTAAATATGAGTCAACAGAACACTTGTAAAAAATGCAAACACTGTGGGATGTACGAGAAGGAGTGTCGCCAGCAAGACACACGAAATTCTTCTGCTCTACTCTGCATTGATAAGGCCTCAACTGGAGTACTGTGTCCAGTTCCAGCCACATTTTAGAAAAGATGTGGACAGACTGGAGAAAGGCCAGAGAAGAACAAGAAAAATGATTAAAGGTCTGGAAAACATGATCTATGAGGGAGGATTGAAAAAACTGGGTTTGTTTAGTCTGGAGTAGAGAAAACTGGGGGAGGAGGGAACACAATAACAGTTTTCAAGCACATAGAAGTTTGTTGCAAGGCGGGAGAAAAATTCTCATTAAGTTCTGAGGACAGACAAGAAGCAATGGGCTTAAATTGCAGCAAGGGAGATTTAGGTTGGACATTAGGAAAAACTTCCTAACTTTGAGAGTAGTTTAGCACTGGAATAAATGGCTAGGGAGGTTGCAGAATCACCATCATTGGAGGATTTTACGAGCAGGTTAGAAAAACACCTGTCAGGAATAGTCTATAATATTTAGTTCTGCCTTGAGTGCAGGGGACTGGACTAGAAGACCTTTCAAAGTCCCTTCCACTCCTACACTTTTAAAATCCCTTTTTATAAGGAATACCAATCACAAAGTTATCTTGAAAATATGCCAGGTAAATGACATTGAGCCTCAAGGATTTTTATCTCATCTCTCTACAATCTAAGAATTTGAGTCTGCAAAATGCTGAGCACTTCCTATTAGGTGTTGAGCACCCTCAACTCCCACTGAAGAAATGGAAGTTGAAAATGTTGCAAGATCATAGCCTTGAGAAGAAATAAAAAGTACAAGAAACGATCTCTTATTTTCACTTATAACTAAGGAAAGTATTTTAGGGATGATATTTAAATGTTTATTGTTATCATCTAGCACAAGAGAGCATATCATCTTTAAACCAAACTAAGACTATTAACACAACAGTAATTTGCTGCAAAATATATGAAATATTTGGATTGTCACTAACTCTTAACACTGGATTCAATAGGAATATTAAAATATACAGGGTGAAATAAAGATCAGATGTAAGCAAATGCATCTGCTTACATCAGTTCTCAATTGGCCCTTACCATCTAACAGGATTTAATATTTTGGTGTCAAATGAGTGATTGCTTTTGCATTATAAGAAAAATAACAAAAACAATAAATTACATTAGTGCTTTTAAATATATACAATCATGGAATCGTAGGACTGGAAGGGATCTCAAGAGGTCATCTATATCATATGTCCAGGGCATCAAGTACAGAGGAGATAACTACATCCCTCAAATGCTGAATGATGAAACTAATGCTGCTCTTAACTTTTTCAGATTCTTAAACATCTGTCTTTGCTACTGATTGGCTTGCTCTTCTTTTTCATAGATGGTAGAAACAAAAGTGTGTTCTGTAACATAATATGTGTTTAGCTCCATTACTACTATGGAAAGCAGTATAATGTCTGTAAAATAAAGAATGCATCCTAAAAAGTATTAAAGTAGATAGGAAATTTATTGTATTCCCTACTAAACTTTGTAAACCTGATATGTGATGTATAATTCTTTGCATTCTATAGAAAATGAATGTATCTTTTTAATAGCGTGGCAAGGTCATAAATAACAAAGGAGTTGAATAACACAACATATGAACTACAACTGCTGCATTAATTTTGCTGGTTAATGAAGCTATAACACGTTCAAGAACTGACATCAAATATTGACAACACTCGAAGTTTTCAGCTGTATGTCAGGAAACAGAGAAAATAAGTGCTGGTCAATAGTCAAGCTATCAAACTAAGACCCTGATCCTCCAAGCAAATCCACCTAGATAGACCTTTAGACCCCTATGAAGCCCTACTGGCTTCAGTAAGCATGAGCATCTATCCATGCAGCTCCAGTTGGAGGACTGAAGCTCCAGATTTTCTGATTATCACTTTGAGATAGTTTAAAAAATGAATTGATCAAAATAAAATGTGTTATGTTTTTTCCCTTACATAATATCCATTCTAATCAAGCACCCAATTATCCTAAGAAACATGGGTAGGCAAAAAGGTTCCTGGGACACATGTGGATTGAGAAAATTGTTGGCCATATAAAGAACTATGTTAGTTTGGAAAACTATTTTGTCTGGGCAGTCAGAATCCAGTTTAAGAGGAGTCCACTGTACTCACTTCCATCAGTAATAGAACTACTAGACAGGTACTAATAATTAGGAAATAATCTCTACTCTGTGGTGGCAGTACTATCTTTAAAACAAATATTAAAGATTTAAAAGTTACTGCATCTTTTCACAGATGAAAATTAAAATATGCTAAATGTAACCTACTTTACTTTTGTTTCTGATGCTAGGTTCCCTATTTATGGTTAAAATATATTTTTTCCTAAATATAAATAAACTAACCATTTTTGTTATTATCTTGGGCTCATACACTGTCATTTTCTTTTCAAGGGAAGTGTTACATTTACTACTATGTAAAAATAATTTTATTTTATTCAAATTTGTAAGGTCAAAGACTATCTTTCACTTGGAGTTTTTCTCTCTCTCCGATTTGGTGAAAACATATGGGAACAGACCTGATATTTCATTCTTCCTCATACTCCTGAGAAAGGGGCACCACAGGGTCTTTGTCTTATGGGAATCCTTTCCTATCACCTTTGAGCTCTATACAAGATGCCTATCTGTTACCATGTACTAGCAATTGTTTAACTAAATTTGTTAGAGGATGGCATTTCTTTTGCATGCTCACTCTTATTTGTATGCTATGAATGCGTAATGAACTCTAAAGTGCTAGCCTGAATACGGTGATACCACTGGCAAATAAATGTGCTGATAACTGTTTTTGAGAGGAGTACATGATTCCTTCATAAAGAAGACTCCTATTCATTTTCATTGGTCAAAAACTCTCTCTCTATACCTTTACATGATGCTCTGATAGTTATTCTATTGAATTACAGGATATAAACACCTGAATTATTTGGGGTCAACTGAGAGCATTATTCAGGCCTTGAAGCATGAATATTAAAGTGTACATATGAATCCAATTAAAGTTACTACACTATCAGACTTGTCTGCAAGATTCACCTCAGAGATGGAAAATATCTCTTAGATTATTAACCCATCACCCTCCCAAACTAGGACTGTTTCTTTCTATATTCTATGTAAGCGTTATCTTGAAGCAATAGCTGCACATATACTATCTTCTGCAAAAAGGAAATAGGATGAATCAGCTGAGCAGTATTAGGTCAGCAGAGAAATGTGATGAATCCGTTAAGGGTGAATTTGCTACTGTTCTTTTCCTCCTACTCAGAAAAGGAATTTCCAGAGTGACTGGAAGGGCAGTTGGTGAGGAGTGGCTCACAGACCTAAGGTTTCGGGTGACCCTGAGAATAGTGTGGTGTGGGAGGCAGGTCATGGAGTGTGCATTGGGACATATCACGTGTTAGAGCTGAAGGCCCAGCTTTTTAACGGTATTTAGGCATTGCTGCACTCAATTTCAAAAAGGATTTACATACTTAAGAGTCCTCTTCAAATTGATATATAGGCTGCAACACTGAGTGCAGCAACACCGAGATACTTAAAAATCAGGGCCATAGTGCCTAGTGCTTGGAGTGCCTGCAGCACTTGCTCCAAGCTTGGGATTATCAAAGCACACATTAGACATTTAGAGAGGACTGGTGTACCACAGGATTCCACAATGCAAAGAGTAGGTGTTGATCACACAAAGAAAATGTCAAATAGAAAATCTTAACATGATTGAGACAAGAAGGGTGAGGTAATTTCTTTTATTAGATCAACTTCAGTTGGTGGAAGAGACAAGTTTCTGAGCTAGCCCGAGGTCTTCTTCAGGTCTCAAAAAGATAAATGTGTCTTAAGCCTTGTCTACACTAGCACTTATGCCGGCAAAACTTTTGTCACTCATGAGTGTGAACCCTCTTCCCCCGAGCAGCATAAATTTTGCTGGCATAAACACTTGTATGGACAGCACTATAGCTATACCACTGTAAATTTTAAGCGTAAACTATTCCTTAGCTAACTACAAGGTGAAACAGATTGTTAAACATAAGGGGTTAACACATGTTGCAAGAAATCACTTAAAATGAAGTTGGCAATTAACATCTTTGCAGTCCTACGACAAAGGAGGGTTAGTAGGTTACAAATTGTTGTAATGAGCCATAAAATCAGTGTCTCTGTTGAGACCATGCATGTGTAGCAGACATGAACCCATGTTTATCTTCTGAAGGAATGCAGGTTTTCTTTGAGGATAAGGACTGAGAGGTCAGATAAGGAGAGCACACTTTAAGAAAAATGTTTGCCTATGCGTGTTTTTGTGTTTTATTATGTTTCTGGGAGAGTTCATTTGAGATCGGGTTTCATGTACATGGTGGTTGTTGGCACATTTGATGTACTAGATGTGGTAAATCACATGTTGTGATAGGCCCATGGATCTTGAAAAGGTATGTTGTGGGGTGGATTGATCATTGTAGTGGTGGAGATATGTGTGCACCACTAAACCAATAATATGCCTGAGATACACTAATGGTGTTTTCATCCTTTGGGTAGAGGACCTAAACTCCCTCATGGACTTTCACCACAACTTCAACAACCATTACCCACCCATTATACTCTCTCTAGAATACTCCCAGACCTGCATAGATTTCCAGAATACCACAATCAGCTTCAATAGAACTCTACAAACAACTACACACAAGAAATCTATTGATCACCACTCTACAGCAGTGGTCCCAACTTTTCATCTCATGCCCTCCCAACCCCTCTCTATGACCCTGGCCCCGCCCAGCTGGGACAAGGAGCAAGGCCATAATCAGAGCCAGGGACTGTGGCTAGGAGTGGGGCCATGGTCGGGGTCCTGCAGTCAGGGCTGGAGGCCAAGACTGGGAGTGGGGCCACAGTGGCCAGATTACGCTCCTTAGCATGCTGAAAACTGCCTTCAAACAAGGACACTCCATCAGGAGTATTGCATCATGGACCAAGCCACCCAAATACCCTGAGAGAACCTGCTTCAATACAGAAAAAGAACACCCCCCCCAGACTGCACACCTCTAGTTGTCACCTTCCACCCCTACATGAATCCATACAGGGTATCATCAAACAATTTAAATCCCATACTTGATAGGAACCACATCCTGAAAGAAATTTTTCCTGAAACTCTTCTGGCTTTCAAACAACCCCCCAATCTCGCCAAACTCATCACCAGAAGGATGCGCCGTACAGACCAGGACATGCCAACTCAAAGTGACACCAGACCTTGCCAGAACAACAGTTGCAAAACCTGCATATATGTCTCCACTGCTACAATGATCAATATTGCCCACAATGTACCTTTCAAGATCCAAGCGCCTATCACAACATGTGGCGTATCTCATCCAGAGCATCAAATGCCCCAAAACCACCATGTATGTGAAACCTGCTCCCAAATGAACTCTCCCAGAAAAATGATAAAAACATCCATTCACCGATAGGTGAACATTTTTCAGAAAGTGAGCTCTCCTTATCTGACCTATCAGTCCTTGTCCTCAAAGGAAACCTTCAGAAGACAAGTATGGGAACATGTTTGCTAGATATGCATGGTCTCAACAGTGACACTAATTTGATGTCTCATTACAACAATTTGTGACCTACTAACCCTCCTTTGCCTTATGACTACAGAGATGTTAAAGTTCCCACTTCATTTTAAGTGGTTTCTTGCAATACGTTTTAATGCTTTATGCTTAACAATCTGTTCCACCTTGTATTTAGCTAAGACATGCTGCTTATCTTTTCCAGACCTGAAGAAGAGTGCCGGGAAAGCTCAAAACCTTCTCTCTTCCACCAACAGAATTTGAGCCAATAAAAGATATTACCTCACATACCTTGTCTCTCTTATATCCTGGAACCAACACAGCTACAATACTGCAAATTAATACCACTGTCAATAAGAAATAGCAGAGAGTTACGAAATAGAGTGGAAAAAAATGATCACCGGAAGGCAGACAACTTAGCTCTATCCACTTGTGGGAAGCGGCTGGAAAAAAAAGACAAAAAATATTCCATGTGAGTTTGAATATATTATTAGTTGGCCATTAAGGTTATTGGGACCAGCTTGTCGTCTGTCTCTATGGTTTATAAAGATTTAAGACTATGGTGACTGAGGGTATTTGCCGCCATCAGGTCAATTTATCCAGATCGGCTGAGAAGAAGTGAAGACCTGCTCAATTGATCTGGAAGTCAATTTAATAAAAACCACCTCCCCAAAAAGCGTAGTGCTGCGTCAATGGGTATGCATTTCCCGTCAGCGCAGCACAGTGGAGATGGCATGCTAAACGGAAGTTACGAATTTCTCTGGCAGTATAGACCAGGCCTGAGTGTGGTTACTTCAACTTTAAAGGTATCATAGCTCAAAAAGTGGAGTTGAATGTCATTTATAAACCAGGACCTTTTCACTGTACTAACTTGAATATTTCGTTGCTATTTTGTTTTCTTGTTGTTTCCTGATCCATCCCTCTATTGAAGAGTAGGATCAGCTTTCTGTTAATGTAGTCTATGTTCTCCATTTTCTGATTTGTTTCCAACAAAACTGGCTCATTTGCACATTGCCTGACAAAGGTTATTCAGTGCACTTCAACAACATTAATTTTTTTTAAATCCTGAAATTTCTATCTTCTCAACAATATTTTATTTTGTGTCTTCTGCTGCTTATTGCAAATTCCTGTTCTAGATCTTTCTTTGCTGAAATTCCACACAATGTTTTTTCATTAAGACATTATACAACAAGGCTGTACAATAATGTGTAATATTTACATGATTTTACAAGGCTCTTTTTCAATTTCTTGAAGAAGGAAGAAAGAAATAAAACGGCAGAACCCTTTCCTGATTTACTGTCAAATTATTACCACTAGAGATTTTGCTTTCCACAGCTCAAAACTGCGGCAAGAATACCAGTCAAATTGTATTGCACAAATAGCCAAATAGCTTACATTTATACTTAAATTACACTAAAAATGACAAATTACCAATTAAAAAATTAAAAGACCTGTTACTAGAACTTAGTGAGAACCATGTAAAAACTCCATTAAACCCAGCAGAAACAATCCCCAAGAACTCTATGCATGCCAATTTTGTTTGCATAACAGACAAACTAACAGACTGGAAACTAAGAAAGAAGCAACCGAATTATCTACTCTTTACAACACAAATTAATGGTTTTACAAACAAAAGATTTAGGATGGACTTTTCAATGTGCCAAAGGAAATTAAGAATCAAACTCCCACTGAATTTCAACAGGAGTTGGTCTTCTAACTGTCAGACATTAAGAAATGAGTGTCTTAGGCCTTGTCTACACTATAGAGTGTTTGTCAGCACAAGTTAGACCGATGATCAAAAAGAGCTGTAATTACAATGCTTGCTCATTTCCACACAGCACTCGTGTTGCCGGAGCACATCCATTGTTGGTGCTCTCACACAGAGGCTGAGAGCGGTGCACTGTGGGCAGCTATCCTACTGTTAAGCTCACACCTTGTGCAGCTAGGAGTTGTGAAAAGGCAAAGAGGATCTCAGTGCATCACATCCCATTATGCAGTGATTTCCATCCCATCATTCCATGGGTTTCCGAATGTATTTTGCGGCACTTTCCAATGGCCGCAGTTTCCTGAGCACCCACCATCTCTATCTGAAAGGATGGATCCTACACTGCTCTCCACTGATGTTGTCAGGGTTCTGAACACATCGCAGCTGGTCAGGCAGTATATCATGAGCTCCCAATTGGAACTGGAATCCAAGGCTCCTCAACTGCTGTGTGCCATGCAAACAAACAACCTCGGAATACTGTTTGCATTCATGGTGCATCTGCACACGGTGCACTGCCGCTTTTGGGAGCATGAAACAAGCACTGAATGGTGGGAGTGCATTGTTATGCAGGGCTGGAATGATGAGCAGTAGCTGCAGAACTTTCAAATGAGCAAAGTCACCTTTATGGAAAGCTGTGCGGAGCTTGCCCCTGCCCTGAAGCGCCAAGACACCGGAATGAGAGCTGCCTCTCGGTGGAGAAATTGCTGGCAACTTCTGACTGCTACCAGTCAGTCACTAATCAGTTTGGAGTCGGGAAATCCACTGTTGAATTATGTTATCCCAAGTGTGCAGGGCCATTAATCACATTCTGCTATGAAGGACTGAGAATCTTGGAAATGTGTGTGAAATAGTGGATGGCTTTGCAGCGATGGGATTCCCTAACCGTGGCGGGGCAATAGATGGCACGCATATCCCAATTTTGGCCCTGGACCATCTTACAATGGAGTACATCAATAGAAAGGGGGACTTCTCTATGGTACTGCAGGTGCTTGTGGATCACCGTAGGTGTTTCACAGACATCAACATGGGTTGGTCAGGGAAGGTGAGTGATGCACGCATAGTCAGGAACACTGGCTTGTATATTAAGCAGCAAGCAGGGACTTTCATTCCAGACCAAAAGATTTCAATGGGAAATGTTAACCTTGACTCAGTTTGGGAATCCCATGTCTGCGAAGCCATCCAATATTTCACGCTCATTTCCAAGACTTACAGTCCTTTGTAGCAGAGTGCGATTAATGGCCCTGCACACTTGCAATGACACAGTGCTAACAGTGGACTTCCCGACTCCAAACTCATAGCAACTGACCAGTAGCAGTTTCCAGTTGCCAGCTTTCACACAGCAATCGCCATGTGCTTCTCCACCAAGAAGGCAGTTTTCATTCTTGTGTACTTGCACTCCAGAGCAGGGTTGAGCAGTGCACAGAGTTCTATGAAGATGGCTTTGTGCATTTGAAAGTTCTGCAGCCACTGCTTGTCATCCCTGACCTGCATAGCAATGCGATCCCACCACTCAATGCTTGTTTCACATGGCCAAAAGCAACGATGCAGTGCGTGCAGATGCTCCACAAATGCAAACAGCAATCCAGCATTTTTTGTTTGCATGGCACACAGCAGGTCGGGTGCCTTGGATTCCTGTTCAGATTGGGAGTTCATGATATACTGCATGACCATCCGTGATTTGTTCAGAACACTGACAACAACAGTGGAGAGCAGTGCAAGATCTATCCTTTCAGATAGAGATGGTAGGCGCACAGGAAACCGCGGCCATTGAAAAATGTAACAAAACAGTCAGAAACGCATGGAATGATGGGATAGAAATCACTGGATCATGGGACTTTGAGCCCACACCCATGATGCACTGCAATCCTCTCTGCCTTCCCACAACTCTTAGCAACACAAGGTGGCGAGCTGTACAGCAAGATAGCTGCTCACAGTGCACTGCTCTCATTGTTGATGCTAGAGCACCAATTGTGGATGCGCTTTGGTGACAAGTGCTGTGCGAACAGGTACAAGCGTAATTATATCACTTTTTGATCCTCACTATAACTTGTGTTGAGAACACACTCTAGTATAGACAAGGCCTTAAATTAGACTAAAACATGCATTTAAACTTGTAATATTGGATAATTTTAATTTCATTTGCATTGTATGGGAAGACTCTCATGCATGGTAACGTCCTTTCATCTGCCTATTAATGCAGTAGACTTCATTGCCCAAAATCTAAGTCTAACACAGACATTTCTGAACTTACTAAAATAAGCAGAGAATGTGTTCCCTAGCTGAAGAGAGAGAAAGGGGCAAATCAAGATAATCTGACCCTAGCTTGACTTTCCTGTATCAACCCTTGATTAACAATTTGACAGAGATATTGTGTAAAATTATTCCAGACTTATGCCTTTTGTATGCCCACTGAAATCCATGGATCATATGGAATAGAAGTCTTGGCCTAGAGACAGAAAAAAAAACAAACATTCTTTCCATCTTTCTCTAAGACTAGGCTGAAATGGGAAGATCTTTAAATGCTTTGGAACATTATATTAGTTATTATTAACAAATGTGAATTATTCTGGATAACATTTTACTGGAAGCATATCTTGAAACATATTAATATTTTTATTCAATATCTTAATGGAATAAACAAAGCAAAATGGGTGTTTTTAACTTATTTCCTATCTGAATAACACATTTGTAGGAGGAGGTAAGATCAGGATTCTAGCCAGAAAACATTTCTCAAATGAGCAATCACTCACCACCCCTAACTTGGCACTGTATGCCAATTGTGAAGTCACTTTGGCCTAAAAACTGACAGGACTAGTTTCTTTTGCTTTAACCCTGTATCTGTAATGGAATCATAAAATTCCATCTATTGATTTTATACTATTATCTTTATTATCATGTATGTGAGTTTTCCAAGAATTGAATTTAGAAAACCAAACTCTCAAGTATATTAACTTGTATTTTAATTTTATTTTATGATCATAGAATTAAGAAATTCAAACTCTCAGAGTTTCAAATGAATTTAATTTCTCCAGCTGTACCTCCTCAGGTTAAGAACTTGTTCACTCTCAGAAATTATGCATGATAGGTTGCTACTTCCAGAGAAGTTAGTTAAGGAAAACCCAGCTGCTTCATGAAATGCTGGTAATACTTCAGAAGTTGGCACTCTTTCTTCTGCCTCTGTACTAAACCAATGCCTCATTATAGTGCAACAGGGCACAGAGTTGCTGGAGGTTCCATCTTTTGGATAAAATGTCAAACTGAGACGCTTGTTTGTTGAGGTCATTAAAGATCTGATGACACTTTTCAAAAAGGAGTCCTGATCATAGCTCAAGATGGGTAATTAGATTCTACTGCCTCAATTTCCTGTATTTAATTTGGAAAAAATAATCTTCATTTCCTGCTAAAAACTGTGGCATAGCATTGTGAATGCAGAAAAGCTGCCATGTTCCACTGGAGAGATACCTATATTTCAGTGGCATGTAACTGATGCTTGTATATTGAAACACAAGAACTCCTTAATGCTACTTGGCAAGAGGGATACAGGAATATTCTGATCCCAGTATGTACATTCTGGTTTACCAAAGAATGTCATGTGAGGTCTTAAATGAAAGCCACACTTGTCATTAATATCATTGTGCAATGTACGTTCAGACATAATGAATATACACTGAAAGTATGTTTTTAAAGTCAGTATCAAGGCAAGGCTGACAAACAGATTTTCTGTCAGAAAGAAATATTTATTCACCTGTCTCCCTGTCAAAATAATAGAGTTCATGATTCTAAGGAATGGGAGGATGGAGAACAAAATTAAGACAATGGATTTCAAGAAGGCAGACTTTATCAAACACAGGGAGTTGGTAGGTAAGATCCCATGGGAAGCAAGTCTAAGCGAAAAAACAATTGAAGACAGTTGGCAGTTTTTTTTAAAAAAAAAAAACATTATTAAGTGCACAAGAGCAAACTATCCCATTGCATAAGAAAGATAGGAAGTATGGCAAGAGACCACCCTGGCTTACCCAGGAGATCTTAAGTGATCTAAAAGTCAAAAAAAGAGTTCTACAAAAAGTGGAATGCAGGTCAAATTACAAAAGATGAATATAAACAAATAACACAAGTATGCAGGGACAAAATTAGAAAGGCCCAGGCACAAAATGAGATTAAACTAGCTACAGACATAAAGGGAAACAACAAAATATTCTACAAATACATCAGAAGCAAAAGGAAGACCAAGGACAGGCTAGGCCCATTACTCAAGGAGGGGGGAAAAAACAACAGAAAAAAAGGAAATGGCAGAAATGCTAAATGACCTTCTTTGTTTTGGTTTTCACCAAGAAGGTTGGTGGCAATTGGACATCTAACATAGTGAATGCCAGTGTAAATGAGACAGGATCAGAAGCTAAAATAGGGAAAGAAAAAGTTAAAAATTACCTAGACAAGTTAGATGTCTTCAAGTCACCAGGGCTTGATGAAATGCATCCTAGAATGCTCAAGGAGCTGACTGAGGAGATATCTGAGCCATTAGCGATTATCTTTGAAAAGTCTTGGAAGACAGGAGAGATTCCAGAAGACTGGAAAAAAGCAAATATAGTGCCCATCTACAAAAAGGGAAATAAGGACAACCCAGGGAATTATAGAAACCGGTTAACTTGTGTACCCGGAAATATAATGGAGCAAATAATTAAGCAATCAATTTGCAAACATCTAGAAGATAATAAGGTAATTAATAACAGTCATCATGGATTTGTCAAGAACAAATCATGTCAAACCAATCTGATAGCTTTCTTTGACAGGGTAACAAGCCTTGTGGATAGGGGGGAGGCAGTAGATGTGGTATATCTCAACTTTAGTAAGGCTTTTGATACTGTCCCACATGACCTTCTCTTACATAAACTAGGGAAATACAACCTAGATGGAGCTACTATAAGGTGTGTGCAAACCTGGTTGGAAAACCATTCCCAGAGAGTAATTATCAATGGTTTGCAGTCATGCTGGAGGGGCATAATGAGTGGGGTTCCGCAGGGATCAGTTCTGGGTCCAGTTCTGTTCAATATTTTCATCAATGATGTAGATAATGGCATAGAGAGTACACTTATTAAGTTTGCAGATGATACCAAGGTGGGGGGCGGGGGGATTGCAAGTGCTTTGGAGGATAGGATTATAATTCAGAATGATCTGGACAAACTGGAGAATTGGTCTAAGATAAATAGGATGAAATTCTGTAAGGACAAATGCAAAGTTCTCCACTTAGGAAGGTACAATCAGTTGCACATGTACAAATAGGAAATGATGGCCTAGGAAGCAGTACTGCGGAAAGGAATCTGGGGGTCATAGTGGACTACAAGCTAAATATGAGTCAACAGTGTAATGCTGTTGCAAAAAAAGCGAACATGGTTCTGAGATGTATTAGCAGAAGTGTTGTAAGTAAGACACAAGTAGTAATTCTTCCGCTCTACTCCACGCTGATTAGGCCTCAACTGCAGTACTGTGTCCAGTTCGGGAAACCACATTTCAGGAAAGATGTGGACAAATTGGAGAAAGTCCAGAGAAGAGCAACAAAGATGATTAAAGGTCTAGAAAACATGACCTATGAGGCAAGACTGAAAGAACTGGGTTTGTTTAGCCTGGAAAAGAGAAGACATTATAACAGCTTTCAAGTACATAAAAGGTTGTTACAAGGAGGAGGGAGAAAAATTGCTGTTCTTAACCTCTGAGAACAGGACAGGAAACAGTGGGCTTAAACTGCAGCAAGGGAGGTTTAGGCTGGACAATAGGAAAAACTTCCTGTCAGGGTGATTAATCACTGGAATTAAATTGCCTAAGGAGGTTCTGGAGGTTTCCATCATCAGAAATTTTTAAGAGCAGGCTAGATAAACACCTGTCAGGGATGGTCTAGATATTACTTAGTCCTGCCATGAGTGCAGGGGACTGGACTAGATGACCTCTCGAGGTCCCTTCCAGCCCTATGATTCTATGTAAATTAAGCATTGTAAGATAATACAATGGGTAGCCATTTACATACAAAGTCGACAGAGAAAAGTGAAGTCAACATGTAAGGACAAGGAAAAACAAGTGATGGGAGGTGGGTTATGCTGCCTTTGAGTACAGACAATGAACTTTGGAAATATAAATAGAAGGCAAAGAAGATACCCCTTTACCCTGCACCTAGGAAGTATGCATGAAAATGGGATTACAACCAGCCTTGGCTGGAAATGCAGCAGAAGACGTTAGGTGAGGTAAGACTTCTTTAGATAGGAGGTTAGCCTGCTTAGTCTCTAGAAAGCACGTTATGATTTGTTCCTATATAAACCTTTTGTTTCCGTTATTCTTATTCACTATATCTTGAATCTCTGACAACAAACTTATCCTTGTTTTCACTACAAATATATCTAAGTGCTGTGATATTAAGCAAGGTGCTGATCCTGAGCTGAATCATACAAACTTGCATGTACACTGTTCCCTTAGGGACAGCAAACCTAATAATTCTCTGAGTGTTCGGTGGACATTGCGCTGGATGCTACTGCTTCAGAAGGTCACAGGGACTAGAGTGTACTTATGATTGACCTACAAAGCAAAGTAAGGGCTAGTAATGCCCCAGGGTGTTAGGGAACTGAAACCCAGCTTAGCACAAGCAAGTCTCCCTCATGTTGGAGGCAGAGGGGTACCAAGATGGTTCACAGTCCTAGGAACCCCAAGAACTGCCACATATACCTACAATACATAAGCCCTGATTCTGCAAAATCTTATACACATATTTATGATGCATGTGAATACTCCCATCAACTTCAGTGGATTACTTACATGTGTAAAACTAAGCATGTGTGTTGTTGCAAATTGGGGTCAGAGTCTATAAAGCACTTTGGAATTCTACATGATGAAATGTACAATATACATTTGAATTATTGTAATTTCTTCTACATTCCACAGCTAGGGAACAAAAGTAGATATGCTTTTTTAATGCATCGCAGTTTAATATAGTATTAATACTACTTTATGCCTTATTGCTATTTCTGCTCCATACTGTATTAATCCCTAGCCTTTAAGGTCATCCTCACATTTTTTCTGGAATCCAAAATGTGAGAAGATTTACCTTAACATGGAAGCTTCTCCCTCTAATTCTTTTCTTACTCAATTAATGAACAGAAACTAATGCATTACTTGAGCTCCAGTTAAGCATTTTTCAACAAACCTGTCATCTAAAGCAGATGACAAAGTCTGCTTTCAGTAGTGATTAATGTACACCACCATGACCTTTCAACATTCCTGTCATCTTTATACTCATGCACACACTCCTCTACACCAAAAACCATGTTTAAAGGCCTAAAGTAAGTATGCTTCATTTATCAATCTGCATAGCAAACCTCCTTGGCTTTCTGCAGTCTAATATTGTTCCTCACTAGGATTTTAAGAATAGAAAACATAATATTCGGACACCATTGGCCTTTATTACAATTGCATGATATTTGCTGATAGGGTTGCCACACATCTGGGTTTTACCCAGACAGTCTGGTTTTTGGTTTCTGTGTTTGGGTACCATTTAGGGTTGCCAGATGTCCAGTTTTCGACTGGAAAGTCTGGTAAAAAAGGAGACCTACAGCATCCAGTCAGATGTACTGACTGAACACCAAAAGTCTGGTTACGGCAGGGCAGGGGAAGGCGCCAGGTCATTAACCTGAGCCCCCTGCTCAGCCAGGACTGCCTCCTATCTGCAGGCAGGCTTGTTGTCAGGCTGCAGCAGGTCGCGGCCCAGCCACAGAGCAGAGTGAGCCCAGCGGGGGGTGGGGAGACAGAGACAATCCAATGAGCAATGAGGGGAGAGAGCAAGTGATGGAGGCGGGGCCTGGGGAGGAAGAGGTGGAGCAGGGGCAGAGCTTGGGGGGGGAACAGGTGACGCAGGGGCGGGGCTTGGGGAAAAAGGCGGAGTAGAGGCAGGGCCTTGAGGTGAAGAGGTGGGGCATGGGCAGGGCCTCATGGGTGTGGTCCAGTTACCAGAAATTAAAAAGGTAACAACCCTACTTGCTGATTAGCTTTTTGACAAGGAATTCAGCTTGAGAGTGCTTACTGATAAACGTCACAACATGTGGCATGTTCACATTATCTTAATTCTGTCTTCTTATTCATTTACACCCAAATATAAACTCTTAGTTTTATTTCTGCTAAGCTGTGCAAACTAACAAATTAAGGAGATTTACCTCTGCTGCTGAGAAAACTAGAAAGCTGTCAGTTGTTTTATCATCTCTGTGCCTTATAACTCTTCAGTAATGCCAGTGCCATAGCATGCTTTCATGAACCACAAACTGAAAGTTACCTATTGGGGTTAATTGCCCTCTGAGGATTCGTGTGGATGAGAGAAACCATTATTAGCAAAACAGCAAAAAAACTTAGACACTTTGCCAACTGACCCCTTTGTCTGAAATTTGTTTCACCTACTGTTATAAGTTTTCCCTGTTGTTTCTGTGTGTCTGCCACACTGTAATTACTTTTAACAAATTTTTAAATACATATATGGATTTCAAGTTGCCAGTGATTTTTAAAATCGTTGTTTTTGCTGCACAAAAGGGATGAACTGGTGAGTTCTAGTACTGGCAGAGAAAATGTCTCAAACTTTCTGAAGACTACAGAGTACACTGAATGTGATGCTAGTGAAACTTTTCACCATACAGTTCATTATAAACAGAAAAAATGGACAACATATTCCTCTCATTAAGTCAAATTACTGAAATAAGTTATTATACACAAAGTAAAACAGGTAATTCCAAAGTTCATCTGTAGTCAAGAGAGATCTGCATATATCTCTGTAATAATATCAGTAAAAATTAAATCTTCCAGTTTCAGAGCTGATATCCTTATTATGGGCCTGATCTTACTTCTATTGAAATCAATGACTGAACTATTGACTTCAATGGGAGCAGGAAAAAACATTAAATGCAGTTGACTATCTTGTGAATAACAAACTTTAAACAGATTAAAATGGATACTGCCAAATAGCTTAGGTAGCACTGACAATGGAGGATGGAATTCCCTGCTTTGCTCAAGTGACCTTCCATGCAAAGCCAGTGTTTAAAGCAACACTGACCAGACTCAGAACGTGAACTTGACTGTTAGAGTGAAAGGTGATTGTACTATCCCATTGTATCTTTTAGTCCCTCTCGTTATGGCCTTGATCCAGCAAAGCACATAAACATGACTTTACCTTTAAGCATGTGAGTACAGTATCAGTCTATATAAAATTATTGTACTTCTCTTAGTATTTCTCACCTGTGCCTTGTGTGTCCATTTCTGAAAATTATGCTTGTTTCCCATTTTTTTAAATTAGGAACTAGAACAGTAAAATGGAACAAAAAACCCATCAAAATTCTAGGTACTGTATATGAAATGCTATTAACGGAAAAACTAAAGGCATTCTTCACTTCCACAATTAATTAATAGAAGTTCTAAGTCTAAACATATGAAGACATTTTTATTTAGCTGACAAGACAAGTAATCTTAAACAATTCACTTTGGAAATGCCCAATAAACTAGATATTTACAGAATTGCACAGGAGAATTTTGATTTTTAAAAAACAAATCTTGATAGCAGGCATAAAGGGCAAACAGCATAAACATGCAAGCCAGAAAATTTGGCTGCACTGGAGTCTCTGTGCTACTCATTTTGATTAACACTTCGTTTTTTTGTTTGGGATTAATTTATGTTAAAATGGCTGAAAATAAAAAAAAAAAATCAGTAATTTAGGATAAAATACATTAGAGGAATTTTGTGATTATTCCAAAAATCAAGTGCTATAAACTCATGAAATAAGATTAGATTTTCTTCTTCCGTGGTGGAGCGACACCATGAAACAAGACATACAAAGTAAACGTTATGTCCCAGTTACAGTGCTAACTGCACCACTACCTCTCTCCGTCTCTTTGTGGGCCCCCTTCTCCTGCCTCAGGGCTCGGGCATTACCGGTCTGGAGATGGAATCATGCAATTCTTTCATCCTCAGACTGGGCCTGGGGCTGCAATCGTCAGGTGCTAACTGTGATTATTTCAGCAGGCCTGCCATTTTGTTCCCTCTGGGGGCAGTGACCAGTAGTATCCAGCAATTAAATAGCCTTTGTAAAGCAAAGCATTATTTATTTAGAACAAAAAGTTTCAGAGGAAACAGACCTTAAAACAATACAGCGATTCCATGCATGTCTAGCTTACTAGGGTCTACCCATCTTTCATAGGGGGATCCTAGTAGATCTACAACTCCTATAGCACCCACCACCCAGGGACATTCACACAGGAAAGTCTAAGAACTTACATTATGCAGCACTGTACTTTCACCTCAATGACCAGGTCACACACCATGTTCATTAAATTATTACATATTAGTATTCTTAGAATATTCCACATCTGCCATAGTTACCAGGTGATATGTCTAATGATTTGAAAATATAAAGAATCAACCTTAATAATTTTATTTAAAAACATATAGCTTCATTCACCAGTATACTCTGGCTGCTTTATCTCACTTTGAAAGAGTGTATAGCAGCCAGAATATACTGGCCAGTGAAACTGGGTTTACACCTGCTTCTGCTCAAGTGGATACCCCAATTTCTGCCGCATGTGTGTGCATGCATGCACACCCACATTTCCCCCTTCCTCTGTATCTTCTACATTTCCCTGCATACACAGGCTATTACATTTCTGAAAGGAACCATTTTTAATTAATTTAATCTCAAAAACTAATTTACTTGTAAATTCTCAGAAAATTCATTCTGTACTCAAAAAAGTAAGTGCTATAATTTTTGGGGATGATACACTGGATTATTAATACCTAACAAGTGGTTTAATCCCTCTGGTAAATGCAAAACTCAGTTCAATTTTTACTATGGAACCACAACCAATGCTTCCATAACATACAGCTCTCTACTGTATTATCTATTAAGGTTTATTTTTAGTATTTTATCTTGCTTTAAACAGCTTTTACATTTCTGTTCTGTAGATACCAGAACTATATGCCTCTAAAGAGGAGTCAATATTTTTATTAATAATTTGAATAATGGAGTGGAGGGTATACTTATAAAATTTTACAAACAACACCAAGGTCAGAGGGACTGCAGTCACTTTGGAGGACAGCATTAGAATTCAAAACAACCTTGACAAATTGGAGAATTGGTCTGAAAGCAACAAGATGAAAGTCAAAGAAGACAAGTGCAAAGTACTACACTTAAAAAGGAAGTACCAAATGCACAACCACAAAATGGGACATAACTGGCTAGGTGGTATTGCTGAAAAGGGTTTTGGGATTATAATGCATCACAAATTGAATATGATCCAACAATGTGATGAAGTTGTGAAAAAGGCTAATATTCTGGGGTGTACTAAAAGGAGTATTATTTGTAAGACATTGGAAGATATCTGTCTCACTCCACTTGGCACTGGTGTGGCCTCAGCTGAAAGTACTGTGTCCAATTCTGGGCATTACAGTTTAAGAACTGATGTGGATAAATTGGAGAGTCCAGAGAGCAACAAAAATGAAAAATGGTTTAGAAAACCTGACTTATGTTTAGTCTTGAGGAAAAAAGACTGAAGTGGTGGGAAGACCTAATAACAGTCTTCAAACATGTTAAAAGCTGTTACAAAGATGGTGATCAATTTCTCTCTATGTCCCCTGAAGGTAGGACAAGAAGTAATTGACTTAATCTGCAACAAGGGAGATTTAGGTTAGATATTAGGAAAAACTTTAACTTCAAGGTGAGTTAATCTTTGGAATAGGCTTTCAAGGGAGGTTGTGGAATCCCTGTCACTGGAGATTTTTAAGAACAGATTACACAAACCACTTGTCAGGGATGGTCTAGGTTTACTTGGTCCTGCTTCAGCACAGAAGAGTGAACTAGATGACCCCTCAAGGTCCCTTCCAGCCTTACATTTCTATGATTCTAGGACTATATGGCCTGCATTTCATAGGTGCTCAGCACGCAATATTCCCATTTAATTCAGTTGGAGTTGCGGGTTCTTGGTACTACTGAAAAACAGGCCTTAAAGTTCCTAGACGTAGCTTCAGGTCTCTCCTATTTTCTTCTCATGCACTGTTATTTTACTTAAAAATGAAAAATGTGAGAGCCAGTAAATTAGTTCTGGTCTCAACTTAACACAAAGGATGAACAATATTGCTGAATGCCAGAGGTGAACCAAGCATCTATCTTTGTTTAGTAGAAATCAAGATACCAAAAGGCATGGTGCAGTGATTTTAATGGAGATCTGAGGTATTTTTCGAGTACAGTACCCTGCAGCCCATGCTCACCGTAAATATACTCCACTGGCCCAGTATTAAGAGTACCACTAGTAGAAATACAGAAACAACTATTTTCTTTCAGTGCAGTACCAAAAGGCTAGTATTTAGGGCCCAAAATGGATGTTTTGGGATCACCCAGACCAATAATTTGTTCTGTCACTACCTGCCCTGTAACTTTGGATGCCTTTATGCTGTGCAGCTTGGGTTCAGCTCCCTGACCCAGGAGCCAGCCCACAAGCACACAGTTTCACCCTGGCTTCCACCAACCTAGTTACTCTTTGAAGGGTGACACCAACTGCCCTTCCAGTCCCAAGACTCCCCAAACCCATCCTTCCTGGGTCCTCCCCCACCCACCCCAGTTCATCACACCCAAAAGTGTGAAACCAGCCTCCATTTATCAGTTCACTTTGGCACATACACTCCACACTGTCTATGCAACAGACTTGTTTGAAGTAAAAATAAACTAAAGGTTTATTTAACAGAAAAACCAGATTCAAAGATGAAGTAGTAAGGGAAGCATACACACACAAGTTACACAGAAACTACACATAAAAACACAGTATCAAGCTTTACGCTTCTATATTAGATACAACCCCTTTTCTAAAACAAGTTACCAATTGTCTTTGAACAGTTTCTCAATGTACCCCTAGCCAGTGTTCAGAGACAGCCTCCCACTTCCAAGACTGTGCCTCACGTTCTGGATATCTTCAGTTCATACCCCTCCATTTTAAAAGATTTTGCAGTTCTTTCCTCAGCCACTATAGATATTAAACTTGGGGAAAACACCTTCTTTTCTTAGTTTTAAAAGACTGGCATTTTCTTTTCAGTTTCAAGCTATTTTCATTTGCCTTGATGGTTCCTCACTGTTTTTTGCTGACCTGGACGATGGCTTGGAGCCAATGTCACTTGGTTGGGGAGGTAGCCCCTCTGCCTGATTGCCTCACCACCCAGTTGTGAAGTGATGCTGAAATTGCACCATGATTACCATTACAATTTTTTACACACGCATGCACACACACACACACTCCTAACCATAACTGTGTATATATCTCATAACAATGGTTAAATTCAGCACATTACAAGTTTTAATTAAAAACCTTACTTGATATATTTTTATAGTACAATAGTACGGTATGCAATCAGTTGGTTTATCTACTTATTTTGGGGGTTTAAACATTCATTTTCCCCCTTTGGGTGTCTGGAGCCTGATGATCACACCCGTTTTTCAAGCTATCTTCATGTGGAACCCATAGATATCAATGGGAGATATAGGTGTGAAGGGACTGCTAGCTCTCTGTGGGTCCAGGGATCTATGCAACAGGAGTGTCTAAGGGAGATTGCATCTGTGGTCAAGGACATCCACTGTCCGTAACAAGTCCTTTGGGAAATTTGTGTGACAGGCAATACACTCAGACTTTTTTTCTGTACCCTTGATGCTATGCAGCCCCCCTTCCTGGGATTCCCCAAAACAGCTACCTATATTGGAGTCCCTGATATGGCTCCGTTGGGAAAGGAAGCCACAGAATTGGCCTGCAGAGGTGGGGCCTTTGTACAGATGATGTTGTGTCTATCTTGTAGGAATCTGCAGGATAGCGGGTAGAACCACTTGCTGCTTTAGCAAGGGAAAGATGATAAGAGGACAAAGCCTGGTTCTCCACAAGAAGAGATTCCTCAAGCAGTACCACCCATGTTCCCTCTCACAGGTTCTTTTGCAGAAGGCCATGATCCAGCCCCAAGAGTTTTATAAAGAAGGTAATCAAAACTCATTAAAATATTACAGATTTTTGAGGGGTAGAAAAATATTCATCTGCTGCATTGAAATAGAAAGGGGGAGGAGGAAATCTGTAACACCAGAGTAAATTCTTAGCGAATACTCAATCTCTGCTGAAACACTTAGTTAAAAAGTAAATGGAGAATGAAGAGGCTTAGAGTCTAACTCGCAATACCACTATTATATTTGTCAGAAGGGGTAAATTAATTGAAGCACTATGAAGTACTACAGGGTATCAGAAAAAAAAAACACATCATGAATGTTTTATTGTATTTATAAAACCTGAACATTTGTACCCAACCCATCCATAATACAAAGGCATGCACCAAGACTGAAGACAGAGGTGGGAACTAGAAATAAAATGGTAGTTGTACAGGGAACCAAAGACAAAGTTTGAAAGGACCTGGATGCCAGAACAAAAGTCTTTAGGGGAACAGATGAATGATGACTAGACTGAAGAAAGGTGCACAAGTGGGTTGGAGCAGACAGAGTGGGTTTAACAAGCTACCAGGCCATTTAATCGCAGTGGTCTCATGAGACTGAGTCAAACTAGTAAACAGAAGAGGGAAGCCTTCTGGTATGGCAATGGCTGAACTGGTAATCTGAAATAAAAGGTATGTCTCCATTGCAGCCTGGAGCAAGCCTCCCAGCCCAGCAGGCTGACAGACTTGCACCAGCATACTTAAAATAGCAGTGAGAACATTATGGCTCTGGAGGAAGCTGAGGCTAGCCACCCGAGCTCAGACCCAGTGAGCTAGGTGGACTTAAGAGCCCAAGCTGCTGCCCAAAGCCATGACATCCACACTGCTATTTTTAGCAAGCTAGCTCGAGTCCTGCTATTGCATGTCTGTCTGCCTGGGCTGGGAGGCTTGCTCCCAGCTGCAGTGTAGACATACCCTATGGGGTCAATTGTGGCTTTGTCATAATCCCTATGTAAGGATCAGCATATAGCTGTGATATCTCAAAAGCAGAACAGGAAGCAGTTTGTGTCACTCAAGAGTCATCACCTGCCTCACAATTTCCTCCTGCTCCACAGGGCCACATGTAAACCTGCACCAGCCTCTAATTCCTGGTGTAGCATATGTCTCCTGATACGATGGTGAAGCTCACCTGACCAACATGTATTTGGGTGGGGACAGGTGAGACCGACAATCTACCCTCTTCCTGCCCACATGTGCAGGGTGTGTCGAGACTCTGTGGAGGCTGCTGTCTCCTCTGTGCTACTTGTGATAGGGGCAGCATGGGATACAACCTAGCCCTACTCTAATAGGCTACTTAATGGAAAACCGTAGGGTTTGGTTCCACTAGACATTGCCTGTACAATGCTAAAACTTACCTTAGGAAAAAAGGAACAGTTTTCATACTATAATCCTACACTAGTTAATAAAATCGCTATGGCTCAACCAAGTGGTCACGGATGTTGCATACAAAAAAATTTAGTTTTAAAAAATGTAAGAACCTGACCATATACAAGTAGCTTGAAGCAAATCTTTGTTTCGTTTTCTTTAAAAAAGGTAGAAAGTTACACAGAGGAATGTTATAAAATACTGTCTGTTGACTTCCATGGGAGCGGGAGCAGGTTCCAGATTATTTATTGTTAGATTTATTAAAAGTGAACGGAAGCCCCAACTGAGCTTGATCCCAACTGTACTAGGTACTGTACATAAGCCTACTAAGAAACAGACCTTGCCCTGAAAAGTTTACAAACTAAATAGATAAGACAGGCAAGTAAGTAAGAAAGGGAAGTATTATTAACCCCCTTACAGAAAGTAAGATGGGTACAGAAAGATTAAGTAATTCCCACAAGATCACATCAGAACTTGCTAGCAGGAGTTATTAGGCAGGATACTACTACTCTAGGAATTAAACCCAGCCCTTGAATCCTAATCCAATGCCTTAAGCACAATACCATTCATCCAATCTAAATTCATTTAACTCCTGATCTAAACTAGTCAACTTCTGCATCACTAGAAAACATTGAACCTGAGTGTCCCAAATGTCACATAAAATAATCAGGTGAAACACTCAAGCCTATATTAGCATGAGATTGCTTTATTTTCAAAGGCTTTTCACTGCCACTTTTTGAACAGAAGTTTTAATGATTTAAACTCAAATCCCAAATTGCTCTCTAACCTCAGAAGGAGGCCAGGAAAATGGCTCTAAGAAACTGCCGAAGTTGAAGCCAAACAGCCGTATTCTCCAGTACCTTGCGCCTTGTGCAGTCATTTACACCTGTGCAAAACGTGACCAAAACATTAACACTTGATTTAGTAACATTTTACATTCACTTTGCACATGAGGTGCAAGACAGTGCAGAATCAGGCCCATACGCTGCAAACTCAACACTTTATTAACAAATTCATAATGAACATGCGCAAGGCTGTTTACATAGTCTAATTCCATACGCAGCCTCCACAACTTCCAGCCACTAGTTAAGTTATTTTTATGCTGCTCCGATGTAATCAATCTGTTTATGCTGTGGTGCTGTGATGAACCAGTTATTGGGTAGTATGCATGCAGTTTGATAGATTGCTTCATAGCTAAACATGCATTATTAAAAAGGAAATAAAAATACATTCGTCTGCTCATTTCTAAACAATGCTTTTAACAACATAAACAATGGCTGAAGCAGAAATATTGTCTCATTTTGTATTTTTAATCAACAAAGAAAATGTTCTGGGACAAATTAAAACAATGGTAAAAGATAGACTTATGCAAACACATTGGTAAACTCTGGGAACAGGTATGTTTAAGGAAGACATGTCTTCATAACCACTCTTTGGAATAACGGAGAAGTACATGCACAAATTATGAGAGGGAATTAACTAGACCTACTTCATGTGTAGAGGGACTGGAAAAAGCACAAACCCAAAGCCCATGAAATAATAGAAAACAGACTGTAGGGGTATCATGATCCTCCTCTTGAAACTTGCAGACGTCCCCTCTATGGGTATTTCTAAACTTGAAGCTAGGGATGTGGTTCCCAGCTCAAAGAGAAATACATATGCCAGCTGTCATCAAACTACCATACTAAAAGTAGAATGCAGTCATGGCAGCATAAGTGGCAGGACAGATTAGCCACCCTGAGAATATGCCTAGGGTTTCAAATGGACATGTACTTGGAGTGGCTAGGCTGTCCCGCTGCTCATGCTGTCACAGTTACATTCTATTTGTAGCATGCTAACTTGATGGTAGCCTGCACGGATATTTCTCAAACCAGGAATCACATCCCCAGCTCTACACACAGACACAGCCAGTGAGTACAGAGGCAGTTGCGGCAGAGTAACTTTCCACAGAATCGTTTCCCTGTGATAATGTGTATAAAAATGCTGACAACATCAACCTTATCTTACCTACAAATGTCCTGCACACATTGAAACTGCTCTGAAAGGGAGCTTGATTTCAGCTGTACCGTCAGGAGGCTAAAGGATCCGAAGGTGTACTGCTTCTCTTTTGCATCTCTCTCCTGGAGGTTGCACTGTAGGCCCAGGGAGCTTTCCCCAATTTCTAATTTTTTTTTTTGGAAGGCTACACCCTCTGATTGCAAGGGCTGGATTTGTTCACCAGAGTACAAAACAGAATGATCATTCAGGAACCCTCAGTTTCAATTTTCAGAATTTCCGTTCCCTTCTACGGGTTTTTCCCAAGGAGGGGATGATCTGGCTCTATAATTTGAACACCACCTACTCTGACCTTTTTCTCAAGGGCATAGAAAATTTTTGAGCATCAAAGCAAATTCCTTGTTTTGCACTTAAGTGGGTGACTCATTTTACTATTAGCATGTAGGCAGAGATAAGGAAAGAATGAGATTGTCACACACATTTCCAACATTGTTATGGCATGACATCTCTTTGTGAGTATATGAAGAATGTTTGACAGCTTATATGTCTGAAGATCCCAAGTCAACAAAAATAACAGTAGCCACCATGATCTGTACTTCCAGAACAACCTTGTCAGTAGCTTGCAATGCTGTTATAAGAATTCACCTCAAAAATAGTTTCAGTTTCACTATAGAGAAATGCTACGTTATCTTTCAGATCTCATTTCTTTTTTTCTCTTTTTTTTTTTAAACTCAAGTTTTTGTTAGAAAGGTGAAAATGGTAGAAATGAAGGAACATAGTTTAAGCAGAATTTCCAAACATTTTGGTACAAGAAAATAGCTAATACAACTAGAAAAAAATATGTTTAAAGCAATGCAAAATTTCCATGCATTATAAAATGTACACAGCTTTCTATATGTACATTTTATACAGTAAGATGAACAAAACCCAATACCTATTATGATATGCAGCCTGCTTGAGTGAATATAAACTTCTGTTTGAAACAGGACCAAATTCTACTTACTTCACATGTGTGCCATCCACTGACTTTACCAAGACACCCTGCTTGAGTACTCAAGAGTGGAAGGGACCCTCTGAGTCATTGAATCCAACCCTCTGCTATTTCAGGCAACCCCGGTATATAATCTATTCATAAATTTAACCAAGCGCCATCTTTATGTCCAGTTTATACCCATTTGTTCTTGTGACAATATTGTCTGTTAGTTTAAATAGCTCTTTTGCCTCCCTGGTGTTTACCTCCTGATGCATTTATGAAGAGCACTCATGTCCCCTCAGCCTTCATTTTCCTAGGCTAAACAAGCCATGCTCTTTTAGTCCCTTCTCATAAGATAGGCCCTCCATTTCCCTGTTTATCCTAGTAACCTTTTTCTGCCTCTGTTCCAGTTTGCATTCGTTTTTCTTGAACCTGGGTGACCAAAATTGTACACAGTATTCCAGATGAGGTTATACCAGTGTCTTGTACAATGGGATTAATACTTCGCTAGCTCTTCTGGAAATATCTTGCCTCATACATCCTTGGATCACATTTGCCTTTTTCACAGCTGCATCACATTTGTGGCTTATAGTCATCCTGTGATCAACTAATACACCCTGAACCTTCTCCTCTTCTGTCACTTCCAATGGATGAGACCTCATCTAAGAGCAAAAATTCTTGTTATTGGTTCCTAAATGCATGATGTTACACTTTGTATTATTTATTTTCATCCCATTTCTATTACTCCAAATCTCAAAGCAAGCAGGATTTGGGCCATGTTCATAACAAACTTGTAGCTTTTTTAATGCTAGTTTACTATTCCCTACTTAAATATTAATGGGAAATACAGTTCATGTATTCCGCTCTATATCATATGATTAGGGTGGCTTTTCAGAACAAACTTTTTGGGATAAAATAGACATATCTATTTCTCTAAATGTTACAGATTTGTTGTACTGGCTTGAAATTACTACAATTCTAATGTAAAGAAGGTAAAAGTAGTCTGTCCTATACATTTAGCATATACAAAAACACTTCAGCTACCTCACTCTTTAGTGTTACTGGAAAAGCCACCTGTAGAAGTCACATTTAGAAACATGTGGTAGCATCATGAGATACACAGAGATATGTGTCCCAAAGACCAGATAATGCTAACCTGGGATTTTCATCATGATGGCTACAGCTTTTGCACAGAGCACATTTTTAAATAAAACCCAAGCAAGATATAATTGCTTTGCTTGAAGCAAACCAAAAAGTTATTAATAGTAAAAGTGTAAGCCCCAGAGCCTTTGCTCAACATGTTAAACTTTCATTCTTTTCTATTGATGCATAACAGAAAATTAGAGATCAAGAAAATTACCTATTCACTCTGCCCTAGAGCCTTGTGTATAAACCCTGCATGAGAGCTGAAGGGGGTAAGGAGCAGCTCTAGGCAATTGTTCCTGTTGAGCATGCACCAATTGAAGGTGGAACTTAAAAGGGAGCCAGACAGCTCAGAAGTGGCTTGACAAAGCAGGCAGGAAAAAGGACCTGCCTTGGTAACTCCTGAAGAAGGATGCTGCAGAAACCGTCCTTGGTGGAGGAGGAGCCTGCCTACCGAACTGAGAAGGGCTGGAAGTACAATTGGTACCTTTTGTCTTATGACTTTGTGACAGACTGGAAGCACTTGAAGTAGGTGATAGGAAATGGCTCAAGGAGATAGCCTTAAGGCATTCCTGGGTGCTGGACATTTGATAACCCCCATGGGCCCTGGGCCGAAGCTTGGTGGAATGGGAAGACCTGGACTCCACAGCCAACCTCCTACCTCATTGAGAAGGGCACAAAAACCCTCACCTTCTAGACTCACCCCTGGAGGAAAGGATGGAAATGATTAATAACTTTTGCAACCCCTGGCTGGGATTGGATGCTTGGAGGGAGGGGTCTCTCTCTTGAAACGCTGTCACACTGGAGAGAGAGAAGACTAAGTGGTAACCTGACTGGAGGGTTGAGTCAACCCCCAATAAGAGACAGACTAACACCAGGTGTGAAGGTGGTGTAAGGTAAAGAGTAGACATGTGGCAGCCAGAGGCCTAGCCCCCTAATCACTAGGCAATGCCACCTCCAAACACCACCCATCACAAGCCCCATCATCTTCTCTATAACTATGGTGGTTGTTGGTAATAGACCATTTTCAGTTTGTAAATAGATATTAGAAAAAAGTATCCACTATCAAGTTACATCATATCCTCTTAATCACAAGATATGTCAACATTCTTGAATGGGCATAAACTTCTAATACTAAATCATGATGCACATCCAATACTTTATCTGTTGAGAATACTTCTCCAACTTGGATATTTCTAACCGATATATCCCCGCAGCATGAGTCATTATTAGAAAGCATTAAGAGAATGTCCACAAGTGGCTGTAATCTTATCTCCCTTCCCCAGTGGATATTTTGGTTTTGCTGTATTTTTTTAAGCTGATGCACTGTATTCTCTTAAAAACTCCAACACACATATCAGACACTTCTTAATAATGCAAATGATTAGATTAGAATAGCTAAGAATTTCTGTAGAATTTCATTACTTATATTATACATTGCCTTCTCTAACATAAGCAACATGTATATTAAAACAAAACCTGCCTCCCAAAGAACAACCTCCCCACAACCAAAGCAATCCATGCTCCCCTGACACTATCCCATGCACAGTGCCTTCTTAGCTGATGTAAAGCTAATGGAAGGGCTCTACATCCAATTTAGGGATGGATCAGGATGTGCTGAAGATGTGGCTGAGGTACACTGCAGGACAGCTATTCTCTGTCTGATAGCCATTGATGGTCATGGGAAGCAGAGCATCATTTATAGAAACCCTTAGGCTGCTCTGCATTAGGGACCAGGCAGTTTCCTGCACAGCCCTAGAATGCAGGGAGTACAAAGGTGGCTTAAAATATGGTTAATGAGAATCAGGTCCAATGATTTACTGGAGAGTAAAATGTGATCATGAAACATTAAAATTCCAAGGCTGCTAAAAAAGGAAAAGGAGGGGACTTTATTTCCTTTCAGAAAACTACCTTCCAAGAACTCAGACACACCTGATAATTTCAATTATACCGAAAGTACATATTTGCACCACCTTTAGAAAACTGTCAGACACTCCCACAAGATACTTATTTTTCCTTCATCGTGGATCTGGCACTTTAAATTCAAGTATGTGCTAGGAATTCACTGAAGCATGACATCCTTAAAAATATATTTAAAACTAACTTTCCAGAAGAATTCTTTGAGGTTTTCTTTTTAAAATGTTTTCTAACTTACTTGCCTTATTTTTGTCAAATATTATTAATTGGTTCAACAAATATTGTAAAACACCATTCCTCTTTTACATGAGTTTTATAGAATGAAAAATCATTTGGGACAGATTTAATCTCCTAATCACAATACACAGTACAAATTGGAAGCAACAATTATACATTCAGTCAAGGTGTCAGATAAGTAAAAATAAAAAATAAAAATAAAAAAATCTACCTATTTTGTAATCTGAAAGTCACATTGAGACTTATAGATTATATGAACAAAGTAGCTGCTGATTCAGATATAGACAGTCTTTTGTTTCCAACTCATTGGATATTATTTGTTCAACTCATGAAATAAGAGGAAAGATAATTTAAAACTAAACACACGCATATTTAAGGTAACTTTGTTTTGTTTTGAGAAGTCTCTCAAAATTTTTTTTGGATAACCCATAGTAGATATACCAGTCTTGAAACCTTAGGCTCTGTTGACCAAAAGCACTACACAGCTTTTTCTATACACAGGTATTTGTGCTTGACTCTTCTTGGATTAACATAATCAGGAATCTACAGAATTATAGGTAAATTAATGCAAAATACTATGTGTCAAGGTTGCACATAATTAAGCTCTCAGTCAAGGCTGAATGTAGAGTCTTTATTCTGTTCCTTGGCACATATGTGGTGCCATATAGTTTCTGGGCCTATCCTTGCTACTCCCAAAATGGTTATAGAGATTATTGCTGAGCAATTTAAATTCCTGTCCCCACAACCAGGGGCTGACCATATTGCCTTTTCAACATTTTGAGCATCTGCTGAAATAAGAGTGACATTTGACTATAATGATAGTGCATCTAGTATACTTAACTCTCTTTAGATCACTATGCTATAATAGATTAGGCTCCTATTTAATTTTAACTATAAGTTTTCATCTCATAATGATGTCTGCTCTTCTATTATATATATTATCACAAAAGTTACACTATGCTATTCCAGATCCCTTGATGTACATATTACTCCTAGATGAACTGATCTATCACCATGGTGTTTAATTTAATTTATATACTGGGAACACAATGATTAATCTTAAAATTGTCCCCATACTCTTTTGGCTATGTCTGTTGTGAATGCCTAAAAAGTGTCAAGACATATTTAGATATTTCTTACAACTTAATATGAGACAACTGTGTCTGTGGGATATAAACACCAGCTAAAATCACTTACCTCTTAATTCTGCCTTTTCTCTCCATCTCCTTTTATAATGCTTTTTCCCAGAATTTGCAATTTAGCAGTTCAGCTGGAGTCTAGTCTAACATTTGAATGAAAGTCTGTTGTATGGAAATCGCCATTATATTGCCTTAGGAATACTGCCAGATTACATCTCCACCTCATTTCTGCTGATGTATAGATCTTTATTCAAACCTTTGTGTCATCTTGTTTAGACTATTGTTGCAGAGCCCTTTTATGCTGTTTTGCCCTGCATGCCATTAACAGACTTCAGATGGTACAAAGTGCTGCAGCTAGAATTCTGCTTGGCATCTAACAGTAAGAGCATAACTCAAGTTTGGATCAGTAGACACTACATAAGTGTTCTTATTTAAGTGCATAGGTGAATGGACCTAGATAATCTGCAGTATGTAAGGAGGCCATGCAATGTTACACTATCAAGATTTTTATTAGAAAAATTTAAAAAAGAAAGCAGACATGTGAAACCATCAAAGGAAGCTTTGTCTCCAACCTTAAGCTAACCTCCTCAACCTCCAAACAGTGCTGAAAAATAATCAAACAGTTTCCAAAGAGGGAGACTGACTCAAGGCAGACAACTTGGAATGTAAAAGTATACTAAATATTAGCGTGAGACTTTAAATGGTCAAGTTATGGAAACAATTTTTAGTCACAAAAATGAAAATGTTGTTTTTCTAATTATAGCATTACTAAATCCCTTTGAGTCTAAACTTTCCTTGGTATGTCTTACATGCTTATGACAAAATCTGATTTAATTGGTAATGCCCCCTTTTCAGGCTGATTTCAGGTTCACAGGTGTAGAACATGTAAATCTACATATTTTCTTTTCACAACCTTGCTATAATGAAGTAAACTTTGGTCCCTTAATTCAGTGGGAATTCTGTCAGTGATTTCAGTGAACCATGGACCAGGAATTGGTCCAGGGACTCCTGTAGGTGAAACTGAGATAGGATCATCTAAATTAACATGGTATGTCAATATCTTCAGTCATAAGTGAATCATTCAACTACCTTTTGACTTTACGTGTGTGTGTGTGTGGGGGGGAGTTAAGAGATATTATATATCCCCATCCCCTTGTATAATTTTAAACAATACTCAAAACTCTACAGATCCTAAATAATCCTATTTGATTATGCATATTGCTTTTAAGCTGTCTGCTTAGTTGCTTAAATTCTCACTTAAGAACAGATGCAATAATTTTAAAATGCCTTCTGTTGATTATCATTTAATAATAACACTATTATTTTATTTTTAATAATTTTTTAACAGATCAGTACTGTGGAGAGTACATATTGCAATATGTTTTGATATTTGAAAGGCAATATATTTCTCATATTTGCATAACTTTTCCTGAAACTATTGAAAAAAGTCAATATTTCTAACAATGTTATTTCAAAACTTAGTTCCAGAAGGTACTGGCCTGTCATTACTGTATATGAGGAATCAAGACCCTATATAACCTGTATCTTCAAGCTTGAAGAGAAACAGGACCCATGTGCAGTAGAGATGATACTGTATTAGCTAGAATCATATTTAAATATCATTCTTTCAGTAAGAATTGTTTCAACACTCTTTGCCTGGCCAATGTAGACCCAGCAGAAGAGTTTTACAAATTGTGTTCTATATTAGGTCAGTTTCTCTTCCAGGGTAGACACTGTCCTAAAGTCCAACAAAAATATTTGTAGTTTCATACCAGCACTTGTATTCTAGATTCTGCTCCGCGATACTCCCTTGTTTTCTTTGTGATATACTCAAGTTCCTCCTGATTCTTAATTTATCTTCTAGTTGGAGTTTTCACCAGTTCTTCATCTTTGTAAACATGCAAAAGAAAAGGACAAATGATTAATGAAAACTACAACCCTGCATATAAAAGCTTGAAAATAACTCTATAAAAAGAAATACCACAGTTGCAAGAGGGGGAAAGAACAAGGATGAAAGATTTAAAACAAGAATGTACCAGAAGAATTCAAAATATATATATATATATAGCATACAGAGCAAAATATTTTTAAACTGAAAATATTTAATGGATTCATATGCCGCTTACTCATCACAATATAATTGTCTACAGTCTATTTACTGCCATTCTTAATTAACTGAGTGAAGTTCAGTACCCCATAAAACATGAATGGTGGCTATCCAGCCAGAAGGTAGGCTCCCATTCATTGTTCAGGTATTTGGAACAAGTTCACCACCATATTTGGTATAGACCCAGGGATCAAAGTGTGCATACTTCGTGAAGTTCCTAGGGAACGTAACTGCAGCGGTAGCAAAGCGACTGAAGCCGGAGCATCAGGGCTTCCAGTCAGTACTTCATAATATGAATAAGCCCCACTGCATGCAAAAGCATAGTTGGAGGGAAAAAATTACTCCAATCTAGCAGCAGCAGCAAAAACACCAATCTAGCAGCAGTAGGGTCATGTGACACCTCTCATTATTGGGCTAAACTTTCACCACCATTATCTCCAACAGTTTGTCCTCTAACTAACCCAAGGATAGAACCAATAATTGCAGAAGACACCACACAAAAGAGATGTGATCTTCGCTGAACTACGAAGTCCTCCCACAGCAAGACACTCAGGAAATAATGCCTACTGATATGATACTCAGTGTTACCCGAGAAATGTCTTTGTATTGGTAGAAAAGCACAGGCTTAAAGGCCCAATTCCATATTTTAAAGCAATGTTTGGGTGAATAGGGTGGGCCTTACTCACGCTATCGAGCCTGAGCAACCTTGCTCGTTGAGATATTTTAAAAAAGGGTTTCTAAAATTTTTAACCTGAAGTATCTTGGATTTGTTTTTATTATCCCACTCTCCCACAAGTGTCTTCTCGCCCCTCATGCATGAACACCCCGCACAAACAAATCCTTAAAACCACTGCTATGTCTTCCTTAAGTACCATATGCTTCTGCTGTGATGTTTATGGAACACAGATGGCTGATAACGGCTAGGAAGGTGGAGAACTTTGGTACCTACAAATTACACACCCAGTTAAATCTATGAAAAACATGGTGGTATTACTGTTGCCTCTCCTAATCCCATTTTGTCTATTACTCCCATTTGTTTAGATTGAAAAGTCTTTGGGACAGGGATTGTCTCTTCCTATATATTTGTAAAGCACCAAGCTCAGGTTGGAGCCTCTATACACTGTTGTAATATAAATAATAATTACAAGCAAAAACAGTTAAAATAATTCAATCCCCTTTGTATGTATGCATGATACAGCCTTTAATGACATCACCATATAATATTTTTTCTCCATGGCACCTACCCATTCAGTTAGTAGTTGGTTATTCAATATTTTTGGGCTCCTTGTTTAATCTATGGCCTCAGGTCTTATTTACAACACACAATCCAAACCCTGCTCTGAATACAAATATTAACTTTCTCATGGCCATTTTTATGGTGCTGATTGCTATAACATCTGAGGGCTTCAAACATTCATGAATTAATCTTCAGAACACGCTGTGAGATTAGGTGATATTATCCCCATTTTACAGATGGGGGACTGAGGCATAGACAGATTAAATGCAAAATTGTCATGTCCTCCAGTTTTGAATATCTACTTGAGTCACCCAGGGTCCAATTTTTTTAGGCACTTGGCACTTTATAGCACTTTTTATGTTCAAAGCACAGATTCATTTGGCTTAAGTGGCATCTGTGAGCATAGGTACAGTTTGGGGAAGGACGGGGGGGTTGCTCCCCCGTTGCAAAACTCAGGCAGGCACCAGAATTTGCCTCTCCTCACGCGGTTCCATTGGCCTGGCTGGAGCTACCCCCCAGATATGGCTGTGAGTGCTCATCACTTTTACAAACTTGGCTACAAGTGTCTCATGTTGGGCACCCAGGAAATAGGAATATGCAGTTGGCGGCCAACTTAACATTTTGCTTTACGTGACTTGCCCACTATCCCTTAGTAATTCTGTGGCAGGTGCAGAACTGAATTCTGTTCCTACAGGGTGGCATTCAACTGCCTTAACCATGAGACCATCCTCTGTCTTTCTGTAATCCCCTACCTCAGTCACTACCCATATTCTAGCTTCTTCAACAAACAAGGCAAGGGAAGGAAGGGATCGTAAAGACAAATTTCGTTCACTACACAATGCTAATTCACTGCTATGGTATAGTCCATCCATCCTGTGCATCCTGAATGAAGAAGGGGTCCTGTGGAAAAAATATCATGGAATCATGTAATTAATGGCTATATCATAATTCATACACACAAAAAGGCTGAATTAAGGTTCCATAAGAAACCTTAACTCTGGAATTTAGAGTGCTTTCATTTTACAACCTTAACATGCTTTTAATTTATTATTTAATTTGTATATATATAATTTTTTAAAAGAATTGTTGTGTTATCAGTTTCTTATCACATGGAATCATACTGACCCCCTCAGCTTGGTTATCATCAGCGGGTAGGAGCTTTAAATCCACAACACAGACCTCTAGGACATGAGATTATGGGGTAACTGGTAAAGAATAACAGTTCACAATTGCTATGTGGACTTGACACTGAGGCGGGGGGCACAGAAGGGGGTACAGCTACAAATTATGCCATTGGGTTCACAGCTATTTGATGACAGCTGAGGAGTATAAACACTCAGTAAACCTGAGGTCAATTTGAGGTTCTGGAGAAGCATGTGTTCTAGTGGTTATAGATCATTCTGCCTGTGTGCCCCATGCCTCTGTCTCCCTCTGCTCCTATCTAGTGACTTTCTACTCATAAAAACTGATTCAAGTAAATATGGTTACTTACCAGTAACTGTTGTTCTTCGAGATGTGTTGCTCATATCCATTCCAGTACAGGTGAGTGAGTGCCACTGTGCACAGGCTCCCAGAACTTTTTTCCCCTCAGCAGACCCCATAGGGTCAGCCTAGGCACCCCCTGGAGTACCACACTCATACTGCGGCCCCTCAGTCCCTTCTTTCTGCCAACTCTAACAGCAGGGACGAAGGGTGGGCGTGGAATCGATATGAGCAACACATCTCGAAGAACAACAGTTACTGGTAAGTAACCCTGTTTTCTACTTTGAGTGATTGCTCATATCCATTCCAGTATAGGTGATTAAAAAGCAATACCTTGGAGGTGGCTAGGAGTTACCAGTGAGCTGCCCTCAGCACAGTTCTGCCAAATCCCGCGTCCTCTCTTGCCTGCTGAACGATGGCGTAGTGGGACCTAAAGGTGTGCACAGACGACCAGGTGGCAGCTTTATAGATGTCCTGCAGGGGTACCTTCTCCAGGAAGGCCGTTGACGAGGCCTGTGCCCTAGTTGAGTGCACTGTGACAACTCCAGGGAGTGGTATGCCCGCCAGCTCATAGCAACGCTTGATGCAGGAGACGATCCACTTGGAGATGCGCTGGGCTGAGACTGGGAATCCTTTCATCTGGTTTGCCATGGCAACAAAGAGCTGCATCGTCTTCCAGAAGGGGTTCATCCAGTCGATGTAGTAGGCCAGGGCTCACCTCACATCCAGGAAATGCCACCTCTGTTCCTCCTCCGAACCATGTTGTTTTGGGGAAAACACGGGGAGGAAGATATCTTGGTTACAATTAAATTGCGAGACCACCTTAGGCAGGAACGCCAGGTGAGGTCTCAGCTGCACCTTGTCCTTAAAGAACACTGTATGGGGGGCTCTGAGGTCAGCGCCCTAATCTCAGAGACCCTCCTAGCCGAAGTAATGGCCACTCATAGACTCATAGGTCAGAAGGGACCAATATGATCATCTAGTCTGACCTCCTGCACAAGGCAGGCCACAAAACCCTACCCATACACATTTATAACAACCCCGAACCCATGACTGAGTTATTGAAATCCTCAAAAGTGAGATTTGAAGACCTCAAACTGCAGGGAATCCATCAGCAAACGACCCATGCCCCACGCTGCGGAGGAAGGCGAAAAACC